>CM054177.1:44411163-45611163 GCA_028829895.1 Sinotaia quadrata | reverse complement strand
ACAAGTCCATGCTTGGGAAGAACCAGACGAAGAAGACAAACTAGGTCTGTGTGTGCTGTTGACGTAAAATGCACAAAAACATAATACAAAAACAAATGTGCGGCAGACACAATATATCAAATACTTCTTTCCAATAAAGATTACTTGTGTTCTTTTGCCGCATCAATATTATTATCAGTTAACAAACGATACACAGAGAGAAATAAAGGGTGGCAGAGAAAGGGTGGCAAATAAAGGGTGGCAAAGAAAGGGTGGCAAATAAAGGGTGGCAGAGAAAGGGTGGCAAATAAAGGGTGGCAAAGAAAGGGTGGCAAAGAAAAGATGGCAGAGGAAGAGACTATAATAGAAAGACAGGTAAGAGATATTCATTATTTTAATTCACGTTTCTAAACTTAGAGACTATAATAACAGTCTCATATTGTTAAATATGAATTGATTAATAACTGTTCCACAATGGGTGTAATAGCTTTCAACACTACCAATTTTACTTTATAAAAACATCTAAGACATCTATAATGATATAAAGAATAAAGCCTGCTCGTTGGTGCAAGAGACAGATGCCTAAACATCATACACCTGACACCTTAACCATTACATCTGACATTTTATCTGACACCTTACATCATAACCATATATCTGACACTGTACACACTACATCTGACACCTTACATCTGACAATCGTAGCCCTGACATCTAATACCTTACCATTTACATCTGACACCTTACATCTTACACCATACATCCGACACCTTACCCCTGACACCTTATATCTGTCACCTTACATCTGATACATTATGTCAGATACCGTACATCTGACACCTTATATCTGACACCTTACATCTGACACCTTATGTCTGACCATTGTACCCCTTACATCTGTTACCTTACCCTTACATCTGACTTCTTATCCTTTACATCTGATACATTATATCTGACACCTTACCACTTTACATCCTACATAAAACCTTACATCTTAAATCTGACAACTAACTCTGACACCTTACATCTGATTCCTTAC
Source organism: Sinotaia quadrata (assembly GCA_028829895.1). Lineage (NCBI taxonomy): Eukaryota > Metazoa > Mollusca > Gastropoda > Architaenioglossa > Viviparidae > Sinotaia > Sinotaia quadrata. The sequence continues at coordinate 45,610,145 of CM054177.1, read as the reverse complement.
CCTGGCCACGTCATAGTAACGTTGTGCCCGGATGAGCATGTCGACAATAGCCACGTGATTTCCTCGAGCAGCTAGCTGCAGTGCGCTCTTGCCCGTCTGCAACAAACGGCATTTCATGTAGCCAGAATTCCTTTAACTCCATTTCTGTTCTCAAATAGGAACTACCCTACAATTTGTATTGATTTTTGTTGAATTGTATTTTAGAATATATACTGTGTAGTAAGGAAATTATTTGAACGTGGTTTCCTAGAAATATTGATATCAAGAATCTATTTCATTGTACTTGTCATATGTATATTTGATTGTTGATTTAATAAATTTATTGACCTTCTTATGCATATTGATAACCTTATGTTAGAGAAGAAATTGGGCTGATGGGGGCTTGCTAAATATAGATTAAAGGATTTGTCTTCTCCTTTAGTAAGAAGTTAAATATTGTGTGACAGTAAATATTTATCGTAAATGTTGTAGAAGAGAGAAAACGTTTACAGTGCCCGCATATCCACCAAGTGAGAGAGACGAGTGGTGTCTGCTAGGGGGGGGGATCATTAAATAAATTAAGATTATCATCACTTATAATTAGTTTTGGATGATTAATTAATTAATTAATAATAATAATATCCATTAACTAAGTAGCATTGGCATCACAGGACTGAGATGTGTAATAATACTGACATAACACAATATGGACTGAGTCATGTGACGATGCTGACAACACACAATATGGAGTGAGACGTGTGTCGGCAAAATTTACATAACACAATATGGACTCGGACGCATGAAACATTGACGTAACACAATATGAACTGAGACGTGTGACGGCAAAATTTACATAACACAATACGGACTCAGACGCATGACAACATTGACGTAATACAATATGGACTGAGAAGTGTGACAACATTGACGTAATACAATATGGACTGAGACGTGTGACGGCAAAATTTACATAACACAATATGGACTCAGAAGCGTAAAAACATTGACGTAATACAATATGGACTGAGAAGTGTGACAACATTGACGTAACACAGTGTGGACTGAGACGTGTGACAATACTCTCGTAACACAATATGGACTGAGACGTGTGACAAGACTAACGTAACACAGTATGTATTGAGAATTGAGATGAGTGACAACAACGACATAACGCAATATGGACTGAGACATGTGCCAACACTGACATAATACAATATGGACTGAGAGGTGTGATGACGCTGACATAACACAATATTAACAGAGACATTTGACAACACTGAATTAACACAATATGGACGGAGATATGTGAAACTGGCATCACACAACATGGGCTGTAACTTTTGAGAGGCTGACCGCAACACATCTGGATAATGTGACTTGAGAATCAGATCTAAACCATAAATAGGGTCATCGTTAGGATGCGCAGCGCCTCGGAAAACTTGGGGATCCCTGGAAGAGCACTTTTATGATTTTACTGTAAAAATTTATTTCACTTATTTCAATAAAATAAATTCAATGGTTTTTCACTGCAGTAATAGCCCATCATTTATGCATTATGTGTTTAAGTAAATCAACATTCTGTTTCCTAGTTTTGAACGTGATCAGTTAAAGCAAAGCTGCCTGCACAAGGCCACGTAAATCCTAAGAACATCCCTGACCAGAAAGATAATGTTTGAAAACTTGATCAACAGATCTAAATAAGAACGAAAGATCTTGAGAAGTTGAACTCTAGGTGCATATTAAAAGGGAAAATCTTTCTTTTAACTGTGAGACTGTTCAAATGACCTTCTCTCGTGTCTCAAGACTGGCTCCTCCTGCTAACAACACCTGTACAACTTCCGGGTGACCAGCTTCAACACCGACGTGCAATGCCGTCTGTATTCTCTACATAAAGAGAAAATGAAAAGGATATTTTCTTAGAATTTTATCATTATTATTTTTCTAAAGTGGTGGTGATGTGGTGGTGATATACATGACGATGGTCATGAATAGTGATGATTATGACAGATAATTAATAATAGTGGTGATTATGACATAGATAATTAATAATAATGATGATTATGACATAGATAATTAATAATAGTGGTGATATTCAAGAATTAAAAGATATAAATAAAGCAAAAGGTCAGTGTTCGATCTTTATCCAAAGGTGCTCTATAATAAATTACATTGCAGTTGTAGTGTGACGAAAGAGTTAGTTGTTTTTTTGAAATGTCCAATAAACCACTCAAAACCATCGGTAAACATGTCATGTGTAAACTGACATAAAATGTTTTGATCGCTTGATTAGTGATTTAATGACAATGTGAACTGTAAATTATTTTACAAACAAACAGAAGTCGTGGAAAGAGGCTGAATAATAATAATAATAATAATAATAATAGTATGGAGGTATCATAGATTGGACAGCAAATGAAATAAATGAACTGGACAGGAAAACAAGAAAACTACTCACAATACATAAAGCCTTACACCCCAAAGCAGACGTAGACAGACTCTATGTATCTCGAAAAATGGGAGGCCGAGGTCTCAAGAAAATTAAAAATGTCATTGAAGGAGAAGTCATTGGCCTTGTGGACTACATCTGGAATAACAATAAAGATGATCCACTGATAGAATTAGTAAAAATTAGTGGACTATTCCAACCACCAGAAACAGACAAAGAAACATGGAAGAAAACAAGGAAGCAAGAACTAGCACATACCTGGAGACAGAAACCTCTACATGGCCAATATGTACGACAAGCCGACGAAATATCAACAAAGCAATCAACGTACAAATGGTTGAAAGAGGCAGGATTGAAAGCAGAAACAGAAGCACTCATAACAGCTGCACAAGATCAAGCACTCAACACCAAAGCATACAAAACGAAAATCATGAAAATTTCAAATGATTCCAAATGTAGACTTTGCAAATCCATGGATGAGACAACAGAACACATACTATCTGGATGTCAGGTTCTGGCTGGAACAGAATACGCCAAACGACACATTTAAGTGGCAAAACACATACATAGAAATCTGTGTGAGAACTATGGCATAAAAACCCCAGAAAGAGCATGGATGCATCAACCAGAAGCAGTCACCGAAACAGAAGAAGTCAAAATACTATGGGACTTCGAGATAAGAACAGACCGGGTGATTCCTGCAAGACGACCAGACATTGTAGTTCTCAATAAGTCCAACAGAACAGTAACAATTATTGATGTAGCTGTTCCAAGTGATAGAAACATAAAAACAAAAGAAAGAGAAAAAATAGAAAAATACCAAGACCTCAGATTAGAAATCCAGAGACTGTGGAATGTAAAAGCAGAAGTGATACCAATAGTGATAGGAGCCTTGGGGAACATAACATCAGAATTGGAAGGCTACCTGAATAAACTCCCTGGAAACCACAGAATCGCTCCACTACTCAAAGCAGCGCTCCTCGGAAGTGCCCACATCCTCCGTAAAACCTTGGATCTCCCAGAATCTTGGTAAGATTCCGAGACCTTGGATCACAGCCGACAGTCAAACAGAAGTCGTGGAAAGAGACTGAATAATAATAATAATAATAATCGATAATTAAGGTAGCATTGGCGTCACAGATGGAAACTAATAAAATTAAAGAATCATTTTTTACAGAGAATTATATTGTAGAGATTATGGTGTGCAAATAGGTGGTCAGTATGAGAACTCTTTGAAATAATCTAACGTCTTCAATTGGATCAGATTGATTGGAATAGAGTAATCTTGGTGCAATGCAGAATCTACACTAGTCACCAGATTGGTTAAATGCTCGTCAGATAACCTTCGAGGTCCTATAACGTCACAATGATTTTCTCTAAGGATGGCTGCGCAAGTGTAGATGCTGAAAGAATTCAGGGAACGGGCTTGATAATTTTAATCAAATTAAATAATTTTAATATTAATAATAGTTTCGAAACGTTACTTTTTCATTCGCTAAGTTGGATCATGTTGTACTAAGGCGCCCATACCATGCTGACTTACATGGTTGGGAAGGTCAATCTCGCATTGGTTGTCTATTAGCTGCAGCGCCACCTCACGATGATTTCCAGCTGCCGCCAGATGAAGTGCAGAATTGCCTTGCTGTGGACGTACACAAACGAAGAAGCGAAATGTCAAATGAAACCTCCCTCTATCAGAGCATCGAGCGCAATGGTTTTATCGTTGCTCGCTCCCTACACACACTGACTTACATTGAAATGAACATGATGGGAAAACCCAGAACGTTAATTCAGTGTTAGAAAATTCAAAGCATGGACCATGCATTATCGATTCTGAAGTAATGCTTTTAAATTACTGGACACTTTCAAGATGGCAAGCTTACGAGAGGGTTATTTTAAATACTTATATAATGTATAAATAAAATGTATCCCACGTAGAGTATACTCTAAATACATATATAATTAATGTATAAATAAAATGTATCCCACGTAGAGTATACTCTAAATACATGTATAATTAATGTATAAATAAAATGTATCCCACGTAGAGTATACTCTAAAGTCTAAATACATGTATAATTAATGTATAAATAAAATGTATCCCACGTAGAGTATACTCTAAATACATATATAATTAATGCATAAATAAAATGTATTCTATGTACATATCCAGTGTATTCTAAATACATATATAATGTGATATGTTTGTGTACACTTTCACTTGGCCAGATTGAGTTACAATATAATCTTTCCATTACAGCTATGCCAAAGACAGCTAAAGAGGACTCCATGGAAACATGTTTAAATATTAAAGACGTGACACATTTCAAACTCACATTTACAACTTTACAACTTAGACATCGGAATTACAACGAAGACAGAGGAAATTGGAATGGACATTTCTAGCCACAGACTTTACCCCGCCCCCCCCCCCCGCCCCGGGGGAATTTATGTCAGCATAAAATGACTCACTGGCAGGGACTGCATAGAAACTTAGTTCTCTGCATAATAGGACTAATATATTCTTCAAGATCTTTAAAAAATAAAAAATAAAATTCTCCATTCTTAGTCGAGAAATGGAATTAAAATACTGTTCACAAATGACATTAACGATCCAGTCTCCATACCAATTAAAACAATTAATAAAGTGTTCTTGTAGACGGGGTAATATTTAGATCAGGGCAATAATACTGAAGGATAGTTAAATGTTAAAGGGTCATTCTCTAAATCAGGGCAATAATAGTGAACAATAGTTCATGTTCTAGGGTCATTCTCTATACATGGCAATAATAGTGAAAACTAGTGTGTGGGGGGAGGGGGGTTGTAGGAAACCGAGTACAGATGTAGAGAGCTGATCATCACAATACTATACAGGTCAGTGACAGTACAAATTACTCTACTTTCCACATTGAAATCAACATCGCATGATTCAAGAAAAAAATTAATTCCACAAGTGATAAAAAGGATTGTGGAGGCGTATTTATAGGATTGTGGTGGCGTATTTATTCTGTTTTAAAATGCATGGTCTTTGAAGTGTTTGGCACACGAGAGATAATAATACTCAAATGAGAGTAAACTTGTCCTTCCCATCAAGGGAAGAGAACACCTACCTATGCTGGGCCCCAAGTGCCAAAGTACACAGATGATGCATACTAACACAGTTGGTTTCTGCCGCTTAACAAGCACACACACACACACACACACACACACACACACACACACACACACACACACACACACACACACACTCCAGGCCGTTGGAGTGAGCGCCGCCTTTCCACGTCATTATCGCTTCGCAGGTGGGCGATGTAGCCCACTTATATCATCGACGTTCGATCGCTAAATGTGCAAGAGACGTTTACGTTAAAGACATTTTTTCTTTAGCCATATGCCTCTCAGTGGTAGGTTTATTCTTTATTATTATATCTTACACATTACATCTTCTTTTTAATATATTACATCTCAATTAATTAAGATGAGATGGCCTGATATAGTCAGTATTGAGCAGTTTCATCGTTGTAATAGTATTGAAAATGGCCTTGACCTTCAGTAACTGCAGTAAAATGTGTCCAGCATTAAAAAAAAATTAATAAATCGTTAATTGACATAACTGATTATTCTTTTTAATTATGAAAAATTATGTGAACTCACAAAATTTTGAGCATTTATGTTACTTCCCCCTCGTATCAGACTTCTGCAAATGTTAGCGTGACCTTCAGCAGAGGCAAGGTGCAAGGGCGTGAACTCTTTCTACAAAATTAATAAATAAACAAATAAAAGGAGTTGTAGCAAAAAAAAAACACCCAAACAAATCCCAGTGAATAATAAAATGTATAAAACATCCGTCAGCAAGACAATGCCCTTAGGCCTCAATACTTATCAGTCATTGATCTTTTTCATCACACTTTATCTAAATGCAAAACACAATGGCCCTCAGCTCAAAACCATCACTAATCTGTTTAGATGGATCGAAGCATAAGCAACATAAAAAAATCAGCGCGAAAGCGGCGGAAGCCGGAAGCGCCCCATACACTACGACGCGTAAGCAAAACAATGGGGATCAACATTTATAAATCAATGATCTTTTATAAAATAAACGCCTACGATGAAAGAGGTCAATGAACTGATATATGGACAAACAAAGAACATTATTCGATTTTGTCTAGCGAAAGGAGGTTAGAGGTAAGATTTACTAAACACTCTTTAGCATTCAGGATTTCAAGAGTTGTGTAAAAGACATAGCAATTCATGTTTCTAGAACAAGACTACTCATACAGAAATGTGAATATAGAAAGCTACATAAAGGATTAAAAACCAGGTAATCGGAATTCACTTTCAAATACATGAATTTATAAAAACCATATATTTCAATAATGTCAACATTTCTAAACGTCCTTAAGTAGCAAGAATTTTATAAATGTTATTATTAAAGTGTTAAAAAAATAAATTTAAAAAACAAAGCTCTCTTTCATGCACGAGATCGCCTCATGACGAAAAAAAACAAGGCTAATATGCCCTGAGCTATCGTCCTGTTAAGAGTTTTTCCGTGTTCCGCACGCTATTAAGCGCGAAACATTCATGCAGAGCTCGTCTTTTTCTGTCACGTGTCATAACTTCAATATAAATGAATGGCGTTTAAGTCCGCTATGTCGTCATCAGGTTTGTTTGTCTACACTGCTAACATAAAAAGCACCTCGCAGAAACACGTGCTTTTTCATCGCTATATTGCAATATCCATTGGTACTTCAAATGTTATATATGTTATCAGAATTCAGAAATCTGAGTTATAATCACTGAGTTCATTTGAGCTAGATTTCTCTCCACTTGGTCTTTACCCTATTCTTATAGATATTGAATACATAACAAATAATCTCACTAATATAGATGCTTCAAAACATGTAGATATATAATCAAAAATCCACTAGTACGGTTACTTCAAAACAGGCAGATATATAATCAAAAATCCACTAGTACTGTTATTTAAAACAGGCAGATATATAATCAAAAATCCACTAGTACGGTTATTTAAAACAGGCAGATATATAATCAAAAATCCACTAGTATGGTTACTTCAAAACAGGCAGATAAAGAATCAAGAATTCTACTAAAACACATACTTCAAAACTGGCAAATAAATAATCAAGAATCCAAGCGATACAGATACTTGAATATAGGCAGAAACAAAATAAATAACCCACTAACACAGATGAATGCAGAGAGATATACAAGGAATATGCCTGTTCCAACAGATACTTGAATATAAGCAAAGACACGCTGAAAAGTAATAAACACTCACTATAGTTTCACAGTTTGGGTTGGCCAGATGGTCAAGAAGCATATCGACAACCTCTTGTTGACCTTGCTCGGCTGCTAAATGCAGAGCCGTTCGGCCTTCCTGTTGAAAACAATACATTTCAGAACTGACCCGCAAGCTCTACCAAATTTTAACTGGACTACTATCATATAATCCATATCTTTATCATATGTTAGTGTTTATTACATTCATTTCATGTACAGCATTTACAAATTGCCCTGCGATTATAAATTAAATAAATGTAAAAGTATTGGAATTAATTATTATTTTTATTTAGTATTAGTAATAGTATACTGAATATTGTATACTTGATGGATCTATTTCTAATAATATTAATAGTACCTATTGACAAAATGACTGAAATGAATGTAATAAACACTAATATATGATAAAGATATGGATTATATGATAGTAGTCCAGTTAAAATTTGGTAACTACTTTTTAAATTATATGTAAAAGAAATGTTATCTGTGTGTAGTGGGTTAATTTTTAAGTGTATTTCAACATATTGTTCCTGGGTGAGTTTGGAGGCAAACATAACTGATCCTGATGAAGTATTAAATTATCCTGGCATATAGATCTACAGTTACTGGACTCAACACTATATATGTATATTTAGATATAACTGCTTGACCACATTCACCTTACAGAAGTCATTACAAAAATAATGTGGGTTTTGTTGTTTTGTTTTTTTCCAAATGACTGTAAATTTTGAAGACTTCAGTCTCTAAGCATGACTTCAAAGAAGCTATTTATTTATTTATTTATTATCAGAACAATGCCAGTATATATACTGAAAGATGAAAATTACTGTACAGAAATGACACAACGAAGCAAGGATTCACTCAGCTTTGTTATCACTAATCTGATGTCATGTGCACGAGGCAGAGATCTATTTATAGAATTTCTTCAAGATCACGAGATTCACATGGTTTTCAGCTGTCGAACAAAAGTGGCCAGAATAGCTGGTTTCTTTCAACTTTTTACTAGGTACGGATATTTTGAATGGGGTTTATTCCATTGTTTGCTTTTAATTGGCTAGAAGGTTTACTAAAAAAAAATGGATTCATAATGGTTTTAAGAAAACAATACTTATTTTAGCCCCTGGAAACTGATTCTGGCAGAAATCTACTCAACCTAATGACGTGTGTGTAATTATAACACTTCGGTTACGCATTTATGATTAAAAACGAATTGTGATAGCAAGGCTGTGTGCACACAAAAAAATATCATATAAAAGCAAATTTCATTTTGTCTATAATTTTGATAAATGTAGCTATTATAAAGCACAGTGTTGTTTACTCTTTATATCCGTTTTTTACTCACTTTGAGTTCCCTAGACATAATTACTCATAGTGAACACAGACAAGAATTTGTTGATAGTAATATGATATGAAACTATACTGCTTCCAGTCCCATGTTATCCGAAATTGCCACATTCTAGCGTTGCGCCTAGACAGCTTTGATCTTGTGTTCATGTATCATGGTAATTAGTACTGATAAGTAACCAGTTACTTAAAAAGTGGTAATTAGCCAGTTACAACTGGAAAAGCCATAAATATAAAGAAAATGGTTTGTGGGGATACTTCCAAACAAGGCATTACTTACCACTTTAGAGGTTGTATGAGAATGATTTAAATGGCATGAACTGACCACTTTAAAGTGAAGGACTAGTCAGTTAAATGAACCAAATATCTGACCACTTTAGAGGTTGTATGAGAATGATATAAATGGCATGAAATGACTACTTTAAAGTGAAGAACTAATCAGTTAAATGAACCAAATATTGTACCAGAAGGCAATGAAATCATTACAGAAAGCAGATCGATAAAAACAAAATCTTCTCTTTTTATTGTATCCGATTCAAAACGGCAGGCATTTTATGCAAATAAATGTTAATTATGTCAACAAATAATTGAAGTGCTCATTACTCTTAAATGATCGATTAGAGCAACATATTGTGACCTACCGGAAGTAAAGATACCAGTCGAGCAGCCTCGAAGAGGAGGCCTGAGGTGTGACTATTTGTTTGACTGACTTCGTCCTGACTCAGCCTTGCTCAACAAAATATTTTCACAGCATAGTCCTGATACGATTGATCAGTTTAAAAATGTGTTGTTAAAGTGAACAAATTTCTAGAGCAGTAATAAATTTCTACAGCAGTAACAAATTTCTACAGCAGTCAAGAAAACTTGCCGTATCCCGGTCATCGACCTCCACACCAGCTAGAAGCAGGCACCGAATCACGTGACTGTGTCCTTTGGTCGCAGCTAAATGCACAGCTGTAGCTCCAGTCTATTAAAATATTAAACAAAAGAAAAGAAGAAAGGAAACTGAAAAATTGTATGGGACGGGTTATAAGGTGTGTTCAATTTGTAATAATTCTCCACTGAATATCAATAATAATAATGTTTCTCATTTTATGCAGTGCTTATGGTTGTGCAACTAGACAGTATCACTTGCACTCATTCAGACAGTTTAGAGAGATGAGAAAAAGCTGGACAGACTCACTCTCACACACTCTTGCTCAAACCTTAATTACTATTTATTAATACAATAGAAATAACAGTAGTGGTGATGGAAAAGCAGTAGTAATAGCAGTAGTAGTGATGGCATAACAGTAGTAATAGCAGTAGTAGTGATGGAATAGCAGTAGTAGTGATGGAATAGCAGTAGTAATAGAAGTAGTAGTAGCAATAGTAGTGATGGAATAGCAGTAGTAGTGATGACATAACAGTAGTAATAGCAGTAGTAGTGATGGAATAGCAGTAGTAATAGCAGTAGTAGTGATGACATAACAGTAGTAATAGCAGTAGTAGTGATGGAATAGCAGTAGTAGTGATGGAATAGCAGTAGTAGTAGCAGTAGTAGTGATGGAATAGCAGTAGTAGTGATGGAATAGCAGTAGTAATAGTAGTAGTGATGGAATAGCAGTAGTAGTAGCAGTAGTAGTGATGGAATAGCAGTAGTAGTGATGGCATAACAGTTGTAATAGCAGTAGTAGTGATGGAATAGCAGTAGTAATAGCAGTAGTAGTGATGGAATAGCAGTAGTAATAGCAGTAGTAGTGATGGAATAGCAGTAGTAATAGCAGTAGTAGTGATGGAATAGCAGTAGTAGTAGCAGTAGTAGTGATGGAATAGCAGTAGTAGTGATGGCATAACAGTTGTAATAGCAGTAGTAGTGATGGAATAGCAGTAGTAATAGCAGTAGTAGTGATGGAAAGTAGTAGTGATGGAATAGCAGTAGTAATAGCAGTAGTAGTGATGGAATAGCAGTAGTAATAGCAGTAGTAGTGATGGAATAGCAGTAGTAGTAGCAGTAGTAGTGATGGAATAGCAGTAGTAGTGATGGAATAACAGTTGTAATAGCAGTAGTAGTGATGGAATAGCAGTAGTAATAGCAGTAGTAGTGATGGAAAGTAGTAGTGATGGAATAGCAGTAGTAATAGCAGTAATAGTAATGGAATAGCAGTAGTAGTGATGGAATAACAGTAGTAATAGTAATTGTGACCTTAAGAGGGGTAGCTGCCAAACGTTTCATTCATCCTTTTAGATTCGCAGGGCTTCAATCTACTGTTAGACTCGTTAAGAGCAGTCTTGGGTTTAGATCTTGTGTTTTCACTTCTACCTGTTGGCTCCCATCTTGCTCGAAGATGGCTGATCTCGTAGGTCAATTTGTAATAATTCTCCACGTTTAACTAGAGTGACCATGTGACCTGAACGGTCTGTCTCTGTTCGTGCCGAAATCAGCTCCAAAAGAGCAGTCATTCCTGTCATTGCCATTAACATCTCTCAGAAAAGCTCTTCCAGACACTACTTGTAAAAAGGCTTTTGCCGAGAAAGGTCAGTCAGGTTGAACATATGATTGAACCATGTGCTATAGTACGATTATGCTTGCGCACATTCGTGTATGTTCATTTATGCATATATTTGTCGTTTTAACTAATTCTTTCCTATTTTCTTCTTTCATTCACATACCATCTGTTCCTTCCTATTTTTTTAATATATGAATGACCTGCATCTGGTGTGCCAGTCATTATTTTAGTGTCCACCAGAAATTTAAGAAATAATATTGTAATAATATGTTTTAAAATCGGCACTCTATTGGCACGCCAGTCCCCGCCCCCTCTTTGTGCCTCAACGAGTGACAGAACAGATCGGGCTAAAGCCAGCTGAGTTCCTCTACAGACACAAATAGACGAAAAGCCCAAAGCCTGTGCTACATGTCTGCTAACCAAGCCGACGCGAAAAACCGCCTCGCCGACACAGTCAACAAAGCCGCAGCCCGGCAAAGCCTAAAGAAATAAAATACTAACAAAACTTTCACTCTGTTTAACAGTGGACACTACTCGAAATCTCCACTGTGTGATTTTATAACTCTTTCTACCACTATGACGTCATTTCTATAAAGTTTTCACCCATCCCGAAATTTACGAGTATTTGTGTCTTTCGTTTTATTGTTGTCATCGTTTTTGTCAGGTTGGGAGTGGTGGTCTCGTAGCGTTTTGTGATTGTTAAATCTTAAAATAATCTTTGATTGTCAAATACTTCATAAAGCCTGACAAATACTAAAGTTTGAGTGGACGTGTGGTTGGCCTTGTTAAGGATATAAGTCTTTTTAAACATCTTAAATATCCCCCCCCCCCCCATTCCCATCAAGGCCACAGTAGTGATGGAATAGCAGTAGCAATAGCAGTAATATGAAGAAATAGCAGTGATGGTGATGGAATGGAAAATCTAAAAGCATTAGTAGTGGTATGGATTTTAATTATCGTAATGTTGGATAGGAAAGGGAGACTACAAACGGAGCCGAAAATAGACTTTACCTTGTCTTTGCGTTGCACCTGTGCTTTCATCTGTAAGAGTTTTTCTACAGCCTCCACGTGTCCCGCTTCTGCCGCCAAGTGTAAGGCCGTTCTGTCATTCTGCAAAGCAAGCGTCGTTAACATATACAAGGAATGTGATGTGTACAGATCGCGCACTCTCTCTCACACACACACACGCAAACACACTCATCAGCACAAATTTATTACAGATGCAAAAGAAAATGTGATGTACACAAGTCGGTAATTCTAGTACTACATATTACATAAGGAAGTAATGTGATGTACAGGTATGGAGTACTGCGGCACACACACACACACACACACACACACACACACAAACACAAACACACACACACACACACACACACACACACACACACACATTACAACAACAACAACAAAAGTAGAATACTATGTCAACAGGTCTTTAGTTCTGTAACATACTTCAATTTTCTCAAAACTCTCATACATAAATGAAAGAAAAGTTATATTGACAGGGCTACTGTTCTGCGGCCATATATTCTTCAACATCCTCATCACTGTAATAAATAACTGAAATAAAAGTTACTTTGACAGATTTATTGTTCGCAGTCACACTACTTTATACATTAGTTCTAGAAATGTGATGTGTACAGATATGTGGTTCTGCGACACGCACGCACGCACAACACACACACACACACACACACACACACACACAAATACACACACACACACACACCCTATATATAACAGAAATGAGAGCTGTGAAGACTCGATGTGCGTAATTTTTTTTTAATGCGTGTCATAGATAAACATTCATAAAGCATATATAAGCAGGTATGTGGTATGTACAGATTTATGTCTATAACTGTGAAAAAAATTTAAATACCGAGCAGATAAAATATCTGAATTGTATGAAAAGAAGCATGTTATGTGGGAAAGGTACAACCAACGGAGCAAGAAAATTGATTTTATATTATCGGTCTCGCTGTACAGGTAACGAAGCAACAATTTTCTTATGACGGTGAAATGTCTAATTTAACAGTTTTACCAATCTTGTTATTATCTATTATAAGTGTGTTTTGCATGACTTTTCTGGATGTTTGCTCTGCTTCTTTAGATATGTGGTGAGCTAAAATAAAGAGGAGATAAATGTATCTAGGAGAAAGGGAATTTTAAAGAGGAGATAATATTGTCAATCCTAGGACAAAGAGAGTTTAAAGAAGAGATAATATTATCAATACAAGGACAAAAAGATTTTTAAAAGATTAGATAAATGTGTCTAGTACTAAGAAAATTTTAAAGAGGAGATAATATTGTCAATGCAAGGACAAAGAGAATTTTAAAGAAGAGATAATACTGTCAATACAAGGACAAAGAAAATTCTAAAGAGAAGATAATATTTTCAAGACAAAAAACAAAGAGAATTTCAAGGAAGAGATAATAATGACAATACAAGGACAAAGAGAATTTTAAAGAGATGATATTGTCAATACGAGGAAAAAGATAGTTTAAAGAGGAGATAATATTGTCAATACAAGGACAAAGAGAGTTTTAAGAGGAGATAATATTGTCAATACAAGGACAAAGAGAGTTTTAAGAGGAGATAATATTGTCAATACAAGGACAAAGAGAGTTTTAAGAGGAGATAATATTGTCAATACAAGGACAAAGAGAGTTTTAAGAGGAGATAATATTGTCAATACAAGGACAAAGAGAGTTTTAAGAGGAGATAATATTGTCAATACAAGGACAAAGAGAGTTTTAAGAGGAGATAATATTGTCAATACACGGACAAAGAGAGTTTTAAAGAGGAGATAGCACTGTCAATATTAAGACAAAACTTTAAAGAGGAGATAATATTGTCAATACGAGGACAAGGAGAGTTTAAAGAGGAGATAATATTGTCAATACTAGGATAAAGAGAATTTTAAAGAGGCGATAATATTATCAATACAAGGACAAAGAGAGTTTTAAAGAGGAGATAATATTGTCAATATTAGGACAAAACTTTAAGAGGAGATAATTTGTTAATATAAGGACAAAAACAGCTTTAAAGAGGAGATAATACTGTCAATACAAGGACAAAGATAGTTTAAAGAGGAGATAATATTGTCAATACAAGGACAAAAATAGTTTAAAGAGGAGATAATATTGTCAATACAAGGACAAAGAGAAAATTAAAAAGGAGATAATATTGTCAATACTAGGACAAAGATAGCTTTAAAGAAAAGATAATATTGTCAATACAAGGACAAAGACTGCTTTAAAGAGGAGAATTCTTTGCCTACAATGATAAAGTTTAAGACGAGAATAAAATTGTCAATACAAGAAGAGCGTTTAAGACGACATAAAAATATCAGTGGAATGAGACGTTTTAAGATGAATTAAAATGTTTGTGAAAAGATAGGGTTTAAGACGACATAAAAATATCAATTCGAGAACAAAGTTTAATAAGAGATAAAACTAGCAGTACTATGATGGGGGGGTGATGGTCAAGAGGACATAAAAAATGTCAATGCAAGAAGAGAGTTAAAGAGGATAAAAAATTACAGTACAGGGAAATGGTTAAGGGGAGATACAAATGTCTGTACAATGAGGAGGTTTGAGGGAAGATTTTAAAAAGTCAGTACAAGGAGACGGTTATGTTAATAAAGTGAGGGAAGGGGTGTAAAGAGGAGATAAAATGTACAATGAAGGGGTTTAATGGGAAATGAAAATGTGAGTACCTTTTCTGTTGCATTGACATTGTCTGGCTCCAGGGAGTCAAAAACAAAATCAATGACGTCAACATGATTGTTCATTGCGGCACAATGCACCAGACCAAGGCCTTGCTGTGAACAATGAACAATGCACACTGAAATCAAAAGCTTAAACCTTATCCTTGGTCTAGCTGCCTCGAAAAAAAACGGCACAGAAAATAATCAATAAAATTCTACTTAAATACGCATCACACAGAAGAGGGTCTGGTTACCCGGTTAGAAAATGCAATTAGACAGTTTTTTTTTTTAAAATAAGCGAAAAGAAAACAAGGTAGTTCATACAGGCAGAGGGATCCACACAGCAATTAAACAAAGTTTTAAGAGTTGCAAATACTTAACAAAGAACACGACTGTGTCGCTTTCAAACTAATCTCATTTCTAATCTCTTTCTTTAAATTTTCATGAATTTTGCTATCTTTTCTTTAAAATACAAAAGTGACATAAAACACGCAGCAGAGATACATCATTTTTACATTTTGCGTTATCAAAATATTATTCTTAATCACCATTATTCTCTTTACTATTTTTTTACAATATGCAAGAAAACTCAGTACTCTTTGTTATAAATAGTCTTGAAATAAACAATTTAACTGATAGTTACTGATACTTTTTTTTGTCTGATTCCATTTATTTAGATTACATATTCCCTTTATTTTGCCAAATAAAACATCAGTAGACACTTAAGCCGACATTGGACACTTTCACTGACAGGCTATTAAGATTACCACTAGTGTGCATGTACTCTCTAATCTGTCGTTTGGTTCACTACTGTTTTGCCCTTTCTAAACGTGTGTTATTTACTTTTCTCTAATTTATTTCACTATAATGTACTTTTGTACTGAAAAATAATAAATTATACTGAATTCTCAGCGTAAATTGTATTTCACATCATGAATAAATCTTTCCCATCCCTTCTTTTTCTTATTATTATACAAAAACGTGCTGAACTAGTTGCAACAACAAAAAAACCAAACAAAAACAAAACAAAAATAAACCCTTGCACACTATCTTCAATATTCTGTTTACATAAAATATACAGAAGTCGATGAAAAACTTCATGATATTAGAAGGCAGAAATAAAGAATAAATAAAATTACTAGAAAGCGGAAAAATAAAATATGCGGAGAAACGGATAAATAAAGTATAGAGAAGGTAGAGAAAAGGATTAATAAAAGGGCAGAGAAAAAGGTGAGTGAAATATACAGAAGGTTGAGAAAAAGGTGAATAAAGGCAGAAAAATGATGAACAAAGTATATAGAAGTAGAAAAAAATAAATTATGAATAAAATATATAGAAGGCAGAGGAAAAAATGACTAAGTTATATAGAAGGCAGAGAAAAAGATTAATAAATATACAGAAGGCAGAGAAAAAAATAAATAAAGTATATAAACGACAAACAAGAATTATGAATAAAGTATATAAAAGGCAAAGAAAAAGATGAATAAAATATATAGAAGGCGAGAAAAAAGATGAATAAAATATATAGGAGGCAAAGAAAAAGATGAGTAAAGTATACAGGAGGCGATGAAAATGATGAATAAAGTCTATAGAAAACGAGAAAATGTGAATAAAGTGTGCAGAAGGCAGTACAAAAGATGAATAAATTATTCAGAAAGAAGAGGAAAAGGAAAAGTATACAGAAGGCGGAGAAAAGAATACATAAAATATACAGAAGTCGGAAGTACTGAAGAATGCACAAATTGGTCACTAAAGCAAGTGGAGAACAGGCAAACATAACTATGACTTAGTGAACAAACTAAATAAGTGAACAAATCAAACAGACTTTATTCATAAGGCCTTCACTGGAAAATCTAAAGTCTAGAATGATTTCACTTGCTCTCTCTCTCCTCACCTTATTAGTGCTCTTTTTAAACGCGCCAGCGTTCACCAGGTGTCGCAGGACACTCACGTGTCCAAACCACGCTGCCCACAAAACTGGACGCATTCCGTACTGTGAGCAACAACAACAAAAAGAAGATCTTATTTGTACCACAATCTACAACACTGGACGCCCCTGCGCTGTAATCAAAAATTATTTTTCTTTAAAAAGGTTAACACAAAACTGAACGCTACCCCTTACTGCAATGGGATGGGGGGAAGCTAAAAAAGAAAGCTTAATCTTATCTTCACTTATAACCACCATCAAAACTGAACTCATCCCGTACTCAGAAAATAGATTTTTTTTAAAAAAACAAAAAAGAACTAAAGCAGGTAAGGCGGATCTTTCAATATTTTGCCTTTACTTCTTCGACTAGTATTTAATTTCTGTCCATTTTTCCAGGAAAGAAAAATATGTTTGGCCTTAACTTAGACCTACCTTGTCCTTGGCCTCAAGATCGGCGCCACCTTCAATGAGTGCCTCAGTGACAGCCACATGTCCAGCTGCGGCCGCACAATGTAGAGCAGTTCGATCCAACTGATAAAGACATTTGGGGAAAGATGATATTCTATACAGAACAAGATTTGATGAAGTATGAATGACGTCACTAAAATCAAAACAGAATCTCTGCACTTAGTCCTCTCTGAATACGTATACTAGTGTTTATATGGCAGTAGATTACAACACAACATGCACTTAGTCCTCTCTGAATACGTATACTAGTGTTTATATGGCAGTAGATTACAACACAACATGCACTTAGTCCTCTCTGAATACGTATACTAGTGTTTATATGGCAGTAGATTACAACACAACATGCACTTAGTCCTCTCTGAATACGTATACTAGTGTTTATATATCAGTAGATTACAACACAACATGCACTTAGTCCTCTCTGAATACGTATACTAGTGTTTATATATCAGTAGATTACAACACAACATGCACTTAGTCCTCTCTGAATACGTATACTAGTTATTTGGCAGTAGATTACAACACAACCTGCATAGCAATAAATATGAATGAACCTGTTTATGTGTATAAGTATAATTCAACATAGCCTTTTTCCTAAATACATACGTGTCTGCGTATTATAAATATCAGTTCAATAATGCCCTAGTTTTAACATCTCGTATACAGGTTATGTGCGTACATGTTGGTGTTGGTGTATGTACACATATCTGTGTGCGTGTTGTATGTAATAATATGTGACTTAACTACATATCTGTGTGCGTGTTGTATGTAATATGTAAGTGACGTATCTGTGTGCGTGTTGTATGTAATAATATGTGAGTGACTTAACTACATATCTGTGTGTGTGTTGTATGTAGTAATATGTAAGTGACATAACTACATATCTGTGTGCGTGTTGTATGTAATATCTGTGTATGTGTTGTGTGTAATAATATATACTGACTTAACTACAGATTTGAGCAACTGTTGTGTATAATAATATATAACTGACTTAACTACATTGTAAAAGTAATAATATCTAACTGACTTAACTACATATATGTGTACGTGTTGTGTGTACTAATATATAACTGACTTAACTATATATCTGTATAAGAGTTGTATGTAATACAGTAATATATAACTGACTTAACTATATATCTATTAAGTATTGTATATAGTAATATTTAACTGACTTGATATATCTGTGTACATGTTGAGTGTAATAATATTTAACTGACTTGATATATCTGTGTACGTGTTACGTGTAATAATATACAGGTCAACAACGCCACAAATCTTAAGTGTAGATGTGTGTGAATGTTGTGTATAGTAAATGACTGAAAAACTGCGAGAGACGAGTCACGTGTTTTTTGTGTGACGTCACTAGCCCCATTGCAGGGGAGTGTTTGCCTCGGCACATTGCGAGAGACGAGTCACCGTGTTTGTGTAACGTCACAGGCCCCACTGCATGGGAGGAGAATGCCATGGCACCTCGCGAGGGACGAGTTACGTGTTTTAACGTCACAGTCCGCACTGCCAAATGTATTTCAATAGATTGTCAAACAGTCGTACAAAATATATTTCAATAGAACGTCAAAGAGTCGTACTAAAAGTATTTGTACGGTATGTCAAGTATTCATACTTGTTCCGGCATGTTACATCTAACATCTCACCTCACATATCCCCACCCCTATACACTCTAACATATTGCATCTAATACTTCCACATCACTCACATTACTCAGGCATATTGCATCCAATAATCCATCACACACACACACACACACACACACACACACACACACACACACACACACACATACCACAAGTTGGCCTGTTACATCCAACACTCTCATTTCACGTACACACAAAACACACATACACCATAATACAAGCCGGCCTGTTTCATACAAAACTCTCATTTCTCGTGTACACACACACACGTACCCTTACACACTCCATCATATTGCATCTAACACTTCCACATCACACACCACTCATATACTCCGGCATATTGCATCCAAAAATCCATCACACGCACAAACCGAATCCAGAGCTTCGTACAAATGAACTCCTTTCTCTCATGAGAATTCTTAGTTGACAATTGAGCAGAACAGAGTTTAAATTATCTAGCAATGGTATTTGGGCCATCTCTTGGGAACTTAATATTTATCGCCCAAAGGACCTAGCTGCAGCCTTCCAACTGAGTTCAAAATTGCTGCCTCAGAGAGAGTTTAAAATGTTATCTATAGTGCAGTTTCAACAAAAACAGATTAGGTAATTAAGACAATGGTACATCGTTCTGAATGAACAGGCAGTTAGTCGAGTGAATCAGTTACTGTTTTCAAATATTTTAAATTGCAATATATGATATGCTAATTAACAAAAAAAATAAGATTTTTATGCAATATTTAAGTGTCATTTAAGCAATTGGTATGGTTGTAATTAGCTTAAGAAATTTTGAAACAATTTTTTGCTATTGTTTATTTAACGATGGGAGGTTATTCTGGTTACTTACGCTGTTCCGGCAGTTGATTCCCACTCCCTCCGCTAAGAGTCTCCTTATGGTCTCGACGTCATTGTTGGAAGCAGCCTCATGAAATTTGTGTTCCCGCCGCGACACTGATGGTGGATAAATGTAAAGATTGTAAATATTTTTGTGTGATAATAACAATAATTTTGAAAATATTCATTTTTTAAATTGTTGTTCAAAAGATTAACTTTAAATTATACACATTTTTCCTTTTATCAAATGATCTATTTCTTCTTCTTTTTTTTTTTAAACACCTAATATCCTTTCGCCAAACAAGAATAGCATCGTTTTGTCATGTACGGTGAATAATACTACAATATCAATAGTCTTCACTTCGATAATTACTCCTGCTAACTATCATTATCATCATCATCACCATCATTATTGCTATCAACAACAACCAGCACCTGAACATTTGCAAGGGACGAGTGTCTAATACCCTAACAGACTAACAGAAATAGAAATTCGCGAATGAACATTTGCATCTGATTATACTACCCAACTTAATAAGTAGTCTTCATACTGCTTTAGGTCCGGGAGACTTTTCTAAAAGTTCAAATATTATAGTTATCTCTCGACTTTGCTACTGCTGGACTCGCGGAACCTGAAACGGTATAACAACAATTTTAGAAAGAGAGAATAAAATAGAAACAGCCATGGAAAACTGCAGGAGGATGTACAGTCTTGGGGTCGATGGCATTTACGTAACCGACCCACCTTCCTCCAAACTTAGGGTGTCGAGACCAGAGTACGCTTGTGACTGTAAAGAGCTGTAGGATCCTGGGATAGGAAGTACAAAAATAAGTCCAAAGTAATAGTAGTAGCAATAGTCTTAGCAGTAGTAGTAATAGTATTAGTGGTGGTAGTAACAGTCGCAGTAGTAGTGGTGGTAACAGTCACAGTAGTAGTGGTGGTGTTAGTAACAGTTGCAGTAGTAGTAGTAATAGTTGTAGTAGTGTGGTAACAGTTGCAGTAGTTTTAGTGGTGGTGGTAACAGTTGAAGTAATATTGGTGGTAACAGTCGCAGTAGTATTGGTAGTGGTTATAGCAGCCACAGTAGTATTAGTGGTAACAGTAGCAGTAATAGTGGTGGTAGCAGTCACAGTAGTATTAGTGGTGGTGGTAACAGTCGCAGTAGTAGTAAAATAGTCGCCTTAATAGTGTGACGATGTGTGACAAATTCTGTGTCATGACCTCGTGACCCAATTGCTCGTTTCAAAATTAAATTTTTGAACGGACCTTTGTTGAAATTCACCCGTGATACATCAGTATCGAGAGAAGCTTTCTAGCAAGGTCAGATTGTTGCATAACTTTAGGCCAGTGTCCAGCACCTTCGAGATCAACAACATACCACGTGAACGGTCACGTGATGCGTTCAATGCAGTTTCATAAAAATAATCATAAGGCGCCAAAACACTCACTCACTTCCAGACCGGCAGACACACCAGGCAGCTTTAACATAGCTCCGTCCCGCCGCCATACCAGAGTCGTAAGAGAGTCGAAGATGAACCCGCGCTAGAGCAGTAAAATCTACTTTGAAGAGGTAACAATAACACGTCTACTTCTTACAGTATCTATTGCATTTATTGATTGTATTTTGTAATTGAATTGACGTATGTATTTTGTGCAGCTTAGCGCTATTTTAGCCAAAGCACGTGTTTCGATGTAAAGGGACAAATCTAAAAGTTATTGTATATAAATTATTGTAACTCTTTCTTATCTTTAATTTATATAAATCTTAAATTCCCTAGTGCCGCCAGTATGTCTGTGCACGTGGCGAATTCTTCTTTGTAATTCAAATTGTTCTTGCATATAATTTTTCGTGTAAAATTGTAAAGCATTCATGCTTCATTTTGAATTAATCCTTTGTGTGAATTCCAATTTTTAATGCTGTAAATATTTGGGAATTCATACGTTCGTGTAACGTTATATGTAACACACACGTGGACCACAATGTATATTTAAATATAACCATATTTAAATTGTAAACGACACGATAGTCAAAGATTCTAAATTCAGAACCTTAAACAAAGAAACATGTGCTTGGGTTTTGCGAATATACACGCAAATAGTTACAGGGCCCAAATCCTTTGTTTCAGCCGGGTTCTTCTTATGTTATTCCTCTCTACCTTCGTACTTCTTGAGTCGTACACCGACTCGGGCGTCTTCATGACCCATACGTAAAAGTACATCGTGTTAACTACGGTTAACGATCGTCGCAAGTACATTAGCGATGCAGTAATTGAGTGGACATTGACTGTTATGCTATGCGGTACTGACGATGAGCCAAAGGATGTGGACCAGTTCTAACCAGTTGAACCCCACATGCGACCAAGAGTGTAGTTAAGTATATCTACTAGGGTCCAGAATCAAGTGACTATTTGGCAACAGAAAAGCAAATTCTCGTTAGAACTTTTAACCAGGACGGTAAATGAGAGAACAACGCTGTGTAGAATTAAGACGTCGTGTCGTAATTAATCGTTGCTGTTAATTGTTAAACTTATTAAATCTATTTCATTTTGTTAAGAACCTCTTTTTGTAGTAAATTGTATGCATATAGACCAAATGGGATTGGATGGGGGCTGTCTGAGCTAAACGAATGACGTAATGAATGCATATGAATCTAAGAGAGTTTTTAACGATTTCCAATCTAGCTAATGTACGCAAATTATCAGTTTCGTAAATCTGTGATCTAGACTACAAAGATGCATTTTTAATTTAGTCGAATGATGATTTGAGCAACCAGTCTGTTTAGGTTAAACGAGAGAGAATTAATTTAAATAGTAAATTAAAGTTCTATAATTTCCTAAGCAGGGTCTTTAAATAAATACTGGAAACGTAACAAGTGGTGCCTCGTCCGCGGATTGATATGTATTAAATTGTAACATTTTTATATACATAGGGCGTATCATATCTTTAGGAAACGAACATCTGAGAATTGCCAATATTCTATTGATTCAGGATTGTTGAAATATTTATCTTGCTTTTGTTGTGACATGTGCATGTATTCTTTTGCAGAGTAGCGTGCATGTTAGTTAATATATGTTTAAGCGTAGTTAAGCATTATGTTAGCTATTGATGATTTATTTAGTATTGTGTTACTGGATACTTCATTGTAAGAGGTCGACGTGTTATACCGCCAGCTAGGAGAGTTATCGGTAGTAACAGACTTCGGACTATTATATTTAGGGTGCTAAGTATAATGTGTAATGTTGTATGGTCGGAGCCGTGACATTACGAAAGCCTTGGAGACAACAGATTTGTAACCAAGCAGGTGAACGTGTAACAAACGCGTAATTTATTTCGGAAGGTGTTCTGAGTAAATTCAATAATTTTTGTAAGGTCGTAGCCTAAAAGTTATTGTGGGATAAAAGCGGAGTTTTATCGCCTACGGTTAGATACACAATCACGAGAGATATTTATTGTAGCCAGACGCGCTAAATAAATAAGATGGACACTTCGGATCTCGAACAGGTTATTGCGGATCTGAGAGAGATAGGTTCCTTGATCGGATACCGAACGGAAGACGAGTTAATGAACTTCGTTAGAACTGAACTAGACTGGGAAGAGGAACGCGAAAAGAGGAGAGAGGAACACGCGAAAGAGTTAGAACGAATAAAACTCGATGGCGCGTTAGCGATGGAACGGATAGAGATAGAAGATGATCACCTTACGACTTTGATAGATCTAAGGGTCGATGAACGGATGGGGAGCTTACAGCTCATGGAGATTCTAAAACGCGAACAGAAGGTAGGCATATCACTAGAATATAGAGGTGAACAGCTACGTATTTTCGTCTTGCTAGCACTCAATGAAAAGGAAATAGAACACAGGGAAGAAATTAGATCTTCAATAAGCTCACGAGCAAAACAGTTGTGTGATAAAGATTTCCAATTCAAAGGGGAAGGGAAGGCTGAAATACGAGATCTAACGTTCGAAATTAGAAAGTTGAAGAAAGAGAGGCTAAGGCTTATAGAAAGGAAAGAAAGTCTAGAATTAGAATGGTTGTGGACAGAAATCAAAACAGAGTCTAAAATTGTTGGGAAAGGTGAGGGTACTGTTGACAAATTACGACAGGAAAGTCAGGCCGTGAACTTTGACTTGCCGAGGTCAAACGCCGCGAGCGTGGAGACTGACACACAGAAATTAGTCGCGCTACCGAACACAGCAGACGAATTAGACAGTTTGATTGAAAACAAAAACAATTGTTTTGACGAAACCATTACAGTTCAACATGCTAACCAGTTTACAGAAACAGTTAGCGCACCAAAGCTTGATCTTGAAACAGAGACAAGAAAAGACACTGTTGTTAAGGACTTAATAACACGTGTAGAATTTGGACAAACACATACACCGCCGTGTACGTGTGACACCTCGTTTGACGGACTGAATGCGCATGATAAGATAGAGACAGATTCTATCGGTTGTGTACCGTTAAGGTGTGATGAAACTTCTAGCAACACAGTGACTGATTTTTCTGACAGGACAAGTATGCATGAGAAGATAGAAATGGGTTCTATCAGTTGTGTATTGTTGAAAGGCAGTGACACATCGACTGAGTCTACTGACCTAACTGTTAGTTTAAGAGAGAGTCATGAGAATGTTCTCGCTACGAAGACTGACATCGGCAGATCTCGATCTCCGATGATTGACGTGAGTCATGACGTAATTTTAGAACACAAGATTATTGCGTTATGCGAGGTTTCGAGTGCTAACACATTGACAGCCAGGGAAACAGAAGTATTTGATCCAGATGACAGTATAGGTAGCATTACAGACGGAGACAATGTGCCTATGATAAATTCATTTACTTCAGATGACATGACAGTTGTCAGAGCTGAGACAGAGTTCTTTTCCAAACGTGACATGGAAGAAGATATAGTCGAAAACTGTACAAGGACGAAATCTAGTATTTCTAACATAGGGATATTAGAGACGGTCAACGATAATGCATGTGTACTGACGTGTATACACGCAGTTGTCAGAGACATGGCAGAACTGTCTGCAGATAAATCACTTAATGGACTTAGTGACGTAGACAGAAGCCACGGTACAGGGACTACCTTTATTGACTCACCTGTTGAGATAAAGGAATGTCGTGAGTACGTACCAAAAACTGAGACAAGTGGAAGTAAGGAGGAGGGGGTTTCATTAACTGATAGGTTCCTTGGTTCACTGATGAAAAGTACGGAGTGTAATCCCGAATTGATCAAAGACACAGTACAAATGAGTGACAGAACTAGATTGATAGATAATGAAAACCGGAGTGACGGACTGATAACCAGAGTAGGTGGGGCATCAGGACTGTTACTGACATCAGATGCAGAGAATTATGATCGAGGAAACAGCGGGAGTGTAGCCTACGACACACAGAGAGTAGACATAGTGATGTTATTCAGTGTATTAGAGACAGGTAACATTCACTGCCAGTTGGTGACTGAAACTGACAGAATTTCCATCATAGATTCTGACGATTTGATGAGGAGACATATTGAATTAACTGAGTCAGTGGAGACAGATTATGTTGGTTCAATAAACGGTATGGTCCAGGGGAGACAATCGATAACTCTTGGAGAGTTTAAAACAGAACCCTTGTTCATACAACCACAGGAGTCCGACTTGCTAGCGAGTGAGTCTGACCACACAGTGACTAGGGAATACTCGAGTGGGGAGTTAGACAATTCTAGAGTCACAAAAGAGACACAGACTTGTGTTGTCAAGGAGAGAGACAAATTGACAGACATAACAGTCGAACACCTAGTTGTGAATGGGTTAAAACAGAAAACAACTAGTGGGACGAGGTATTTCACTTCAGTCTATGATAAGATCAGGAGAACGGAACCTCCAGATTTAGGGGAGAAGCTAATGTTGCAATTCAGGTACTTCAGAAAGACAGGTAGCCGCGACAGAGCACATTTGCGAACCTATGACGTTAGACTAGATGCGAAATGGACCCATAGTAGATCTGACGCCATTCCGACAAAAGACGTTGAGTGCATGCGAACTAGAGACGTTCAATGTGTACACGATGACGTAACTACAGATGCACGAAACACCAAGAGAGCAAATTTCCATTTGCGTGAGCTCAGTGACAAGGCTAAGAGCGATAGATTTGAAATTCAGACTTCGCTTAGTCAACGCCACAGTGACACTGACAT
This sequence comes from Sinotaia quadrata, assembly GCA_028829895.1. Lineage (NCBI taxonomy): Eukaryota > Metazoa > Mollusca > Gastropoda > Architaenioglossa > Viviparidae > Sinotaia > Sinotaia quadrata. Next base: position 45,583,809 of record CM054177.1, on the reverse strand, counting down.
GATACGAAACGTATCGAGAAGTTTGAAACTGTTAGACAGGGTAGAGACCAGTCATGCAGAAACTGACACTACCAAAAACATTTTAAACTTGACAAGTACTTTGGGGAGTTTTGAAAGAGATAAAACACTTCAGGGACGTACTTACTGGACGAGAAATGAAAAGTCTAAACTTGACATGCAATATATTGCACCTCACAGTGACATTCTGACGAACAGAGTAAGGAAGAAAGAATACGGTTGTCATGCCATAGACATGTTGACACACATGGGCGACGACGTGTATTGGGGTTGGGATAGAACTACAAAGGTTGTGCAGCAGTAGAAATAATGATTTGATACCTTCTTTGAATTTTCATTATTTTCTCGTTGTACCGTAGTTGGTGGTTGTTATTGTAAATATGTTGGACATTTCATAAAAACTTGGGACTAGCTATAACACTGATTGAATTGTGTTAGTGTTGTAACTCTGAATATGACAGGTAGACTGATAGATGGTTCATTGAGTTGGTAATTCATAAACTCTGATATTTGGTTGATACAGGAAATCAATATCTGGAACCTTTCATAACCTGCATATTGATAGTGTTGTTCATTGGAAGTCAATTTTTTTGATCACACTATTGTTGGATACGTATTCAGTGGAATTGGTTGATGTTGGATTTCTATTCTGAATAATCTGATTAGATCGAACTAGGTTGTGTGTGAACTATTGATTATTGGGACAGATAGTGAGAATTTTAGAACATGTTATTCCATTGGATGGATGTCTATTAAATTAGACTGGACCTTTTCTTAAATCATTTTATTTGATTTTTTTTTCTTAAATCATTTTTCTTTGATTTCTGAAGTGAGAAATATTGTATGAGAGTGCCGTTAATCTAGAGTTGATTTCCCTGCCGCGTTACATTATTTCTGGTTATGTTGAAATTTTTTAATTGTAAATTTTTTCTTCATTTTGCACTTCTACATTTTATAACACATAATTTGTAGGAGGCATTTATCTTTGGTAAGATAAACGCCTCAAAAGCAAGGGGGTGTGACGATGTGTGACAAATTCTGTGTCATGACCTCGTGACCCAATTGCTCGTTTCAAAATTAAATTTTTGAACGGACCTTTGTTGAAATTCACCCGTGATACATCAGTATCGAGAGAAGCTTTCTAGCAAGGTCAGATTGTTGCATAACTTTAGGCCAGTGTCCAGCACCTTCGAGATCAACAACATACCACGTGAACGGTCACGTGATGCGTTCAATGCAGTTTCATAAAAATAATCATAAGGCGCCAAAACACTCACTCACTTCCAGACCGGCAGACACACCAGGCAGCTTTAACATAGCTCCGTCCCGCCGCCATACCAGAGTCGTAAGAGAGTCGAAGATGAACCCGCGCTAGAGCAGTAAAATCTACTTTGAAGAGGTAACAATAACACGTCTACTTCTTACAGTATCTATTGCATTTATTGATTGTATTTTGTAATTGAATTGACGTATGTATTTTGTGCAGCTTAGCGCTATTTTAGCCAAAGCACGTGTTTCGATGTAAAGGGACAAATCTAAAAGTTATTGTATATAAATTATTGTAACTCTTTCTTATCTTTAATTTATATAAATCTTAAATTCCCTAGTGCCGCCAGTATGTCTGTGCACGTGGCGAATTCTTCTTTGTAATTCAAATTGTTCTTGCATATAATTTTTCGTGTAAAATTGTAAAGCATTCATGCTTCATTTTGAATTAATCCTTTGTGTGAATTCCAATTTTTAATGCTGTAAATATTTGGGAATTCATACGTTCGTGTAACGTTATATGTAACACACACGTGGACCACAATGTATATTTAAATATAACCATATTTAAATTGTAAACGACACGATAGTCAAAGATTCTAAATTCAGAACCTTAAACAAAGAAACATGTGCTTGGGTTTTGCGAATATACACGCAAATAGTTACAGGGCCCAAATCCTTTGTTTCAGCCGGGTTCTTCTTATGTTATTCCTCTCTACCTTCGTACTTCTTGAGTCGTACACCGACTCGGGCGTCTTCATGACCCATACGTAAAAGTACATCGTGTTAACTACGGTTAACGATCGTCGCAAGTACATTAGCGATGCAGTAATTGAGTGGACATTGACTGTTATGCTATGCGGTACTGACGATGAGCCAAAGGATGTGGACCAGTTCTAACCAGTTGAACCCCACATGCGACCAAGAGTGTAGTTAAGTATATCTACTAGGGTCCAGAATCAAGTGACTATTTGGCAACAGAAAAGCAAATTCTCGTTAGAACTTTTAACCAGGACGGTAAATGAGAGAACAACGCTGTGTAGAATTAAGACGTCGTGTCGTAATTAATCGTTGCTGTTAATTGTTAAACTTATTAAATCTATTTCATTTTGTTAAGAACCTCTTTTTGTAGTAAATTGTATGCATATAGACCAAATGGGATTGGATGGGGGCTGTCTGAGCTAAACGAATGACGTAATGAATGCATATGAATCTAAGAGAGTTTTTAACGATTTCCAATCTAGCTAATGTACGCAAATTATCAGTTTCGTAAATCTGTGATCTAGACTACAAAGATGCATTTTTAATTTAGTCGAATGATGATTTGAGCAACCAGTCTGTTTAGGTTAAACGAGAGAGAATTAATTTAAATAGTAAATTAAAGTTCTATAATTTCCTAAGCAGGGTCTTTAAATAAATACTGGAAACGTAACAAATAGCAATAGTCACAGTTGCAGTAGTAGAGGTGGTAACAGTCGCAATAGAATTAGTGGTGGTGGTAACAGTCACAGTAGTAGTAGTAATAGTCGTAGTAGAAGAAGTGTGTCAGGCGAAAGCAAAACTTAGCCCGGCATCACTCCATAAACATTTAAAAATTAAAATAATAAAATGTAGATACATGAGAGGTATAGGAACCATAGCATAAAATATACGTTTAAGGCATTTAACCAAGACACTAATTACAAGACTGACCAGCCACTCCAAGACATTAGCAGGACGTTAGAGTTATACAAGACTGACCACCCAGGGCTAGGGCGCAGGAAACGGTCAGGGATCAAAGGGTCACTTTGGATAGACTCACACTGAGCTATGGGCTAGGGTACAGGAAGCGGTCGGGGGATCAAAGGACCACTCTTAGCTAATAGTAGAGGGAAGGGTTAGTTTCAAAGAAATACCAGGAATACTGGAAAGCCTTTATATAAGTCGGGCCGAACCAATTCTCTTCACTTGCCCAAAACAACCCGAGTTTTAAAACACGCAGGGGCAGTCCCAGAGATTTCATCTGGTAACATTTTAGAAGTGAGAAAATTTCTAAGTCAGAAAGACTAATCCTTGAGTGTACTGCACTCCAACCAGATGACGTTGGGTTCATTCGGTTTCGGAACGTGAAAGGTATGTGTGGCTAATTTTAACTTTGTAAAAACTTAGTAAAATAATAATAGGATGTGTGAGGATGATTTATGTATTCTAACTACACCTTTCTTTCAGATTAGTGCCAATGTGCTCAGGGAAGTAGTAGCCCTGGCACCTAAATACTTTTATTCTGTAATTAGCAGTTTCTTACACTGCCTTAATTACATTTCAGAACCAAACAGTAACCAGAGAAACTGTAACTAGAGAAACAGTAATCAGAGGAAGAGAAACAGTAATCAGAGGAAGAGAATCTATAAACAGTAACTAGAGAGAGAGTAGCTACAAAGAGTATCTGCAAACAGAAGCTAGGACCAAATCCGGGTCAGAGAGCAGACGACGTATTCTGTATTCTGCTGGTTGTTGTTCACGCAGAGTGAAAAGGGACGGAGCCACTATTCAAGGGCCTGCCGTCGGGGAACGCTTGCGCGATGGGGATTCAACGCTGTGTTGACCTTTGCCCCAGCTGTTGAGCTAAGTATAGAAACATAAACATTGAGCAGAAGTGCATAATAGTGTATTGGAACTGAAATACGGAAAAAGGAACGATTTGGGGAAAGGAAAACGGACACTAGAAAATCATTTCATTAAGAGGGGCTAGTATTTTCCCTGAATTAGTTATAGGACTTATATTTTTTGTAGTTATTTTGGCCAACATTGTTAACTGTTCTTCTTTTATTGTCATTTTCTTTATTTTATTGTTATATAAAGTTATTGTTAAATTTTCATTAGTGTTGTCAAATTCATTGTTATTCTTGTCTAGTATGATTTTATAATTGTTATCGTCACGTCCGTCTAACGTCTGTCTTGAGTCTGTCTTCCGTCTTATCTGTCTGTCTGTCTTATCTGTGAGGAATCGTTTCCTCTGGGGGCTCAATACGAGTTACCGGAAGTGACGTCCTCAACTTGTTGTCCGTCCTAGATATCCGTATTTAGGGGGGTACCAACAAAGTGGTGGTAACAGTCGTCGTAGTAGTAGTAATAGTAGTGGTTGTGGTAACAGTGTGTAAAGCCGAAATCTCTATACTACAAAACTATTATACAATACTACAAAACTGAGGTATCAGAAGTAGATAAGTGTGAGACGCGAACTACAAAACTGAGCTAACAGAAGTAGATAAATGTGAGACTAGACACGATACCACAAAACTGAGGTAACAGAAGTAGAATAAGTGCGAGACTAGACGCGATCTACAAAACTGAGCTAACAGAAGAGTGAATAAAATCTTTATAATCTTATAACAGGTAATGTGATTGTGTGTATGTGTTCTTGAATTGTAGATTCACGGGCCGCAGGGAAAGAGCTAGGAAGCTAAAATATTGCATGCAGTCCTGGTTTATCCCCCAGGACGGACATAGGGGGTCAATGTCTACCGCCGGACCCCGGGGTGCAACCTCCATCCACACACACACATATATAATGTGGGCTATTAAAATAGGGTATAGCGCTAGGAAGCTGAAATTCTGCATATAGGCGTGATTAACTCCTTGGTCAGGATATGGTCAGGGGACCATTCACTCCACAGGAAGAGTTATTAATATGGATCACGGCCGCTTGGAGAAAGTTAGGAAGTTGAAGTTTTGCATGGAGGCGTGGCTTACTTTCAATACGGAGAAAGAAGGTTAGGGTTCGTTCCCGACCCACAGATACAAGGTGGGTTATTAATAGGCGGGAGATAGCTAGGGTGCTGCAATTTACACATGAAGTGTGGTTTACTTCAGTCACAGAAAAAAGGGTTAGGGTACGCTCGCTGCTTTTGGGTTATTAATAGTTTGGGAGAGAGCTAGGAAGCAAATATATATCGCATGGACAAAAGGGTTAGGGTTTGCTCAATAGTTTGGGAGTGAATTAGGAAACTACTATATTGCACAGACAACAAGGGTTAGAGTTCGCTAGCAGAATTTGGGAGAGACCTTGGAAGCTAACACGGACAAAAAGAGTTAGGGCTCACTCGCTGTATTTGGGCTATTAATTGTTTGGAAGAGAGCTAGAAAGCTAACATATAGCATGGCGGCAGTTTACCCCTGGAGTAGACAAAGGAAGGTGACTGTTTTCTAGTCAGGCAATGCTGGATTTTATTTAATAAGAAAATATTATCTCTAAACAGCGCGTAATTATTATACAACTGTAATACAATTATTATACATCAATAATATTGACTGTTATGAGCAGCCAACTTTGATTACACCTCAACAACAGTAAACATGACTCGTAACTATGAAATTAATCTGTAAAAGAAGCAGTTTTGACAGTAAACTTCACATCAATAACAGGAAAATAGAACTCTTAACTAATTTGTAAATGGAGGCCAGCTGTGACACTAAACTACACCTCAATAACAGGAATATAGGACTCTTAACTATGAACTTAATCTGTAAATGGAAACCAGCTGTGAAACTAAAGTACACCTCAATAACAGGAAAATAGTAAAGGGAGTTCCACTGTGTCAATCAACTAAACATCAATAACAGAAAACAGGACACACAAGAATAGACTTGGCTTCTAAGGAGAGACATAATTTGTCAGTTGAGAAAAACACTCATTAAAAAAAATGTGGCACAATTGTAAAACTAACCTTTCTGTCAAGACCAACTTTAACATTTAAGTGGATGTCCGTCAGCGACTCATTTCTATATAAATTAGCTATCAAGAGTCTTTAAATATAAAACTGGACCTCATAACATCTATTGAGACGTCGCTAAGTTTGCCTTGGACCCTAGTTTTGTAATCAGCTATAGTATTTTGTGATTACAGATTCAATGTTTAGTTAGTTAAAATTGACCGCTTCTGATTGTTCAAGCGTCACTTGTGTCTCAAGACACTGCGCCACACGCAATCAATCAAGCTGACAGGGACGGTCACTCTGCAAGCACACGATTAACACAAATCAATATAGTGTATGACTGTGAGACTATTCAAACTGCGAAACTGTAAGATGTACACTGCACTGTGTGTATTTAAACAGAAAAATATAAACTTCAGTGTTAGTCGTGTAAATTTGGACTGCAGTGTAAACTTAGACTACGAAAATATGAGACAAACTTCACGACTCTGCACCGTGTGTATTTAAACAGAAAAATATAAACTTCAGTGTTAGTCATTGTGTAAATTTGGACTGCAGTGTAAACTTAGACTACGAAAATATGAGACAAACTTCACGACTCTGCACTGTGTACAATGCAAGTAATAATGCGAATAATTCAGCCTAAGTAAATCTAATTACCCGAGGTACGCCCCAAACACGCGACAGTTACAACACAACTTCTTTCGACATTTAAAATTTCGAGTCTTCACGATAAAAGCACAACTACATTAACTTTTGTATATTTAATGAACTACATTAAATTTAATCCGGGATAGTGGGGTTTCTTCTATGATGAAATGAAATCGTGTTTGAATTTGCATTTCATACTTCACTCACGCTATAAATAGGCTCACATAGAGACAAGCGAGTGAACCGCAAACTAAATCCTATTTGAAAGGTCAGAGGCATGCATAATTTGCTAAGATAATTCACGAGAAACTGTCATATATGCAGCAGGTACCCATCTGGTTAATGACAACAATTTTCAAGAGTACTCGGCACAGAACTGTACCATTTTGAAATATTACTCGAAACGTCATTTCTGAAATAAATAAGTGAAAATCGACAAGCACTTGAAGGATAAGATCTCATTAAAAATATTTTTAGACATCTATTTCTGTTTTTAATTTAGTTTTGTTATTTTTCCTAAGAACGCATTTTTCTTTTTTTTTAAATCTTCTAAATTGTTATACACGTATTAAGCAGCTTGCAAAGTGACTGAAACGTCACGTGATTTTAACTATCTTTCCCCCACGCAAGTCCTGTTTGCTTCAGCTAACCTTATGCATTGTGACCAAAATCTCGCCATTTCTGCTGAATAAACAGACGTTTAACAAGAAGAAAAAGTCTGGTTTTCTTCGACTAAATTAAAATTGTGACCAAAATCTCTAATCATTTAAACGGGATAAACAGAAAAATTTAATAAGAGAAAGTAATGTTTTCGGTTCAAATAAACTCGAACGTTGTTGTCATTCCCCAGCCCTTTAAGCTAGCCGAAGATAAATTTTGCTAGTGAAACGTCTAGATGGTTTATTTTATTCCATTTAAATTAAACTATGCCGAAACTTTCAAAAAATTTACTTAGCAAACAGAAAATCAAACACTAGTCAATTTAGTATGCGGACAGAAATTCGCACCAAACAATTTAGTTAGCTAACAAAAATTCTCATCAATTACTTGAGTCACCTAATAGAAATTTTCGTCAGTCATAAAAGTGTTGAACCAAACAGAAATTGCAGTCTAATAAAAGCCGCTAAGTTTACCATTAATAAAAATGCAATAGTCTATGTACGTGTATGTGCGTGTGTTCCTACACACATGATCGTGTTTAGGCTTGCGTATATGAGTACATACATGTGCGTGCGTGCGTGCGTGCGTGCGTGCGTGTGTGTGTGTGTGTGTGTGTGCATGCATGTGCCGTATACGAACGTGCATATATGTGACCGAGCATACGATTGGTCAAATGCTCACACGTGTTGTAGCTCTCAGACGCAGGGGAAAACATGCCTAAGTTAATGTTCGGATCACAATAGATCTCTTTGGTACTCCATTACTGACAGCAAGCACGCTCCAGAACTGCCTATGCCACTTATGGACGAAAACAATGCGTGGCTGTCTCCCAACGGAATGAATCTAAAACAACTGGGCCTGGTTGCTTCCGAAGAGGGAGGCGACTCTGATCACATCACAGCTAGTGTTCCGCAAGCGCGATGAATGTATGCACTGCAGTTTACAGTTGGTTAACTTCAGATCCTGCAAATTATTGGACGCATCGTCTGGTTAATCAGTATGTCTTCGTAAGCCTGAGGTTTATGCCGTCCAACGGTCAAATGTAGCGACGTTTACATCATCGAATTGCATCTTACAGTTATGTTTATGTCATCCAGGTGAATATATGGCCAGGTTTATGCTATTCAAATGCAAATATAGTGTTTATGTTGTTCAGATGCTATTTATATAAATTTTTTATTGGTCACTTGACGCATTTCAATTACTTTCTTCTCGGTCATTCACCTGTCATCCGCAGAGATGTTCACGCCATGCAGCCAACTGCCAATTGTAATGTCATCAATAATTGACGCAAGTTATCCTCAATTTTCTCTTTTATCACAGTTTTTAAAAATTGCAGAACAGCATAGGGATTTCGAATAGCAGCACCTCACACATTTATATTGCCGTCTGCAATATACCCTTCAATGTTGTCGATTTCTTCTTGTCCTGACAAGAATTGCAGTGAATGCGAAATTCAATCCCGCCCACCAAAGGTCGCGCTGCAACCCCAAACCTACCCTTCACACCCCCTAAAAATTATCCACAGAGAAACTTAAGTTGCTGCGGATTGTCTAACATTCATTACTAAAACTCGCTACCACCGGACTCGCGGAAGCAGGCGCGCTAACGCAGTGAGCTCGAGCCACACACCCTGTTTCTACGAGCCAGTTTTCCGAGTGAGCTGGGGCGCAGCTCGTAGACGAGAGACTGGCATACAACTCGTTATGCTCAAGTCCGAGGCGTCAGCAGTTCTCACCCATGAAGACTTAAAAATAAACGCATGCATGCACACACACACACACCTTTCTTTCCATTCGAACCTTCTTAGTTGTGCGAACTGAAAGTGGGAAATTTCAAATATATTTTTTTTTTAATTGGACGATAACTCAGTTAATTAATTAAATTGTTCTAACGCCTGTTTTATAGGACGATTGTTCATTTCACTAGTAAACTAAATGTTTAATATCTGTTTCAGAGGACGATTGTTCATTTCACTAGTAAACTAAATGTTTAATATCTGTTTCAGAGGACGATTGTTCATTTCACTAGTAAAATAAAATCTTTAATATATTTTAGGCAGTTGGTTCATAAGAACGCCATATTACATCACTTAGGAAAGGAAGTCTGCATAGACTCAGCCAATGACAATGCTAGACTTCACCAGTGTAATTAAGTGAAAATAGTAAATTGGCCAGGAGTGTGAGAACAATTTATAACCATGTAGGAACTATTGGGAACTTAGTGCAAATCTGTTACTATTGGGAACTTTGTGCAAATCTTTTTTACTATTGGGAACCTAGTGCAAATCTTTTACTATTGGGAACTTTGTGCAAATCTTTGTTATTGGAGAACTGAGAAGAAACTATATTAACTTGGTCAGGGAAAACATAACTAGCTATGGGAGGCTAACTTTTCTCTTATAGATATTATGAGCATTGTGCATTGTGTATTTTGTAATTGGTTGCTGCTTAATTTTCTTTTATATAAATATTTGATTAATTTTCATCTGTCTTGTGTCAGTTCTTATCATCTCCATTTCATGTAAAATTCATTTAATTGTAGTCATCACATCTGCCATCGTGTCCATCTTCATGTCCATCTCATGTCTGTTTATCTGTCTGACTGTCCGTCATTTGTCATTATATGTGAGGACCTTCTTCTGGGGGCTGAAACGAGTTGACAGAGCGACTGACCTCAGTTGTGTATTTTGTATTGTCCATCATACGGAGTACCAACAACTACAAGTATACTAAATTACGTCAATGCAATGATACTTTTTATGTCAATCATTTAGTGGCAGAACTACAAGTATATTAAAGTGCATTTATCAATGATGTCACTACAAATCAATGACATAATGATCACTGTCATTCACTCAGTGACAGGACTATTCTCGGACATAAGTGATATGCTACTATATTCATTGCATCTGACTGGCTTAATGATGACTAACAGTCTCGCGATGGAAGAACTACACGCATACAAATAAATGTATAAATGTTATCATGGAAAATTCCATACCAAAAAGTGTCTTCAACCAGCACTTGTGTGTGTGTGTGTGTGTGTGTGTGTGTGTGTGTGTGTGTGTGTGTGTGCGCGCATGCGTGCGTGTGTGCGTGTGCGTGTATGTGTGTGTGTGTGTGCGTGCATGCGTGTGTGTGTGTGTGTGTGTGTGTGTGTGTGTGTGTGTGTGTGTGTGTGTGTGTGTGTGTGTGTGTGTGTGTGTAGTATAAACAAATACAAAATTCAAAATGTAAATCAAAACTTTAATATATATATTGCGAAATCAGAAACAGTGGTATAACATCCACATAATATGTTAATTCTTCAAAACGAGTAACACTCTATTGTGGCAACTTTATTCCTTGGAATTATAAACATGTTTATTCTGCGAAAACAGTAATATAATAATGTGACAACCAATACATTCCCAACCATTATAAACCTGTTTATTCTGCAAAACCAACACCACTATATATATATTGGAGAGAGAGATCCTGTTATGTAAAACTAGATTTGTGGCCAATATAATAATAATAATGGATATTTATTGGCGCTATCTCTCGAGGGATTTCTAACTGCTTGTAATCATGCCCGGTACGCTCAACGGTCCTACGAGTGGTGTGGAGTGGAGTGGAGTGAAGTAAGCAAATATCCTAGTGATCAAGGCTAGTCTCGAATCTACAAACTACTGCTTGAGAGGTTAACGTGTCTACTTCCAAACCAGTGAACTCTGCGACATGGGTAAAACTTCCAAATAATGAAGACTACGTGTGAGGCTAGTGCGTTTAATTCACAGCCAATAAGCGTTACTTGTCAATATTTTTGTTGATTCTGCAAAACTCATGCTACAGTTTTGTAACAACAACCAGAGTCCTGGCCATTTCAGTCAATAAACGGTTCCTCTAGCACCGGACATCTAAGCAAAGACAAGTATTTCTCATGGGAGCAGCAGTGAATCTTCTGCTATTCTGTTGACCAGTGACAAAGAGTGGATCAATAGACAGATGCAGACTTACAGAGGTCTCCTGTGTATAGCAGAATGAATGTGTGAATTATTAATCAGTTTTCATTGGCACTATTTTTAACTAAATTCTATCTTCCTTTCTTTCGTAATCAAATTCACAATGTAAGCAGCCGTTACGATTGTACAAACTTAATGGTTTTCAATAATTTAAAAACATCAAGAGCCGCACTGTACCGACTGCCATTGTCTGAAACCATTGTGTTGGAGCAGTTGACGTTTACAATTTAAAGTAACAATAAATTTTCATAATATATAGAATGTTAATTAATTCTGTTTTGCAATAATGTTATGTTCCTTTAAACAACAGTGTTTGATCAACGTAATAAAATGTTGCTTTTAGGCAATGTGCCTGTGCATTTTATTATGTAATACGTCGTGATGCAAACCGCTGTGAGCTTGTAAAGCACAGCGCCTGGAATGGAGGCAATAAAAATACTTCACGTTTTCATTTACTATTGACGTCATAAACGTAAGGACCAATCATTGCTGAGTGCACGCAGGTCGAACAGCGAAATCGGCCTAGTGTTTATACCTTTATAACCTTCAACATTGTCTTATATCAATCAGTAGGTCTAGTATAAACTATATTTATCTATTACTATGTCTAGCATACACTATATTATAATAGAGAATGAAAGTAAAAGTACTTACAAAATCTTTATTTTTATTTATTGTCATACCACGAAATAAATACGTTTATTTTTAAAAGAAACATATCTGTAAGAATCTATTCAAGAAATAATTTACGGACACCTAAAGTACTCTGATCAAAAATCTCCTACACTAGTCTTAGATGGTAATTAAATAACAAAATCCCTTACATTAGTTACAAATGGTAATTAAATAAGAAACCTCTTACACTAGTTACAAATGGTAATTAAGTAGCAAAGCCTCTTAAACTAGATACAGATGATAAAACGTAGTAAAGCCTGTTACACTAGTTACAGCAGATAGTAATAACAAGTATGAACATCAATGTGACATTGTACGCATAATAACTATGTTCTGCGTGGCCAAAACGCCATCCGAACAGATGAACAATACGATACTTAGTTCCAGCTCGACATCTACGATAATCCGATATGTAGTCATCAACTCGACATCTACGATAATCCAACATGTAGTCATCAACTCGACATCTACGATAATCCGATATGTAGTCATCAACTCGACATCTACGATAATCCAATATGTAGTCATCAACTCGACATCTACGATAATCCGATATGTAGTCATCAACTCGACATCTACGATAATCCGATATGTAGTCATCAACTCGACATCTACGATAATCCAATATGTAGTCATCAATTCGACATCTACGATAATCCAACATGTAGTCATCAACTCGACATCTACGATAATCCAACATGCAGTCATCAACTCGACATCTACGATAATCCAACATGCAGTCATCAACTCGACATCTACGATAATCCAACATGTAGTCATCACCAACAACATTCCTTACGTGTACTGCTGACAGTAGCGCCCTCTGTCGACCCCGAATGACATAATTAACTTCAACAGCATTTGAGATTGTCATTATAAAATATCGTGAACTATATTATATAATCTAGGTCCAGTCTATATCGTGAAATATTATATAATCTACTCCAGTCTATATCGTGAACTATATTATATAATCTACTCCAGTCTATATCGTGAACTATATTATATAATCTACTCCAGTCTATATCGTGAACTATATTTTACAAGCTAGTCTAGTTTCTCATAAACTCTGCATTCAAGTTAATCTAATCCTTCTCATAAACTACATTTATAGACTAGCCCAGTGTGTTTCAAGAAATATATTTTATAGGCAAATCTAGGTTGTATCATTCTCTGCGCGTTACAAGTGTAGCAATTGTTTAATTATACAGGTGTGTCAGTGTGTTACTTTCCTGAGTAAGCTTATGAACTGTTACGAACTCGAGTATACTCAAAGTCAGTTATCTGCAATATCACAGACATTAAGACGCATACAGTCAGCACCATTCAGACAATTTCAATCGAAACTGTAAAAGAACTACCGAAAACGAGCTAATCAGACATTTATCTCACCAAAGCACTTGTCTCCTCCAGCCAGAAAAACGGGCAGAGTAGTGTCTCGAAATGGTGTCAAGACTGGCACATCTAGTCGAAGATGAAGACAGAAGTCAGTGGAAATGTTGCTAAGTGTTTCTGTTCATAAATATGGCACTGACATACATATCGATCGCATAACTGCAGTAGTTCTTTTCCTGTGTCAGCAAGAGTTGCAACCCTTGATCGATAAAAGCTCTCCACACCTCGAGTTGCCCCCCCAAAAGGGACGGATCCCAGGGGAATCGTCGATAAAGGATATCTTCAGGATGGATCTCCCTGACTCTTGCAACTCGCCTGCCTTTCAAAGACTGACGGTTCCAGATCCACTTTCTAACAACTTTTTTCTTACACATTTATTTTTTCAGTGGGAAGAAGCTCTTTTTTCTTCTTTGTAATTTTTCGGATTGATTATTTAAGCACTTTGAAGGTGTAAATAGTATATGAAAGCCTCAGCTTGACCCTTTCAATGCTGACTGTAAGATAGGGGTATTATTACGTTATTTTGCACATGGCAAAGTGAAGGATTGGGAATATATTGTAAATATTGGTTTTGTGTTCCACTAGATTGTCATTTCTGAATTTGTTTTTAACAATGCCTTACATTTGCGACTTTTGATTGATTTTGTTTACTGTAGTCCTGAGATTCCGTCTGAAAACAATAATTTTTTGCTTTTTTAATAGAAATTTAGTTTCTTACGTATAAGTAAATAAATAAGTAAGAAAAATTAGCGAAAAGTGGAAAAGTTAACTATAGGACGTTTACTGACAGTTATAGACTTTACAACAGCAGTTTAAAGATAGAACAGTTTTGGACAATGAATTGTGGGCAAAGGATGTGTGTAAGGTTGTTGGGGGGGGGGAGGTTGGTTTGTTTTCTTCCTTTTTTCTTTTGGGTGGGGAGGGGATTATGGACAACTTTGCTGACAGGTTGAACGGTAGGACAGTTTTTAACAGTCACAGCTTACAAGTGAGAGGGCTTAATAACCTTTCGACAAGCACTGCTTTGCAGCGAAAGGGTTAAGAAAAAGCATTTCTGTTCCACACACTGCTTGCGGTCAAAGGGTTAAGAAAGAATAAAGCATTTCGTATTTTCTTTTATGCAAAATAAAGAAAGGGAAAGAAAAGACTTAAAGAGAACGTCATTACGAACAAAAAATAAACCTAAGATTTCACAATTCATAACAATATTTCTCATTTATCAACCACGAGATTTGCTAATAACAAGAATGTCTGTACCAGGAAATACGTGCAGTGAAAACCTCAGACTGAAATCGTGGTCATTACGTAGCACACACGTGACACAACTCCTTTGAAAGAAGATGGCGTTGAATCAAAACAAGCTGTCGAACGAATTGCTGACAAGGCAATACCAGCTCGTTCGGTTGGCGACTAGGGTGCAGCCCTGCTGATGAAGAGACTGCTGCCACTAACAGGAGGCACTCTGGCGCCAGAAGAGCTTTCAGACCAGCGTTGGGTGCATACAGGCCTACTTGTATTGATTTCCATTAGCAAGAGCAAGCACCGACAACCTCGACCCAACGACTTTGTTCCTGTTGCTGCTGAGTCTTGTAAAGTAGTACACAAACCGGACGCTTCCTGTCACAAGATGGCGGCTCAAACTCGGATCATATAAAGTTATAAACGGACTGTTCGAACTCCGTTAAGCACTGTTACTCTGTTACTGTCCTTGTAATTAAAAATTCCGTGGCCAGCATTGATTCTGTTTATCTGCGGAGGAGTAGGAGTGTCATATCGACCGCTGTTGAATGTCTGTGTTGCTTAAGTCGAGGCCAGAGTAGCTTCCCTTAGACCATGCCGCTTAGACGGTGCCAACAGAGGCCCGGAACTGACACAAAGCTGTTGTCTGCAAACAGTTTGATAACTCACTATAGTCTAGGGACAGACTTGATAACTCACTATTGTCTAGCGATGGACAGCAGAGCTGAATGTATGACACTACTTTCACTCGAGTAACAGGGAATCAAAAGTAGAAATAATTTTTAAAAATTTAAAATACTTTATTCCGAGTCATACTTAGGCTAAAGGCTCATGTCTATTATTTCGCTTATGTAAAAAAAATATATTAAAATAGAAGCACTTACGAGACAGTTCACATTCAAGTAGAAATAATCTTTTCATTATACTGAGTATTAAAACTACCTTTACAAACTTGCATCGACCAATGATCGAGGGTTGTGTCCCCTACTCCAAATCAATCACAAGATGTAGGTGTCGCTATGTCTCAGAAAGGTTCACGGCTTTGACGGCCCAACAATTTTGATTATAGTGACACTACGGTAGGCTGACGTATAGGTAATTAGAACTGCAATAATTGCCACAAATCTAGCAACTCTCGATAGTGAGAGATAGTTCAGCGTAGATATAAATAAAAAGCAAAGTAAATCTACAAGTGACAGTAGTCTAGAAAATAATCCGAGCAAAGAAAGTACGTAGTGACTGTCATAAATCTATCCCTTATTTTTCATGACACCTGCTACATTCATATGTTCGTTTTGTGATAAGAATGCCTTTAACTGCTCAGTCCTAGCTCCATGAGTAGGGGTGATGTTAATGCCCAGTCCTTGGGTGAAAAAATAAATCGGGTCACGTGTGTTGTTGGCAGCACCACTCAAGATATGTTGTCAGTTTAAAAATCGGAAAGAGTTGGCCGTTTGCCTCTTGCTGTGCACACACACACACACACACACACCCTCACCACCATCATCACCACTACCACCATCCCTACCACTACCATCATCACCGCCATTACCACTACTACCAACATCACCGACACCACTACTATCACTGTCAAAAATCAAACCACCAAACATACACTCAAAAACCCTTCCCTCTCACCATCACCACCACTACCACCATCACCACTACTACCGTCATCATCACACCACCACTACCACCACCGTTCAAAAAGCAAATTACCAAACATCCACTAGAAAAACCTTCGCTCTCACCATCACTACCATTACCATCATCATCATACCATCACCACTACTACCGTCATCATCACACCAACACTACCATCATCACCCTTGGCCGGCACCAAATCTCTCCCTTTCAAAACTAAACTGCTTCCTCGGCCTACAAGACCAGAGAAGCAAAGTCCTAATCAAACAATCAACCATTCAGCTTATTATCTTTATTATCTATAGTCAATGATTTTTATTTTCTCTCTGCAGTCAATTACACCGTGGCTTTCCAACTTTTGCCCATTTTTTCATTTATTATTAAATTTAGATGGATCTTAAGAGGTCCATGCTAATATTAAAGTTTTGTCACATCTGTGTGTAGACGGACGGGTGATATTTTGTGGTGTTTTTCTACTTGAAGCCAATGAGAGCTCTGACACATCAGTGTTCAGTTCTAATATTTGTTTGACAAGTATTCATATTTATAAAAGCTTTATTAGCCCACATACATGCAGATTTTCTTTATACTCTGTGACCTGTCTGTGCATGTATGCTTATGATACATTGTACTGATACATTACTTGATAGTTAAAGGTTACTTATGGTACATTACACTGATACATTACTTTATAGTTAAAGGTTACTTGATGTACATTATACTTATGCATTACTTGATGTTTAACTGTTACTTATGGTACATTATACTTATGCATTACTTGATGTTTAACTGTTACTTATGGTACATTATACTGATGCATTATTTGATGTTTAAAGGTTACTTTTGCTAGATCAAACTCAAGTTGCGGGTATAACGTATGTGCTCGCAATTTACAGTAAAAACGATGGGTTTCATCGTGAGCCGGTAATCTCCTCCCTGAACCAAAACACTTTCAATAAATTCTGCTAATCGACATTCTAAACACTATAATAACCGAAATGATGAGTTGATCATGTCAACAAGGTCAAACCCGCCCGATGCCTTTGTGACGTCACATTTCGAACGACGCGGCCGTTCCGACTCCATAGAAACCAGAGCTGAAGAATCGGCCTGAAGGACAAGTTAAAAACAGGCACATAAAACAGGAAGCAACACATGTTCCCAGTGTCCACGTTGTGGAGTTAAATCAATAGATTGCATGCGAGACTGGAAGGGACAAAGCTTTCGGGTACATCACTGCAAGATTTGCATACTATTGCTCAAACTGTGAGCCGTTGTTAATAATATAAATTAATGAATCACTGTAAGATGGGTATGCGATTAAATTAGATGTGGGCCAGAGTAAAAACTACTCCGCTGTGAGATGTGTGAGCCATTGTACATTCTATGAACCACTAGAACTTTGAGCCATTATATAAAAGAATGAGTCACTGCAAAATCAGCCGATGTAAAACCTGAGATACTTGTAACTTTACAAGTAGAGAACAACTTTAAGCCTGAAATGTGCGCCACTGTATTTAAATAAAAGATTTTTTTAATTGAATGAAAATGCAACACTGTTAGCCACTTTTTAAAAAAAAATGTATTTCTCTGTAAAGATGAACTGTTTACCATTCCAAAGTCTGAAGTGCATCTTACTAGGTCTAAATAGTAGCAACTGTTTATGTTATACCCACTGTAAATTGTATACACTGTATAAATTATACAAAACTTTTTAAATAAGAAATATACACATCCAACCAAATCTAAAGTTATACACACACAGAAAAAACCCGCCCCCATACACCAGAGTAAATGATGGACGGTCGGACAGGCGGACGGAGATAGATAGATAGATAGATAGATAGATAGATAGATAGATAGATAGATAGATAGATAGATAGATAGATAGATAGATAGATAGATAGGTAGATAGATAGATAGAAAGGCACTTTCTCATATTTCTGCGTTCCCGTGTTGTAAATAGAATAGTAAATACATAAATAAACTTCCACTAAAGAAAATTGGCAATATTTTCACTAGCACAAAGTTAATCTACTTCTATGAATCACTCTTAATTAACGCCAACAATGAACGTCCTGTCTCCATGTGTATTCATCTCTTGGTCTGCAGCGATGAAATAACACAATAAAGAAAATGCAACCACATGTACTGTTGACTCTATTATAATTATAATAAAATAATTTTACAATGTAGAATCTGTACTTTGTGTAATATGCTTAATTAAATTAATAAGTAAGAAAATTAGAGTTCAAAGTAAATGTATTTAATTTCTTTTTTTTTTTCTTTGAAATGAAATAAACACTGGGACAAATTACTTTTGAATGTCAATAGTTCTGCTCAAGTGAAGGCAAAGAGAACAATAGTTTTCAACACTGATTAATTAAAGATACAACTGCTGTTTTGTTACTTGGCCTATAATTAAAAAAGAAATAAGCGTGCTCTCATACAGGTAAGTAGCTCTTTTAGTGTGTTTTGTATTAATTTACATTCGTGTATAAAATTCTTACTGCTCTATACACGTCCAGTTTAGTGGTGTCAAACAAATCAAAAGCTATTTACAGGTATTTTGTATTTTATTGGTGTGCATTCATAACCGTTCACAATTTTTAAATTCATAGTACACACATACGGGACAGAGGTTTACAAGTTCTGTTTTGTGTCTGCATATAAATATTCATTGCTGATTTTTAAAATTCATAGTACACACATACGGGACAGAGGTTTACAAGTTCTGTTTTGTGTCTGCATATAAATATTCATTGCTGATTTTTCATTTTTCATTTGAAAATTCATAGTACACACATACGGGCTAGAGTAGAAAAACACTTGTTTGGGGTTTTGTGTCTATTTATGTCGATTAACGAATTCTACGTTTTCTACGTTCTTTATACATACGTAAGCTTGTATTAACGAGAGAATAGAGGGATAATAGGAAATACGTTTATGACAATATATTTCATTTAATCGGTTTTTACTCTTATTTATTAATATATTAGACGTCAACGAATATTGTGTAGAATTACACTAGTGAAGCTGTATTTAATAAAGTGAGTCACTAAATGGAGTAAAATATAAAGTTACTAGTAAAGTTAGTCAGTAGAGAGAAGTAAACCGTAAAGTTAGAGTCAGTAAAAATAATTGTAAAGTTATTTATAAAGTTATTGTCATTAAAGGGGAATAAAGTGTAAAGCTATTAGTAAAGTTATAAACATCATAGAGTGATGAAATGTAAAGTTATTAGTAAAGTTAGCGTCAGTAAAGAGGAGTAAAGGTAAATTATTATTAAATTTGAGTCAGTATAGAGTAGTAAAGTGTAAAATAGTAGTAAAGTTAGTGTCAATATAGAGTTGTAAAATGTAAAGGTGATAATAAAGTTAAAGTCAGTAAAGGGGAGTAAAGTGTAAAGTTACTGAAGGGTGGGAAATTGTATAGGTATGGGTAAAGCGTACTGTCACTACAAAGGTAGTAAAATATCATGATGTCTGCTAAGCTGATAATACATACATGGTCGAAAAGTGTAAAGGTATTAGTACAATGTAAAGTATACGATATTTTAGCGTTAAGTATACTACGTCGTCGGAATACAGTAAAAGTACAAACTTACTAATAATTATGTGTAGAGTACATTAAAGTGTATAATTAGCACTGTTATGTTCAGTGAGTGTGTTAAATTATCTCGAATGGAATTTAAACGTAAAATTGTCAGAGTATTGTTCGGTCATCTTAGGGAAAGTTATATAGTTGGTATATGGTAATAATGCAAAGTAATATGTATAATGTATAGTGCAATGTAAAGCTATTAGTGTAGTGGGTAATGAAATGTAAAGTTATTAATATAATGCCACATCGGATTAGAGTAGTAATTCTGGCAAAAGTGTAAAGTTATTTGTGCTTTGTTTAGTGCATAGCTTGTAAAGTCTAGTGCAATGCGTACAGGTGAAGTGTAAATTATAATAGCATAGTATATTTGAAAGTTATTTTAGTGGACAGTGTATATCGTACCAAACTGTAGTGTAATTACAGTGCACAAAACTTTAAAGTTAGTAGTGTGGTGTACAGTGTGTCAAATGTTAAAGTTAGTAGTGTGGTGTACAGTGTGTCAAACTGTAAAGTTAGTAGTGTGGTGTACAGTGTGTCAAACTTTAAAGTTAGTAGTGTGGTGTACAGTGTGTCAAATTTTAAAGTTAGTAGTGTGGTGTATAGTGTGTCAAACTTTCAAGTTAGTAGTGTGGTGTACAGTGTGTCAAATTTTAAAGTTAGTAGTGTGGTGTACAGTGTGTCAAACTTTCAAGTTAATAGTGTGGTGTACAGTGTGTCAAATTTTAAAGTTAGTAGTGTGGTGTACGGTGTGCCAAACTTTCAACTTAGCACTGTATAGTGCAACTAACTGTGAAAGTAGTGTAGTGTATGGTGTGTCAAACATTCAAGTTAGTAGTTTGGTATGCTGTGTAACAAAGTGTAAAGTTAGTAGTATAGTGTACAGTGTAGCAAACTTTAAAGTCTGTAGTTTATTATACAGTTAACCAACAGTGAGGCTAATATAGTTTTGTGTACAATGAAGAAAACTGCAAAGTTAGCATTGTAGTGTTACAGTGGAGCAAACAGTACACTTAGTAGCTAATGCACAGAATAGCAAACTGTAAAATTAGTAGCGTGGTGTACAGCGTAGCAAACTGTAAAGTTAGTAGTGTGGTGTACAGCGTAGCAAACTGTAAAGTTAGTAGTGTAGTGTACAGCGTAGCAAACTGTAAAATTAGTAGTGTGGTGTACAGCGTAGCAAACTGTAAAGTTAGTAGTGTGGTGTACAGCGTAGCAAACTGTAAAGTTAGTAGTGTGGTGTACAGCGTAGCAAACTGTAAAGTTAGTAGTGTGGTGTAGACTTCGTACGATAATGAAGTCGAAAATAAAATGAACTTGCCGTGTTTGTGTCAGATCGATAGTAAATCAAAGATCTCAACTTTCGTTCATCACCGATGTCTCTCTCACCTCCTCTTAACAGATCGAATAAAGTGCCTGACCACTCTTCTGGCACGTCAGAGTGATCGAACCAATGAGCCAAACCAGTCTGCCTACAGTCAAAGCCACACTGCAGGCAACGGAAGATATTGCGATTGGAAGCACAGGATAATATCGAACCCTACATGCTACAGTGTTTGGCTATGGGGAGAGAGAGACAACCGAACCTACAAGTAATTTCGTGTACATGTACTTACTCTCAGTCGGGAGAAAAGTAGCAAGTTCCCACTCCACCACATCTTTACTCCTCCCAATTGTGTCCGCGGACATGTTTGACGCCTGCTTTCTACCCCTCTGGTTCGACCTGTGTTTAGTACCGCGCACTTCTGACATCCATGCTTCGCTTACCCCGACCCACTAGGTGAATCGAGGCAGAAGGTTGGGTTACCCGTCTGAAGGTGTGTATGTACGCTGCTCCATGATAGTCGGTCCGTGTCGAGAAATCGAGCCAGTCCTGTAAGCAGGAAGTTAAACACGCAGTCAGCTGGGTAAAAAGCATTCACTCAGATGACATCGCATCGACTATCGAGTGAAATTCTCTCTCTGCATTCAATGGGTGAATGAGGCGCCAGGTCGGTGGAGACAGTTTTCGCTTGTAGAGGATGTTGAAACTGCAACCACAGGATAGATATGCTTAACAAGATAGATAGATAGATACTATAGTTGTAAATATTTTCGTTTTGAATGACAAATGCGGTCTGGTGACCAAAACGTGTATGCCTCAGCCGCATAGCTGCCGTTTTGGATAATTTTCTTCGTGAATTCTAAGACATTTTCTCACTGAACAGTTTCAGTCCTTAGCATACTTTCAAAACATCCGAATCTTCACAAACTAGTAAGAGAAAGACGCGTACTAGTCATACTTTAACTAACTACATTATCTCTGCCAACCACAAACGGTCGTGTCACGTAATATCTGAGGTCGAAACACTAAGTACCTGTAGTAAATTAATTTTATAAAAATTCAGCGTTAGGTAGGATAGATTTTAACACCCCCCAAAACACGAGCGCCTGTAAATGCTGTATATTTATATTATGTGCTATTTTAATGTGTCGTTTGCAATAGATTGAGCAATAGAATCGAATACACTTACATTTTTAACGAGGGCAATTTCCAAATGTTTTGACTACGTTATAACTTTAAAGTGTGCCTGGTCCTATGGGCTGTTCTGATCCACTGAATAAAACAATTTGTTTACAGTTCAACACTGCTCTATAAAAGCAAAATGTTTACATTGGTTTGTTTACAGTTCAACACTGCTCTTTAAAAGCAAAATGTTTACATTAGTTTGTTAATTCAATACTGCTCTTTCAAAGCAAAACAGTTATACTAGGTTTTAATAGTTCAATATTTATTTAAAAACAAAACAGTAACTAGTTCGTTTATAGTATAATACTGTTCTTTAACAACAAAACAGTAACGTAAGTTTGTTTATATTTCAATTAGACAAATTTCGCCTACTAGATTAGTGGAGTCCATGATGATGGATTTGCGCACGACATTCTAGCGAGGGTATAACTCGTACACGAACATTAAGTGCCCCATGTCTAGCGAGGGTATAACTCGTACACGAACATTAAGTGCCCCATGTCTAGCGAGGATATAACTCATACACACACATTAAGTATCCCTTGTCTGCACTGGGCCGGGCCGGGAACTGTCTATTTCAATACTATGTAGAAGTGTGTAACATATAAATATCTCGAGACCACGTTGGTCTGTTGCGATTCGTTTTATAATAACTGAATCAAACTTAATCGGTTCTGTTCTATGGACACTTCAAGCGAAGAGCACTCTTGATCAACCGAGTAAATAAACAAAATCCATTTCTGATTGAACACCGCCAATGTCAAATGCGTAGTCCTATTGAAGAATGCTATGAAACAACTGCTTTTCTGCTGTTAGCAATGTACACAACCGAGTTTAAAGACGAAAATAAGAGGGCCACACAACCTCTTTTCAACTGAAGGTATGACATATAACAAAAGCAAAACGTCCTCTGCAACACTGCATTCATTAAATTGAAATTTTAAAAAATTTAAACAAGTCTTGGCCTAATTTCGAAATCCAACATTTCGTCACTGTATCTTCATGCGATCAACTTTTGCACTTAAATAGCAGTGGCTATAAAAAGCTGTTTGCTGCTTAAATTGTGCTTGGTCATTTCGAAATTGGAAGTTAGTGAAATATCTGGATTTTATCAAATATATTGTTTGACGTGACCACTTTGTAACATGAGCTTTATTACATTAAGGGACTGCTGACCAATTCACCTGTAGAAATGTGTTTTCTTAGAGGAATTCAGTGGCAAGTAAAATTAAGAAAGCATCACTGGTAGTCAACGAAATTTATAAAACGTAACTGTTTAACTTAACACTGTCTAGCCTGTTTACGCTAATCTTTATAACTAAAATCTAAACTGTTTAATATTAGCTTGTTTAAGTTAGCCTTTATAAATTGTACTGCCTAACTGAGGACTCTCATGCCTGTTTATCCAATCTTTATAAACTAAAATCTAAAACTGTTTAATATCGTCCAGCCTGTTTATGTTAACCTTTATAAACTTTACTATTTAACATTGTCTGGTCAGTTTCTGTTAATTTTTATAAACTGCACTGTTAATATAACACTCCCAGCCTGATCATATTGTTGCTTCCCACTGCCAACAAACAACAAATTTCCATCTTCTAACAGGCAGAAAGGAAAATGATACTGTAGTGAGAGCCAACTTGTAGATTTTTACAGACCTAAGCACTTAGTGGTTTGTTGTCTGACCAATTTTCTTTTTCCTTGTAGAGAGGCAGCCCCCAACTAGATGTTTAACCAAGCTAACAGAACAATATCCACAAAAGACTAAGCAAGCACAATTGTTTATTTAATCTAAACTTATATTTAAAAGACAGTTGTGGTTTAATCACCAAACATCCATAACAGGTGGATCAAATACCACACGAAAAGACACCAATCTCCATTCTTAAGTTAGAAGTTATTGATACTAGTCCTAGAAACTACACCGACTAGAACGTCATCAATTAATTATTTACTGCTTAAAGTTTTCAGGAGATTTAGTGAAATATGATCGTACTCGCCCACACTACCCTGCACGCGTTCACATAATCCAGTGCTCGATCTCGTTGGTTGAAAGAATCAGAAATCTATATTTCAAGCAAGGGTACACACAATCATCTATTACAACTTAGACATTCATGAGTAAGCAAAATGATGCCTCTGCAATTTAGTTACATTATTGCACTTATTACATGTAAACATGCTAAAATCGTACTGTTTAATGTAACATTATCCAGTCTGGTCATGTAAATCTGCAAAATTATACTGTTTAATTTAACATTATCTAGTCTGGTCACGTAAACCTTTGTAAAGGATACTGTTTCACCGGTGTTTGATCGCACAAGACATCGATCTGTCTGCATGGCCCTAAATGATAGATGAGTGTGTATACTTACAGCCATACCGTGCTACCTTCCCAATATCGGACACGATAAAGAGTGTAGGATGGCATGTTAAGCAACGAATCATCTCTTGTTGCAACTCTGATAGCTATCATACCACTAGAATGATGCATAATTTACTTCGGCTGAAACTATCCTTAATTCAATAGAGTACCTTAAACATGTGCAAAAGATTTCTCAGCACCATTTCAATAATGAAAGAACAACTTAAGTAACTCAGCTGGTTTTCACAATTGTAAACAGAACGGAAGCTTTCGTTCCACTACGTATTTGCCATTCTTAAAAATTGCTCTAGAAACAGGATCCTTACAAAACGCGGAGTAGCTTCTTCAGAGAAGATTCTACAGCATTAATTGGCACGTCATTCTTAAAGTGGTTCTACAAGTAGGGCTATATATACTTAAGACAAGTGACGTTTTAAAACAAAGGTTTGTTTTACATTCATATATTGCCGTTTTAAAATAATTCTAGAAGCAGTCGTCTTACTTACCAGTCACGTACAAAAAAGATATTTATTTCATATTTTGCCTTTTAGATATATAGACTCCTTTTAAAAATAAAAATGTGACGTTCAAAAAAGGTTGGGTTGTTTTTTTTTACACTTTTATTTTGACATTCTTAAAATAACTCTGGATGTAGACACATTTAAAGAAAGTGACGTTCTAAAAAAAAAAAAAAAAAGGGCTGATTTTTTTGTATTACATTCATATTTTGCTATTCTGCTATTCTTCAAATAACTCTAGATGTAGATAACTGCAAGTGACGTTCAAAAAGGTTTGGTTTCGTTCATATTTTGCCGATCTTCGAATAATTCAGAAATAGATACAGTGAAATCTGTGACATTCAGACAAACAAGTTATTTTTTTTTTTAAAGTAATTTTACATTCATAGATCTGAAAGTAGACTCCTTACTTCAAACGTTACATAAAATAAACTTTTGTTTTACCTTCTATTTTGCCGTTCTTGTAGTAAATCTAGACGTTAATAATTTTTTTTTTACTACACTCGAAAGAGGCACTACACTAATATTTTGCCGGGTTTTTTTTTTTTTTTTTAAAGTAGCGCAAGACGTGAAATCATTTCTATGCAAGGCTTGTCTCATCACTCATCATTCATAGTTTTATCCCTTGTTCGCTATTCTTAAAGCGACTCTAAATGCAAGATTTTTTTAAAATTTTAAACTATGAACAGAATGATTCATACATTTTTACGTTTCCTATTCTTATGCGATTCTAGATACAAGATTTTTTAAAGAAATTGCTCTTAGTCTTAGAGCGTTTGTTTTCTATTTGCCGTTCTTAAAGTGCTCTAAATGCAAGAATTGGATTATTTTTTTAAATATACATGAAATGATTCGAACAGAGAATGCTCTCTCAAAGTAGATCTGTATGCAGGAAGGTTTTTTTTTTTACTTTGTGCGGAAAGACTCTGCACAAGTTAATGTTTTACATTTGCCGCTCTTAAAGTGGCTGTAAAGCTAGGGATATTTATAGTCATTGGGATTGTTTACTAAGTACGGAATGAGTCAGGCTTATTCAAAGTTTTTCTTAAAGTGGCTCTAGATTCAGGCTCTTTATTATGCATAGAATAACTCAGGCGGTTTGCTGTACATTTGCTGCTCTTAAAGTGACTCTAGATGTAGAGTCCTTACTAAGCACAGAGTGGCGCACTGATTCTGAGATGGGTATTTTTTCTACGTTTGCCTTTCTTGAAGTGATTCCATATACGGAATTTTTACTATGCAAGGATCGGCTGTCAGAAAGAGTTAATTAACCCGCAACATTTGCAACTTTTTTTTTTTAAAGAGTTTTTTTTTTTTTTTGGCTTTTGGATCCAGGATCTTTTCTTTGCAAAGTTCGTTCATTTAATGGGCCACGGTATTTTTTTTTAAGTCATGGAGAAAAACAACATTTAGTACCCATATTTCTTGCTCCTTTGGCGTTTCTGAACAAAAGAGTCCTCACTAATGTGACGATCATTATTTGTGCAATATGCCTACCAGGCTGTTCTTTTCAAACTTCCAGTTCTGCTACGGCGAGATAGTTTTATTCGTGGCATTTCAATTCCCTAAGGACAAAATCAGCACAAAGCTGGATCCCGGCCTGGTGACAGAAATCTTGGCGCAATGCGTCATATCCGTGCAGCTTCCCGTGTTCTTCGGGGGACCTGGCAGGAAATGGAGATAAATAAATCAGGACGGCACAGCTCTGCCTTAGCGCCGCAATATTTTATCCCTTCTATCGAACACCCTGTGCTAATTCGCCGCTCTATATGTACACGGCTTACAACTTCATTGCGTCAACAAAATGTTTTGCACCACAGACCTGCTTACCCATGAACTGAATTCGCCGCTCTGTATATACACGGCTTATAACTCTGCAACTTCATTGCGTCAACAAAATGTTTTGCACCACAGACCTGCTTACCCGTGAACTGACACGCCGCAAGTCAACGCAGCAAGGCAGATATATAACGTACGGGCTGTGGAGTAACTGCATGGCCTAACAACTCCCGTGACGTACACAACACAGCGTGCTTCAGTACGGCCGCCTGCATGAAGCTATTGCACCAGTGTGGAAGGAAGTGTGTGTGGGAAGGGGGGGGGGGGGAATCGATACTGCTTTCGATCGCTACCGAAACATTCAACAAGTTCACGTTTGTACGCGTTCTTAAGTTCGGTGAAGTTTCTTCTACTCACTGACCTCTCGCTTACCTGGTGTCTTGTATATAACGGAGAGCGTGTTGTGGGTTTCTAGATTGGATGTCGAGTTTCTTGAGAAACGAAAATAATTTCATTTACGAATGAGTTCGTCTCATTCTTTCACGACCATGACAGTACTGAGGACTCTCGCGGCAAGCGGATCTTGGTTGACCATACACTTTAATCTACGTTCTTGGTGAAGGGGGGGGGGGTACTTAAAGTTGCTTTAAAAAGACTGAACCAAAGCTGATGCCGATTAGATACAACAGAGCCGATTAAGCTGAATACCGGAAATGTACTCCTTGGCGTAAATGTGCACGCAGTGTTTCATTAGTCAAAGCACTGATACGCAACTTATTAACAATTACCAAGCCATGCACAAGCAATATTTCTTATACCAGTAGTAATGCCAACTTATTAACAATTAACAAGCCAGACACAAGCAACATTTCTTAAAACAAGTAGTAATGCCAACTTATTAACAATTAACAAGCCAGACACAAGCAATATTTCTTATACAAGTAGTAATGCCAACTAAATGGCCAACAGTTAGCCAACGTCTTTCCATAAATATTATGCTTTTAGGGGCTGATGTTAAAATGTATAATGAATTGTATGTAAGAAAGATGCACGCCATTAAAAATGCTAAATAATAAAGCCAAAAATAGTACCAAGTAAAATTGTGTGCTAGGCTGACAGGGTTCATTTGGGAGTGTCCACATTATAAACTGCATTTAGAAGCTGAGAAAGAGAACTTTCAGTTACAGAAATATTTTCACACGAGTGTATATATTTAGGTGCTGGTGGGGTGTGTGCGTGTTTGAGAAAATGGAGAAGGAAGGAATGGAAGAGAGAGATGGGTACATACTCCATTCAGATCATTCTTGGATTTGACTTCTTAAATCACTTACAGATGTACAAGGATCACCAAGTTCAGTCCGGATAACAGTAGAAACAAACGTAATGTGCATGCCCGCCAGACGGGTTTGTCACGATGTTTCAGTTTCGTAGTAGACCTGAAATAAACACTGGCATAATCTATCCAAAGCTCCAGTGAGAATTCCTTTCGAGCAGACAGTTAAACTCGTGCACGTTGTAATAATTAAGTCTGTTTTTGAAATATTTTATATTGTGGCGTGGTGGAGGGTTAAAATATGTTATATAAAAACTAGGGCTGCGGAAATTATCGATTAATTAATCGATTAATCGTTAATTTTTATTAACGATTTAATTTTTTTTTAACGATTAATCGAAAACTTTTCTCCCATCACTTATACAAATGAACCGGAAGTTTAAAAAATAACAACATGGCAGCGGAGAAATATAAACAAATTTCCGGACGATTACATGAACATTTTGGTTTTAAAGTATTGACTGATGGAAATATTGAAAATGCTGAAAAAGTTTATTGCATTCATTGTGATAAATCGTTTGCCTACTATGGTTCTAACTACTCGCTTACTTACCACCTCCAAAGCAAACATATACTACACTGACTACAGTATCAGAAACTGTAGCTGAGACGGTCTATTGCAGCATCGTCACCTACTTCGAAGCAGGCTACTTTGAGTCACGTACTTCGAAGCAGGCTACTTTGAGTCACTTTTGTCGTCCGTCTGATCGTCCAGTGAGTGCTGCATTACAACATATATTCAAGTATCATTTGCAAACTGGATTGATAGTAGTGACAGAACCCAATATCAATAGATGACGACGGCATTCAACAAGTATTACGGACAGCATTGCAAAATGCTGAATATAAGCTACCTTCCCGCCGCACTGTTGACTGCTAACAGCAAGATTCAAAGTGTTCAAGAATCTGTGAAAAACGCAAAGGGAATTGCGCTGACATCTGAATTTTGGACATCTCTAGGCAACGAAAGCTATTGTGGAATTACTGGACATTGGATTGCCGATGACTGGAAACTGAAAAATGTTGTTCTTGAATGCGTGAATGTTGTTGAACGTCAGGATTCTGACAATGTTGCCGAGTTATATAAACAGTTTGCAATAGACTGGGATATAACCAACATAATTCAGGCTCTAGTTACTGACAATGCAAGAAATATGGTTTCAGCTGTTGATAAAACCGGTTTTGCACATATTCATTGTTTGGCTCATAGCCAACAACTGAGCATATTGCATGGATTTAAAGCCGCTGATACCGAAACATAGTTTGGCAAATGTCGAAAAATTGTCGGACATTTTAAATACAGAGCTGCAAACACAACCTAGTTGCAAAATTATACTGAGTCACCATTGTGTAAGCTGCAGCAAGATGTACCAACAAGATGGAACAGTATTTTTATTATGTTGCAGTCTTCCACAGGCCAGAGAGGCATTAACTGTCTACATGTCAGATGAAGCAATAAAAGGTCCAAAACTGTCAGATTCGGATTGGGAGATTTCGAAATATGTCAAAGTTTTGGACTTATTTTATCAGACCACGGTCCTGCTTGGCGGTCAAGTTTATGTTTCATGTAGCTGTGTATTGCCACTGCTATCATCGTTGACAAAACACATGACTGTACACGATGATGATCCGGGCTACATAGCTAAATTTAAGGCAGCATCGATTAATGACTTCAGTGAACTTGTAGCTAATATGACAAGTTTTGAAATACTACAGATTACAACATCACTTGATCCACGCTACAAATACCTGAAGTGTTTGTCAAAAGATGCAAAAGAACGAACTTGGTCACGTACTGAACAACAAATAGCAGTTGATGTTCATGATGAGCAGATGGAGACTGCTGCAACGAATGATACTGACATTGACAATGAAACTCTATGTGAACCAAATGAAAAGCGTATAAAGCTAATGGGGTCTGACTTAGACATTGACAATGAAACTCTATGAGAACCAAATGAAAAGCGTATAAAGCTAATGGGGTCTGACTTAGACATTGACAATGAAACTATATGAGAACCAAATGTAAAGCGTATAAAGCTAATGGAGTCTAACTCAGACATTGACAATGAAACTATATGAGAACCAAATGTAAAGCGTATTAAGCTAATGGAGTCAAACTCAGACACGGAAGATCATGTCGACAGCTCTTCTGATGAATTACTGCGTTATAAAATGGAGAAGAAAGTTGCTGAATCGATAGACCCTCCACAACATCGATATCCAAAATTGGCATTTCTTGCCAAGACCATTCTGTGCATACCGGCTACATCAGTTCCATGTGAACGACTGTTCAGTTCTGCTTGTTATATTGTTAATAAGACACGCTCGTCACTTGAACCAAATACTGTCCACATACTCGTCTGTTTGCATAGTTGGTTATTAAATGACATATGAACAAGACAATCCAGTGTTATTTCGATAAATACGACTATAATTGTGTGAGTTATGTGACTATATTTTTTTTTTTGCTTTAATCAAAATTAACTATAAATTAATCGTTAATTTTTAATTAAAATTAACTATTAAATTTAAATTAATCGTTAACAGCCCTAATAAAAATACTTAAAACCCTAACGTGACCAACCACAAGTCCACTCATACGTCAGCAGTATCAGGTGCCATGAGTATTTACGTTTAAAACAATATTTAAAACGTTACAATTACTAACGGCTACGATGAGACCCCCAATCCCAAACTGACGAGTTACAAAAACGAAGACAAAATACAAAAGAAAACAAATACTCGCAAACTTTGGGATAACATTAAAAATATTATAAGAAACAATAATGATGGCGGAAAGAATTTATAATGAATTTAAATTATGAAGACTGTAGTGCGACAGTAGTGTTACGATTTAACTCTGTGTTCACAATATGTATGAAAAGAGTTTATGTATATTTTGTCTCTGAATTTGCGACTGTGGTAGGCTGTCTGGTGGCATGGTGATTCTCAGGACCTGGGTCAGTCAGGCATGTGGTGCAGGCTGTGGGTTTTGCGTCTGTCTGTGTAAGAGGGCGTTGTCGGCCATGGCCTGAGCAATCGACTCGAGACACGAGGCAGCAGGAGAAATGGCATGAAAATGCTGATGGCGTATGTGGTAAACAAAATGCCGATTCTACAACAAATATATAATTACATCAACTGAGTATAGTGGCGTTTAGCACACCAAACACAAATCACTCATTCACCGAAAAATAGGGAAAGACTGATGACAAATAAACAAAGGTGAAAAATAGAAAAGAATGTGTTAAAATAATGAACATACAACATATTATATATATATATATATATACTTAGTACACGCTAGCATAATAATAATCACAACTACCTATGCATGGTTTAAATTATAAGTTCAACCTGACTGACCTTTCTCAGCAAAAAGACCTTTTTTACCAGTGTCTTCTGGGAGGGGGTGGCAGGATCGTGCTATTATGATGGCGTCTGGCTAGACTCTAAGCCACGGGGCGTTTTGCTGGCTAAATATCTAGGATATTATTACAACCTGACCCAGGCGACGGGCCAGGTTGGATAACATGGGGAGATAGCAATTTACATACGAAGACGCTAAATCTACGGTCTGGCCTGCTTGCACGAGTTTGGCAGTAGATTCTAACCGCTAGTCGCCAAAAGGAATGAAAGTTAGGCGCCCGGGTCTTGTACCGTGACATATATATATATATAAACACATTTCAATATAAATATGATTAAGGAGAAATATTATGTTTTCTTCATTAGTAAATTAACTAAGACAATTTGCAAATTTCTTGGCTCTGTGTGTGTGTATATGTGTGTGTGTGTGTGTGTGTGTGTGTGTGTGTGTGTGTGGTTTTCAAGTAAAAAATAAAATGACAAAACATGAGTATACACTGTCAATTTAGTATAAAATACCACCAGACGCATTGCTTGTTTCCTTTTTATTCGTGATCATCATCATTATGATTGATTACTTTCCAAGTAATAATACATTTCATTGGTCGTTTACAGAGTAATAACAAATGTCATTGGTTCTACACACAGCGAAATAGCAAAGTTCAACAAAACAAAAGACAAGTCACGTTGCTGGAATCAACCACAAAGAAGCGAAAAAAAAAACACCAAACAACCGACCTCCATATAGGTGTATAATAAATTTTAACACAAAATCTAAACTATGCAGCCTGAAAAATACAAAAAAAACTTGTAATAAATTAAAACAACGGAACATGAGATCGTTTTAAGACGTTTAAACTGTTTAAAATAAATCACAGTTACGTGCTCTTTTATTCTCTTACCCTAGAGCACTTGTACCCCTAAATGAACAGTGTCAGAATGCTAACGAATTACGGCCCTTCTTTACATCTCTTGCTTGATGTCGGGCCCTGCTGGACTCTCGCCTCTACTGCTGGCGTTACTGGCTTCGTCCCCGCCGCCGCCGCCTCCGACGGCATCTCCCAGGCTGCCCGCGGGCGACACTTCTCCTGCATCCAGCCCGGGAATGGGCAAGGACGGCTGACCCATTCGTGCGTAGCGCACCATGTCGACACGCAGATACTGGAGAAGTTGGATGTTCTTGTCGGTCAGTTCCATCAGCGGTTTTCGTTTGAAACGCCAATACACTCGCCCGTTGGTGGGATGTCGTACTTGCTCTGCAGACCCCAAACCTAAATCGCCCACCTGTCACAGACAGTATACAATCAATCAACGTCATGCTGGCAAGCTCCAGACCCTATCTGACCCAAAAAACCACCTACCACAGACAGTAAACAAACGCACTCCCCCGCCCCCCCCAAAAAAAAAAATAAAAAAAAATAAACCAAATAAAAATGTCGTCAAACTCCACCTTCAAGAGAGTGTAAAACAAATGAACTGTGGGCAGTCCTCAAACCCACATGTTACAGACAGGAAACCAATGCCCTTCAACGGCATGCTCTAAAAAAAGTTCAGTGATACAGAAAGAATTTTTTTTAAATTCAAAGAAAGAGAGGAATGTAGTTTTCGTATATTTTCCAATCGGACAAAATGAGCGACGTATTTAAAAATAGGATAGAATTTTTTGTATTTATCCCAAAAGCCTACCTTCTGAAAGAAAAGCGCAGATGCCCATGCCGGATGTCGGTTATTGGTACCCGCCACCCGGACTGGCGGTGCAATTGATTTCTGTGCCGCTGTCGTAGCTGATACGCCACACCCGTCATCGAAGCATTCCAGAAGGCGCTTGACACGACGCGCGTGGAGCGCTACGAACTGTGTAGGCTCTAGCTGAACGAACTCAGCTGTATGACTCAGTTCCGCCAGATCTTCGTCACCGGGACCAGGCGTCCACGTAGCCGGAAGTTGCGTCATGTCCACGTCAGCAGTCGGCACTGGAGAAGCTTTAAAGCAATTAAACAGTTACAAATAAAATATAACAACAATAATAAAAATGTCCAAAAAAGGGCCAGATTTATCTTTCAAATGTACATATTTTATTTCTTTAAGAT
Organism: Sinotaia quadrata; assembly: GCA_028829895.1. Taxonomy (NCBI): domain Eukaryota; kingdom Metazoa; phylum Mollusca; class Gastropoda; order Architaenioglossa; family Viviparidae; genus Sinotaia; species Sinotaia quadrata. The sequence continues at coordinate 45,549,995 of CM054177.1, read as the reverse complement.
AAAGAGTGAAGATGTGTGTGTATGTGGGGGAAATGATAGTGTTTTTAAGTGAAGTCAAAATTAAAGTTCCATTATGATTTCAAAATAATAATAATATTTGTGTTTTCAAAGGCTATGCTTAAACTTGTGAAAGGAAAAGGAAAGTGGAAAAGGAAAGTGGAAACGCTAGTAAAACGAATCGTACTAAATGTCTAGTTCATTAATTATTTATATTTTGAAATTATCCCAAGCATACCATCTTCATTTCCAGCTATGCACATCTTATCGAATAAACATGATCAAATATTAGATTCTGTTTCAATTTTTATTTAATAATTTCTCATATTAGGCGCACAGATGTGCATACATGCGCACATACACCCACACCCTCACAGATGTGCATACTTGCGCACATACACCCACACCCTCACAGATGGGAAGGTCCTTCTCGCACATCGAAATAAAATCTCTTTACCTGAAGATGATGGTGGATGAGGAAGTAAGGACAAGTGGTGCCTATTCTGGGAAGTTCCAGGAAAAAACTGTTGTGTTTGCTGTTGCTGTGGTGTCATTGGTGCACTAGGATGACCCGTGGGCAGCCGAAGTTGCTGACCTGCACCTGTCATGCCTAGAATGGGGTGAAAACCTTGCAAGCCAAGTGGTAGCCCCATACTTCCCCCTGCCCCTCCAACTCCAACCATGGGCCCCACCTGCCCCGGTATCAACGGAGGAACCATGTTGTTGAGGTGGTGGCTGTTAGCAAGAGGACTGCTGAGTGTCTGCTGCTGTTCTTGCTGGTTCTGGGCTGACCCACTCACGGCCCGAATAAGTCCGGCATTGACCATGAAAGTCATGGAAAGTTTCTGCTCCAAAAAGTATTTCCCTAGCTCCAAGGCTCCAGCAAGATCCTCAGCACCTATCTCGACATCTTTATCAGGATCAAACTCGTCGTCAGAGTCCTGGTTCAAAGGCTCCATGGCTGCACAGGCCGATTTGGCTGCATTGCTCAGAGCTTTAAGGACACCAGCCAATCGAACCACATGACCCAATGATTTGCTGACTACTCCTCCATGCTCTTCTGAGTCCAGCTGTGCCAAGATGGTGGACCATTCTTCTTCCTGAAAGCGCCGCAGTTCACGAATTGCATCCTCAGAAAATGTGTACTGGTGTGACCCACGCGCATGCGCAACTGCAAGTCTCTGGTATACGTCTTTTAAAGTCAAGTTGTTGTTGCCAGTATGATCATGCTGTATGGAGTATTTTCCTCCAGAGTTCTCTTCATTTTGTGGGGCTGCAAAACAGGTCGGACTGCAGTCGGCTGTGGACGGGCATGAAACCAGGAATCGACTAGATAACCATCTTGGGGATTTGATTGTCAAGGTCACCACATATTCTGGATCCGCAAAGCCGCAGTGGTTGAAGCAAACAGTTCGAGGTAGAGGTCCACCAAGGGAGGCGTAAGCAGAATTCTGACCTTGACCTTGGTTCGAATTACTACTATGGAAGTGTTCACTAGTGGGAGTGAACTCTCCTGGAAAACCCTCATACAGGTCGACAAGCTGCGCGCAGGATAACTGGTCCAAGTGTTTGGGGTGGATGCCCAGGCGACGATGACTGTCTTCTGCTCGTTCTGTGACTTGCAGCAAGCGTCCTTCTGTGTCCTGCGCCAGGCAGCGCAAATTCTGCAAAGTCGGGGCGCCTGAACAATAAATGATCAAGAGGCTTTGTTTGTTTGTTTTAACTGTCTTTGGAGCAACAAATGTGTCAAGAATAGCTGCATCTATTCTGACCAAAGAAGAAATGAGTTTCTTAATTCTTTTTATTTCTATTTTGTGTGATTTTGAGTGAATGAATAAGTGAGAGTCTTTATACATTTATGCCATGTATACAATCACTTTCAAAGAGTAGATGAATGGAAGCTAGAATCTAATAAAATGGAGCTCTGCAGATGTGCGGGACAGATCAATGTATGTGTAGGACAACAGGGATGCAAGAAAGAGAAACAGGCCTGTCGGATATAAATAAAAAATATACGATATAATGTAATATATATATATAGAAAAAATATGTATATATAGAAAAAATCGACTAAAATGTATATACGGATTATACAGAAACGTTTACGCATACATGACTAAGAGAGAAATGTTTGTGTATACATGACTAAGAGAGAAATGTTTATGTATACATGACTAAGAGAGAAATGTTTGTGTGTACATGACTAAGAGAGAAATGTTTATGTATACATGACTAAGACTAAGAGAGAAATGTTTGTGTGTACATGACTAAGAGAGAAATGTTTGTGCATACATAATGAAGAGAGAAATGTTTGTGTATATAAATGGACTTTAGAGAAACATTTCCATATAAATGGACTAGAGTGAAACATTTAAGTATATAAATGAACTACTGATAAACAAATGTATGGACTACTGAGAAACATTTATACGTAAATGGACTAGAGAGAAACATTTGTGTATATGTACATATATATGAGCAGCTGAGAAATATTTACGTATATATGGATTATTGAGAAACATTTGCGCATATATTATTTAGACATATTTACGTATACATGTATATACATTATTTAGACATATATAAGTATATACAGATTATTTTGACATATTTACGTATATATAGATTATTTAGACATATTTACGTATATATAGATTATTTTAAAGATTTACTAATATATAGATTATTTAGACATATTTACGTGTATGTGTATGTATATAGAGAGAGATTATTTAGACATATTTACGTGTATGTATATATATATATAGAGAGAGAGAGAGAGATTATTTAGACATATTTACGCATATGTAGATTATTTAGACATATTTACGTATATACAGATTATTTAGACATACATATGTATGTATAGATAGATAGATAGATTATTTAGATATATTTACGTATATATAGTTATATAAAGATTTTTAGAAAGATTACGTATATATAGATTATTTAGAAAGATTTACGTATATAGAGATTATTTAGACATATTTACATATGTATAGATTACTTAGAAAGATTTACGTATATGTAGATTACTTAGAAAGATTTACGTATATGTAGATTATTTAGAAAGATTTACGTATATAGAGATTATTTAGACATATTAGAAAGATTTACGTATATATAGATTACTTAGAAAGATTTACATATATATAGATTACTTATTGAGATTTACGTATATGTAGATTATTTAGAAAGATTTAGGTATATAGAGATTATTTAGACATATTTACATATATATAGATTACTTAGAAAGATTTACGTATATATAGATTATTTTAGAAAGATTTACGTATATAGAGATTATTTAGACATATTTACATATATATAGATTACTTAGAAAGATTTACGTATAAATGGACTAGAGAGAAAAATTTCCACGAGAAGACGACTGCAGCCTATGAAAAATTAGTGAAAATCATTCCAAAAATTCTGACAAATCTACCTTAAAATGTGCCGCTCAAATTGCCAGCAGTAAGGATATAACAAAACACAACTCGACAGCGAAAAATTGAGAAAAGGGGGATTTTGAAAATTAAGCAAACAAAGCTTGTAGAACAAATGGATCGTTAACAATTATGGTCTGACACTTGCATAAAACTTGTAATAACAATCCCGGCAGCTATTTGATAAGCGAGATGAAAGTGTTAGATGATCAGCAAGATGAAAATGCTGTTTGATAAGTGAGATGAAAGTGTTAGTTAATCAGCAAGATGAAAATGTTGTTTGATAAAACCAGCGAAAGTTCTATTTGATTAGCCAAATGAGAATGCTGTTTGATAAGTCAAGCGAAAGTTCTATTTGATAAGCCAAATGAGAATGCTGTTTGATAAGTCAAGCGAAAGTTCTATTTGATAAGCCAAATGAGAATGCTGTTTGATAAGTCAAGCGAAAGTTCTATTTGATAAGCCAAATGAGAATGCTGTTTGATAAGTCAAGCGAAAGTTCTATTTGATAAGCCAAATGAGAATGCTGTTTGAAAAGTGAGATGAAAGTCATAATTGACAAGACACATCAAAAATGATGTTAACAAGTGTGATGAAAGTGCAGTTAATAAATTAGATGAAAGAGCTGTTAAGCGAGATCAAAGTGCTGTTAATAAGTGAGATCAAAATGCTATTCATGTGAGATGAAAAGCATTTACGCGTGATCAAAGTGCTGTTGAGTGAGATGAAAGCCCGGTTAAGAGAACAAAGTGCTGTCAATTAAGATCAAGTACTGTTAATGAGAATAAAGTGCTGTTAATGAAATTAAAGTGTTGTTAATGAAATTAAAGTGTTGTTAATGATATCACAGTGATGTTAATAAGTAAAATCAAAGTGTTGTTAATAAATTAAATCAAAGTGTTATTAATAAGTGAGATGAAAGTGCTGTTAAGTGAGATGAAAGTGCTTTTAATAACTGATATTAAAGTGCTGTTAATAACTGAGATTAAAGTGCTGTTAATGACTGATATTAAAATGCTGTTAAGTGTGATCAAAGTGCTGTTAATAACTGAGATTAAAGTGCTGTTAAGTGTGATCAAAGTGCTGTTAATAACTGAGATTAATGTACTGTTAATAAATTATATCAAAATGTTGTTAATAGAGGAGATGAAAGTGCTGTTAATAAGCAATTTGAACCTACTGCGAACGTCTGTGCATTTCAACTGGCTGGTACCGTTACAGTAAGTAACTGTATATTAACTAAATATTTAATTCCTTCGTCATAATGCTTTGTACCCGTGCCAAGTTCTACAAAGCGGTAATCTATACAGAGCGGTAATCTATACAGGGCGTTAATCTATACAGAGTGATAATCTATATAGATCGGCAGAAATACAAACTATTTAATCATCATTTTGTTGTACATCCATAGTGTATAAAATCAACTCAAACATTTTTTACGTATCTTGTTTTTACCTTGGTTGTTTTTTTCTAAATTTACAGTTATAATGCTTGCCGCTATTTGTACCATTGATTTTTTTCTTCTAAAACTGGGATACGATTTTCATTATAAATTTACTGATGCAACACACACACACACACACACACACACACACACACACACACACACACATATATACACACGCGCATACGTATGCCCATTACACACACAAATATGGCATAAATGCATGTGTCTGTGTGTGTGTGTGTGTGTGTGTGTGTGTGTGTGTGTGTGTGTGCTTCCTTACCGCTGTCAAAAAATATCATCACGTTTATGTTATGTATTTATTTGTTTTGTTTGTTTTTAAATCAGGTGAAATAGAATTCCAGTGAGAACCTACCAGTACACAAGATGGGCACCCTAAGTTCCTCGTCCAGCATCGATTCATCTCCAGAATCGCAGGAGCGTGATTTTGCCTGTCGCTGCTGCATCTGTTGCTGTTCACGCATGTCGTCTGACAGCGACAACAATGGCGTCAACACCTGTCTCAAGGCTGCGGATTTTCTTGTGCCTGTCCGTGCACCTATAACTCCCCACAATACTAGCGGCTCACTCCAGGCTGCGTGCACACGCACTTCTGAACGAGGTCCCATGAGAGCTACATTATAAAAATTTCAGGAGTGTTAAAGTAGTAAAGAAAAAGTAATTGTTAACCAGTTTAGATTTCTGAAATGTTTTTGCGTGATTGCGTAACTGATATTCGAATGTGCGTGTTTGTGTGTGTGTGTGTGTGTGCCTGCGTGCGAGAGAAAGAGAGAGCGAGAGAGAAGCAGTTATTGATGCGAAAGTTTTCACAAAAACAACAAATGCCATTTAAGATAAAATGCTAAAGATCAGTATCGTTCCTCATCTTAATGGAACCAACTGCTAAACCAACAGTCTACTGTTATTAGAGTTAACTCATGCATGCAATTACGCACTGGGAATTCGGTGCCTCATATACAGAATTACTTTGATTAAGTAATGGTTTATTACCGTCGAAGCCAACCCTCAGTCAAAAGTACTGAAATTAAATTTGGCTCAGAAAAAAAAACAGGGGATAAAAAAAAAATCAACATGTAACATACACTTCTATTGAGTTCTAATATCCTTAGAATTACAAGTGATAGACCAGCAAGCAAATAGTACCTTTCAAGGTACCAATGTCAACATTTAATATTAAAACTGGCACAAACTCGCAACCAGTCACGTGATGACTACATTGGAGTAGTGAACAATGAAGCAGTGTGCTTTCAGTACTAACCTAACTGAAGAACAATGCCTGATGGAAGATATAAAACGTTCCATGGGCAATAACTCATAGGATGACAGAATAACAGAGGGAGTATACAACTGCAAGATGTACCAGCTATACATAATTATGACACATATACACCTCAAACGAACAGCCTAATGCATACTCCCAACAAACCAAACATTAATGAACTATCAGAACCACCATGGGGGAAAAAAACAGGGGCTGCAACAAAAAAGAAATCAGCTTAAGGCAGTAACACTATGCAACAAAGAAAACTATAACAGACATTGGTTTACAAATACCAACACCTTACAAACTGCAATAAAGGATGAAAAACAGAGGTCAACAGGATTCAAGTCACCAACTAAAGATCGACAATAGAGATTAACAGAACTCAGTCACTTGGTAAAGTGAAACAATGCAAGATGTCATGAACAAAGACTAACAGAACTAGGTAACTAATTAAAGAGATATAATGCAAGATGCCAAAAGACCTATTCAAACTGACCCAGGGAAGTTTTACCATAACCTTTAAAGGGAACAGTAAAATAGAAAAGGGACCAAAAATAAGACCACAAACAGATTCTAGATATACAGGGTGGCCCAAAAGTAGGTTTACAGTTATTAAACTACCTTTTATATGGTTGAAGTTACTTGCTTAGTGATACCAATATAAAACATTCCTCAGAGTATAAATGTTTATGTTTATGTTAACAGATATAACGAATTTCCCGCTGTTCTAGTGTCGAAGTGTCGAATTTTCAAATAAATAGTCTATGTGATAACTGTAAACCTACTTTTGGGCCACCCTGTATAGACAGAAATATTGCCAGCCTGGATGGTAAAAAAAAAAACACATAACTTATTTTGAAAGACCCCCAAAAGCATCAAAGAACTATCACCAAATCAAATACCTATTAATAATTTGAGTATTACTATAAAGAATTAGGAAAGACAATATTATGGGTTATATTGATAAGCACTGACAACTGTCACTGAGAACAAAAGTGAGCTAGACCTAGCAGAAGAGGAATGAAAGACTAACTTACAACCAACAAAAAACCATCAGTATGATCAGCAGGAGACGAGTCAAAATCTAGTAATGGAGTGGATTGACTACCAAAAGGCATTTGACTCAGTTTCATATTCATGGATACTTGAGACAATGAAACCGCACAAGTTATACAAGTATAAAATATGATCCTAGTAATAATGATGAACTGAAAAACTATCCTAACATGCAATGAAAAAGAAAGTGTTGACAAACCAATAAATATGGAATCTTGCTGGGCAAAGATTTATCACCTCTGCTTTAAATCCTCTCAAAGTCAAGAAAACAGATTTAGGGTACAAAATAAAACCGGCACAGTTAATTAGCCATCTAATGTGATAAAATTCTGAACTGAAAGTGGGGAAAACTTGTCACCAGAAATACTGATCAAATCTGACATCAGAAAAATTAAATGTTTCAGTGGAGAATAGCTTTAAGCATCTGGAGAAGTCTTTGAGGATAGTTCAACATCAAAAAAAATATGACATCCATAGTGAAAACACAGATTCAAAGAATATTAAAAAACAAATTGGACAAGTCTGAAGTCAAAATTCATTGGTTAAAATATAGGCCATTAGTGTGTCACAGTCTGATAAAATTGTCCGACTTCGTGACCCACTTGCCTTGTTTACTTCAAATTCGAATATTTGAAACCCTTGGCCCTTTGTTCAAAGCTTCCTTTTTCTAGGTGCTTCTAGAACAGGTCAAGATGTTATGTAACTTTAGGACCATTGTCCAGTTCTCGAACCAACCACATGCTTTGCGAACAGTCACGTGATACGCAATATACCTTTCTATATATGTACCCACACGCTTCCGCTCCCTCACTTCGAGCACATTTTAGCTAATTCCATCAGCTTACTCGGGTCGTGAGAGGCAGTCGGCGCCATAGAGAATCAAGGTCGGCTCATGGTTCATGTTCACCCATGCCTCACCTGCATTAGCTTATTGGTGTAAGCGTGTCGAAATCCACTCTGAGGGCCATGCTGCAAAAAATTCCAGTTCCTAGCCACTAACAAAGGGACATCATTCCTTATGCACCACGTGTGTCGTTAAAGGGGGACTGAGGGAACGAATCAGCATGACTGAGTGTTGAGACCAAGGATACAAGAATAGAGCTAAGTGCAAGATCAAGTGTACAGATCTCAAAGGAACACTTTTCTGGCAATTTAGATTGACAAAAATCAGGCATAGGCGCGTAAAGACAGAGTGAAGACTATTCGCGTTGCATTCGATTTATTGTTAATTTGTTAAACTCTATTAAATCTTATTTTCTTTGTTAATACCTCTTAGTAGTTGATTTCTATGCACAATAGACCAATTAGATTAATTCTTAGATTTGAATGGGGGCGGATGAGCAGAAAGATTGATGACGAGTGCATATTAATTTAGAGGGATTTAACTGTTTTCAAATCTAGCTAAAAGTTCGCAGTTTATTAGTCTGTAAATTTGTCGTCTGAACTACAAGACGCACTTTTAATTAGTCAGATAATAAATTGAGCAACCAGTCTGCGTAGAATATGAGAGGAAGAATTAATTATATTTAAAGTCTTTTAATTATTCTAAGCAGGGTCTTTAAATAAATACTGGAAACGTAACATAGTGAAGATATTATACTTGCAATCAGCCATACAGGAGTGTTAAAGAATGGATAATGAAACTAGAAAACTATTCACAATGTATTAATTCTACACCTAAGAGCAGTTGCAGACAACAGTATATCTCAGAAAATGGAAAGTAGCGGAATCTGCACAATAAAGGATGCTACTGAAAGTACAGCTCTGTTCAATACATATGCAGTAACAGCAAAGATGAATCATTGATAGAAACAGTAAAACTTGGTGAAAATATAATAACTAATAAAAAGAACCAAGAAACATGGAAGAGAATAATTCAATAACCAAACATCAGAAAACACTGGAATCTGAGACCCCTTTACATGCAATATGTGATAAGTCAATGAAATATCAATATACAGAAAACAGAGATAGAGGCAGGTTTAAAAGCACTTGTCACTACTGCACTAGATCAAGTACTGTACACCAAATCCCACAAGGCAAAATTCATGAAGACCAGAAAGGATTACATATGCTGGCTTTGCAAGAGCATGGATAAAACCGCAAGACACATATTACCCAGATGCCAGTCTCTAAATGAAACCCAACAAGTTACATCAAAAGGCATATTGAAGAGGCAAATATTTTACAATCAATCTGTTTCAGAACTATGGAATCAAAACAACAGAAGGAGCATGGATAAAACCGCAAGACACATGGATGCACAAACCATAATCAGAATACCGAATACCAAATACAGAACTCAAAATACTATAAACTTCAAAATAAGAACAGATTGCAGAATATCCCCATGCAAAGATCAGATATCATAGTTGTCGGCAAATCAAAGACAGCCATAATTATCGAAGTGTCTGTGCCAAATGACAGAAACATAAATATAAGTTACATAAATACACTACCAGAATCTCAGATCAGAAATCCAGAAACTATGGATTATAACACTCGTAATTCCAGTAATAACAGGAGCACTAGGGAATATAACATCTGAGCCATAAAAAAAACAAAAACCTAAATAAACTGCTAGGAAAAAAAACAAACAGGAGATCTGTCCTACTGCTAAAAGTAGCACCCCACATAATCTGCAAAACCTTGGCTCTCCCAGATCCCTGGAAGAATTCCAAGACCAAGGTTCACAACTGTCAGCTAACAGGTGTCATGGGAAGTCAATAATTTTAAAACTGTTCATCTTCTAAAACTCAGATAGGATTCCAAAACCAAATTACATAAATCTATCGGACAAAGAATGGAAATCATGAAAAGATTCAACAATGATAAAATATTAAAGTATTAAAAATATGAAAGTGTTACATGGCTCAAGTGGTTTAGTAATAAAATCACCATACAGTGAAATTTCACAAATCCGAAAAATACAGAGGTAAAATTCAAATCAGGCTAAAATATGGATTAGTGAGGTGATGAGCAGAAAAAAATCTTTAAGATTCTAAAAACTAGAACAATTTGTTTGGCTGTGCCAAATTCTCCAACAATTTTTACAGTTGAGATACTGGCTTCTAATTTCTGGATAATTTTAAATTTTATCCACAATACACAAGTAGAGTGCCTCCCTCTCTAGTCTCACTCCAGGACTAGATAACACTTGTAACACATAGTAGGAGGTTCAAGAATTAATTATTTGAGACCATATTATCAAGGATATATACTGTATGAACATCCACAAACATGGAAAAAAAAACTAGGCTAGTGAATAGTGGCATTGTAAAACAAGACCTGAAGTGAATCTGAAACAGCATGCTGTCTGGATAAGTGGATTATGGAAAATACACACACTGACACAGGCAGAGTCTAATTAAGGCAATAATGAAAGCATTGTAAAGTATAATCTATTTTGGCAAACTGAAAACAATGTATGACTTGAGTATTCGTGAGATTTTTTTAGTCTAACAGAAACAAGAATTCAGTTCAAAAACTCAATAGCCCCAAAATCATAAATGTAATGAAAATGGATCTCTCCAAAATACTGCTGTCAGATTTTGACAATATTAAGAAGTCTACTCTCTGAGAACCATACAATTTATATTTAATAGGTGAAAACTTCTCAAATTAAAAATTATCTGTGTACAAAACAGAAATACTGGACCAGTGGACAAAATAGTGTTGATTCACAGAAGACTAGGTTCAGTGTGTGGTTCTGTGCAGGTGTACAGCTACAAGTCGCTTACTGTCCACTTCATCTTCACAAACAAACAGCACCAAAAGGAGTGATATTTTTTTTAATTATTATTTTTTCTCAAAGCCATAGACATTTTAGTATTGGATCATTAATAGGAAAATGAAATCAATAATTGTAAGATTACATGATTGAAACTGCCTAGAAAACAAAACAAAAAGAATGAATGTGAGTAACAGTAAGCAGACTTTTCCCCTCAAACTGATTGTAATAGGAAAGCCTTTGCTAAGGTCAATGCTTCTTTCAATCATGTCAAAAACGTTTCAAACTTTCACAACTGTTGACAAGGCAAGCTTTGCTCAAACATACTAACTCAGAAGTCAGACATTATGATCATCACAGACAACCTCATCATTATTTCACCATCATTTATCAATCTGTCACCTTGAACTTGAACGTACAAGGTTAACTTGATTTAATACCAAACAAATTTAAATACTATGACTCCAGTAGGAATGCTAATTAATTCTTTTTTTACTTTCCTTTGGGTTAAAATATTCCTACAGGTTTATTCTACAGTAAAAGGAATTATTTCTAAATACTTTGAAGGTTTCACAATTAATATGTTTAACCTTTTCTATTATGGTGATATCTGTCAGGAACTAGTATGGGTTTTAAAATTTGTTTCAGTAATGCAATCAGAAATTTCCAAACATTTTAAAGATAAGCAGTATAAACTAATGACAATTATGTTTTTATTCATGCAGTGTACCAACAAAAAATTTAAAATCAGTAATCTCACTATCAATTTTTAAAAAATAAAATTAATCATCCTTTTGAAAACATGAAAATAGATCACTAGTATGTGTGGAGATTTGTAATTAATTTTACTTACCAGAGGTCTGAATCTCAATCTATTCTATTTTTTTGTTAAACACTTTTTAAAAAAAATAATAGACTGAGAAACTAAGCTTTTACTGATATTTAAAATAAATATTAAAAAAACCCAATGTTTTATAAGATTTTTTTTTTAAATTGTCATCCATTTTGTAAAATTGGCAAGAACTTATCATTTAAATGTCATTGCTAATAGTGTGTAAATCTGTGCTCTAAATCTGATCTTCATTGGTAAATAGCCTAAAAGAATATGTCAATATAAATATAATAAAATACAAATGTTCAAGCATGGTATGAAAAAATATGTAAAATTGAGCTGCAAATTAATATTGCTGTTGAACTTAGTAAATGAGTAATGCAATGAGTAATGCCAGGGAAACAGGTATTTACATTATAATTAATTACTACTAAAATTTCCCTTACAAACATTTGACTTTTCACACTTTGACATTGATTATTTTTCTTTTGCTTAATTAAATTTTCTTGCAAGAATATAAAACTTTGATCAGGGCTGTCACAAAATCATTCAGGAATATAAATGATTTCTTAACCATCTACAATATTATTAAACAACTTTCACATTAATGCACTTTAAGACAGACTCTAAATGTAAGAGGACAAGCTTTTAAGATTAAATCTAGATGAATTTGACTGCTTTTCAGAAAGAAAAAATCCACAACTTTCTGACCTTTCCAAATGAAATAACTAGATGAGTAAAGTGATTTTTTTTTTTTTTTTTAAGAGCAGTTATTTTGTAAGGTTTTCATTGTGTGCAATTATGCTTGGATATTACCCCCTCCTCTCCCATCATTTGGTTATTTAAATTTGAAAAGGTCAAAATATCTACAAGAAATATGCAGTTTGCCTTACTGTCAAACACACAACTGCAATGAATTTCTTCATTCTTTTAACCTTTCAAAAAAAAACTAAATTCAAAACACAACAAAACAATAGTCCTTGATAAATAAAACAATAGTCCTTGATAAATGAATTAGAAGTTTAGTTTGTTTTATTCAGCTGCTTATTATTATTTTATTATTTTCTTTTTTTTTTTATTTTTACAAAAGATCAAAATGGTGTGCATTCTTCTAATCTGCTTGTCATATTAAATATTCACATAATAACAGAACTTAACTAAATATGTGCATAAATACCAATGTTAAGATTCATATTTAAAATCTGTAAAACACACTTAAGTATGGTTATTCAGTGTGACATCTCTCTGGGCACCTGTCATGCTCTATGGTTATTATTTATTAATTAACAACACACAATTAATTACAAATGATCGAGAATCTTAATTTATAGTTATTAATAATTTTCACTTAAGACCAACATGTCTCTCACTTGGTGGATTATAAGAGTGTTCTTGTTTTTTACACAATAATAAGATAGATGTTTTACTGTCAAAGTTCTCTATAATGTTCTGTAGGTGGAAACTTCTTACTAAAGGAGTAATAAAAATCCATGTTTAATTTATTTTTAATGAGCCCCATCCACCCACTATAATTCCAACATAAGTTTTTAATATATGTGCAAGAAGGTTAATAAATTTAACAATAAATTTAATAAATCAACAATCAAATCTACAACATATGAATATAAAATAAAGAGCATTGACATTTACATCACTTCAATATAACGTTCAATTAATGCTAGACAATCACTCAGTTTATCCTAACATAGACATCAGCAGTCAAATTAACATAATCAAGTTCATAGGTATAATTCATCATATAAATGAGTGGAGTTTTAGAGAGATAATTATGATCAATGTACATAAACCTTTTCAATGATAGCAGCTGTCACTGGCAGGTGTTCACAATCACATGGTTTCCAACAAGTTACATTCTTTTTTATTAGGTGACAGTCCAATGTACCCCTTCTAGACATGTTACACAACTGTTCCAGAATCTTTGATGCACTCACAAAGCACACTGTGGAGAATCGTCCAAAACTTCACATGTGCTATCAAACATCATGTGAAATGTTCTAGAATCTTTGTGTGCACTACTCATCACACCATGAGGAATGTTCAAGAAACTTCTGTAAATTCTCAAGACCAAACTCAAGTCTCATTTTTTTCGCCATATTGGCTCTTGAATGGAATTCACAGGAATCAAGTTACAGCAGAAAATTATTGATAGGTTCGACAACAAAGTTGGATACACATACCAACATGGTCTGGTAGAGTATAGTAGTCACTGCAGTCTGAAGTGTATCAAAAGCATCAACAAAAAAAAAAAAAAGAGGCACGCTCATTTCTGCAAAAGTCAAATTAAGGCAGCACTAAATTTCAGGCATATTTCATCTCTAAACTCCTTTCTCTCTCACAAACCATCTCAACTTATAAATCCTGCAACGATATTCATCAGCCTGATACTATCACAGCATAAGAAATATAGCATCGATTAAAATTCATAAGTACAATTTTCAACATAATCAAATTAGTGAACATAGAAATAATGGTTCAATTACATAAGCATTCTCCAATTCAAATCATAAATCAATAGCAAACATGTACGAAATATTTCTAATTCCATTCTTTCTTTATCAGTTAGTTAACTTACTATAAGCTAACAATCGCCTTTATGACCAGACTTGAGTTATGTCAAAATCAATATGACTGGAATAGAGAACTTCTTCAACAAGTTTAACTTTCGATCCATCCCCACTGAATGAAAAAAGTTATGAGCAAGAATGAGACTATTAGTCAGAAAAACTACTCATCCACTTGGAACTGGTTTGGATTGCATCTGTCTTTAATCTAAATTTAGTGAACCCCAATCTACCCACTTTCTTCTCCAACACAAGATTATCTAAATTTATTAAATCTACAATCAAATACACATATAACAAATACAATGAAAAAGATTACCTGACATCAGCAAGTTTGAGCATATTCTTTACCTGAGTTGTTTACTACTCCAACACTCACACTTACAAAAAATACCATTTTAAGCAGTTTCCAAGGTATGGTCATTTTAACAATTAACAATTTATATAACAATTAAGTTTAGAAATTTACTCCACTACAGTCAGCATGAATTTTTTTTTCCAGTTATTTAAAAATACATAGTAATCATTTATACATCTGTCAAAACAAAAGCTTTTAAATGACAAAAATTTTAAACTCTTAAAAGTTAAAAACAAAAATACTAATATCAAATTTGTGCAAATTAATATATACACCAGTTAATAAATCATCACCATGTTCATCATGCATTATTTCTTTACAACTCTAAATTTTCATTTTTGTTTTGAATACATATGATCATATATATATGTCAATAAAAATCAGATTTGAGACATATAAGAATTGCACAAAACAATGACACTTGTAATGTATAATATTACACAATGTGCCATTTTAAAAAAACAAGATTAAATGGTTAAATAAAATTGATTAAAAAGTATTTTTTCAATAAAAAAGATATATAAACTAAGTGTGATGCCAATACCACTTAGTTAATGTTTATTATTATTAATTAATTAATTGTCCATAATTAATTAAAAGTGATGAAAATTTTAATTTTTGTTATTAACAATTCTCCAGCAGACACCACTAGTCTCTCTCTCGTGGTGGATATGTGGATGCTGTAAACGTTTTCTCGCTTCCACAACATTAAAGACAAACATTTACCGTTACACAATATTTCTGTAGGTGGATAACTTCTTATTAAAGGAGAAGACAAATCTGTCTTTAATCTAAATTTAGTGAACCCCAATCTACCCACTTTCTTCTCCAACACAAGATTATCTAAATTTATTAAATCTACAATCAAATACACATATAACAAATACAATGAAAAAGATTACCTGACATCAATATTTCCATGAAACCATGTTGAAATAATTTTAATAATATACAGTATTATATCCTAAAAATACAATTCAATAATTTAATGTCAATACAAATCACAGGATAGTTATTATCAGAAAAAAGAAATGGAATTATTAGAGATAAGCAATAATATTTTCTACAGAACTTGAATTTGATACTGTCCAAATAGTCTTTTGTGCGCCTTTCTTTGCAAACAAGTTATTGTTCAGTTAATACTGACAATTCCACGAGATTCTCTCCTCACGATGCAGAACACTGATTCAATGTTATTCCCTTGAGGTTTAACCTGGTCGCACCTTCAAGCAGAACAAATGTAGCAATTTCCAGTAGGCTCCTTGTACCAGAAATTGCTCGATATAATCAGCATAACTTGCCACCAACGGAGTGCAGTGTATTCCTTACACATACTGTGGTAGATATTTTCCACGTCTACCATGGTCATAGCAGTTTATAATCAATAAACCAGAAGATTCAGATAATACATGGAAAGGCTGCTTTGTCCCTGTAAAAATATAATCAGGGAACAAATGCTAAGTTTCCAGTTTATTCATACATACAGTTTCCTGCAACAGTATTTATTAGCCCAATACACACACAGCATAATAAATACAACATATCATTATCAGTTTTATGAACAGGTTCACTAGAAACAATGTCAAGTTTTTATCATACTACACAAGCTTCTTAGTTCAAACATATGTAGAAATAATAGTCTACTCACATAAGACATCTCTAAAACACAAGTATAACATATCAATAATATAAATGCACAAAATATTTCTAAGTCCATTCTCTCTCAATCAGTCAGTTAAGTCACCATTAGCTAACAGCCGCCTTTCATGACCAGACTTCTTGCCACACCAAATTCAAGAAATTCAACTGATTAGACAAAAGAATTCTCTACAGCATGTAAACTTTAGATCTCAGCCCATTGGCTGGTCTAGTTCTTGTAAATCTTAACCATTAGATAATAAAAATTATTCATCTAGTTGGAATAAGTATGCATTGCATCAACAATTTCTAGCATATTCTCAACTCGAGTGTTTACTCCAACTCTGACACTTACAAAAATACTATCATAAGGTTGGGTCACATCAACAATTTATATAAAATTAAGTTCAGAAATAGGGATAGGCAAATTTACTCCGCTTAGTATGTTAAAATCACA
Organism: Sinotaia quadrata; assembly: GCA_028829895.1. NCBI lineage: Eukaryota > Metazoa > Mollusca > Gastropoda > Architaenioglossa > Viviparidae > Sinotaia > Sinotaia quadrata. The sequence goes on along the minus strand of CM054177.1, from coordinate 45,533,167 downwards.
ATACATTCTTTAATATAAGGCAAATGGTTTAAATCTAAACAGGTCAAATGTTAAACGCCAAAGAGTTGGTTTTTATTAACTTTTTTCCAGTAATATAGGTCTACTGGAGAAAAAAATCCATAGCATACAAAATCAGAAACTTTCACTTTAAGTTCAAGGTAATAGATTGATAAATGACATTAAAATAATACTGATGATCAATGGGATAGACTAGAGATTTTCTGTAATAATGAGTGACTTTGGATTACATGTAGAATGCTCGATTGATACCACTAAGTAGCAATGTAGAAATAATAGTCTACTCACATAAGACATCTCTATGTAAAACACAAGTATAACATATCAATAATATAAATGCACAAAATATTTATAAGTCCATTCTCTCTCAATCAGTCAGTTAAGTCACCATTAAGCTAACAGCCGCCTTTCATGACCAGACTTCTTGGTTGTATAATTTGTAATAAGCAAACTTTTAGCTTATAAGTTATATATGCATTGGTTAAAATATTCACTTAAATCCAAAGTTTGCTTCAGTTATGTACTCATCATTGTTTCTAACTATCAGATTGCTACATTATTCATCTAGTTGGAATAAGTATGCATTGCATCAACAATTTCTAGCATATTCTCAACTCGAGTGTTTACTCCAACTCTGACACTTACAAAAATACTATCATAAGGAGTGCTCAAGGTTGGGTCACATCAACATTTTATATAAAATTAAGTTCAGAAATAGGGATAGGCAAATTTACTCCGCTTAGTATGTTTGGGGGTGGGGGTGGAGATTATTTATCTCCTGACCTACTACCCTAGCTGGATAAATAAAATATTTGTCTGTAGATACAAAGAAAATTATATCTTTAGTTACTACTGACTGCATATCTTGATATTTGTTTATAGATAGTAGCCCAAAATAAATTCAGTGGAAAAAATTCATAGAACGGGCAGAAGTAACTGTGTCTTTTTTCCTTTCACTTAACAAGCAGAGTGGAGATTTACAGAAATTCATAACTTAGGCAAACATACCCGCACAACAAGCAAGCAGGGGCATTAAAACATATTCTTGAGGGCACCCCACACCCTTCGCTAAGTTTCGCACTAGTTGTCCCGCTTGGACCCCACACACCCGTCTGACATCAGGCAGCGTCACCATCTGCGCTGTTCTGTAGCTATCCTGCCATCCGGAGTCACTCCCGACGTTAGTGTCACTCCCCTCGTGCATGTTTGCAGCTATAGTGCAAAATATTAGAAAATTGAACAATAAGACAATGATCAATTTAATTACAACAAATTTTATATTGAAAAGACATGAATAATATTAATATCAGACAAAAAAAAAAAAGATAAATTATCGATGCCTATGAAATATTTGAAAAACACAAATATGTTTTGTTTAATTAACTGAGTGTACTTTTTCATTAGCTTGTACACAACGCCAAAGGGCAACACAGTAAAGAATCATCTAAGATAACGCATGCATAATAATGCAGAAATATTCAGTCTGCGCCATCATAATCAATACCTTCATACAAATATCCCACGAAGACAATCTTACCTCCGATAAAAATCAATCGAATTTTGTACAGGACATCAAATCGAATAATAATCGTTCATTGAAAATCAATTCATAACTGATTATCTTCAGTACATATATCACTGTAGCAAGTTTGAATCGGCTTTATTTTAGGAGGTGAATGGAAACACCAAGTGAACAACATGGCAGCCCGGTAACTAATTTCTTTTGCTTGCCTCGCCTATCGAGCGAGGGCGCTTGTAGGCTTGCTTGGCCAATCGTGCAACGTAGCCAGCAAGCTATTTTTAGACTTGCTTGCAAACAAGCGAGCGACCTAATTCAGACTCATGCAAGGGAAGTAATCATATCTACTATAAAGATTGGTTGTGAATGAGTTGCTGTGCTGTTATTTCCCTTGTTCGTTCCGTGCCATCTTTTCGCCGAAAATCCTATTAATTTATAAACAAAAGTATTTTAAGTTGTAAAATCAGTTATCATATATATCTTAATCATTTTATGGCATTATCAAGGCATTCATTTACAACAAAAATAGATTAGAAAACTTTTGAGGAGTAAACAACAAGTCACATGACAGCTTACTTAATGCAGTGTCACGTGATAAACTACGTCAGAAATGAAGAAATGGCAGATGTTGGCGACTGGGCAAAATTGCCCAGTGTGCTGATAGTTGAAATATACTCTTATCTGCCTCAGGAGGACAGGCTTGCAGCTTCAGCAACATGCCGGCGATGGAGGGCATGCCTGTTCCACCCTTCAATTTGGTCTAACGTACCTTTCGAGCTAAACTGTTGGGAGCGTCTACGCAGCAACTTCCTTGCAAACAGATGTGGTCGTTTCGTCAAAGAAGCAGTCGTCAAATTCAACTCGCGCAGTATCACTGAAGTGCGGGAATGCTTACGAATTCTGCAAATTTTATCAGAAAACAAAAATCTTCAGTGCTTGTCACTTCAACCTTCAAGTTGCCATATTGAATGGTCTGATAGCGAGTTTTACATTATTGACAGGTAAGCAAGTTTCATTTTGCGTTTTGCGTAGTTGTCAATTACTAGCCATAAGGCCGCGAGGCAGTGTTTACATCCGCAGCCTCGCTTTCAAACGTAAACAAGGATAATGTCTTAAAGCTTTTAGTAAAAAGCACGATGAAAACACTTTTTCTAATTTTGCACGAGGGTTTTTTCCTCCTCCTTAAATGTTTATCAGACCCATAGAATGTGTAAATGTAGAGTTATTTTAGTACAGTACATCAAATATCTTATTTATGGTTGCCTTATACATTGTAAGTAAGCCTTAGCTTATTCACTAACTTTTCTAAATTTAATTCAGAGGGTTAGCTAATGAATATATAAGCATGATTGCACCATGGCTTGTAAAAGAGTGTCAGCTGTCATGGTAACATAATGTCAATCTTCTGTTTGTGAAAACACTTTGCTTTCTAAGAATGGCAGGTATATGTTTATGTAAGGTATTCTGACTGGCTAAAGAACTAATTATAGATTAATTTTACATTTGCCAATTTATACTTATAGTAAGATTTTACTGTTGGAAATCAACCACAATTTATCATATTCACATATCTATAATAAATGTCAAGTGCCTCTTTCTATTTTGAATTTAGAATATTTGTTAGAGAAAACAGAAATTTAACTGGGTTCTTATTTGTTGAAATATTGAGATAGAAACAATAGTACAAATCCTGAATTAAATTTTATTGGATTAAACTCTGTTGAAACTAATGACAGATACATGTTATTTTCATAAGTCATAATACTTTTTTTTAAATGTTATAAGAAGTTGTAAGAGAAAAATGACTGCAACAAAGTCAAATGCAGAGCATGACATTGGTTTTAGAAAGTTCATATTGAGTATTGGTAAACTGTTGAAATCTATGTAGGCTGGAACTGAGAATATTTTAAAATTTGCTCTTTTTATAAATAAATAATTGTATTGTTTTTTTCTCTGATAAATATGTGCATCAACATTTAATAACCTAATGCTTACTAAATAAGGCATAATTTATTACTAAACTATATGTTGAGTTGATATTGTGTGATATTTAATTTTCAGTTTGCAAACATTAAAGGCACATTTGTGCACCCATTTATTTACTTTAAGCTATAAAATAGAGTAAATTTATATAGTTTGATGATGGAAGCATTGTACTAAACTTTGATTATTGAACACCTTTTGCCCCATTAATTAACACTTTTCAAACTTTGACATAAAATATACAGAACTAAATCACACAGTTTTCCCCATAGATAATAATCATAAGTATTAATTTCTATAGTTATGACATCACAAACTCAGAAAGAGGCTGATGCTTTTTAAAGCACAATCAGCATTATTGGCCAAACAGATGTGCTAGACCAAAGAGTCATCTGATCATTAATGATCAAGAAAAAATTACATGTCATAAATCAATACTAATACAAATAAACACAGGAAAATGAAAGTGACATTTTAAAATATTTAACAATCTCATTTATATTTGCAATAAAAATAAAAATATGCAATATTGACCTTAAAAGTTAAATTGGAAGTAAATTATTACCCATACTTTATGTGGTCCAAAATATTATACAACACTACATGTATTTTCAAATTGGTTGCAGTACATATATATAGAGACGGTCTTTGCTATGTTATCTATGAGCAAGTGCACAATCAAAAGAATAAAATAGACACTGAATAATTAGTGAATATACTGACTATTTTGTATGTTTGGGCGGGTGATTTGCAGCTCATTATTTAAAAATTATGTTTATTTTTTTAAAAAGTCTAAAATTTGTTCTACTCATAGTCATAGACATAAAATTAGAAAGATACCAGTATCTTTCTTTATATGGTTAAATTAAACTTTTCACTGTCTATATTCTGTATACAGTGGAAGTAGCCATTGACCTAATCTTTATAGAAAAGCTTTGAGTTGGCACTCAGTATATAATATATAATGTCAGTCACAAACATCATTAGCCGTTTTTTTACCAAAATAAACCATTTTGATAAGTTAAAATAATTATATATAAGAGTGTTATGCCACCATGGTAATTTAAACTTTTAAAGTACTGTTTTATCAATTAGCACTTTACTCCCCCTTTAAAATTCAGTGCTTCATGAGAGAGCCATTGTGACTTTAATATTTGTGGTTCATTCTATGTAGGTAAATGCTATAATATTTCAACTACAGGAGGACTTCCAACAAAAATACTACATAAAGAAATAATTTACTAGCTAAGAAAATATATGAGCACTAGTTATTAGTATAATAAACACTTCTAAAAATAATCTCAAAACTAAATTACTTTAAAATCTGGAGTATAATGCACTCATTCTTCCTCCACATTTTTCTTTGTTAAAGTTGAAACTTGAATCAGATTTTAAAGTTCTATTCTGGCAGTTGTGTCAGAATACATTGACTAAAGATGTAAATAAATATTAATTAAAATATCACTAAAAGTTAGAATCAATATTTTGTATTAATAATTGCATACAGTTACTTTACTACAGCATCTAAGCTTAAAACTAATGATTCATCAAAGACATATTAAACAGTTGCACCACTAACAATAAATTTTCATTGAGACCAGTACTCTCAACTTCTGCTTTTGTTGTGTCATCACTGAAATTTAGTCTTTATGATGAAAAGCATTGTCATTGTCTTTGATGCATTAAACTGCTATATATTTTATATGATTCATTAAGTCATGTAGAAGTGACCATCCCAGTGCACAGTTACCATGAAGTCTTGAATAACCATATCAGGTATAGTCCCAACCACATTTGGAGGGTGCTCAAAGCAATGTATACTGGTTTACTTTGAAAAATTCAAATTATTAAAGCAGTTTATACTGGATCACTTTAAAAAATTCAAATTATCTGTTTTAATTTGCTTAAATAAATAAAAACCATAAAGGAAAATAAGAAAAAAATACTGGAAATATGTCAGTTCCATAAATACCTCTTTTATTAGTTTTAAGGTTCTAGTGCTTAAGCATTATCCATTGAATATCTGTCAGTAATAAACAGCTGGGATACCAAATTAATGCATATATGAGTGCCAATGGTTTATCGATTTATTTCTGACCAACCAAATGTATGTCACATATATAGAAATAGAATTATAGATTTTTCCCATTATAATAAAATTCAAGCATCAGCAGGTACTTTATACATAAATGCATAGTTTATTTGAGATTTAATGGTAACATATCTAGAAAATATCATTTTATTGTGACATAAATTCCATCAGTCAATTCACAATCATATGAAGCTGTTTCTTGATCAAGTATAACTATAACTATAAGCAAAAAAAGATTGCAGTTTTGATGACAGTAGCCATCTTAGTCCATTATTTCTAGTGTACTTTCTCAACCAGTTTAAAGTCAAACCAAACACTGAAACAGTATAATTGTTTGCTGAGTTAGGAACTACTATATATGATAATGTTAATTAATGATTAATAGAAACTTAATTTAGTCAGCAGTTCTGAATGAACCATACCAAAATTGAGTTGAGAAAAAATTCCAAGGAAATATAATACTCCCTGCACTTTTACGGATAATCATTATATTTATAAATTAAACTTGGAACCAACAGTTTAACAAAAAATGTTGTAACATGACAGGGATCCATTTATTCTGTTTAAAAAATCTCTGACATTTTAATTATATCTGTACTATAGCAGAATCTTGTGAATTGTAATAAAGGTAATTTTAATCTTTTCTAGAAATATAATATTCAGCAGTTATAATGTGCATGCTTACGCATTTGTTTTTACATGTACTGGCAGGTTTTATTCAGTCTTTGTTTGCCTGAGCTGTAGACAGACAAATATTTCAGGTTGCAGTCCCCTGATCATGTACAAATTATTCATGATAAGTAGTGATCATAAAGTTCCTTTGGTGAAATTAATTTTAGTAATGAATTCCGAGACCGGGAAAAATTAAATGTACAGTATTCCATATAAAGTACACAAGTGTGATAAGAGAATAGGTGTGTTGTGTACTTTTTGTTGTTGCTTAAATAAAGAGTGAATATTACAAGTTTTGACTGTTATTTTTCAGAAGTTTACATATGCTTTTAACAATCTATTTGTGTGTGTGTGTGTGTGTGTTGTATTTTCAGCTTTCTGGACTGCATTGAAAAGTTGATACGCACAGCCAGACATTTGCGTCACTTTTCACTGGGGTGCGTGGAGGAATTGCTGGTTCATTCACCTACCTTACTTGCTGCACTAGCTCATCGTCATGGAAACACACTTCAGACTCTTCACCTGGCCAGTGTTAAAGAAGATTCCCAGAACTATGGTATTGTAGAATTGGGTCCAGCAGATTTGGCACCATTTCGTTGTCTGCAAATCCTCAGTTTGGATTATGACTACCTTACACCTGAATTACTTCTGAGCCTGACTGAACCTGACCACGCACATCTCAAGAAGCTCGGCCTGCATGTGCATGGTGTGGAAGCTGACCATCCTCATGTAGATGAAGCAACTTGGCGAAATGTTCGGCAGGTCTGTCCAGAGCTTGAGGTATCTTTGACCTTGCTGCACTCTTATGAGGGAGTAGGAGCTCTCACATCTATCCTGCAGCCAAGTATGCCCTTGGTAGTATTGCGGCAATATTTCTGCTCACGAGTAAGTGTGGCAGCCATTTGTTTCTTGGGCAGCCAGATGAGTGATGAGTTGCAATGCGTGGAGATAATTGAAGGGATGCCTGGTCGGAACCCACTATATTACCAGACTTATAGCCCAGAGGATCCATTTGTAATGCTTGCATGGCGGTGTACAAAGTTACACACACTAAGACTCATTGGTTAGTAAGATTTTTTCCCTTTATGTTTTTTCTGTATGTATATTTACTGTATTCCATAGTACCTTATTAATTACTGTTGGGGTTGAATGTGTGTGCCATATTGTAGTAAATAAATAAATAAACAATTTTTTTTAAATTTTATGTATCAGATAACAGTATATGATATAAATTAGTGCATGGATGAGAAAACATTTTTTATAATAATCTAAAGATTAATTTATCATGAATTTTTAAGTAAACTCTGTTAAAAATTTCAGAAATCTTGACAAGTTGAACATAATTATAACTCATTCTCTGGGGAAGGTTGCTTGCAAAATATTAAAAGAAAAACTCAAGTAATTTATAAAATGTCATCATTTGAATATACAAGTTAGTCATCATCAATTTACTACATGAATAAATGCTCATTTTTATACACTGTAAATAATAAAAAAAAATTGTTATGAAATGGCAGTTAAATTACTGCAGAAGGGTATAATCTAAATGATAAAAATGCAGAAGTTCTTTTCAGAACTATATTTTTTATTATATTTTACAAACTGTGTGAAAACATAGCTCTTTGATCAGTACTCTCTCCCCTCCCCCCTTAAATGTTTAGTGATCAAATTATTTACTGAAGATTATATTTGCCATATTTGTACTATAAGCCTTGAATACCTTTTCCAAAAAAAAGAAAAAAAAGCAACTTGATGCAATACATTGCAATATGTTGCACTTGTCTGGTAAAACCTTCAAATATAACTGAGTTTGGAGATCTTTATAAAAAAATGCTGCAGATCTTCTTTTTTAAAAAAAATGCTAAGTACTAAGAAAATAATCCAAAAAAAGAGATTGGTTAGAGGGTGATTTCAAATTGTTAATCAAATTCAAAGGTGATTTGATCACTATATTGAATCATTATCAAATATAATTTTGACACTTTTGGTGTAAAGCTTATATGCAGCTTTTATTTCTTAAAGAAAATAATAATTTTATTTTAGCAAAATTAACACACTATATAGTGAAAAAGAAAAATAATTCTGAGGGGGTAGGGAATCTAACCTCTTAAGAACTGCAATAAAAGATAAAGTATAATGATTAAAATGTAAGTCATCTACAAACCAAAATATAATTTAAAAAATAGATAAGATATTAATTTGCTATTAGCAATTTTTAAGAGAGAAGATGTAAATTCCAGGTAACTAATTATCATGTACAAGTATGAAATAAATTATTAAACAAATACTAATTAATACTACGTTTATATTATTATTTATATATTAAATGTAATATTTGTAAAGCCAAATTATTAAATTATAATTGTGTGGTTAAGTTTTGTCACTGAAAGTAAATGAAATGTTTGCGCAAAACCCATTTTTAATGAAAATAAGCTGCAGGAGACTGTAGCTTGATTGTCACAATTGTTGAAAAGCATAGCGCTATTCTTTTCTAGATCAACTCTGTTATAAGTGTAACAAGCATCAAGATTAATTGCTTTCAAGGTTTGCTGCAGCTCTAAATTTTCTAACACATGAAACGTGGCCATTGCAAGAATTTGAAGTAGGCCCTTTTTTTGGTTACCTAATGGAAACTCTTTTCAGTCTTTGTACTACATGATATTTTAAATACTGGTTTCGTAGAGAAATGAATGCTGTTCTCATCACAATTTTCAGAAAGAAAATACTTATTCAAATGGGGTAACAAAAGTGATTTCTAAATGACCCAAGTTTTTAATTGATTACCAAAACTTGAATTTTAAAGTTATGCCGTCAAGAAAAGGATTAGGATTACACCTTTATTTTGGGTTCCTACTGAAAAAGAAAAAGTCATAAATGGTTGCATGCTAAAAGAATTCAGACCGAAGCAAATTTTTGATCACGTCAACATACAGCGGTGAGGCCCCGTTTTTAGCAAAAACACATCTAACACTTAGTAAGTGTAATTATCTTTCTTTAAATCTTGGTTTAAGTAACAATAAAATGCAACAACATATTAGATGAAGAACTTATCTTTAATTTTATCCAAGTTGCATCAACAAATAATTGTATTAAAGTATAAGCTTCACTACAGAAAACCACCAAATTTGTGTGCTAAATGCTGCTTATTCCTGCAAAACAGCGACGTTGGGATTACCTATTTGTATTGTAAAACAGTTTCACAAATATGTTCCATTATGCAAACAATACTCAGAATAAAATAACATTTAGTAACTGGCCCTTTCCCCCCAACTTCATATGCTCAAAAATCTTTTTGTTTAAAAATATTTCAAAATTTTGTTGTCCTGTTAATAGCTGTGTAAATAATATTAATAAAATAATAAGCATAATTAGTTTCAACAATAATGTAGTTGCACTTATTCATGTTTAAGACTTATTATCTAAAAGACCAGTCAGCTTGCTTATTTATTTGTTTGTTGTTTTTTTTTCTTTGCTTTTTTTTGTTTTGTGTGTGTGTTTCTGCCTACTAAGTACTATACCTTCTCGGTAATGGATAACAACATTACTACTTAACTCACTTTTTGTTAAGAAAGTTGAGTCCTTATAGATTATATGAACTGAGGATAGGTAAGTTATTTGATCATTTAAATTATTCATGCAAAGGCGAAAGGAAATACCATTGGTTACTATGTCATTCATTTGGGCTTTGGTATTTTGTATTAATGATACAATGTCTTGTGTAAAATTAAGAAGTACATTGTACTGAATTTATGTGATAGACTGTAAATCTCATTCAGATTGAAATAAAACAATAACAGGAAAGAAGTAACATTTTGTCAGAATTAAATTTTGTAGAATGTTTAGTGTATCCTAAATTTTCTTTGAGTAGTGCATTGATTGTGTTTACCTGCCTTTATTCATTAGCAGTCATGGGTCTAAATTTTTAAACAAAATTAGGAGAATATTTCATAATGGCATTGTCTATTCCTTCCATTTGTACTATATTGTATTTTGACACTTAATAATTTATGTTCCATTGCTTTGATTTCAGTAATCATTTATTCGATTGTTTGGTTTTTGAACTTATATGAAAGTTTCTATTTGTTTTATTTGATTCGGATGTGTATGTCTTCGAACTAGGTTGGTGTAGATTTTTTATCACACTGAAATGTAAATAAGACTGAGGTATCAAAAGCATGCCATAAAAACTGTGTTTGATTAATTCACCTTATGTTTTATCATTTTATACAAAGATATGAGATAAAACAAAATTGGTAGCTTTTGTTTTTGATGGAATCAATTACAGTAATGGCCACAAGTAATAACTATACTGTTGTCTCTTGCAGTTATTAAAAGAAGAATTTTAGAGTAAAACAGTTTATTTGTATATTTTCATTTATTTATTTTTCTTTTCAATCTTTTTCTGATATGTAAAAACACTTCTTTTATCATGTTTAATATTTGGTTAAATATGTTATGTTTTTTATATATTATAGGTCTAGAGTTGGCATCAAATGATATCATTGCAATTTCACGTCTTCGAGGACCACGACTAAAGCAGCTTGATGTTGCACTAAGTTGCCTCACCCATTCCATCACTGAAACTGATAACTCTGTGTGGGTCGTCCCCCTTTGTGTTATGGCCGGAAAAACAAGAGAGCTGTGTCAACAGGTGTGTATTGTTTTGAGGTGCCTTGTCATAGTTATGTTTGTTGTACTAGTAAATTGATATGGCTGAAAAATAACTGAAATTATTGAACTAAGAAAAGAAATTAGTGAATGTAATTTAACCAGGGAGTAACAAATCCCATACATTATCAGTTGCCATGGTTGTAGAAATTTCTTTTATAGCACCTACTATTTTCGACCTGATTTATTTCACTTTATTAGCTAATTCAGGGTTTTTTTATAATTATTTGGAAAACCCCACTGCATCATAATTGAGCTGTTCAATAATAAAATTATGACAAGTACTCAAAAATTAATTTATATATTTCAAACAGAGGATGATGTGATTCACATTCATGACATATGTATTTCAAACAGAAAATAAGGTGACTAGCACATATGATATATATGTATTTCAAATAGGGCTCCAATCGCCATCAGTTTTACTGATCAATTCTCATGGTCACCACAATTCTCACGATTTCTCGTTGAAGTTGGCCCACTCTGTGATCTGGTCAGTCCTATCCCCATTCCCTACCCACAACGGTACAGCAACAGAGTAACGGTTTTTCACCTGCTGCATATAATAATCAGCTGTTGCCAGCAGATAGTTTGGTGCAACAATTGCCTTCAGTTTAATAAATCCTCTTCCTTCTACCATTGCCATCGGTCACAAATCTTCGATAGTGGGAGAAATGTTGCTTGGAATAGGAAAAAATGTAAAAAAATATTACTTACATTTATATCATGCTAGTAAGGTTATAAACAAAGAAATCTCTTGAAAAGTATGTTTTACACCTCAATAAACAGTTCATCTCATAGGCTTGATACAACAGTCCTAGATACACACTATAGTAAAAATAGTCAGCAATGGCAAGTATAGAGAATCTTGGCCCCTTTGTAGAACAAATCTCATTGTAGAGCATTTTGGATATACTAACTTTTCTGCAGGGTAATTAATTAATTGGTATTTCTTATTTGAAAAACAATGCTTGTGCAAACTGGGTAAAAAATATCAACTTAGCTAATTTGAAAACTTTCTAAATGTGTACAAAGTTCATAGGAAATCAGTAGGCCCATTTAGAATCTTCCAAATGTGTACAGAGCTCAAAGAAAGTTTGTAGACCCTTCAAAATGTGTGCAAAGTTTGTGGAAAGTCAATAGCTACAACTAGAACCAAGTTTGTGGAAAATCAGTAGGTACAGCTAGAACCTTCTAAATTTATGCACACAGAAGAAAAAGAAAATTATGGCATATATAATGAGATAGATCAAAGACCTGCTTTACTCTTGGCTGTATTCTTTCACTCACCACCCTTATATTTAGAAAGGATTTCTTAATGTAAATACAAGATAGGCTGTTGATTACGTTATATTACATTCTTCATCAGAAACAAATATTAAATACTGCTAATAAATAACTAAATTTGATAAAGTGCATATAATGCAACTGCACTAATTAACAGTACTAGAAGTCCTGCACAGTATCTTTGTTAATGTCTGGGATGATTGTAAGTATTTATTGACCTTACAGGTTGAGCTTAGCATTTTTACTTAAAATCAGGGAAAAAATAACCCTTTTTTTTTCTTAAATTGAAAGACGGTGTTATTATGATATATTATCATTATGTGCAAATTATTTTCATTAATTCAAATTTGTTACTATAAAGTTGAGAAATGTATTTCTCATATAGATCAGGAAAAAAGCAATCTGACTAATTTGTGTCTCAAACATCAGAGGTAACAAGTATCATTTGCCTTTCAATATTAATACTACATGTACAGTAGTATCTTGGTACTATGAATGTGAATGAAACTGTTGCTTTGTAATCATGAAAGACTGCCATATCATCTTTATAAATTAAGATGTGAACTAGTTTTGAAAATAAAAATTTATAACAGCAAGCTAGTAAAACCTGGCAAATTGCAAACCATTGCGAGAGCTTAATTTAAAAAAAAAAAAAAGATAGCCAGAAATAGAACAGACATCATAATTGATTACAAATGTTTTACGATACATCCCTCAGAAACAGCATTTAGACATTTAAAAATCATAAACTATAAAAAATATTGTTCAAAATGCATTTTCTTAACTGGCATGCATTTGTCGTGCATTATTTTTTGATGGTTTAATTATAAAATAACTATCAATATTAAAATGAATAGTGCATCTGAACAGGCACTCCCTGACTTAAATAATAATATAATCGCAGGCTTACGCAAACTCCCATAAGTCCAAGTCACGTGTTACATTTTTCAATTAGAAGAATTGTATGTTACTATCCTTTATATCCCAAAAGGTAACTACAGTTATCCAGAATTTTACATTTGTAAATGAAAAACATAGTATATATGATTAATAGGTAAGGTGGTCAATATTTCGACTTAATAAAGATTTTTTTGCCTTGTAACAACTTTTAAAAAAAAAATAAATACTGCATTTTTTTCACACAATGTTTAATTCAGATTACTCTTATTCATTTTGTTTATATCTAAACATGCATATTTTTACTTCTAATTACTGTGTTCAGTATTATTGCCCAATATTGTTTTGATCCATGGTTGCAGGAATTGACTTCGATCACTGCTTTCGTGCACTATTATTGTTGCTCAGGTCCCTTGTTTTGATTCGTGCATGCAGTATTTGACTTCAATCACTGCTTGCCATTGTTGCCCAAGCCCCATGTTTTGATTCATGCATGCAGGATTTGACATCGATCACTGCTTGCCATGCACTAATTGTTACCTAGGCCCCATGTTTTGATTCATGCTTGCAATTTTTTACTTCAATCACTGCTTGCCATGCATTCACTATTGTTACCCAGGCCTGTATTTTGACTTTTTATCACTGCATACTCATTATTGTTAAGTCATTCTTTCTGATTTTAAATATCAGTGCATTGCCAGGATAATCATTTAGGCTTACATTCTTCATTTTATAAAATCATCGTATTGATTTAAGCTGAAATAAATGTAATTTATTTTTCAGTTAGTTTTTATGAATAGTGGCATTGTGATTCCAAGATTAACATTTTCAAATTAAATCAGTATGTTAGTATGAGATCACAATTTATATTTGGATTGCTTGACAGTCATTTTAATTGATACAACTAAGAGCAATATTATTTAATTTATTTCTTCAGAGACATTTTATTGTTCACGTAAAATTAAAACTGGTAGTGGTGGTGGTGGTGGGTTGCTGGATTTTTGTATGTGCGCGCTTATTAGTTCTTGTGTGAAGAGGTATCCTGGTTATGAGTTATGAATACCTGATGCCCTAACAGATTGATGTCTAACAGATTTTTGAAAAATTTATAAACCCTCTTATATGTTATAATGTATGGATTAGTTGATTGAGGCCTTTTTGTGTGATAAGCACCATTAAGAGTTCTGTCATATTTTTTCTGTGAGTGATGTTTTACTCATAAAAATTCTTCTCAAAGGCTTTAATTTTCAGTTTTGTTAGAAATTATCTGCCTTGCTAAATATTATAATTTTTTGTTTTATATTTTATATTTCAAGGTGTCAAGAAGCCTTGGACGTGAGTGGTGGCCTTTGTCTGATCGCGAGTTGCCAAGTGCTATTCTCGATGATCGAGCAGATGCAGAGAAAGCTTACATGAGCATCCTTCTAGCAAACCAGAATCCCTTCATGCCTGGCAACCATTAAAGGGAATGCACCACACCATTTTTTTCGAAACATTAGACCACTTGTCACTTATTCTTGAAAGTACCACAATGAAATATGATCATTTAGTCACTGTAGCATATTAATGAGACTTGTCCTTCTCGTTTTATATTTCCTTAAAAATAGCAAATGATGGTTTATTAACAACTGCAGTTTCAGTGCAGGCATGTGACTGTCTGGTTTTAATAAAATTTATGCTTTTGATATAACAGAAAATTGTATCTGTCGACAACTTAAATTAGAGAAGGAAGGAATTTGTACAATCCTGCTTTGTTCATTGAAAAGGAAAGGACGCTTTACGTTTATGGTTTCATGTATATCATATCATTTGATGCCAACTAAGAGAGACAAATTAATTATTACCAAATCATGAGAACATAACATCTTTACTCCATGGATATCAGTTTTTAAGTTAAAACCTTATGACATAAGCAACATTTTAAAAAATATTTTGATCATTTTTTTTGTCTTAAAGGGCACATTTCATTCATGTGTGCTTACATTTGTGTGCTGGACCAAATGAATCCTCACAGGGTACAGTGAAACTTTTAAAAATTATTATTTTATTTCTTTTATAATAATTCCACTCCTGATGAGTTTTATTTCCTTAAAGAAAATGTAATATGCTTATTATAAAGATTGAAAAAATACACCCTTTGGCACATATTGCCATTTTTGTAAAAATTATTGTGGTTTAACTTTTTTCATGAAATAATCATGGAGACTGAAATGTTTTGCATCCTAAATGTCTTTGTTATATTACTTACAGAAGTTAGGCATGCATCTTGCAAAACATCCAAACTATATTTTTTAGCAAGATGGACTGTTTTCTTCCTTGCTGGATATCGCCATTGTAGAAGAAAGATTTATTGCCGTTGTCACAATTTTTTTTTATTATTATTATTTGTTGTTGTAAAAAGTGAAAAATGATAACTGTGTTTTAATCAGAAACAAATGTGCATGATCTTAATTTGGTTTTTATTTCTTTTCTGTAAATAATTGTTTTGGTAGTTTGAGACGGGTTGAAGAACCAACCAGGAAATTTACCTCCACACTTATTGTTGAAGAATGTTGGAATTAATACCTTGATATTGCCGTGATTTTAACTCTTTTCATGATTATTTGTAAGGTCTTTTGCATTGAAGTACATCCATGGTTTATGAAATCATAAATTGTATTTATAAATCTGTTTGTTCTAATTCAATATATATATATATATTAAAAAAACAAGTACAAAAAAAAAGGAAAAGCACTCAATGCTAGAACCTTTGAAAAATATTTATTTATTACAATTTTGTTAAACCATCTATTTCTTGCATGTGCTTTGAAAGGCAGCTCAGAGTAATACTAAGTGAAATTGATCATATAAAATCACATGGCTGAAATGTACCCTATGAACTCTAGTCATTATGGCAGAAATCCAACGTCTGCATTGTTAACTTGATAAAAAGTTACTTGATTTGCATTGTAGATACTTCGTTGTCAGTGATATGAATGAGAAAGGGTGTGTGAGCTCCTACCTGAGATCAAATTATAATTGTTAGTTTGACACCAGCAAGGCCATTGTTATGTCTTGGAAAATTGCTCACTCTAAACCAGTGGTGTAGATTTTTACCTTTAAGTTCGTAGAAAATTTATAGTGCTTTTATGTTTATAAGCAATGTATACCCCATCATATATTGACACTATATGCTTTTTTGTGTGTGTGACTAATTATAGTTATATATTAATAGAGGTGGTGAGATAGTTTTGAAAACTTACCATTTTTTGGTGTGGATGTTTCTTGTATTCTTTGTCAGTAAATATTTTGGGTAAAACTTCTTTGGGGTTGTATACTTGTTTTATAGACAGAGATTTGCTTCTGATTTTGTATAAAGGATTCTTGCTGGATTCTACCTTAATTATTACTGTGAGAACATTATTGTATTGACTGTACTATAAGATAGCATGTTACATATTATTGGCTTAAAGGTTTGAGAGAGAAAGATGTGAGCATCATCATGAATATAATAACTAAAAAAAGTATGAGAATATATAGAAAATTATAGGCACCATGTCTTTGCATGAAAGATTCAACGTCCTTTAATACAGGTTTGTTTGACAGGCATGATAGCTTTGGTACTATGCTAGTTGCCACATTTTTTAATGCTAGTGCTATGCACAACTAAGATCAGAAATTCTTATCATGTATGAAGCACCAAGAAATTGAATATACAGATTGCTTTGTATATGCATTAATAAGTGTTTGAAACACTATTGAATATTTGCAATTGGTTTTAATCATTCCAGTGTCTACATTGTTTAGCCCGAGCCTTTGTATACAGGTGTGAAGATTACTTTTTGACAAGCATTGACTGTGATGATTTGTTTGGAAGACAGGGATTGATGATACTGTGAAAGTTCTAACAAAAAATAAAGACGATAACAAGCCCTGATCTTCAAGTATTATTTCATATTACATTGGCTGTCTAACTGCCTTACTGTCATCAACTGGGACCTCAGATTTTTCAGACAATTCTCCATGCCATTACAGCCTGAAATGCTTTTTCATCAGAAATGGATTTAATTTCCTCTGACATCATGGGGAGTATTCATGAATCACACTGTAAGCGCCATCTGTGATATGTTCCTCATCAGAAAGAAAGCATTTGTCTGTGGTCTTTGAGAAACATAAGAAACAAAATTATTTGTTTTAAAAACTTTTTTAGGATGCTATGCATCCAGCTAAATTTGCAGTGTTGAAAAGTTAATCATCTGCAGGCAGATGGATTCTCAAATCTAAAATTAAATGTGTTTGCATGTTTACAATCATCTGTGATGTGACCTCAGAGTGTGTAGATAAATATCTGGAAATATAAGAGATCTGTATGCCATGTATCCAAATTTCTCCAAATATTCAACTAAATAATGAATAGTATCCTCCTTATAATGTGTGATAGTTAAGAACGAAACATCTACCAATCGTGCATGACATATGTTTCAACATGCCAAAGCTAGATGTTGATATGGTGCATAAAGAAGAAATCTTTGTGCTGGAATATTTGGTATGCCTTTAAAAGTTGCTGGCTGGGTGATCATTTTGTTGCAGGTTGTTGTCGCAACATGTTTGGCAATTTCAACCTTTTTGTGTATGCCAATAAAACTTCATAAACCAGAAGTTTGAAGTTTTTTATACACTGCAGATTTTTGTTTGAACGGAGAATGGAAGTATGCTGTCATGATCTGTGCGAGTTAGTTTTACCTTGGGATAATACTAAGAGTTAACATAAACAACAGCCTACAATATGACATGGAGAGGAAAGAGTTTTGAAAGTGTAATGAATTTTTTAAATCTTTGTGAACAGAATTTTAAGATGTATGAAAATCAAATAATTGTCACTTAGTAAGTATAACACCACATCATTATGCAGTTTGGCAACCAACTTGTTTTGCACATTGCCCAAATGCAGAGTCATGTGTGCATTTTATTATAATTTTGTCATTTATTAATATGTTAAACCTGGTATCAAATTTGTCCTAACATTAATCTCATCTTCAAGTGTTTGGGGGTTATCTGAATTACATTTTTAGCAGCATATTTAATGACCTGAGTGTTGATTGGTATAATTAACTTGAGACTAAATTGAAAACTCCTTTTGACCCCACCCAAGCAAACAAAAATGAAATTTCACAACCACACAACAAAAATAAAGAAACAAATATGTTGGTTTTGAAAATGTGCAATTGTTAATTTTTAACATTTTGACCTTTACACTTATAGCCTATTAACAAGCAATAAAACAAGCAAAAAAGTATGACATGCTATAATTCATTCTCTTATTCAAATGCAAAAGTAAAATCTTTACTAGCCTTTGTTATTTGTACATAAATCACAAGCCATATGATATGAGGGTGGGATGATGTGCTGTACTGTGTATGTAGCAGTTAATTGGCACTGCATGACACTAAATATTTAATATGCCAACAATGAATGGTGTCTGCAAGTAAAGAAGTTGTTCTATCATGAGATTGATATTAGTTTAGATATGTTATTTGCACCATAATGGGATAGATGTTGACTCAGATTTATTCTTTAAACATTTTTTTCACACATTAAATCATCTTTTTTTTGTGTGTGTATAAAATATAGATGTCTTTACATAGACTATTTTGCTTTGCCCTGCAGCTAGATAGGGTAGACTATTTTTCATACCAGTATGTCTTGATTTCCATTTCTCTAAAGTAAACATCATATTTAATGCTTAGGTTTCAATTGTGTAAATTGTGATCAATTCTGTATTTTGACTTAAATATATTTTTTTTATATATCTTATTTATTACAAATACTCTTATAAGATTACTTACTGTATTAGCATGCTCTGCATGTTCTGAACATTTGACAGAAACCATTAGCTAAATAATTAAAACTTTTAACGAACATATAAATCAGTCCCAAATATTTGTTTTTAATAAAAAAATTGAAGGTATAATTTATATTGCAGTTTGCTGTCCAGACTTCCATTGACATGTAACCTATCATTAAAACTCTTCTTTCTGGTTTAATCTGATATTTCAAAATGTAAATAAATTAACATTTGTTAAACTATCAAATGAGGCTACTTTCTCATAAAGCCCAGACAGATACTTGTACACTTTTATTATCTTGTACTTTTTTTCAACGATTATTTTTTCTGGACCTGTTTTTGTCAATATTTATGGAGTACATATTATTACTCTCTCAAATCTTAAGCAATTCCGACTGCCCCACACTTAACTTATTTTAGAAAGGGTGTATTTGATTTTTAAAATCACTATATTAAGATTTTGCACCAAACTTGCAGAAGCAATAGAATTATAGAATTTTATTTGCTGAGACTGATTGATTCCTAATTGGATTGTAACACTCCTGGGACTCTGAACTTTAAAATTTAATTAATTTTTGCATCTTTTGTGGTTTATGGAGAAAAACAGGACATAGTTGTGGGAGAAAAAAACAACTGCCTCATTTCTTGATCTTTAAAAATAAATTGGACTTATTATTTCTTTTTTTACACCACAAAACAGTCCTACATTAAATATCAACATACCTTTTATGAGTTTTTATGCTTATAAAAACTAGCTAGCTACAAGGTATTGTCATTATTAAAACATTGAAATGTTCATTTGTATTGTGGAGCCAGCTGCTTCAGTATAATTTATGCAAACTGGTTTTATATAAATTATAAGGATACATCATTTAAGTAATTTTAAATTGCACAAAGCATTTAAAGTAATTTATAGAAAGCAGTAAGCACAATTATTTTCTGTCCTGCAGAGTTCTATAAATTCACTTTTCTTAACAGATTATTTATCATCTTATTTAATAATAATTTAATAATAGTAATAATTTAATCTAAATAAGAAATATGCATTATTTAGAGATGCACATTATAATTTAAAAAGAAATGTAAGCATCCTTAGCCTAATAATTTTAAAGTTAACTAATTTCTGTTACTGAGTTGGCAATACAGATTTGGACTTTATGTATACTAAGGTGTTTTTGATTCTTTAGCTATACAGTTGTCACTTTAATATTTTTAACTTTTCTAAATATTTTGTATTTTATAAGCAGGGATAGGTGGCTGCAAATCAGACAATCAGGTTATATTTTGGCTCAGAGTAGATTTAAACAGTCTGTTCATCAAACTGTTAGATTTTGTTTCAGATATTTATAACAAATTTGATTTTAATTGTTTTCGTAGTGTGTATGTGTTGATAAAAGGTTTAAATACAAGATTTAAATAGTGCATATTTCATGTAATTTAAATTTCTTCTAAGATTTAGATCTCAAATACTGATTATGATAGTACATGGAAACATTAATGTATTTTGTGACTTTATACCTTTATTAATAATGTTTGGGAATTTTATTTAAAATTAAATATGCACATATGAAATTTTGTACATTTTGCCCTGAGATAACATAAAATCAAAGTATAATGAATCATAATAATTTTATTTATTTACTTCTTGCATGAAAAGAATAGTGAAGTTAAATGTTTATAAGAGGTACCAAAGCCTTTTATTGCTATTTCAGTATATGTGTTTTGTGTGTGTTTTCATTGAGCTGATAATTTATATTATTCATTAGATTTCTAAAGTGTTTATGTATTAACCTCCCTTTCATTTCTTCTGGCTACTAGTTAATAAACCAGAAAAGGTTCTTTGCACTCTTCAAACACTGGGTATGAATATTTATAAATGCTCACAGTTGTTTTCATGACAACCCTTGCCATTCTCTGTTTTTTACTACTATGTGTTTAGAATGTAAATAGAAAGATGTCAGGTCATTTTACTTAAAGTATTTCTGGTATTTGTAAAGATAGTAATTATAATTTCACAGAACTGATGTTTAAAATGAAGTAATTTTGGCATTTGAAAGATGTTAAAAATACATACAGAACTACTAAATTTTATAAAACTAAAGTAACCCATTGCCATATTTTATCATTGTATAACCAGTGACATTAAAGTGAAAAATTTGATTATCATATAATCAGTAAGGTTTTCTCTATAAATTATTATAGCAAATTATACTTGGGACATTTATTGTAAGAAATTTTGATATTAAAAGTATTTTATAATCTGAATATGAACAAGTATTAATCAGTTTATTGTCTCGTATTTGTTAAAAACCCCAATTAGAACAAAACTGTTGCTCAAGTGGAATTTATTTTCCAGTTCTATTTTAAAGCTACTTTAATTTAATTAATTATTTTGTTCACTTATAATACTGAAAATAGGTTAGAAGTGGTCAAGGAAGAGATATTTTTTAATTAGATCACTTTCTCAAAAAATGGGGGAATTTTAAATAAATATTTTCTGTCTCTAATGTTACAAACTTTACCATTTGGACAAATTACCAATGCCACTAATTTCTGTTTTACACTCAGAATAACAGTTAATTTTTACATTGTAATAGAGTTCTTGAGTTGCTGTGTAGAATTTTATAAAAAGTTTGTCATTTGCAGAAATTTATTAACAAAATTTCCATTAAATTATGATCAGTAGATTGATTTTTGTGTTTTGCATTCTTTTATTTTTTAGATTTATAAATGTTTTTTATTAGGCATTTGACATTGTCTAAAATATCGTAGCATTTTTATTTTGCTTTAAATACTTGTTATTTTTTTATATAGTTATGTGGTGGTGGGGGTTATGTAATGTTTAATAGACATACCTTTTTTAAACATCGGCTTACATTTTACACACATCATTATTTCAATCTCACTTTGATTATATATTTAATGAGAAAAAGAACCTGAATGTTAATATGTGTTGTTTTTCCATAAAGCTCTTTCTTAGCAAAACATAACTTCCCAGTAATGGTGTTGGGGAGGTGGTTGTTGTAATAACAGTTGACCCTTTATTTTAAGCCAGTCTCCATGACTTACTTCAATACCATATTAATTTTTTTATAAATTGCACACTGAAATAACTGCCTTCAGAAACTATGCTTCTCAAGCATGTTTTTAAGTTGACCCATTAAATTTGTTAGTGCTCATTTATCAACATAGCCCAACAGAGAGTAAGGCTGTCTTTATAACATTTAGATGTACAACTTGAAAACCTGACAACCAGGTAAAGTTCATATTTACCATCTAAAGAAGTTAGGTATCATTATGCCACTTACAAAGATTTGTTCATTATTCTGCATGACAATGTACCTCCATATCTAAAACAATATATTTGTGGTTTTAAAATGTTATATTGAGTAATGAAAAATTAATGACACAATGCTTGTAAATGGGTGTGGTTCTAGGATATTGGTTGTCCTGATACTTTTGTGTTTATATATATATATATAATATATATATATAACACTAAAACATCAAATGTTCTCAGTTAAACATCCAGAGAATTCTTTCAGAAACTTTTTTTCATAAATAAAATTTTGGATGTTTGAAAATATGTGTATTTTGTGGCAATTGTGTGTGGTAGAAGATATGATGATGTATGCTTGTTTATATGTGTGCTAAGAACAAGAGGTAAACATAATGTATGACTAAAGATAATCTCTTTCTTTAACTGGTTTGTGAAGGCTGTATAAGGGGAATGTCTGTCAGTGAGTATTTGGAGTGATTGCATGTCAAAGTGTGAGACGTTGATGTACATATAAATTAAATATTTTAATGTATACTTGTAAAAATTATTTATTTTTATTTGTCTCCAAAATGTATGTTGGAGCATCCCATCAATAAATATTTAAAAAATTAAATATAGAAAGGAATACAAATTTAAGAAATAAGTAGAAAACAAAATCTAAATTTAGATACAAAAGGCAGTGTAAACAAGGGCTTGTACAGACATGACGTATCCATTTCATCATCATAAGACAGACAGTTTTTCTGGGTCAGAGAAGTAAGCTGTTGTGAGCACCTCGGAAGTCCGGCCGGTCCATTATAAAGTAAACATGCATAGTAAGAGTACTGAATGAAAGAGGGAGGGAGATGATCGTTTAGCGTAGCAAGTTGACTGAGGGGAAAGAAATTGGAAGTATTAATCCTTTCTGTGAATGAGAACTTGGACACATGCCTGGCCTTAGGTCAAACAGAGAAACCTTTAAATAAAGGAGCTAACCCAAGCCATGTGCTACAAGCGCGAAAGCGGCGGAAGCCGGAAGCGCCCCCTACACTCCATCCAGCCATGTGCTTTTTTTTCCCCCACTACATTGACAATGCTAGTGTAGCAGAAGCCCAGATTTCGACGTAGTGTAAAATCTGACATTTTCTGTGCGAATGATAAGCCAGAAGGCTTGATAAAAAAGCGGTATGAGATTTTTTTTTAAGAGAATCCATAAGCTACATTGTTATAGATTAATTTAATCCTTGGGTTTTGCTGAAATTAGATTTTCGCCGCACTTTTGGAGGCTTGCTTGTTGTAGCAATCGCTTCTGTTGTGGGCAAGTTTGAAGTGTATCAGCCGTTGGTTGTTGGTTCGTAGCTTGGAAAAGGTCTACATAGACTCTACCAGTGACAGTTAAACTCCACCTTTGTGACTGAGTTAAGTGGTACATTGGACAGAAGTGTGAGAAAGGTCTATACCTGTGTAGAAAATATTGGGAACTTTGTACAAAACTTTAATGTTGAGAACTTTGTGCAAATCTTTGGAGAACTGCGAAGGAAACTAAATGAACTTTATCAGGGGAAGATAGTTAGTTAGGGGAGGCTAACTTTTCTCTGATAGGTATTACGAACTTTGTGCTAGGTGTATATTTTTGTAATTGATTGATTCTGTTTATTTTCTTTATTTTATTAATTTTCATCTTGTGAGATCAATGCTGTCTCCATTTCATGTAAAACTCATTTAATTGTAGTCATCGCGTCTATCATCGTATCTGTCTGTCTGTAGGCCTACATCCGTTTGTTTATTTGTTGTCCGACCTTTTTGTTTTATATGTGAGGACTAATCCTCTGGGGACTGAAACGAGTCAACGGATAGATTGACCTCAAATTGTTGTGTATTTCGTGTCATCCATCGTACGGGGTACCAACAACAACCAGATCTAATAATCAAGCTATTTGTGTATAGATTTATATGTTAAGTAGATCTAGCAAATTATGTATTATATATATATGTGAATAGATATTAACAATAAAGGTACTGCAATGGTTTATCATTAAGGTGTTGGCTCCTATCTTACAAGAGGCAAGCAAATGGTTTCAGCAAATAAAAGAAAAACGCTTTTGAGGGAACAAAACTTTGAAATAGTGACTGCAATTCATTTTGGTTATAATTTACTTTCATCTTACTTGTACTAACAGAAACTAATTAGAAAGAAAGTTCTGGGATGGATGGGTGGGTCTCGTAGATCAAATATTTCAGTCTCTTGCACCAGTGACCTGCGAATACCTGAGAAGTGTAACTATAACTCATGGAACACCAAAGACCCATAATAACGACAAACTGATAAAGAATGGAAAAACCAGATTATACTAGATAAATGCAAATGAAGCAGTGGGTCAATCCTGTACTCTCCATTGAAACTAAGGACTGATTATATCTTTAATCTCCTTTGTAATTTGGTTTGCGATGTCAGGAGCAAATACTTTTATCGTTAGAGCGTCAAAACATGATCGAATATTTAGGCTATTATAAACTTACTTGCACATTTACTTTGCACATTTTTAAAAAGTCGATTTTGCAAGTCGAAGTGTTGAGTTCCGTAACCAGCAGTTTCATAGTTATTGGTAAGGACGGGAAAGAAAAAAAAAGGGTGGGGGTGGGGTAGAGAATAGAATATAGTGAGGAGAACCCTTCGGAAAGAGCTATCCAAGGCAGAGAATGTCCCATGTAAGCTCTTACCAATCGAATCGTCAGTTGTTACTCAAATACTTTTTGACAAGATTTTAAGGCTGGAACACGTTTGAGAAATGTAAAATGAAAGCTTAATTAGAACTAATTTTAGTAAAGAAAAACGTAGTGGATAATTTTGTAATTTACTTGTTTTAGTTATCATGTTCCCGATAATGACGCTCGTGTTTTAGATATAATTAGTGAATTAAAGCAAAATAAACTCAACGGCGAAACCCGAATATGAAAAAATAATAATACAAACAATTATGACAATTAAATTTTGTTATTGACATTTACAGTTAGAGAATATAGCGCTAATTCCTACTTCAGAGCACATATTCTACTAAAGTAAATTATCGATATGAGGTATATGATTTGTGCCTCGCCAACGAAAGCTGAAACTCGTAGATATTTCTATTATCTATGCCTTCTATGGCGAGACCGTGTAAGAAGACATCAATTACTCTGATATGTATTTTGTAAGTTATTTCCCCTTGCCACAATCTTGCCGGCTGCTATTGCTAGAGTATAGAAACAGTTCGCTTGATTTTGAATGAATGTTTGTTTATATTTGTAGTTTTATAATTTTCGCATGAAATCAGATTTCGATTTTTAAAGTAACTTTTCAAATGATTAATTTACATAAAGTAGATATACCAGTATATT
Organism: Sinotaia quadrata; assembly: GCA_028829895.1. Taxonomy (NCBI): domain Eukaryota; kingdom Metazoa; phylum Mollusca; class Gastropoda; order Architaenioglossa; family Viviparidae; genus Sinotaia; species Sinotaia quadrata. Next base: position 45,507,570 of record CM054177.1, on the reverse strand, counting down.
CATCATTATTCAGTTGTAAATCACTGCCCATAGTGACAGAAGTATGCTCTCAATCGGCGAATATTGAAGTGGATATTGAGCAGCAATTAATCTATCAACAACTGGATTACAAGTAGTAAATGTGTTTTTAATATATATTATGACATATTCATCACAGGAACTGCTGTAATCATAAGCCTGGACTATAAAAAACGTCGGGGTCATATGGACATAATTTGCTTAAATGTTTGCAAATAAGACCATACCTTCTCCAGTTTTATTGGCCTACATGTACTTTTTACAAGGCTTGCCATATGGCCTACAAGCACGATTTTTGCCACTCTATTTCCGTTCACATGGAATGTCCCTTTCTAACATTAGCTTCATGAAGATACTTTTTTTCCCATGGCTTTGTAAGCCCTTCTGGGCACCTCTTGTAGATCACCATGGCAACAAAAAAAATTGGCTGATCTGGAGCATGCTTGGTCTTGGAGTGACATGCTTACTGGCAGCATGCATTGAACCTAGCTGGATTCTTTTGCTTTCTGCTATTCTCCTCATTTTCAACCTGCTGACATCCACACAGGACATCGCCACCGATGGACTGGCAATAGAAATTCTAACAGCATCAGAGGTACCCACTGGCAATATAGCTCAGGTAGTTGGATACAAAGCTGGTGCTATTGTTGGAGGTGGTTTATTGTCCTGGATGAGCGAATATATCAGTTGGAGAACTATATTTATATTTCTGACACTTGTATATGGCATGTCTGTTGGAATAATCAGGACTCTTGTTCCAGAGAACAGAGGATATTCAACTGATTTAATTGTTTCAGAGCCTTTGAAAGTTAAACAAAAGAAAACTGTTCTCTCACACTTAAAAAAATCACTTCATGAACCAAATTCTCCTGAAGTTACCCAAAGCACAGAAATATATACTACTAATTCTGAATCAAATGATGGTAAGACAGCAGTTGGAAACCGAAATCACCAAGAAAAAGATGTGTCTGCACCTTTTATGCTTCATAAATCCTATCCTAATGACATTTCAAACAGAACAGGAGTCCAGTGGATTAAAGACCATTTTGCTGCTATATTACACACAGAGGGCACAGTCTGGATTCTTGTTTATGTACTGGTTTACAAACTAGGTAAATGTGTAATACTTTCTTAGGACATACAGATCAATAGCATACAACCATTTGCCTCTAGTTTTGTGCATATGTGATGTTAGATTAATATCTTCAGTAAAGGAGTCATTGTCAAAAATTTCTCTCAGATTACAATTACATTATATAAATATCTATATAAATATAATAGCATGATATAGTTCTAAGACATAAATTATTATGCTTCTTCTTTTCTGTGGAAACAGTTACAAAACAACAAATTTATTGCTTGTTATTTTATTAGAAGTCATGAATAAATAAAAGTGTTAACTCTCACAGTTCTACGAAATTGTACCATAAAATTTAAGGGAATTTGTATTAGACAGGTGGAAAATCAGAACAAGGAGCATTAAAATAATTTAGTTGAATAAACTAAAATTTCTTGAAGAATAAAACTAATACAATAATAGGAAAAGACATCACTGCAACATATTTTCATTGGTTAGTATTAGAGTGGAGCAGAAGATTAGAAGAAGAAAAAAATTATTTAACTTCAAAACAAACTAATTAGTAAAAAATCTTGATGAATTTATTCTTGTTGAGTGCTTAAGAAATGTTCCATAGCCCCCTCACCTTACTTTTTAGATCATGATAAAATATATTGGCACCTTAGCATATTTGAATTTCTTATATCTTGTATTTTTTTTTTACATTTCAGTTTTAATTATAACTCTTTAATCTTTTCAACTTGTATTTGTAAATGAAGGAAAATAAAACTTATAAAGTTATAGAAACTAAATACAGAGGCCTACCATATAGAGATTTACTTGTCTGTCTGAGGTGTAGCCTGTCTGAAAAGTTAGGCTTTAATTTTAAATGCTAGGTTTAGACTTCATATGCTGTCCATGCCCAAATCTAACAAGCACAGACAAAAAATTTTCTTGCTGATGAACAAACTAATAACATGGCAGAAAAGTGCATTATACATCCTTTCATGATTCACTTCAAGTGTATGCTAGTGCAACAGACATGGTTTTTTTCCTCATTTAGTCAGAAACCAGTGTTATAAACATATTCTGTTCTTTCACTATTATGGTTTTCTAGCCTAAAGTTTATAAGCTACAGATAAGATTTCTAACATTTATACTGATAAAATAGTTACAGACATGACAATAGTCATGTTTCCCCTTCAAGTTATTTTACCTGTCCCAGATGTACATTTTATTTTGGATGGTAATAGGAAAGCTAGAGTCAATACAACAATTTGAAAATGTCAAAATACACAATTATAGCTATTTAAAATAAATTACTGTGACTTTCAACAGGAAATCTGTAATTCGGAATAATCATTTTGATTTTCTTAAAGTAGACATTTTTGTCCTTTTGCATTTACTGAACTTCCATGCATTATTATCTGAAAATGTTCCTTTATTGTGTGATATAATGCATCTGATACAGAAGACCAAATTGATGACCAAAACCACCAGTGGCATTGGCAATGACATCATGATTGGTGATCAGAAATTGGAAATAGTTAATAAATTCAAGTACTTAGGAACCATCGTGACAGATGAGGAATCAAAACCTGAAATATTGTCCAGGATTGTGATGACAAAAATAGCAATGGCAAGGCTGAAGACAGTTTGGAAAGACAGAAACACCTCAATCAGCTCAGAGATCAGACTGATGCGCTTCTTGGTGTATATGTGTTTTTATTGCTTGTGAGTCATGGACCCTCACAGTGGATCTTGAAAGGAGGAAACGATACTGAAATGAGATGCTTTCGTAGGTTGCTTGGCATTTCTTCATGTCATGACTGAGGAAATAAAAAACAGAATTAGGCAAGCCATTGGGCCCTATGAAGAGCTATTGGCCATTTTGAAAAAATGCAAAATGAAATGGTATGGGCATGTCACATGATCAAGAGGGCTTGTCAAGACAATCATGCAAGGTACTGTGCAAGGAAGGCAAAGGAGAGAAAGACAGAGAAAAAGATGGGAGGATAACATCTCAGAGTGGACAAGACTGAAACTGAACAATATGTTAATATTAGGAGAGAACAGAATGGAACGGAGGGAATTGGTTGTCAGGTCATCAATGGTGCCCCAACAGTCAACAAGACTAAGGGGGAGAGAGAGAGAGAGGTTTAAGGCACTTTTTAGCTACAACCTCATTTTTTTTAATAACAGCACTAAGGGAAAGAATGAGTCAGTCAGCAGCAAGCCTACAGCTGAAGAGAAAATAGTAGCACCCTCTCCCCTCTCTGTCTTAGTTGTGTGCTCAAGAAGGTTTGAGTTGAATCTACAAGTTTTTTATATGGACTAAACAAGTCTCTCACCTTTGCTAGAGCATATTATTATTAATCATGCATTCTTTATTTTTTCATGTGTAAAATTCTACCAATAAAAGTAACTGCAATGCAACAATCCTAGTCAGTTTCTTAATGTTTTTACTTTCAGCTTTAATATGCAAAAACTTGCTTTCTCCCTTTCTATTTGTTGTTGTCATTCTTCCAATAAGCGCAAATATCTGCTGTGTTGATTAAATTCAGGATCACTGTCTCATCTATTAGCACTCTAAGTTTACATACTAATTTAGCTCAGGGACTGAGGTAAGGAAAATGTAGATTCTGCACATTCAATTATATAAGGTCATGTGACTGTATCTCTTTAACTTTAAGGAACATATGTCATATTTGATTGCTTGTCTATTTTTTGATTAGTAAATCACAAAGCATACATTGAGACTGACAAATATTATGTACATTTGTACTTCCTAGCTAAATTGCTTTGATGTCCTAAGTGTTAGATTTGTTCCTAGATATTTTTTTAAATGACATCATGAGCAATGTGATTTTCATTTAAATGAGAAAACACTCAGAAATTATAGTTCTTTGCAACTGTACTTTTGTACTGAGTGGCTAAAGAATATATTAAACTATCACAGTAATAGCTCACTTTGCAAAAACATTCTACTTGGGACTATCTGTTTAACACCCACCTCTACTCCTGAGATTGGATATACATGCCTGACTTTCAGTTTCACTGAATCACTACAAACAATGAATATTAGATCTCCTGTCCACTCTGGCATCTTTTTGTGGTTTAACTCATGTCCACTCTGAACTTTTTTTGTGATTTAACTCACGTCCAAGTTGACATCTTTTTGTGGCCTTGATTCAAGTCCAAGCTGGCCTCATTTTGTGACCTTGACTCATGTCCAGACTGTCATTTTGTGATCTTGACTTGTGCCCAAGCTGACATCTTTTTAAGGCTTTGATTCAAGTCCAAGCTGACATCTCTTTGTGGCCTTGATTCAAGTCTAAGCTGAGGTCTTCTGTGGCCTTTATTCAAGTCCAAACTTATGTCTTTTTTGTGACCATGGCTCATGTCCAAGCTGCATCTTTTTGTGACTTTAACTCATGTCCAAGCTGACATCTTTTGTGACTTTGACTCCTGTTCAAAATGCAGAATGCAAAAGGAATGACTGTAACACACATTGTCAACATTCATTGTTGCACTTACCAATATTTCACTTAATCCAAATTATGCCTGCCTCTCACATTTAAACAAAGAAAAAGTTATGATTTATCAGTTGTTGTAAATTAGAGTTAAGCTGATAACAAAACATCAATTAATCATTAAGTCATTCTCTTGTGATCATGCTGGCTGCACAGTTCAGCTGAAGAATTAAAAGTTTCTACTCACTAAATGTAAACTTTTTTTTTTTTAAAATGCAAAAATGGACAGATTGTTATTCATCACTCCATTAGATTATTTTTTTAAAAAAATATGGACAATCAAGACAGTAAGTAGTATTGGTGTTATATGTTTTAATACCATGTCTTATTGCTGCTTTGCCAAGACTAAGGTGTACAACAGGCCTTTGTCATTTAACAAAAGTTAATGTAGACCTTAATGTCTGAAAAGTTCAGAGGTTGCCAGACTTTCTCATCCTTTTTTTAAATTATTAAACAGTACAAAATATATTCATCTATATCTCCCCCCAAAATCAGTTTTATTTTTTTAAAATGTATTAAAAAGTGTCATATTCATCTATATCTCCCCCAAATTATTATTATTATGTAACAGGTGAGCAGGGAGCTTTGAACATGATGCCAATGTATCTAATAGATGGTGGGATGACTGCAGCTGATGTTGGTTTATGGACAGGAGTTGTAGGTCAGGCAGTATCAATTGCTGCTTCTGTAATTAGTGGTCTTGTCATTTCTTCAAGCAGGTAAATTATTTTAATTTTCATTCAAAAACTCACTAGATAAAATTGTTTTCTGCTTTCCTTTTGTATTGTGAAAATATAAAATATTAAAGGCACAATCTGGACAGCTGTTTTACAACTCAGATGTAGCCTCAAAAATCCAAATTTAACTGGAAATTGTTCATTATTATAATTAATATTTACAATTAAAGATTAATTCTAATAATGAACAATTTTGATTTTACTCTTTAACAAAATTGATCCAGAATTAAATACTTTCTTTTCTTATGGTGTTTTAGTTTTAAATTTAGTTTTGTAAATAACATATATAAATAGCATTATGTTTCATTAAGTCTTGAAAATTTAAAGATAATCAATTAAAAAATTTACATGACCTTAATGAAGATGTAAATTAATCTTTTTGCTGAGTAACAGAATGCTGACATATCAGGAACAAATGGTAGGACAGTAGCCTCTAACTCTAGTAATCAGAGTTTGATCCCAGTCTATTGTGATTTGCCCTGATAAATCCTCAATCCTCAATGTAACTTCCTTCTGCATGGAAAGTACTGTCTTCTCACCCTGGTACAGGGGAGATAATTATTGATTGATTATGCTGCTCAAGAAGTCTGTTCTTTGCTAAAAAGAATTCATTCATTATTAATCTGACTGATTCATTTCTCAGGATAGTAATATTGGCTGAATCCCTTGACAAAGCACGGTTTTAAAAGAAAGTTTTTTAAAATATATAATTTTTAACTTATTTAGGTGATTCGAAAAGGACAGGTTTCAAATAATTTTTAATTACAGAATTCCAATTTTTTTCCATGAAAACAACATGGTTTTGGTCTTTCTATTTCCTTATTGACAATAAGTTTTGAGTCTTGACAAGCCCTGTTGATTGTGTGACATGCCCATCAGATATCTGACTGAAAGATGGTCAGCTTGTTTAGTACCATATTGTTATTGCTACCTGCTTATGTGTGGGCTTTGTCCCACTTGACAACATTCATAAAACACATGTAGGTTCACTTTTGCAAATTACTCAAGTGTTGGAAAACAGAATATTCTTCAGGTCATCTAGAAAAAAAATTTACAAAATCCACCAAGCTACAAACAGCTTATCCAAAAAACAGCAAAAGGGTAAGTTAACAAAAGGTATGCACCTTGCCTTATCTTGGAGACAGGCAAATATTGATAAGAATAAAAAAACTAAAAGTAACCACAATCAGTGTGCAAGAAACCAACACCTCTTCAGAAAATAAATTGATGATAGCCCTGGCTTCGTACATTTGTCTATATCTTAGTAAAAATTAGTATTAAAAGGATACATCATCCAGAAGACTTCTTAGCTGACTAAGTCTTTGTATCTCCTCTTCTGGGATGTTAGCCCCTAGCTGTAGCTAACATGGAATATAACCCATACCAACCCCTACAGTATGCTCGTCACATTGTATAATGGAAAAAAATTCAACCCACCACCTTCAACATTTGATCTAATTTAGCTCCTAGTCTACAAAGTCTGCACTCTTGTTTTAAGTTGTTTGTTTTAGGTTTCCCTTTTCAAATTGGAACTGCAAATGAATATATAAATTTAATTTTGAAAGTGCCATTGTTATCTTTAAAATCATATCATTGACTAACTTTTGTGAATGTTTTTTAAATTGCTATGAACTTAAGTCTCTTCTTTAACATTTGCATACATGTGCATATGCAGTTAGTTGAGAGGCACCCAATTGTTAAGCATTAAGCAAGCTGTTAAATTCCACTTTAACAACAAGCACTTAATATGTTGTTGATGTATATTTTGTTCTGTTAAATTTTGTAGATACACTGCACTGGAACTCCTGAAGATGCTTGCCTATATAAAGGTAGCTGTTCTTCTAGGAGAAAGCTTTGTTATATTTGCCTGGACAGATAGACAGACCATGTTTGGAAGTATGGCAGGTATGTGTTCTTTAGGTACGTTGTAGTACACCAGTGCTGTTTGACACTTTACAATTTTCAAATATTTTTAATGAATTTAAAATGGATGCATTTCTTTGTTGGTCTTGAGTGAAAAAAATATGTCATATTCTAAAGGCAGTGATCTCTTGAAATCGAACTGTATGAATGTGGTAAAAATCTTAACATTTTAATAATCTACTGATAAACACACTTACATTAATTAGATCAAATGATTGAGGTTAGGCTTTCATTGTAATTTTATTTTGTTCTATTGGCCTCCACAAATGTTGTTTTGGTCTTTGATATGTTTATGTGTTTGCATCTTCTCTTTGCAGGTGATAATCTTATTTACTTATTTTTCCAGGACTATGTGTATTTTTAATGCTGCTTCTCCTGATTGTGAGTGGAGCCATCTCAACTGCAGCTTTCACTCTAATGATGCACTGTTCTCAGCAGGCTAATCAAAAATGTCAAGCTAGCCATTATAGTCTCTTAGCTACTGCTGAAGTTTTGGGAAAACTGCTCTTCTCAGTATTTGTTGGTGCCATAACAGATATGGTTGGATATGCTTGGGCTTTTGGGCTCTTTTTAACATTATCTGTTGCAGTTTTACCATTGTTTAGTTATGCACCACATTGTTTAGGAAACCGTTCTGAGTCAGCAGAGAACAATTCGAATAAAAATCACTGACTGTTTCACTTTAATATTTGTCTGAAAGATATAATAATATATCAGATTTGAGCATTTATGATCTAATTCATTTTGCTCTTTTAAAGAGTTGTTTGTTAACTATATATGCAGCATTGAAATACTGCATGTTTTAATGTTATAAGGATCACTATCATTGATTTAAAGATGTAGTGAACATATGTGGCCTGCATACAGAAATATATTTTGTCTTCAAAGAATAAAATCTATATTTAAATATACCACAAATAATCCATCATTTACCAACCATCACTCACACAAGACTTCTAAGGGGGCATCCATGTAATATATACACAAAGAAAAGTCAGCATGATGTACTTTCTTTCGTACCCCACCCCTCTTGTGCATAATTACATTCATCTTTGATTTCTTCCATAGTTTCTTCATATTTTCTATAACTTCATACATTCATTCACTGCAAAGAATTATTTTCATATTTTAAATACAAAATGTTCTTAAATTAGTATACATTAATGCTGTATATATCAATTTTAAAGACATTATTTACAGAGGAAAAGTCCTAACAAATTATTTACAAACTCTGACAAAAATATTCACTTCATTGATACATTTATTCAGTTTCTGCCATTTCACTCTGTATTTTAGTCAGTATAATTATTTATTCTATTGAAACATGAGTGAATATTTTTTTTAAAATCAATTAAAAAAAGGTTATGCATTTTTAATGATTTTGATAATTATTTTAAAGTTGCAAAGCACTGAAATGGTGGAGCATGTATTATCAATATTTAGGTCTAATATTTTGTATTACCGCCACCACTGATCACATTGTATACGATGAATTGCACATATTTACATGTAACATGATTCTCTTCTACTCCAATGAACAGTCATAACAAACCATAATTATTGGACTTTTTTTAAGCAAGAAAGTGTACAAGGTCTTTTTGTCTAGCAGCTAAAGTGCAAGTATAAACACTTTATAAAACAGATGTTAAGAACAAAAAACAAACTCTCTGCTGGAAAAATAAAAATAATGTGTTTGTTTTTAATATGGGAAAGTTGCACTTAAATGCCTAAGAGTTAAGTTTCAATATACCAACCACAATAGATAAGAGAAGGACTGACACATTTTTTTTTTACATTGGAGAAAGTTTGTTTCATATACATGGCTTACAAATGTACACAAACAGTATTTAATTTTTGTAAAATGCATAGAAATAGATGTGCATCTTCAAAACTTAAGAGATTATTTTAATTAAATATACAAAAGAATTGATGCACATTACTAAAAAGCACACAAGAAAACTCAAGGTAATAAAATAAAATGACTCCACAGACAACATAGAACAAATACTGTTTTACAAAAGAGGAAAATATATAAAATTTATCACTAGATCAAACAGACAGTAATATCCTTGCTGATAAAAACAAAGGAATTATGACTACTTCGCTAGCAGAATGTTGAAAATTTGTGATGAGTGCAGTGGTACTTTGGGCTGTGAAATATAACAAAAAGAAGAGATCATATATTGTATTCTGCCGGTAACCAGTGAAGACTGGAATACTGCTGAAAACAGGTAACCAGTAAAAAAGTGCAACAGCTATACAAGTGAAAGTCTTTCTAAATCATGAGAACGAGAGGGCAGAATGAATCCTTATATTTTCTCCCATAACCTAACTCTTTCAAAATCAGTGCTACATCCATTATGTGTATGCAGTTTGGAGTAAAAGGACAATGTAGTGTAATTATATTTCTTGTTTGCTATATGGTTGTAATAGGTATGAAATACTAGGTGTAATTAATGCTCTCAGGCTTTTTCCTTCTGTCACTCTACTTAAGCACGTTTGTTGGACATTGTTTGATCTTATTTATTACACAATATTTAAGTTCCTCTACATGCATACTTAACTTTTCATGATCCTGATTTTACATTAAAGATAATGATTTCAGCAAGTGTGGTGGTTAATGATATGAATTAAGTTCATTGTTGGCTTTCTCTTCTAATCCATCAGTATCAAGTATGCACATCAAAAGTTAATCATCCGTTGAAATTCACATCATATAAAATATATGTGATTTATTTCAGTTACAATTTTACTTCTATGCAAAACTCACACACCATCGCCACCTAATCCAAAGTAACATTTGACAAAGATAGATCAATGCAATGTTGCTCTGAAACACTCTTTGGGGCTAAGTTTGCACTTTAATCAAGTATGCCTATATTATAGGTGTGCTATTCCATGGATCCAAGACATCTCATCCACAGTGCAAAGTTGTCTGTTTCTCCCAAGACCAAATTTACCCTCTCCATGGAATATTCTGCCAGTTCCATAACTTAAGTCTGCATTCACATGTTCAAGTCCACCTGCTCCATAAGTAAAACCCACAAATGGGCCATCCACCTTCACAGGTTAAGTCCATCATAGGGCAGTCACTTAGGTGAAACCTTGCCTGATACCCTATGTGGCCAAGTCAGTCTACTTTATTGGGCTAGCATATCTACTCCTCTGGTCCACGTTCACATACTCCATGTGCAAAGTCAGACTACTCCCTGAAACCAAGTCTTGCAACTTAAATACCACCTTATCCACATAATCCTTGGGAATCACATCTGCTTTTACTAGAATAAATCCTACTATTCCAAGGAACTTGGGACAAGTCTACTTACTCCATGGGAAATAAACTGCCAACTCCATAGTCATGTCCGAGTCAAAATCTCTACCCCGATGATGAAATCCTCATATAGACCATGAGTAAATCTTTCTATTTAGAATAATCACATTTACATTCACATGCTTACTCCCATGAACTAAGTTTTCCATTTCCATGGGGTCAACTCTGACTAAGGGATCTGATCCACCTACTCCACCTCAGTATAGATCTACCTCCAAGATCAAGCTAGTCTCTCCATGGGTCCTAGTCTGCATACTCCATAGGGTTAAATTCACCAATTCCATGAGACCAAGTTTGCCTGTTTTATAGAGCTAAGATGCTGACTAGATGTTGTCAAGTCTACCTACACTATGAAGTGTGCCCGCCCTATATGTTCAATTTTGCCTAATCCACAAATTGATATTTGCCTAGTCTTTTGATGAGGTCGCCAATTCTGTGAGCCAAAATTATACCTGCACATTAGAGGAAAGCCTTCAGTTCCGAATATTAGCTTATTTCCAAGATCAATCCCACTATTCCATTGGTCCAAGTATGCCTCTTCATGGGTCCAAGTATGCATACTACCTAGAACCAAGTCTGCCTACTCCACAGGTCAAATTTGTTCATTTCATGGGACCATATCTACCTATTTGAAAGTACCAAGTCCAAATCCATGGAGCCAAGCCTATCTACTCCAGCAAGACAAGATTGCCCACTCCAAGGATACAAGTCTTGCCTACTCCATGAAGTTAAATCTGCCACTCTCACTGGTCCAAGTCTGTTTATTCACAATGCTAAGTCCTCCCATCCAAGGGTGCATGACTGTGTATTCCATAAAGCTAAGACTGCCAATTTTATGGAGTCAAGGCCACATACTCATTGGTTCAAATTTGACTACTACACAGGCAGTGTTCACTATTTTAGCAGGACAAGTTTGTCACTTTCCAACATTAAATGTGCTTACAACATGCAATCAACTTTGTCTGTTCCATGAATCCATGTTCATCTCCACACTGTGAAGTCTGCATTTTCATTTGTTCAATTCTGCTTACTCCACAGATCCAAGTATGTCTTTTCCACAGCCAAGTTTATCAATTCCACAGGCCTTCTGCTTACTCACAATCATGGTGCTAAGTCCACTTACTTCATGAGAAACAAGTCTACTTTCTTTACATCAAATCCACCCACTTCACTAGAGTAAATACCCTCACCCATATTCCATGTGATCAAGTCCCCATATTGCAAGAAACCAAGACTGCCAACTCAATGGAGTCAAATCTGTCTATTTTGCATGACAAATCAAGCTTGTCTAGTTTGACTACTCCCAAGTTCAAATCTACATCCAAAACGGGACCAATTCTACCAATTGATGAATACAAGCCCCTCTTCTCCAAATCTACCAATGTTATGCGTCCAAGACAAGTTACTCCCAAGTCCAAGCTCTTTTAGCTACTCCATGAATGAAATCTGCCAGTTTCCTGGGTCTAGTTCTGCCTACCCTAAGATCCAAAGATTTCAGAGTTTTTTCATCATCAAGTTTTCAGCTGGGTAGCTTTTCAAATTTTGGGAATAATTCAATAAGGTTATAAATATTTTCTTGTAACCATTCAAAATATAGTGTCATCAGCAAAAGGGGACAATTTATATTGTTATCAATATCATATAATTTGTTTCCCTTTAATATATCTTACTCCTTTTATTTCAATAATCAATATAAATGACAGGAAGAAGCAAGATCCTCTTTCAATACAGCCGTTTCCAATCCTGAACCAGTTAATTGTCTGACCACAAATTATGACATTTTGTCAGTATCAAAGAAACAACATTTTATTCTCATGAGAATGAAACTATGAAAAGAACACAGTAAAAAAAATGAGAATATAAATATGAAAAGAACAACCAGTAAAAAAATTATAATAAAAGTATGAAAAGAACACAGTAACAAAATGAGAATAAAAATATGAAAACACACAATTACAAAATGAGAATAAAAATATGAAAAAAATGTGCAGTAACAAAATGAGAATAAAAATATAAAAAGAATATACAGTAACAAAAAGAGAATGAAAATATGACAAGAACACACAGTAACAAAATGAGAATAAAAGTATGAAAAAACAGTAACAAAATGAGAATGAAAATATAAAAAGACTACACAGTAACAAACAAATCAACCCAATTTTTAGTTTTAATATGTTTTTATATATTGAAAAATATGTGCATAAACATTATCACAGATATTTTCTTATAGACCTTATTATGACTAATTATATCTTTAATTAATTACTCTAGCACGATATAATTCCCGTGGCTAACTCAAATCTAATTAATTACTGTAATGCAGGACAACAATAAATATATATATTTACACATTAAGACTGTTTGAATTAATTACTGTAATCCTATCAATTACAGTGTTATATCTTTATGCTTTCCCAATGGCTCAGGAGGTTTTAATTAATTAACATAAGATGGCAATAATGTATCCTTATAAATGGAAGCTATTTACAAATTTATCTTCTATTGATAATGATTATCGGCTTTAAAAATTCATTATCAGTATTGCTGTACACTCTCCCTACTACAAATTCAAAAGTATATATAATCAGGCTAGATATCATAAACAGAGATGTTAAAAAACAGATTTTAAATCAAAATATTGCGTTTCATGAAAACGGATTTCACATTTCTTCATAATGATATATATAATTTTCATGGTTTTGCATATTATGATTAAATTCAAAACAAAACATTCAAATGAGCAGGTTGGGTTTTATGCGCAGTATACAAAAACTAGTTAAATTGGCTAATTTCCAGTTTGTGTTAAGCCTATAATACTCATGAAAAGACATGTACAGACTTATTTAGACTTGCATATATTTGCATATCCATACACTTCTGTATTTGCATCAATATGATAATAGCAGTCAACAAAAATGTAGTTTTAGTTTTGGTATTAAGCTATCCCCCACAACTATCAAGTGACACATTAACATACACACGCATATACAAATTTATGTACATGACTGAATTCTAAACATTTTTCCGTGCATACAATGTCATAGTTTTAATAGGTGCATACAGTCTACATCTTACAGAAAAGTTATGCATATTTTAATTATGTAATGTACACACATCAAACATAGTTAGATTATAATATAATTATAATTATATGCAGTTTAAGGTCTTCAAACTATTAGGAGTTTGAAAATAATTAAAATGAGAGTAAACTTGACATTTTCAACAAGACAGTTATTATATTATTTCAAAAACGTGATCTCTACAACTGATGGCTATTCTCTCAAACTGTTTTGTAAAAGGTGATGTGGAAGAGATTTCTGTGACTTTGATGAAGTAGACTTTGATGACAATCGACTGGCTGCTCGTTCATCATTTACAGGGGATGAAGGGCTTTCATTGGAAGATGTCTCAGTTAAAAAGTTTCCAATTAGTCTGTTCACTTCATCTGGAGCTTCAATCATCACCATATGACTAGCATCAGGAATCACTTCTAGATGAGAGTGAAAAATCACCTGCAACAACACCAATTTTTCAGATATAAATTCAATTTTTTTTAAAAATCCACTATTTAATTTAAAGAGATAGTGAAGAAGTCTCCACATACTACAATTTCAAATACATGTTTATTCAAAATTCAAAAAGTTCTGTAATCTGCATTTGAGTCTGAATAACAACACGTCAAGATTCCACATGTATCCACTTTCCATTCCCTGATGTTCCTTCTCCTTGATGCTTTATTCATAATTATTTCTCATTACATTCCACTATGATTAAATTTAATGTTCTGTTTGTTTGCATATCTTAAAATAAACAAGTAAAACACATATATTTTTTTGCCAAAGCATGGCATTGTAGGTGGGATCTGGTGAATGACAGTGGAGAATAAAAGTAAGGCAGACTGTTCCAGATATTTCAAAACTTGAAAAATTCTGGAATTCAAAATACACTCACCAAGCATTTTGAATAAGGAATGCTCAACTGTAATATATTTCTAAAAAATTAAAAGTAAAGGCAGACCCAGATATTTCAAAATTTGAAAAATTTTGGAATTCAAAATACTCTCACCAAGCATTTTGAATAAGGAATGCTCAACTGTAATATATTTCTAAAAAATTAAAACAAATTTAAAAGGAGCACAAATTTTAAACAACTCCTAGAAGCATTGGAAAAAATATTGCTGTTGCAGCTAATTAGTGATAAGATGTGATAAAAATAATACGTATTTCAAATATCAAGACTTAGTAGTTATTAAATATTATCAATATTTCAGTTTTATATTTATTTAAAGATGACTCAGCATGAATGATTGCTACTTAATGCAATGATTAAGGTAGTGGAAGTAATGAGATTAATAAACAATGAAAATATGTCTATAAAGAAGTAAAACTGAAAATATATAAAAAAATGTCTTAACAGTAAAGTAAATAAGAACATGAAAACTATGGATAAGATAAATCAAACTTTTTTGAGTAATGGAAGGGGGTGGGATTAAGGTATACCAGTCTTAACAGAACTCTCCATCCACTCTAAATGTATACTCTACAATAATTTGGCAATTGTGATTTATTATCAACTAAAAATCCCCTTTTTGTATTTTTTTCTCTAGACTTCAGAGTAAAAATATTTGAAATTAAAAATATCAAATGATTCCAAATGCAGATTCTGCAATACCATGGATGAAACAACAGAACACATACTATCTAGATATCAGTTCCTGGTTGGAACAGAATACACCAAAAGACAATTAAGTAGCAAAACTCACACATAGAAATCTGTGTGAGAAATATGGAATAAAAACCTCAGAAAGAGCAAGGATGCACCAACCAGAAACAGTTAACAAAACACAAGAAGGCAAAATACTATGGGACTTTGAGATAAGAACAGATTGAGTGATTCCAAACATTGTAGTTCTCAATAAGTCTAACAGCTACAGTAATTGATGTCACTGTTCCAAATGATAGAAACATAAAAACTAAAGAAAGAGAAAAAATAGAAAAATACCAGGATCTCAGATTAGAAATCTAGAGACTGTGGAATGTAAAAGAAGTGATACCTGTGGTGATAGAAGCTCTGGTGAACATTACATCTGAGGTGGAAAGCTATCTGAATAAACTATCTGGAAATCACAGACTCGCCCCACTTCTAAAAGCAGTGCTCTTTGGAATTCCCACATCCTCCGTAAAACCTTGGATCTCCCAGAATCTTGGTAAAACTCTGAGACGTTGATTCACAACCATCAACAGAAGTTGTGGAAATACGCTGAATAATAATAATAAATAATCATACAATAACACAAGAAAAACACTATTATAAACTGTACAGCTGTACACACTAATAAACAAAAAAGTAACACTTTTTATACACACATAAAGAAACACATGTGCATGCTTACACACTCTATAACATACAGAAAAACAATAATATACAGTAACAAAATACAAAAGTAAGCACATACCTTACAAGGTATGTGTTTACAGATATAACATGACACACTTAGAGGTGGATTATATATAAAATAAACAAAAATGAATAAAGAAAATTAGGGTCTGTGCTGTAAATTTCTGTAGCTTCTATACTGTCTCATGAAAACTTAACATTATAATGTTTTTTTCTTGAAATAGTTTTAATAAAAATAAAAGAATAGGGTATATGGAAACTTAACATAATGGTTTTTCCTGCCATGAAATAGTGTTACTAAATATAGAACAGGGCATCTCCTTTTAAAAATGTACAACTCCACAAAGTATCAACTGACAAAGTAATTTTAATTTCCAAAATATGAATTATATTGTACCTCTGCCATGTTTTTCTCTTCTTGTAAAGTGACTAGTCGGTCCTGCTCACCATAAATAATGAGTGTTTCACACACCAACCATTGGTGATAAACCTCATCACCATCAGGCCAATCCTGTCCATTCATTGTGTGCTGCAACACATATGTCGGGATGACAAATGCTTCGTTTTTGTCAATGATAGGCTTGCGCTTCTTGTGGAATGCACTCCTGTGACAGAACAAGTGAATTAATTCATGTTTATAAATAGTATTTTGAAAATAAGGCCATTTGCAAGATGTCATTTGATAGATTATTATTAAAAGGGGCAGCTTTTTTATCAATTTAGCAGACTCTCCACACATCACAAAAGAGTTTATTAAAATTTGTTTCTTAAAACTTAAAATATTCTGATATGGTTTTTGGTTAGGTAGGTAAATAGGCTCTAAATGTCTCTCCATTAAAAAAAAAATCATGAATATGAAAAACTGTATATTGCTATAAATCTTATTTTTATTGATTTTACCTTTCTTTCAAATGAAACAGGTTTACAAAACTAATAATCCAACATTTATTTGGTGCTCACAACTTTTAAAAAGATCAATAAGCATGATGTCAAATGAAACCAAAAAAATCAATAACATAAACATTAATAAAATATATATTTGTTTTGAAACTAATTATTGTTTACTTAAAAACAAACCTCTCACTATATTGTTATAACTAATTGCAAATAAATATTAATCAACCAGTCTTGGCAGTTATAGGGCCATTGACCAATGCAAATTTAAAGGCTACTTTTGTGTCTAGCAATTTCTTTACACTTAGGCTAATTCTGATGATCCATTTATTTTGTGACTCTTCTGTCAATACCATAGAAATAAATTATGTCAAAGTGATCAAGCCATTTTATCAAGATTAAGAAATGTTACTTTTTGAATCCA
Source organism: Sinotaia quadrata (assembly GCA_028829895.1). Lineage (NCBI taxonomy): Eukaryota > Metazoa > Mollusca > Gastropoda > Architaenioglossa > Viviparidae > Sinotaia > Sinotaia quadrata. The sequence goes on along the minus strand of CM054177.1, from coordinate 45,490,256 downwards.
CAATTGAGACAGGGCTTTAGGCAGTACAACAAGCAGATTGGAAGAGAAAATATGCCAGGTTGTGGGGCCAGTGGGGTAGGACCCCCTCCACTAATCAACACCAACTTATACACTCGTCTTGATCGACGTCGAGCCAACAAGCACGCAAAGGAACATCTGTAAAAGAGTATAGTTATAATTATCAAAATACATGTGAAAATATATAATATCAAAGACCATCTGTAAAGATAAAGTTATGAAAATGCAAACTACATTTACTTATAACAATGCTTTGTAAGACTGACAAAATACAATGATATGGCAGGGTGCAATGAGCTGAAAAAACAACAGCAATGCTTAAAATAGGGCCCAAGGTCTCCACAATACTACAATGCATTAATATAACTATGTATCCCAGGGCTATTCAACTATATTTACTCAGGGGCCAAAATGCTGAATAGCCCTGATGTTTGCTCGTTAAAATTAATTGTCTACTGTATGTGTCAGTTTCATGTCATAATTTTAAGATACAGTGTGTATGATTTCAATACAAAGTCCGGATATTTGTATTGTGTTATATGTTTGAAATGATTTCATACTCTGAAGCTAAATTGTTATATTTTTTAAAAACAAAGACTGGGTTCACATGTGTTGGAATGGTGGAAAAACTGTTCAAAATAAATCAAATGGAACAATAAGATTTTACTATGCAATATTTCCCACCCCCAAAAATCAACAATAAAAGTAGCAAAAAATAAAAGAAATTAAAAAACCAAATACTCTGAAAAAAAAAAGAGTTACTAACAATTTTTTAAAAATCTTTTTTGTAAAAATGTGAGTGTCTAAATCTAAATTCTTCATAATTTTGTGGCTAAGCACTTACCCATAGGAGTGAGAAATTATTACATTTTTCTTCTTGCAATATTTATCAAATATTTCCTCAAGGTCTGCTGCAATCTCATTAAAATGGTATGCCTTGGCATGTTGAGGGGTACAGCTAAACCCATGTCCTATGAGGTCAGGGGCTATGATTTCATAGCCCCTGATAGCAAAATACCGCATCTGTGCCTGCCACACATCAGAAGAGCCTCCAACACCATGGATAAAAAATAAAACCATGTGGCCTGATTCTGAAAAAGAGGTAGGAACATAATGAGTGGATGACCTCTCTTGCATGTGTCCACCTGTTTTAGAGTGTCCATTGGTCATGGTTGGAAAATCATTCATTGGGTGAGAATGGTTAAGAGAATGTAAATTATGAGTGGAAGACTGTTTCTCTGAAACATATTCACCTGCTGAAACTAAAGAATTCTTTCTTAAATGATTGTCACATATATGCTCTGGCTGATTTATAGGGCCTATACATCCTTTTTCAGATGATGTCTGAGAGCTGTGAATGTTACTATTTGTATTTGAAATCTTTTTCAAAACATTATATTCCCCATTGTTTGACTCATCAACTTGATGCAATTCTGATGTAGAGACCACAGTGCAATCAACATAAGCCACAGTATTGTGCATGCCAATCTGCATGCAAGACTCCAAGGATGTATCTCCTGCACCAAAAGATTCTAATACATTTTGTGTTTGAAATTTGCTCCTTCCTTCTGCACTGTCTTCTTGTAGAGCATTAGGGAGCAAGGCCAGTCCTCTAGGAGGTGAACCCTTTGCTGCTGACCTTTTGGCAGGCATTGACAGAGGGCCACTGGATTGAACATCTGCATGCAAGCCTTGATTCTTGTAAACAGAGTGAATCTGCATCTCTTGGTCACAGTGTGGATCTCGTGGCCTTGCATTGATATGCTGAATGCGTAGCATTCTCTTTGGCCGAATTTCAACAAAGTGACATTCTACATTGTTGCATGAGATTGGTCGAATGCGTCTTCGCCGTGGATGACAGCAGGATCCTGGATGACTGGGTTTATCGTGCAAGGCCATCTGGAGTTGTTATATCATTAGGTAGCATTACTTTTTCTCTGAAATCATTTTACCTGTTTCAACATAATTTTATTATATATATATTATATGTGTGTGTGTGTGTGTGTGTGTGTGTGTGTGTGTGTGTGTGTGTGTGTGTGTGTGTGTGTGTGTGTGTGTGTGTGTGTGTGTGTGTGTGTGAAAAGGGTTTATTGTACTAGAACATTCTATAGCAATCATTTTTTTTTTGTCTGATTTCGTACTCCAGAATTTAAATTACAATATAATGAAACTCACATGATATGCAAATTACTTATAAAGTGAATAAATTATTAAATTTTAAATAATAAGTGATTTTATATTTAGCAAACTATTATGTATGATGACAAGATAAATATATTCATTTCTATACCTCAACTTTTAAAATGTTAAAAACCAAAAGTGATTTGATATATAGCAAGATTCTTATGTTACATGTATTAATTCAGAACGAATAAATGTTATTCTGTTTCCAACCCCCTGCCTGCCACCTATTCACTCACCCCTACTCATTAAAGATCTTGTTAATTACATGAAATCATTACCCACAAAGGAGGGCTCAATAATCAGTATTTTATATATGGCATTAATAATTCCATGACCATTATTAACTGGGTCAGGTATGAATTTTTTCATTATTAATGAGTACTTTAGAAATTATAGTTATCTTTACTCTTACTTAATATTCTTCAATTATATTAATTTTAAAGTGTACAACTAATCAAAATACAACGAACAACGAACCATGCTACTGTCTTCCATTTGATGTCATGATGTCTTCAGACAGAGTGTATTCCATAATACATTCTATTACTTGTATCTTATGCACTTAAGATCTGCAATATCAAAAGCACAGACATAATTTTGCTGTCAGTTGTCATTCTTTCAGCATAAAAAAGATTGTCCAAGTAGTCCTTTTGTGTGACATCATCCATCCAAGTGCAATATGAGAAAACAGAAAATCTTTCACATACAAACTAATTCAGTTTTGCTTTATTAAAATATCTATTAGAACTATGATTTTAAACTTTAAATTTTCAAAACACCAAACACTACTGATTTATTTACTTCCATAATGTGACAAAATAAGAAATAGTATAAAAGCAGGCAAGTGATTGTGGTATGTTCATGTGTGTTTGCATGTATGTGCATGTACTATAAATTATAAAAGCATTTTAAATAAAATTTGAATTTTCAATTTATATAAATCTCTAATTACGAATAATTAAAATTACAAATCGTATAATACTATAAATAAATAAAAGTTTTCACTGAATTTCATCTCTAACAATAATAATAATAAATAAATAAGCATAAACTCATTGGGAAACTAAACAACAAATGTGAGAATAGGAAGATAGCAATATAAAATGATTTTAGCTGAATGTTGACACTAGTAAGTAGTATTCATATATTAATTTTATTAGGCCTATACATTTCTAAAGCGTTTTATTTAAACAAATAGAAGGTTGCGAATGTTAATGATAATATTTTAGGTAATTTAGAAAGTTAAAAGTATATTAAGTGAGCAGGAATTAAAAAAATAATTAAAACAAGACCTTACAAGAAAACGAATAAATAATAAGAATAAATATAAAACCATGGGCATAAGTCACCATAAGAGCGATAACATTTAATATAACTTTTGCTTCAAGAAGAACTAGAATAAAATTATACCAAATGTACCGTATAAATATAATATTACTGAAATGTGAGAACGACACACAGATACAAACATTTTGTAAGTATATATTTTTTCATACAGACTATTGTTTTTTTCCCCGGATCTCCATGATAAACACAAAGGGCACTTCCTGTTATAATAAAAATCAGGACTCAAAGTGCATGTATTAAAGTACGCGTAGTGCAATAAAAGGATATTTTAATAAAATTTCTAAAAATATAAGTAACATTTTTAAACAACTATTTTATTGTTTAATGAAAGAATTGCTAACTTTTAGCTAGATTAATATTTTATTTTTAATCTTAAAATCATAAAGATTATGTTCTTAATTTTGTTTGTGTACTTTTACAATGGCGCCAGGCTTCAAAGGAAAAATATAACTCTCGACAAAGTGCATGTGTATGTTACCAAAAGTATAAGTGGAATCATTGAATGTATTGCTTAATCTGTGTATATATGTATACTTTAGTTTTTCTTTTGATTCATATATTATATATACATATAGTTGTTAACATGATTTATATTGTGACACTCACTGACGTTTTTACTCTTGTCTTACATGTACTTTTAGTTTTGCACACACCCACCCACACACACACACAAAGGTATATATATATATATATATATATATATATATATATATATATATATATATATATATATATATATATATATAATTGTTGCTAATTTAATCTTTCTTTTATAGGATGGAATTATCAGAAATATGGGTTATATACATGATGTACATAAGGACATGCAAAAAAAACCTTACCAATAACTAATAAAACAGAAGCTATAGGCCTATCATATATTGAAGAGGGATATGCGGCAGGATTAGGAACAGAGAAAGTGAAACTAAGATATGGTACATTTAATTAGAATATAAAAATTATTAAAGAGAAATCAAATCAAATTATCCTCAGCAACAAACGAAAGGACAATTCTGTAAATGTTGGATCTACCTACATTTTTCATTTTAATTATATAGAAGCATTATTCTGAATCTGAGGTTGAAGTTTAGCCACTTATAAAAATTATAAAACATATATGTGTGAATAGCCAGAGAGATCTTTTATTTTTTTAATTATTAACAAATAAACATACAATACACAACAATATATAAATAACTATCCCACAAAAGAAAAAATCCCAGACTATAGACTATAGTGTGATCTCAGACTATAGGGGATAAATTTCACAGAAAAATTACACCCTCAAATCACTTAAATACACCAGTATAATCTTCTTGTAGAATGAAGAATTATATTTCATGTACCATTCTATATTTCAAATGTAATCTTGTCAGTAACATTTTTTATTTTAAAAATTATATTTCAAATCGATCAACCAATAAATATTTAAGTTTTTTAACAATATCAGATCTTGTTTTGTTTTAACAAGTCCTAACTAAGTAACTTACTTCTGCAGTAATCATCTTGCAAAAGTGTTTTGATAGGCTAATAACATCAGAGATGAAAATCTTTTTTCTTTTTCCAAATGTCAACAGATATTTTGTGTTGCAGGCCTATAGCATACAGACTGAATAAATTATGAATCTACCATCAGGGAACTAAGGAACTGTTTGTAATTCTAGGTATTCAGAGCATTGTATATGGACTTGAATAATTTATTAGTTATGTTTAATATTCACATTTTAACTACATTGTAATTTGGTAGTTTGAATGTCATTTCACTTCATTTTTATTTTGTTTGTTTCTTTTTTTCCTAAAGTGATTGATGATATTCACAAATGGCAAGTAAAGTCACATTCAAAGGGTAAGTAACTAAAATAATGATGAATCTTACAATCATTTAGTCAATTGTATATGGTGTATGGTTAAAATGTTACAATAAAATCAATGTTTTAATTACTAATACACTGGCATAGAATTATGCATATCAAAATTACATAAATATTGATAAAACTGTTTAAGAATCCACTTGTGTTGTTTTTTTAAATAAATAAATTGAGTAATATGTAATGCTCAGAAGTCAAAGCCACTGGATGTCATATTATGCCCTTTTCACTGCAGCAGCATAAACCAATTTTTGTTGTTAATTTAGTTAATTTGTATGTTGCTTTGATTAAGGTACCATAATTTGTAATGAACCAAAGGAAGTAACTCCATATCATTATTTCTTATTTCGGGAAATGATCTTTAAGTATTATTTTATGAGATCTGCAATACAAATTTCTGATTTTTCATGAGTGACCATATTATTGATCATCTCCAGCAAGTGTTTGGCATTTGTGGCACAGCCTGTCATGGTTCAAATCATGCCTGATTGATGAAATATTATAGAATGTTTAGATCAGGGGTCACCAACCTTTTTGATACTGAGAGCTACTTCATGGGTACTGAGTCATACGAAGGGCTACCATCTTCTGAAATATAACAAATTTACTTAGTTTGCAGCTGAGTTGTGCTATTTTTTAGAAGTACGGGCGACTAATGTGGTCTTTGCGGGCGACCGTGGTGCCCACAGGCACCGTGTTGGTGACCCCTGGTTTAGATAGTATCTTGATTGACAGAATATTAGGTATATCCTGACTGACAGGCTGTTAGATAATATTCTATTGACAGACTATTAATAGTATCCTGACTGACAGACTATTAGATAGTATCCTGACTGAAAGCTGTTGGTAGTATCCTGATTTACAGACAGATAGTATCTAGACTGACAGATTATTACATGGTAACCTGACTGATAGACTGTTAGATAGTAACTTGACTGACAGGTTATTACATAGTAACCTGACAGACTGTTAGATAGTAACCTGACTGACAGATTAATTATTAGATACAGTCGAACCCACTTATCTCGACTTCAGTTAACTCACCAACCCTTTTATGTCGACGTTTTTGATGTAGACCACCAAATTCCCTCTTTGTCTTAGGATTTTCTCATCTGTTATGTCGATTCTTTTGTCACCGACCCCTAATATCTCAAGCACAAAAGAGGGCCAAAATCGCCACTTAACATTGGTTATCTTGATCCCCGTGACTAATTGCCAGCTTTTGAAAATGTTAGTTATAACATATCAGTAGTATAAATGCACAAAATATTTTAAGTCCATTCTCTCTCAATCAGTCAATTAACTTACCATTAAGCTAATGGCCACCTTTCATGATCGGACTTCTTGCTACATCCAATTCCAAGTGATTAGGCAATAGAACTCTCTACAGCAAGTAAACTTTTGATCTCAGCCAATTGGCTGGTCTCATTCTTGTAAATATTAACCATTGGATAATAAAAACTACTCATCCAGTTGGAACTGATTTGGATTGCATCAGCAATTTCTAGCATATTCTCAACTCAAGTTGTTTACTCCAACTCTGACACAAAAATACCATCATAAGGAGTGCCCAATTTCAGGTCACTTTGACAGTTTATATAACACTTAAGTCTAGAAATAGGGGTAGGCAAATTTACTCCACCAGTGATAGTATCCTGACTGACAGACTATCAGATAATAACCTCACAGACTGTTAGGTAGTATCCTGACTGATAGACTGTAAGATAGCATCCTAATTGACAGACTATTGGATAAATCCTTATTGTCAGAATTTAGTTATAAATATATCTGTAAAAGGCAGTGATTTTAACCCAGCATTGCTGCCCACAGGGCTTTGTATTTGGACCGCTTCTTTTCATACACCCAACACAACCTATCTCAAGCAACATAAGCCATTACCTAGTGTTATGTGGGTTAAATACTAAGCTGTATGCCTGGCCATCTCAAGGAAGCAGGTGCTGCCATTTGGATGCTGGACATTATGACACTGGTTGTTTTGACTCTAAACATTTTGGTGCCAATCTAGCATGCATCCAAAGAGAATTTAAAAGTAAAAATTGCTGACAGATAAAAGTGATTTAATCCTTCATACTGAAATTGTGAAAGCGAAACATAGCAAACAGAAATTGTTACTGGGGGGATATTCATACATATTTGACAAGTTCATTGTAGATTGTTCAAGAAAGCTTTAGCACCATGAGCAAAAGAGTGAATGCAAAGCTTGTCTCCACATGAATGCAATTGATAATCATGCAATTAAACAGTTACACAAGCGATGTGGCCCAAACTGAAATTACAAAGATCATAGGCAGTCATATGCCGGGCTAGAGAAACAACCAAAATCCCATCAGCAATGCTTACTGTTGCTTTACAGGGATCAACAATAGCCACTCAAGGAAGTAGTTGAAAAAATGATACAAAAAAGAAGTAATGCCCTACATGCAGGACCTCCACTGCCAAGAGACAGAGCACCACTCATTTTACCTGAACCGTATCAACTGAATAATGCTACACTAAATCATCAAGAGAAGTTTTTACTTTAGGATTCTGGAAGAAATGATGACTGTCACATTTTTGTATTTGGCAGTGAATCTAATATTGACTGGAGTAGTCAAATGGAGAGACTAATATTGACTGGAGTAGACAAATGGAGAGACTTTATGTAGACGGAACTTTCAGTCGTGCACCAGCACTCTTCTCACAAATAAATGTCATCATATGTTAACTGCACTCCATGCCTTATTGCTATGTATAGATAAATGTTCTAAGCCATCAAAAAGAATATGGCCGAATCTTAATCCAGCTTCAGTCTCTTTGGACTTTGAACAAACCAATATAGTTGCAGTGTGATCAAGAATATGCAAAAGAAACTCACAGACAAGGGACTTGCTCACTAATATAATATAAGATTTCACTTTATCAGCTAGAATGATCATTAATCCAATCAATGATCTCTGTATGGCTATTGAATCCCTCACTGATGAAATACCAGATGAACTGACTCGTATTGTCAACTGGTTTGAGGATGTTTATTTTGATCACCCAAATTGCAACCAAAGTAGGTGTCATGCTCACTTCCATCTAGATGTTTGGTCTGTCTATGACAGGACTCTTATTAGAATAAATCATCCAACTATCTGGAAGTTCATCCATGCATTCAAAATGGTTGTGATACATCTTTGTGAACAATATGTATGTAGAGAAGAGCCTCCAATGAAACACAAGTAATATGCAGATAGGAGGATAAAGAATATGCAGAGCTATGAAGAACACAACACTATCTGCAAGGTCTAGCACATAATTTTTTGATGGATTAGTGTATATAAGCTTCAAATAACGGTTTTCAGCCAAGTATTTTTAATGAATAAATTACTTTGAAATAGATAAACTTAATAAATACATATATCTTTTATGTATGTTTCAAGTTGTATAATATATATACACACACACATATAATATATGCATATATACATCTATGCATACATGCATTTTCAAGATATGTATAATAAATATATAAATATAATAGTTTTTAATACATTAGTATAATGGCACCCAAATGTCTGGTGCCCAAATGGCATGTACCAAATTAATGCTACCATTCAGTGCACCAAATAATGTTTTGCTAATGTTAAGTCTTGGATAAACTGTAACATACTTCAGATCAACAGCAGTGTATGTGTTTGATGTTACTGTGTGTATTTACTGTTATAACTTAAATGCTAATGTACATTTTAGAATATGTTTATTTTGCAGTTTGTTTTGCTTGTTTGGTATTGTCAAGTGCTAGCTTTAAAATAATTTAAGATTAAAAGCATTCTTATAAATCAACAATATTTTTATTTAATATTTATTATTAAAATCCTAATAAACACAAAGACCCTCTAAAAATATGGTAACTAGGCTTAGCATTTTAAGGTCACTAATAACATTACTTTAAAATATAAGTGCAAAATGACTAATCATTTTGTGTATGTTTAGTCATGAGTCAAAGTTATTTTGTAAAGTCATCATAAATTTATATTTGATATTGCTAGAAAAATTAGTACTATTTTACTTTTGTATTTTCAAGATTCACATTTAAGCGTACCAGTGCACCATTTACTCTTCCGCCTGTTATCAAACAGCCAGCTTCCATTGGGAATAGTGGTTCTGTCAGCAGTAGTGCAACCTGGCTTTCTAAAAGTGAGCCCACAGTGAGTGGATTTATTTATTTCACAGGATCTCTTGTACATTTTCTAATGAAGCTTGGAATAAGTACAGTTGATAGTTATACTTTAATCTAATTTTTGCTGCAAATAGATACCATAAGTGCAAATGTTGTGGACAAAAGTTTTTTAATAGTTTATTAACAGGCATATTTAGGAGCTAGGGGAAGAAAAGCACATTAAACACAAAAATATTGTCAATTTTTTTCTTCTTTTTTAGTTTTTATCTGACATGCATATATTGTACACATTTTTTGTTTATAGTTGTTTTTTTCTGTATACATAATATAATTAGTATCACTATCAGATGTAAGTCACTGCAAATAATTTGGTTCCTATCTTTCAAAGAGAGAGAGGTAATTGCTGTGTCCATCCATGATGTTGGTAAAATGTTAAAGATCAAATGAACAGGTCTCTATTTAAAACACATATATTTATAAGAAACATTTGGCTGAGTAAATTTGCCTATCCCTAATTCTAAACTTAATTGTTATATAAATTGTTAAATGTCAAAGTGACCCGACCTTGGGCACTGCTTGTGCTGATATTTTTAAGTGTCAAATTTGGAAGTAAACAATTCAGGTAAAGAATGTGCTAGACTTGCTGGTGTAATCTAAACCAGTTTTAGGTGGATGAGTAGTGTTTATTATCCAATGGTTAAGATTTCCAAGAAAGAGACCAGCCACTGGACTGAGATCAAAGTTTACCTACTGTGGAGAATTCTATTGTCTAAATCAGTTGAATTTGGTGTGGCAAGACATCCAGTCATGAAAAGCGGCCAATAGCTTATTGGTGAGTTAACTGACTGATTGAGAGAATGTGGACTTAAAATTTTTTTTTGTGATTTGCTGTTGACATGTTATACTTGTGTTTTACATAGAGCTGTATTATGTGAGTAGACTATTATTTCTGCAAATTGTGAACTGTGATGCTTGTATGTAGTATGCTAAACACTTGACATTGTTTCAGTGAACCTGTTTGTAAACTATATTGTTGGAACTTGTATTTGTTATGCTGTGTGCATGTATCGTGCTAATAAATACTGTTGCAGGAAACTGTAAGTTGAAACTTGAAGAAAGAATGGAGTTAGAGATGAATAAACTGGAAACTGAATGTTTGTTCCCTGATTATATTTTACAGGGAAGAAGCAGCATTTTTGTTTTCACCAGAATCTCTCAGTTTACTGATTTATAAACCTCTACAGCCATGGTAGACACAAGAAGTATTTAAGTACCAGTGGTAAGTGTAAGAATACACTGCATTCTGTTGATGTATTGAGGCAAAGTGTGCTCAACTACATTGTAGAATTTCTGGTACAAGGAAATTACTGGAAATCGCTACAATTGTTGTTCTGCCTGAGGAAATTATTATGGCGAAAGAATGCCAGATTAGCCTCGAGAATAGTGGCTCATCAGTGTAGCGTGCAAGATAATTGTGAAGAACTGACAATTGTATTGTGACATTGTATTGTGATAGTGAACTTGTGACTTTGTTGCAAAAGACTATTGCGGCATCGCCTAGACAAGGTTATTTACAAACTATTATCGCTATAACTTCTCTGATAAGAATTTACCTGTGGTTTATATTGATGAATTAATCTGCTGAATTGTGTGTTAGGATATAAGACTGTATGGGTGTTGAAATTGTTTGAACATGGTTCATGGAAACATTGATTGATGTCAAGTAATCTTTTCATTGTATTTGTAATATGTATATTTGATTGTTGATTTGTTAAATTTATTGACCCTACACATATTGATAGCCATATGTTGGAAAAGATAGTGAGTAGATGGGGGCTTGCTAAATATAGATTAAAATACTGATTAAGATGTTTTCCACCTACAGAAATATTGTGTGACGGTAAATGTTTATTTTTAATGTTGTGGAAGAGAGAAAATGTTTACCTTGCCCGCATATCCGCCAAGTGAGAGAGACGAGTGGTGGAGAAGTGAAGTACTTATAATTGGCTTGTGTTTAGGGGCCATGTACCAAAAAAAAATATGTACGACTCTTAATACAGTAATTGGAATTTCATGTATGGGCATGTCAAGGAGAAAATTAGTTCTACTGATGTGAGCACTCTTAGGATTTAACTTTCTTTTAGCAGGTTATAAGTGCATGAAACATTAGTACGGTAATGGAATTTCATGTATGTCCTCTTTTAGAGAACCCTATAATAGGCGTGCAGAAACTGAAATCGAACAAGGGAACAATAGATTTACATCTTTAGTCTCACGCTTTCTCCAGACCCCCCACCCCCATTTGAGTGAATATAGGTGAATTTTCAAAAGTTGAATATGCCAAAGATTCAACACCACTCTGTTTGAAAGAGAGGGGTATATTTTATTATTTGTTACTGTATGTGTTTATTGTTGGTGAGTGTGTACATTTTAGAATATTATTTTATATATTGATCACTATACATTTATTTAGTATTATAAATAGGTACAAAATTGGCCCAGGCTGGAAATGCTTCCCATAATTAATAACAACAGTTTTATAAAAAGCATAGTACTTCTTTATTATTTTTTAAAGGATAAGCACTCATTTAAATAAATATTATGATTATTATTAAATAATAACCTTCCAGTTAGTTTTGTTAGTGCTACTTATTTTGATTGTAAATGTACAAGAAATTTTAATTCTTGGAAGGTGTAATATTAATTAATAAATATAGTTAGATAGCATGGTGACTTGATTAGTTGATATACCTCAAGTATGTAGATACTGGCTTACAGGCACTAATTGTTTCATTTGTAATAGTTGTTTTTTTTTTTTAAATCAGTCTGTTATTGGCATAATACAGAACAATTTTATTTCATTTTTAAAAGGATTTAATTTCTCATGTCTTCAGTATGTATAATGGTCATCATTGTTGAAAGCAGTAGATAAAATCTCTCAGCACACTCACTATATATTTAGTTTTGGCATTTTGCAATGGTGAACTGTACTTTTTTTTTTAATATGAAAAAATCTAATATTTTGTGCACTGTTTTAATGCAGTTGCTGAAAGAAAATAATTTAAATGGCAGTGCTGCGACACTCAAACCTGTGGCAGCCATTCCTCCACAAGGACAGCGCATTCAGCCATTGGCTACAATCAGTCCTGTGACTCACAGCTCTGGAACTGTCTCATCAAAGTCATCTACCTTAAGCTGGTACAGTATTTTTACTACTTGATGAGAAACTTCTTTATTGAATTTTAATTTCTCTTTTAGATGACAAGAAACTTCCTTATTTTATATAATATATTATCTTTTAGGAGTATCAGTTTTGTTTTTCTCTTTCTTTTAGATGACAGTAAACTTCTTTATTATATAAGTTTTGATTTATCTTTTAGAGTATTGATTTGTTTTTCTCTTTCTTTTAGATGACAAGATGATTTATTGGATGGAAGACATAAAAGATTCGGTGGTTTTAGCAATAATTTCTTTATGCTATGAGCTTTGATTTTTCTTGTGGAAGACATGAAAGATTTAATAGTCTAACAGCAAACTTCTTTATACAATAAACTTCGATTTTTCTTATGAAAGATGTGAAAGATTTAATAGTTTTAACAACAGACTTGTTTATAGTATAAACTTCGATTTTTCTTATGGAAGACATGAAAGATTTAATAATTTTAAATAACAAACTTCTCTGTAGTATAAGTTTTTTATTTTTCTGATGGAATACATAAAAGATATGGTTTTAGCAACAAGCTTCTTTCAAGCACGAACTTTGATTTGTATTTTAGCAACAGGAAAGATTTGAGTGTTTTGACAAGGAACACCTTATAATATTGCTGTTTTTTTGTTTTGTTTTAAATTGTGACGAAAGCACTAAGATGAAGAGAGAAATGAGCATGTCAAAAACAAACACCTCTACACGACATATTTACAGCCTGGAAGATGAAGATGATTTTGAGCTTCCCGTTATCCAAGGTAGTTAAGAGAAATCATAAACTAATACATTCATTAGCAATTTAACCTATTCTGGTATCCGAGGTAGTTAAGAGAAATCATAAACTAATACATTCATTAGCAATTTAACCTATTCTGGTTTAATTTAACCTATTCTGCTTTTTCTTTTTTTGTTACTAATTCCAATAATTTTATTATTTAGTTTTGTTGTAAGAGCTTATGAGCTTATTTTGTGTGCATGTTTTCAATGTGTAATCTTCTCTTGCTGTCAGTACCTTTTCTCTTTCTTCCTATGGTCTTCACTTTTATTTTGGTTTTCTATTTAGTTCATACCACATCTTCTGCAAACAAAAATTGTAATTTATAATAAAAGAGTACATATTTGAACATGTACATGAATACAATCTGATATATAGTTTAAGTGATTGTTTGAATTATAAATCTTTTGTGTTAAAACAATTATGTTTAATTCATTATCATGATAAGCAAACACTGTTTTAACTGTTGTATTATTCTATTTTAACTACTGGTAGAACATAGTTGCAGATAAATATATAATATATTAAATAAGCTATAACATTTTTCAGCATTTGGCTAATTGTGTTTGCAATATTGGAAGCCAAGTAAAAAAATGTCTAATTTGGTGTAAAATAGACAATGTTCCATCTCCACTTTAATTATCTCAAGAAGTGACTTGTATTCTTAATTTTGTGAGGGATTGACTTTTAATCATAAATCTACACTTTAATTTTGTTAAAGATCAACTTTGAGCCATAAATCTACACTTAATTGAAGAATCGACTTTGTATTATATATCTGATGTTTAATTTTGTGAAGGATCGACTTTTAATCTTATATCTACACTACAATTTTGTGAAAAATAGCCTTTCAGTCATAATTTTTTTACATGTTTTGTGGAGGATTGACCTGTAATCTTAAATCAGCATTTAAAATTTATGAATGATTGACTTTTAATCATAAAAGCTATAACCCTAAATCCAATATGAGCAAAGCATTTATACCTGTCTCTGTAAAATATTGTAAAAAAATACATTCCAAAATGGCCAGTTATCACCATTTGGTACTATAAATGCAGATCAAGTGAGATAAAATTGTCAAAAACATTAACTCTATATTTCATATGTTTCAAGTAAAAATATATTTTATCTAACCTTTGCCAGTTAGAGATGTTATTTTATTGTGCTCTTGCATTTTTTCCAGTCACACCTAAAGGCAAAAACAAAAATGGATCTGTTACCAAGGTATATTTAATTAACATTTTTCAGTCTTCACCTGTTACATGTGGGGTTTATATATGACTCTTTATAGTATTAACCATTAAGATTATTAATTTAAAATGTTGATATCAATACTAATAACAGCACTATGGCCAAGCTTTCTCCTTCTATCACTATGTTAACTCTGTCTAGTGGGAAAATTATTGAACTTAATGATGAGCAGACTGCTTAACCCTTTGGACCCCGTCAGGCCAAAATATCGGCCATAGCAACATTGCTCAAAAAGACGACAGGGCTGATCTATCGGCCTGACATAGCCCTACCAAAGAACAGCTCTGAATGACCCATTCCAGCCAATCAGAGTTTTGTTTACAAATCTGTCAACATCCTGCTTCCTGTTTTAAATGTCACTAAAGCATCTGCTATATTTTTGAAAGCTTTTCAGGTGGGTTTTTTTTCTTGTTTTTACGTAACGCAAAATAATGGCGGAGAGTGAGAGTGATGTGCTATCAAGCGATAGTGAATGGGATGGTTTGAGTGAAGAAGTATTAGAAACTAGCAATAAAAGCATTGATGAAGATTGATGAAAATGATGAAGATTCAATCACACCTTGCAACCCGTGGTTTTGTGTGCATGATGAAGAGATGGAATGAGATGATCTCTACTCTTTCTTTGAAACAACTGGACCAAGGAAGTGCCTCGCATCCCTCAGCCTACCTGTGGGATTACTTAAGACATATTTTTTATGTATTGTGCTTTTTCTTCAGTTTGTCCTGTTTATAAATATATATACTTCTCTATATGTCTGATGTTTAGATTTCTCACAATATCATGTCAAAAAGGATGTCCCATCACGTCCAAATAAATCTGTCAAATTCCAATCATCTTTTTAGCCAATTATTTCTTAATTGGGTCAGGGTCCAAAGGGTTAATGTAGCCTTTAGGATAATAGATATATATCTCACACACACACACACAGCTTATCCTAATTATGGCCATTCAGAGAATTAATTAATTAATTTGTGGAGAAAGATACTAACAAGTAATGGTAAAAATAACAAAATAATAATTACAAGTTAACAGTGATTTAAAAGTAAACATGCATCACAACCTTTGCTCCTTTCCCACTATACAGTTTGTACAACAAGTTCAATTCACAATGATTTTAAATTTCTCACTCAGCTTTAATTGATGACAATGATTGTGTGGCATCATACCCCAAGTTGATTCTTGAATCAGCATTCCTCTGGAATGTCTCCCTTGGCTTACAGGCTCTGCAATAGACTGCAAATCAAGCATTTGGAGTACAGACAGAAATAAAAAAGCTAGACAAAAGATAACAGTCCTTGTAGTTTAACTTAATCATCCAATATTTAATTGCTTTTGTGGCAAAAACCAGAGTTATAACACTGTCCTTACTATATCACTACTCCACAATCAATAATAATTTCAGTATAAATTCTATATCATTGTCACATCAAATCAAATAAGTTAGCATATTAGCCAACTTTATAGTTGAAAGAATCCTCAGAGTTACTAAAGATTACAAAACCATCATTGGTCATAATGAAAACAACAACCATGTCAAATTTCTGCCTAATCAAACAATTCATCATTACAGCTCATAGTAATGGTCCTCTGCTTTACTATTCATTTACATGTTTGATTAAAGAAATGCAATATTCTCAATATTAAGACTTTCACAATTTTCAATGAAAAAATGGTGCTCTACAAAATGTGCGCTTTACAAATTACATTATTGTAAATTTACCGATAGGATACGCGCTAATATCACACAATGCATCTCTGTGAAAAGAATACATGCATTAACGTTCATACATACAAATAATTATAAATAAGAAATAGCAAAATCTCTGAGAATTTAAGTTTATTTCTGTTCAGTCAGATGTTTACATACTGGATAGCACCGAATTCCCATCAGATATATGATGCATTTAAAAGCTTTACAAACACATAGTCTATATTCTGCCCTCATTTACTTAGATTCGACAATTATTCATTCATGGTTTTTTTATGATTTCCATTTATTCACACTCTTGTGCCTATTTTTACTGTAAACCCCACCCACCCACCTCCATGTTTACATGATGTCTGCAATCACTTGTCAGGTCTGAGTGATCCTAAATATATTTTTAGCTTTCTTTGCCACATGAGGTGACAACAGGGTGCTGAATGCTGCAGCTAAATAAAAATACCTCTGAACTAACAATTAATAAATTTGCACTCAACACAGTAACAATGATATTTGTTGAAGAATAAATAAATAAAAGGAGATATAAAATTTCAGAAACCAAAGGCCTTTAAAAGATTCCAATCCTTACACCTTTGTTACCAAATAGTTAAAAAGTGTATTCTTTATAAAATAAATTTCTGAAGAGATAGAAAAATGGAATGTTGAATGAAAAGAATACTACACTATAGAACAAAGCTCCATACACAGAAAGGGAAATATGATGTCCAGATAGGTTGTATTTACTTATATTTACTATGTTATTGATTAACATAGCCTGCATTTAAATTAGATTTGTTAACATATGTTTTAACTCTTTAGCCAATATATAGTAAATGTAGAAAGAGACAAAGAAAGATGCAGTCAGTTTTGCAGGAAAAATCCCTAAAGCACCACGTTTTAGCAGTCTTCGTTCTTTGCTACACTTACTCAGGGCATAAGTGGTTGTTTGTGAAGATTATTATAAAATAGAAAATATTTTGTGCCATTGGTAACTGGATTTATTATTTGTCTTGTTGCTTGGGATTGTGTTAAAGAAAGCTGTCACTTTCACTTTCAGCATGGAAATGAGAGTGATGAAGAAAATATGCCTCAGCGTAAGCGACGGAGCATTATGGCCTTGAGTGATGATAAAGATATCGCCTCCATCAAGAATGTGCCTCTTCCCCAGCACAAGAATGTTTCGAATGGTCTACACCATCCTTCCTCAGTAGCATCACTTTCATCAGTGATTAACATGTCGCCTACCAAACAGTCAGGGAGAGTGAGATTATATTGTGAGAACCAGCCCCTGACATCTAGTCCCACAGTCAGAAGCCACCAGGAAGTAGACGCTAGACCCTTACAGCAGCTTGATCTGTCTGCTTGTGCTTGGCCAAGTGAAAGACAGCATTTTGACAAGTCAGCAAATAGCAGTGGAACAGAAAGAAGTTATTCTGCATCTGCTGTGAGAGTTGCTGACAAACAACATTCAAGGGAACAGGTGTCTTTCCCTTTACAATCTGATAAAGATTCAGTCACAGATATAATCATGCATTCTTTGCAACGGACAGACATAACTACAGTAAGTTTATATATATATATATATATAAATTTTAAATATATACATATATTTTTAATTTTTATTCGTATAGCAGTATTTTAATGAATTGATTTAATTGATCTAAAGCAAACAGATCTGCAGGTTTAGTATTAGATTTTACACCTAATTACAGTATCTTCATCAGGTATGCAAAAATTGAGCAAAGAAATATATTTATCTTGTTAAAGATAATGGTTTAAAAAGACAGCTATAAAGCAGATAACTTATTTTGCAACAGTTTATTTCCATCGTAGAAGAACTTTACACTCAATGTCATTTGTTGAGGAGCGTCACTGAAGTTAATGAACTATGGCAGTCTGTACTCCTTAGAGTTCTGTTATTCTGGACTAAGATGAAGGTACTATGAGGTGATGATTTGGGGCATTGTATATTTAATGCATAATTTATCACACACACACACACAAATCTGTAAATGGGCAACAAATGTATCATTAAATTTATTTCTAACTCAAACAGGAAGAATTGTTGGAGTTACAATGGCAGGTAGCTGATGAGGTGTGCAATATAATTTGCGCAGTCAGTACTGCCTCCCTCATGAACCTTGGTATCTGTGACTATACCAGACTTCAGAAACTGTTGGCTGTCAGGTAATTAGTTTCTCTAATCATTTATTTGTTTATTTTTAGAATCAGATTCCAAAATCTGTTTACCATTATTGTTCCCTTAGGTGCGCGGTCATGCAGCTTATTAGAAAATGTTGTGCAGCAGTTTCAAAATTCCTCGCACAAGTTTTGGTAGCAAGCACAAACACACAGGAAAAATATTGGCGGGAACTTTGTTTAGCATGAGATAATTCATTTTCTCTTTGATACTTGCATAGATTCTTTTTATTTGAAAAACAAACACAACTCCAGAAATTATTTGTTGTGGGATAATATAATTCTTTTTCTTAGGCATTTACTGAAACTTTTCTTGAGAATTGTTCTTGAAATTGAATTTATATTTGACTATTTGTATGTTTATTTGCTAATTATTTTTACTTTTTGTGTATGTTTGTTAATTATTTTTATCTTTTGTTTATATTTCTATCATAACAGCAATTCCACAAATTCTTTCTTATGTTCTAAGTATTTTGCAGGATTGTAGTGCTACATAGTACACTAAAATGCATTCAGATTATACCTGTATAAACACACATTTATACTCATTTTTTTAATTTAGGTTGCCTAAAAACCAAATTAAGTAATGTACTTTGGCTAAAGTATAATTATTTATTCTAGGAAACAGATTAAAGACAAGTCAGTGCAGTTGAAAGACAAATTACCACTGCAGAGTGCTGTTTCTTTGCCCTCTCCTAGCAAGGCAACAGGCAGTGATTCTGATAATATGTTCACACCAAAGCGCACACAGCCTTTGTTCTCCCCAAGAAGAACAATTACAAAAATGAGTAATGGGTCAGAAGCTGATTTCTCAAGACGAACGGTTACAGATACGAGTAGTGAGTCAGAAGCTGGGAGCTCAAAACTCATTCAAATGCCTACTCTTCCCTTGGCATGCAGTACAACTGTGAAAAAAGTTCCGGCAACAAAGATCCAGCCACTCACAGACTCACCAGTGCCTTGCGGAGAAAGTTTCTTTGAGGATGTTAACTCCTTCACTCAGAGTCACATGACCTACATGCGTGGTTTCAAAACTTCTGCTTTAATGTCACCCACTAACTTGACTACAGCACCAACCGATCTTACCAAGAAAGCAGACTCCTTTTCAGAGCCAGTCACACCTACTAGCATGTATAGTGAGTCCACTCTTTGCCGACAACAGTTGGAACAATGCAAATCAAAATGTAGTAGCTCACCTACTGATAATAACTCACATGACTTCGTCAGAGACTTTCAGTTCGATTATTCAATTTCCTCCCGTGCACCTGTTTTGCAGCCAAACCATTCTTCACTGAATAGGAAGCAAAATGTACTAAAGGCTACTCCATCTGACCTGATGGATTCTGATCACTTTGAGGGCATTGATGATGAGTTCATGAATGATCATGCAGCTTTAAACCTAGATGATGCAGAGGTTTGGGATGAAAGTGAGGTCAGAGACTGCAATGCAGTTGAAACAAACTCTGCAACTGATGAGATAGACCAACGCAGTGGAGGCAAGTTCATAAAGTACCTTGGGTTGATTAATTGGTATATGCAGCAGAATAATTTTAAACACTCACATTCATGTTTTGGAAAAAAATATTCTTTTGGATTTCTTATGTTTTGTTAATAATTTTTGATCATTTAGGACATATCTTTGTCATTTATCAAAGTCTTTGTTTAGACAACTATTGAAAATAAGTGATAGAAATATTAATTTACACTTTTATTATTTTTGCTCAAGTTTTGTTTTTTATTCATTCCAGTTGATCCCTATATTCCCATGTTTGGGTCTTCAGACAAGGACGATGGTGCAACTGGGGAGTTTGATGGGGAGAAGTTCCCTCACAGTCGAGAGCTTCGCAAAGTTTTTCACAATATTTTTGGTTTGCGTGAGTTCCGTCACAATCAGTTGCAGGCTATTAATGCTGCTCTTTTGAACCACGATTGTTTCATCTTGATGCCAACAGGTCAGTTCTGTTGCAGAGGATTCCTGGTTTCATACATTTTCTCTCATGTTCATTCAAGATGAAGCTGATTTATAATAATTATCTATCCTGATTCCTTTTGAAAGTGTTTAAAAACAAGAACGTTCAGTCTGGAAGTGCAAAATATATATTATATGCTTCCTGCATATGCTCTTGATGCATGGAATAACTTAGGAAATGCATATTTTTCCAGCCACTCATTGCTCTAACCCGGTATTCCAGAGATGTTGGATTCTAATCCTGATGAAGTTCTATGTTGTGCACTGTTATATTGAGCACACCCTTCATTATTGCTCATAACATATGTGTCTTTGTGATCATAGCACTATTGTTTTTTATTTAAAAGTCGTTTGTTTCCTTTTTTCATAACAATTGAAATTATTTTTGAATATTTTTAGTGTACAGAAAATCAGCTCAGCTCATTTTAAATAATTTGTTTTCTCTTTTTGTTTTTTAAAATTATTTTATTATTATTATTACTATTATTATTATTATTTTGATTACAGGAGGGGGGAAGAGCTTATGCTACCAATTGCCAGCACTGGTTACATATGGTATCTCTCTAATTATCTCACCCCTTCGTGCTCTGATTCAAGATCAAGTTCAGAGACTGGTCACCTATGATGTAAGTTTTAAGTCAAATCTCTCATTTTAAAAAAAATTATTTCTACAAATATTGACATTTTATTATGTGTTCCTTCCACAGGTTCTCCATTCCTACATTGTGTTCTGATAAATGGTAAGAGCTAAAACTGCTCATTGTTTATGATCAGCATAAATTTATGACTCTGCTAATTAATTTACATTTGCATTTAGTTCATTGAAACTAATTATACTTTGCATTGTATTACTAGAGAAAAAAAATCTGCGTTAAATTTATTCTAGAAAGGAAGACATTTCACTTATTAAGATATTTGTGTAATTACAAATTCATTCTTTGAAACAGGACTTAGAAGAAACTTGAGCAGTTCTCACATTACAGCTTGCATTTGAAAAGAAAAAAGACGAATTTTTATTTTAGATTTATTTGAAGTATGCTAACATAAAATCTAGATTCATAAAGGGAGATGTGTACAGTTTTTCTTTACATTATAAATTTTTATGCTCCAGATTCCAGCAGCTCATTTATCTGGTGAACTGGACTCAAACCATTCAAGTGCTGTTTATAGCCAGTTGCACCAGCGAGAGCCAGGCATAAAGTTATTATATGTTACACCTGAGAAGGTATACTGATGAAGTTGGTTTAACAGTAGAACCAATACACTATTTTAGAAATAAGAAGTAATTAACTAAAACTGGTTGTTAATATTAATTAAATTCATAATTAATGAACTTTTTATGCATTTATACTGTATTTGTGTGTTCATGTACTCTCTAAGCTATTTACTATATAAAATACTCATTTATTTTAGCTGCTTCAGATTGTCTCTACAAAATGTATTGAGATTATTTTTAATAAGCCACCAGGTATCTCATAGAATACTTACAAAATAATTTACACATTACAAAACTGAATTGAATTGTAGAATTCTAAATATCACATTGTTGAGGAATTTAAGGGTTCATTTTTACTATAGGACCGAGAATGACTTCCAGAATTCTAAACAGAAGTGATACCAACTTTACTGTCTTGTGTACTAAGTTTGCCCATTTGTTATTTGTAGCTGTATAGTTTGTTGTAAATTTTGTTGTGCTGAATCATTTGAAGAACATGTTCAAGAAAAAAGAAGTAGTAATCTTGACATATGCAATATTTCTTTTCCAGTTGTCTGCCAGTGACAAACTATTGAGCACACTTGAGTCACTGTATCGACGACGGTTGCTGGACAGATTCGTTATTGATGAGGCTCATTGTGTCAGCCAGGTGAATAACTGTTGCTTCAGCAAATGCATATATAGCACTCTCTGTGGACTATATTTTGTTGTTGTTGATCTTTCATTTTTTTTACTTTCTGTACACATGATTATAATGATATTTATTTAGGAGTTAAAGTGGGATTATCAAGAAATTTGAGAATACTTTAAGACTTTAGAATCTTCCAACAATTTACTGATTTCTAACAATCTGAAGGGCCCAAGAGCCAAACTCTTTCCTAAGTGGGTGCATAAACAAAACATAGATCTCACCACTAGCATTTGTGTCCTCTTAAATCTCTCTAGTACCACTATTCATTTCAGCTTGAGTAAATCTCTTTAGTACCACTGTTCATTTCAGCACGAGTAAATCTCTCTAGTACCACTGTTCATTTCAGCATGAGTAAATCTCTCTAGTACCCACTGTTCATTTCAGCATGAGTAAATCTCTCTAGTACCCACTGTTCATTTCAGCATAAGTAAATTTCTCTAGTACCACTGTTCATTTCGGCACGAGTAAATCTCTCTAGTACTAGGTAAGACCACTCAAATTTTGAATTCTGGCCAAATAAGCTGATATTTGCAGGTTATGTTATGTACCTCAAAGTAAGTTTGCATACAAAATTTTGGAGCTCTAGCTTTAATAGAAAAAAAGTTATGACAGTTCAAAGTTTGGCGTAAATTGCAGAAAAACACAGATTTCATGAAGACCCTTTTGAAATGACCACACAACAAAAACTATGAAACATACATAGCTCATCTTTACTATTTCAACTCTCTGTAATACAAATATATTGCTGATTTTTTTTTAAGGATCACAGATGCATAGAAAATGAAATACAATCCTGTCAAATTAGCATTTTGTGTAAATTTTCAAATGGCAAGTGGTCAAAAACTAAATAAAATGTCTCTTTTGGAATCTTGTAAAATAAAAAACTACTTCATGTACATCATCCAAATTTGGTATACTTGCTCTTTAGAATATAGACATTTACAGGGTGAAGTTTGAGACAATCTTTTTGTATAGATTTAGAAATATAACATCTCCAAAATGTAGTTTCATGCAATAAATCCGCACACTTGTTGAAGAGGAAAAAAGGTAAAATGAAACATTTATTATAATGCAATGTTTCTAATTTCTGTAACTGACAGCATGATCATTCTAACTAAATAAAGTCAAAAATTATATTTTTACAATGTATGCATGTACTTTAACAATTTAAAAAAACAGATCAAAACAAGCGAAACTGATGCTCTTTAATTTAATAAAATACTATTAGTGTTAGTTGTTACTATTTACAGTTTACTTTTTTGTAGTTCAGCAGCAATTGTAATTATTAGTATCTTTATTTTTAATAGGTGTCTATTTGTTTCAAAATATAAGACATTAACATTCTAAAAATATCTTGAAAATTGAAAGCTAAAGTCTTTCATAGTTTTACTTATTATATGTCTACTATATTAGTGTATAATGTAAGTCTGTAGTGTTAGTAGCATGTTACTCATCATTGTCCTGATATCAATTTTTACCAACATCGATTCACTCACTGACTCATACACTTATTATATATATCTTAACCCTGATCTGTCATTCAATGACAAATTCTAATTATCATTTACTAGATTGTTTCTTAAGGTCCTAGTTATAATAAAATAATTAAAAGTACTGGTCAGCTACAGACGAACACAGACAAAAATTCTTCAGCATTAAGAGTTGTCGTTCTTTATTTTGGATTGGTGCTTTATAAAATTAATTTAAAATATCGCCGATTAGTTAATATATATTTTTTAAAAATTCAACCTCATCATGAATCATTGTTTAATCATTTCCATTCTGTATTTTGTGTATAGGACTGTTTTTAATATAAGCAGTTTGTCATAACAAATCATCACCCTCTTGCGACAATATTTTAAAAGGCCGATACTTAGCGAACCTCGTTAGTGATCAAAATAAAACTTTATAACAAATCGTAACCTAAAAATAATGAATGATCATTTTACTATAGCAATATTTCGATGAAATTTAATAGTTTTGTTAAAACTTAACGCAAAATGTTGTCTAGTTGATCCATTTTAACACACGTCTGGTCCAAGATGGCGATCTCTCGTCAACTTCGGCATGTGCGCGAAAAAAACTATTAGGGTTTCCCGCGTTCATTGCCACTAACACTTCCTGTATAGAGACTTCTGGTTCATGTTATATACCATTTTAAAGGGCAAAAGATGACCTTTTCAACAGTATAAAGTAGGTGAACAGATGATAATGGGTTTCGAAGTTATAATGCGTCAAACATAACACATAATTTGGATTATCATTTTCTACAGTAAAATTTTTAAAAAATTAAATCAACCGATGTTTATGTTAAAGGTCATTATCTTAGCTTTCCGTTGATATAAGATTTATTTTTATTGGTTGAATCCTTGAAGAGTTAGAACGCGTTATGTGAGCATACCCAAAAACGATGTCGGAGGTAAGCCATTTTCAAATCTCGCCACGGACACTTCAGTACGCTTTACCGACTGTGAGTTTATCGATCAAAACGTAATAAATACGTCATTCAAATGTACAAACAAAACTTATATTTAATGTTGGAAGATTCCTTTATTTGATAAAACAATTTCCAACCATTTCTTTCTTTTAATTACTGAGATAGACAGTTCTGAAAATGAGTGAATTCAGTCAAAAAGTGACGTTGTCTCCAGTCTCCATATAGCGAGTGGTCTTACCTACTAGTACCACTGTTCATTTCAGCATGAGTAAATCTCTCTAGTACCACTGTTCATTTCAGCATGAGTAAATCTCTCTAGTACCCACTGTTCATTCCAGCATAAGTAAATTTCTCTAGTACCACTGTTCATATCAGCTTGAGTAAATTTCTCTAGTACCACTGTTCATTTCAGCTTGAGTAAATGTTTTGTCAACATGATCAGATATTGCAATTTTCCCAAGGCTACCACCTCTTATCATTTTATTGGGTGCTTCAGTCCTCTCATTCCTGTCATCTTTTAGCTTGCCTCCAAGAAAAGGCAAAGTGTATTCTTCTTAATAATTGTTAACAAACAAATGAGCTTTTTTGTCTACTCCAATAATATCATTGCTCACTATGGAAAGTTATTCTATGGATGCCTCAAAGACTATTATGACTCCCATCTTCTTGGTACAAACTGTACAAGAGTAGAAAACTTGAATAAAAGGATATACATGTTTTGTGAATGCTGGCCAAAATGTCTTACAGGAGATGTTAATAAGAAAGCATCTAGCTACCTTTGTCTCAAGTGACAGCAAGCATGTATAAGCCACTGAAACTAGTCTCAGTTTGCAAACAGCAATAAGAACATATCTCCAAATCAGAAGTTTTTTTAATTGGCATCAAAAGACAGCAAGAATATGGCTCTGAGAATGAAGATGGTCGAAAGTGGCATCTAAAAACAGTATACATGTATCACCAACTGAGGCTGTCTTAAGTGGCATCAAAAGGCGATAGGCACATGTCTCTAAGATGAAGAATGGTCCAAAATGACACCTAAAGATAGTAAAGGTTATGTCTCCAAGAAAGGAGATGGTCTAAATGGTACCAGAACACATGACTAAAATAAATCATACTCTTCTCCTATTACATATACATAACAAACATGTTGGAGATAATAAACATTCCAATAAAAAATAATAAACATGCCAATTGGAAATAATAAACATGCTAATTGGAGATAATAAATATGCCAATTGGAAATAATAAGCATGCCAATTGGAAATAAGCATGCCAATTGGAAATAAGCATGCCAATTGGAAATAATAAGCATGCCAATTGGAAATAATAAGCATGCCAATTGGAAATAATAAACATGCCAGTTGGAAATAATAAACATGCCAGTTGGAGATAATAAATATGCCAATTGCAGATATTAATATGCCAATTGCAGATATTAATATGCCAATGGGAAATAATAAATATACCAGTTGGAGATAATAAACATACCAGTTGGAAGTAATAAACATGTCAGTTGGAGATAATAAACATGCCAGTTTGAAGCTTACTGTTCCATGTTGAGATAATTATACATTGTATTTGCTTATTAAAGCAAAATAGAAATGTATCTTTCATGTAATTTAACATTGTATTTTTATTGTGAATGCTAATGCACTTCAACTTAAATTTTATAATTACAATTAACAGTGGGGTCATGACTTCAGACCAGATTATAAAAAGTTGAATCTCCTCAGAGCAAAATTTCCAGGTGTGCCTGTTATGGCTCTTACTGCCACTGCCACACCACGAGTACGTCGAGACATTATTCACCAGCTAGACATGAAGCAGCCAAAATGGTGAGTAAACAATTTCTTTTTCCAAACCAAAAAGAAAAGGGATATACTTACATATAAATGATAGGGTTTTGTTATACTTTTTTAAATTTAAAAACAGTATTATGAGCTGGTAAGTCCTGTTTGGAGCAGAAGGAAGTTCTAAGTGGTTTAGAGGACAGCTGTCCATGGTCATGGCTAAAGGTCAGGTTAAGTTTATGAGAGGTCAGAGACCTATAGGAAAGAAGGGCTGTAACTCTTAAAGTTCTGTTATTTTATGACAAAAATTGTACTAAAATTTATTTTCAAAATGTGTTTGTTTTCTTCTTTGCAGAAAGTAAAAAATAAAAATCTTAAAATATTAGTTCTTTACAGGAATTTCAAAAAGAAAAAAATAACTTCCACACTTTTGTTACCTTACATGATTCGACTCTGTTCAATTATCAATAAATGAATTATCACTTAAATGATAAGACTTCCAGAAAGAAAAAAATAACCACAGCAGTCTTGCTTGACATGATATGGACTTTTACAGGTTCAGTTTCAGTTATTATTACATGAGAAGAATCCATGCAGAAATAATAACTGGAATCTTGTTGCCAAAAAGAACAAATAATTGCTTAATTCTTCTTGCCAAAAAGAGTAAATAATTATTTAATACTTCTTGCCAAAAAGAACAAATAAATACTTCATTCACACCTCACATGGTTTGACTTTGCAGGTTTATGCAGAGCTTTAACCGGCCCAACTTGAAATACTTAGTGCGACCCAAAAAGCCATCAAATGCAACAGCTGATGTTATTGAACTAATCAAATCCAAGTTCAGAAGAGAATGTGGCATTGTTTACTGTCTTTCAAGGTATTTTTATCTTAGCATTTCAAGTTACTTTTTACTTTGGCATTTCAAGTTACTTTTTATCTTAGCATTTCAAGTTACTTTTTACTTTAGCATTTCAAGTTACTTTTTATCTTAGCATTTCAAGTTACTTCTTATCTTAGCAGTTGAAGGTACTTTTCACCTTAGCAGTTGCTTTTTATCTTAGCATTTCCAGTTACTTTTTACAAGAACAGTTCAAAGTACTTGGATTATAGAACTATAAACTTCTGTCATTTCGTGTTTCTCTCTCTCTCTCTCTCTCTCTCTCTCTCTCTCTCTCTCTCTCTAGTCTTTAATTGATGCAGATGACACCTGTTTAGACTGGGAATTGAGGGCCATGGAAAGCTACATCTGAGTTGTTTTGTACAGTAGATCACATTTGAAAACTAATTTGCTCTGCAAGTTATCAGTTTATGTAACACCTAACACTAAACATAACAGAACATTTTTCTTATTTAGAACTCATCTGTTTCATTTGCACTTTCCTACAAAAGTACTTGCATATACATGATTTGGTTGTGTGTGCATATAATTTTGGTTGAATGTATCGCTTGCAAATATCAGCGGTCTGCTATATATGAAATTTAAATTAGATTTATTAACTTAATGAAGTAATCACAGAATTCAAAGTAAATTTGAAAGTATATTAGCAGATGTTTAGCACTGAGTCATTTTGAACATATAAATTTTTAAGAGACTACTGACAATTACTTGATAGGCACACACTTAGATTTGGAACATATAAATTTTAAGAGACTACTGACAATTACTTGATAGGCACACACTTAGATTTGGAACATATAAATTTTAAGAGACTACTGACAATTACTTGATAGGCACACACTTAGATTTATAACATATAAATTTTAAGAGACTACTGACAATTACTTGATAGGCACACACTTAGATTTGGAAAGCATTCGATTCTTTTAAATAACATAAAGAACAATTGGGAATATTGAGATTTCTTCTATCCTTTCAGAAAAGAGTGTGATAGTGTGTCTGAACATCTTCGGAAGGCTGGAATTGAGGCAGAGGCATACCATGCAGGTCTTAGTGATGGTGATCGCACACATGTACAGGATCGCTGGCTTAATGGAGATAAGTGCAAGGTATTGATTGTATATAATATATAATGTATAATTTATGCAAGTATAAATAAACATTTGTTCATTAATTAATTAATTAATCTGTTTGTGCCTATTTTATGTAATGCATTCCCCATTTGCTGTTAAATGATTGTTTAGTTCATTTAAATGATTTTTGCACTGATAGCATTGTAATAAAACCTACTGTTTTGATTATGAGAGATACAAAACTTTATATCTTTTTTTTTTTAAGTGGAATTTAATCAATTAAAAATATGCCAGCATTTGTTTCTTTGGTATTGATAACTATTTTTATTACATAACTTAAAGAATATTATATTAAAGCCAAGCTGCATGAAAAAATAAAGAAAATTGATTTCTCTTTCAGATTCCTGAGGTGAATGAATATTTGTTTACTATGTTTAATTCATCTTGTTATTGATGTTCCTCTATAAATAAAACAAATTTTCAGGTGATCTGTGCAACCATAGCTTTTGGTATGGGAATTGACAAGGCAGACGTGCGATTTGTTATTCATTATTCGCTGCCAAAGTCTGTTGAAGGCTACTACCAAGAAGCTGGCCGAGCTGGCCGTGATGGCGTCATTGCTCATTGCATTCTCTTCTATACCTACAGTGATGTAAAGAGACTCCGGAGAATTATTGACAGTGAGTCACCAAAAAATGTTCATATTTATTATTTATATTCATGTAAGAGACTGGCAAATTGATAGCTGGCAATGATAATTATATTATTGTAACTATTGTTGGTAATTGCTGTTTTATTTTCTAAATTAATATAGTGTTCTGCTACCATTCCCACATTAGTTGTTAGCATTGATATAGAAATGCTTAATAATTTTAGGAAATGAACACTGAAGATTAATCTTATTTGTTATTTAATATTTTGGCATTGAAAGGAATGTCTGGGGTTTTTTTGTCTTCTTTCAAATCTGAACATGAAGCAAACATTTTTTAAATATTAAAATATTTTTAATAGATAATCTGTAAACATCTTCTTTATAA
This sequence comes from Sinotaia quadrata, assembly GCA_028829895.1. Taxonomy (NCBI): domain Eukaryota; kingdom Metazoa; phylum Mollusca; class Gastropoda; order Architaenioglossa; family Viviparidae; genus Sinotaia; species Sinotaia quadrata. Next base: position 45,460,427 of record CM054177.1, on the reverse strand, counting down.
TATGTATGATTTTAAACAATTGAAAAAATAATTTCTTTGTATTGTAATAGATTAATATATATATGTTGTAATAGATTAATATGTATATATTATAATAGATTATTATATATTTTTTTATGAAACCTTAAAGATGTCTTTAACATTAAGATTCCTATACTGTGCTGTGCATTAAAGCTTACTGCTAATGCCTGGAGCTCCAACAAAACCCCACTTATAAGACTGATTAAGAAGAATTTAAAAAGATTAATCCCCTTACCATGCGACTATTATTCCTTATTCATTACCTCACTTGTAAGAACAAACAGGTAAAGTAATGGAAAAGGTGGGGTAGAGTAGAAATCTAGTTAGCATTCAGGAACACCTGTTATGTTTTACTCACTCAAGCTTACAAAGCTACAACTCAGCTTTTTTAAACATAAGAAAAGGTTGTATTAAGAGGTACACAAAATAATCCTCTCAAAGGCAAACCAATTTTGAAATAAATAACTGAATTTGCTACATTTGATAAGCTCTCTGCATCTGCACTGAACCACACAAAAAAATAGAGATAGAAAGATACTGAATAAAGGAAAAAATAGAGAGAGAGGGAGATACTGAACAAAGGAAAAAATAGAGAGAGGGAGATACTGAACAAAGGAAAAAATAGAGAGGCATTGGGAAAAAATAGAGAGGGAAATACTGAACAAAGGAAAAAATATGTGAGGCACTGGAAAAAAGGGAAAAAATAGAGAGGCACTGGAAAAAAGGTGGGGAAAATAGAGAGAGAGAGATACTGAACAAAGATAGCCACTCAAGGTAAGAGAAGAAAGTTTGATATTTTGAATTCTACTTGGATTATTTTGATACTTGGGAATCAGCAGTAGGCTTGAATATTCAGCAGAGTATCGCTATGTTTTGTAAATCCAGTTGTTTTTTTGATGGAAAATTGGTGTTCCCACTTTCTGTTTGGTTATATGCTAAACTGTGATTTAGGCTTGTAGTGAAGAAAGAGAAATAAAATATCAGTCCATGTTTCCTTTGCTTTTCAGTGGACCCAGCTTCCACTTATGATTCCAAACGAGTACACATTGATAACCTGTTCCGCATGGTTCAGTACTGCGAAAACTTAGCAGACTGTCGCCGTGCTCAGATCCTCCACTACTTTGGGGAACATCATTTTGACCGGGACCGCTGTAACATAGTTCCTGGAGCTATATGTGATAACTGCAGCTCCAAGGTATGAATGGGCGTGACTTGTAATGTATTAGGCCTATATATTTGCATTCTTCAAAAAATATTGAATGTATTAATATTACAATGAAAACCAGTTTTAATTTCATCATAATGTGGGAATCAGAGTAGTGATTAATCCCTTTAAGCCCATTATTCATAAATAATAAAGTATAAATTTATAAATAGTTTAAAATCACTGAAATGTTATTTCAATTTTGAAATAAGTAACACTTGAAAATGGGTGTGAAAGAGAAAATCACATTTAAAAATATATATTTTAATGATATATGTATGTCTTTAAGTAATTTTTCTAAAATGTAATGTTTGGCAACTACTTGTTTATAGTGTACCTTCATTGCTGTCTCCTCTCCTGGAAGCTAATATTGAATATGAGTGGATAGTTCAGAATCAGTGTAAAGTTAGTTTTGGAATAACTTCTTTTCTAATAAGAGTGAATTGTCATTTGGTGTTCGGGCTTTGTGGTCACTTATCATAGCGTTAGCAGTCCCACATACTTCAAGAATGGCTTTTTAATTTTTATTTAAAAAGATAAAATTAATGTTTCAGTACTAGTTTAGTACGTTGTTAAAAATGAATTTTCAGGTTTGATGCTTTTTGTTAGCAGTTTTGGGGTTGGGTTGCTTTTTTGTGTGTGAGTGTGCATAGATATTTAAGTTGAACCTTTCATAGATTTGAATTGTTAAAAATATATTCTCACATTTATCATATGTATGAAATACTAACTTGCTTAAAATAAATATCCAATTTTTAGTTTAGTGAAAGTTTTTGCAACTGGTTCAACAAAAACTAGATTGCAAATTTGCTTATAGGAGATTTTTGAGTGGTAGTAGCACATCTGACAGTTTTGTAGATATGTCCGAATATAAAGTGAGCTTACAGTACTTAGATTTTAAAGCTATAATAAACTTGTTATAAACATATTGTAATGGAAAGTACTTTAATAAGTGATTGTGTGTGTACATGGTTGTTTCAGTTTAGCAGTAGTTTTTTTTTTTCTAGGATATGTTTACAGTGCGGGACGTGACAGAAGATGCAAAAGAGGTGGTAAAGTGTGTGCGTGAATTGGCCACTAATCGCAGAGGAGACTATACGCTCCTACACTTTGTGGAAATTTTCAAAGGCATGGAGAAAATTATTTTCTTAAAGCTGATAACACTGAATAATGTACATAATATTGTTTTGGAAACCTTTGTGAGTTAGTTTTTTCGATCTGTTTCCATTATGCTTGTTTTGTAGTTTCATTCTTCTTTTTCTTTCATAACTCTTCTCTTTAGTGTTATCACATAAATATCTTCTTGGTGCCTGTTGTAGAGAATTTTCATTAATCTTTTTAATAATCTGCTTTGCTTTTGGTCTAGATGAGAACACCTGTTAAATTTTGACAAAATGTTAGCAGAAACTATTGAAGGAAAAAAAACTAAAACAAATTTGTTCATTTTAACTTTTATACCATTAGACATGATGATTGAAGTTGGAATTGAAATTATTTATTATTATTATTTGATAATTTTTCTCCAAACTCAACACAAAATTGTTGTTATTTTCTAAAATGTCAGTTAAATTTTGTTTAAGGAGTAAGACAAAAGTTATGGAATTAAACATTATATTTCCATTTGTACACATTTAGCCAAATGCCATGGACAATATATTTGTTTATTTGTTTCTTTTTTTGTTAGCATATTTATTTGTAACATTCTTCTCCCAGTAACCATATTTTTAAGTTAGTCTATTGCTTTGGCATCTTCTGAGAGAGAATGTTAAATGTACACATTTCATATATTTAACAAAATTATTTTATTTTATATATAGGATCTCAGAATACTCGTATCATGGATCTTGGTCACAACAAACTGGCTTTGCATGGGAGGGGCACTGCATATAGTCGCGCTGATGCTGAACGCTTTATGCACAAGCTTGTTATTGATGGGGTACTGGTAGAGGAATTACGGATCACGGCAGCAGACACTACTGCTTGTTACATCAGGCTTGGACCTCATGCAGCCAGTGTTTTGCAGGACAAGATTAAGGTAGACCTCATATAGCCAATGTTTTACGCATGACAAGATTAAGGTAGACCTCATATTGCCAGTGTTTTGCAGGACAAGATTAAGGTAGACCTCATAGCCAATGTTTTATGCATGACAAGATTAAGGAAGACCTTATATTGCCAGTGTTTTCAGGACAAGATTAAGATAGACTTCATATAGCCAGTATTTTACGATAAGGAAGACCTCATGCAGCCAGTGTTTTGCAAGACAAGATTAAGGTAGACCTCATGCAGCTAGTGTTTTACAGGATAAGATTAAGGTAGACCTCTTGCAGCCAGTGTTTTACAGGATAAGATTAAGGTAGACCTCCTGTAGCCAGTGTTTTACAAGATAAGATTAAGGTAGACCTCTTGCAGCCAGTGTTTTACAGGATAAGATTAAGGTAGACCTTATGTAGCCAGTGTTTTACAAGATTATAAGGTAGACCTTATGTAGCCAGTGTTTTACAAGATTATAAGGTAGACCTCATATAGCCAGTGTTTTACAAGATTATAAGGTAGACCTCATATAGCCAGTATTTTACAACAAGATTATAAGATAGACCTCATATAGCCAGTGTTTTGCAGGACAAGATTAAGGTAGACCTCATATAGTCAATGTTTTACAAGACAGAATTAAGATACACTTCATGTAGCCAGTGTTTTACAAGACAAGGTTAAGGTAGACTTCAAAGCCAATGTTTTAAGCAGGACAAGATTAATGTAGACCTCATATTGCCAGTGTTTTACAAGACAAGATTAAAGTAGACCTCATGCAGCCAGTGTTTTGCAGGACAAGATTAAGATAGATCTTATATAGCCAGTGTTTTACAAGATTAAGGTAGACCTCATGCAGTCAGTGTTTCATGCAAACAAGATTAAGGTTGATGTCATAGCCAATGTTTTATGCAGGACAATATTAAGATGGACCTCACGCAGCTAGTGTTTCATGCAAGACAAGATTAAGGTAAACCTCATGCAGTTTGTGTATTATGCAAGACAAGATTAAGGTAGACTTTCATACAATTAGTGTTATGCAAGATAAGATTAAGATTAAAAATAGTGTTTGTATAGGGTTTGACAAGTATGGGTTTTTATAGTGATAGTAATGTACATTGACCTTTTTGGTTTGAAATTGTGATCTGCTTGTGTTTTATTAATTCTGATACTTATTAATCACTGTTCACAATTTGGTTTAATTACTTTCAGGGTATTTGCATAAAATATTTTGTAGTTCTGTTTTCCAGATAATTTAATTTATATGCCCATTTCTTTATTTTTATAGATTGCAATCCCAGTACAAGGTGGACGAAAACAAAGTGAAGTTAATCGCATTGGCCAGGAGCCACAGACTTCAAAACAACAATTAGTGGAAGAATGTTATAAGGAACTTGTTGCCCTTGCTAAGACAATTGGTAATGGTTGACTAATTACTTCCCTTCTTTTTTTCTTCATCAAGCCTATGGAGTTAGATTAGAAATGAAGAAAGTATTATCCATACACTTGTAAATATTGTAATCTACAGGTTACTAATGAAGGATTGGTTTGGTTGGCAACACAGTGTACAAAAAAAATGTTAATTTTTCAAAGTTGCATTAAGCAAGAGTAGAGTGATTCCCTTCCCCACCCTGGTCCCAAGCCTTTTATGGACATATGCTATCTTACTCTTGACCATAATTAATGAAATTTTGATATGTATAAATAAATAAAGACATATTGATTTTTAAGAAGAAAGAAACATTAAATCAAGTTTCTCAAGACAGACATTCAGTAGACCTTAATTCCTTTGACTTGAGAGTACTTAGAATTACTTAGAGTAATTCTAAAGCAGGGAAATCTGTTTTATTTTTCAGCGATAGAGCATGGTAGCAAGAATTATGCCCTTATCTTCCCCAATACCATGTTATGGCAGTTAGCAGAGAAGACACCACTGACTGTTGAAGAAATGAAACAAGAAATCGATGGGCTCCCAGAAACAAAGATCACCAAATATGGTGCCCACCGATTCCTTGATGTTACCACAAAGTATTTTGCAACACTGTCAGGTAGGTACAGCATTTTTAATGGGACATGGCTATTGTCGCCACTATACCCTGGAGTGACTTTGTAATAATGACTTATATCACATATGTGTAATTAGTTATGATACAAGTGCTGGTGCAGAGTATGGGTCACTGGTTAGATATGTATATCTGCAACTATTACGCCGATAAACTGGCACGTCGCCAATTTGGCTCCGCCCCCACTCAGGTCTCAGCTGAGAATCAATGTTTATGAATATATGACGATTTTAAATAGACGAATAGAGGACAAGGCGTACTCATTAGATTATCACTTCGGACTACGAAAAACAAACGATAGAAATTACTTCACTAACAAATACGGTTTAAAATGATAACAAGAAATTTAATAAAAGAAAAATTAACAAGATTTAGAAAAACAATAGTTCATCCTAAGACAGTTTCTACACTGTAGTCACATTCACAATCAGCACTTAACTCATATGCTGGAATGATGTTATAGTATTGTAGACTTGAATCTCCCGTAGCACTCAGATCAAAGTGAGAATCACACCAGAGACAAAGTAACCAAGATAAAACAGAACGGCCACACAAGCCACCAGGCAAACAGGCAGTCCGCTACAAACACGCAGCTACAGAAACAAGCCACCGAAAGCTCAGCAGTCAGAAACAAAAATAAAAACCCTGCAACACAAACAACTGCAAAGCCTAAGTGTCCAGTCAATTGCTCTATTAATAAATACTAATTTTGGCATAAGCCATGTTAACATGTCCAGAATAAAACAACATATAACATCCTAATAAAACCTAACCATTCATACAATACAAAGACGTTTTACCTTATGCAGCCAAGAGTTTTGCTGTCTTATACAACCCGTTGTCAGAAGGGGACTCTCCCAGTTGCCCTCCAAAGACGATTTCAGGAACAAGAAGATAAAAATTCGCTATGGGTCTTTTATCACCGTTGGGATCACACCTGCGCCTATTAAACATGCCTTCGATCCGACCATATGCTTAGCGCTAATACGGATTATGCCTTTCTAACGACTTCTAAATGCACACGCTGAACTAGCTAACAACGTTTCCTATTGTATACCAAAACACACACACACGCACCGCATAAATAATCTCTAGCTAGCTTATTGGCCATTGATCACGCAACATAAACAACAAACACTCGATCACCTATCTGCCACAAACATCAAACACCAGTCAATAAATCTACCACCATGCACCACTCATTCGTTCAGGACCTCACTTCTAAGTCAACATGACGCAATACTCACATGTCATTCAAATTACAATAATGTTCAATTTAAATGCAACAATGAAAATTTATATAAAATATATGGGAAAATTCCCCATCATACAACAGCTATTTGAGAAAATGATACATTTGCTGTCATCATGTTCCGTCTTTTGCTTTGTGGGAATCGTAACCAGTGTTTATTTAAATGGATATTTCTTTATACTCCACTTATAAAACAATTATAGCATACTTCTACATATCAGCTAGCTTAGAGTAATTTTACAAAACACAGAAGGTTTTTCATTCATATGTTCACATGATGGCTGCAACCTGGCATGGTGACCAGCTTACAACAGACGTGGGTGATAGCTGCAGCATGTTGTTGTAGTGACCAACTGCATAATGCCCTTTATTATAGAATAAATTATGGTTATTTTGGTATGTTGATGTTGTGTATTGTAATCAAAAAAACTTTCACCATAATTCTTTCTTTAGCATATGGTTATCAAACCTTTTCTCCTCACTCACCTATCAGCTTTTCCCATGGAGTTCAATTACAAAATCAACAAATGCTGGAAACACATTTTCAATTTCAAACATCTATTCATTGCTACAAGAGTTGTTTCCAAAGGGTGTTACTGCTTCTTTTAAAAGCAGTGCTCTGCATCCTCAGTTAATGCTTTCATCATACTCAGTTTGTGTTGCTTAATCTTTCCAGGATTTTTGTTTTCTTTTTATTAAAAATCTGCTTTAACTGGGCCATTTAAAGTAAATATGACTTAAATGACAGCATTCAGCCATCTAGACTTTAGATTTCACAGTGCTGTGTCCCTGAATTAATTCAGAACAATGAGAATTCATAGTGCACTTTTTCTCAAATTGAATGCAGTGCATTTGTTCATGGATTAAGATTAATCATATTAGAAATACTTTGTTTCTAGAAAACATTTTTTGTATTGACTGCTGATCTGCTCACTCATACAGCACTGCTTGAGGAGACAAACCAAGGACAAGATGAAAACGCAGAGATAGTTGACGATTGGGCGTCCCCATATTTCTCTGCTCCCACTACCACTCACAGAGGCAGAAAAAAAGGATGCAACAGAGAGAAGGTGAGATATTATCAGTTTTACTGTTTTATTTTCTAACTATTTTTGCATTGAAGTAAATGTCTGTGTATATGTAGAGGGGTGGGGTTATTTTTTTCTTTCCCTATTTGCTTTGCAATTCTCAGTTGGGTAGGAAAAGGGTGTCAAGGATTTACCTTTTGTTACTAAATGGAAAGCACAAGTAGTGAGATGTCCAGATAATTGAAAGCCTGTGTTGGGCCACTAAAAACACTAATGGAAGTTCTGTATAAACACTTTGTACAGGCAAATTTAATAGCAAGTAAAGTATAACTGCCATTTAGGATTGTATAGCTCACACATACATTATTATTCTCAACTGATGTTTTGCTCTACTAAGATTAGTTTATGGGATTGTTTTGGTTTAGTTTTGAGTTAACTGTAGCCATAAAATTTGCAAAGAATATTGTTTCTTGCTGCAATAGAGAAGTGTTAATACAGAGTTCATAAAAACCTCGAAAAGCCCTCAAAGAATAAGAACCATCTTGAAAAGTACTTGAATTTTATTTTGGCCTTGAAAAGTACTTGAATTTCCTTGAATTAATTGCAGAGTTTTTATATTTTAAAGAAGTATCCCACTAATTTTTCCTCTCCATCAGTTTGCGTAAATATACCTATTTTAAATAAAAATGTGAAAACATTTGCAAGTCATATTACCACCATTGCAGAGTTTTCAATACTTCGGTTCTATCTAGTATGTTGTCCAAAGGCCCAGGTAGGATATCAAGAATTCCAACTTGGAGCACTAAGAACATTTGGAAACTATATAACTAATGTACAACATAAGTTTTCAATTCTGTAATAGGACTTATCAAGAATAGTAGTTATTTTGAATTTTGTTGTTTGGTCAGTTTGAAAAGATTTGTTTCTTGTACAGTTTGATTTCTTTTTGGTTTGTGTAGAAAAAGAAAGTGCTGCTATCAACTCAGAAATAAATTATTTGCATATTACTCTGTAAATGGGGGTGTAATATTTGTTTTCTTGTCTTGAGTATCTTTTATCTTCTTTTTCTTAAAATAACTTGTGAGTGCATAGTGTTGTGTAATAAAATTTTTATTTTATTTCTCCCCTTCAGGCCAGTATTTGGGTCAATTAAACAGAAATGTCTTTGCTGTGACTCTTGAATTTTGCTGTTAAATTAATGTCACTGATAGTGGCTGCTTTACATACTAATTTTGTTGCTTCTACTAATCATGCTTTTTTATATATATATATTTTTTTAAACAGCAAACTAAATCAAGACCAAAGAAATTTATACAGAGAGGTGGTTACAAAAAACGCGGAGGCAGGCAAGTTTTATCAACCTTTAGTTTTTTTTAAATTTCGTAATTAAATATTAAAAAATGTATAATCTATTTAGTTTAGTTTTGTAAATGTAGTTTATTAGGATCTCTATAAAATATTTATTTCAATGTATTTAAACCTGCATTAGTTAGATATCTGAGAATAATTCAAAATATTATTTGATTTTACTATATTCAGCCCCACCTGAGTTATCTGAGAAAGTTAGGAGAGATAGGTAGGTGTTACAGTAACAGTGATTGTGAACAAAATTATCTAAAGGTAAAGGTATTCATAACTAGGATCCAGAATGCATTGTTTTAATTTTAACCCACAAGTTTTCTTCTTGACTGACCAGACCTCTCTACTGTGTATTGTCTTTGCAGCACCAGAGGTGCTAGAGGGAATGGCAAACAATCAAATGCCAGAGTTAAAGCATCAACTGCAAATGGAGAGAAAGTGAAAACTGCTTTTACCAAGTCCACACTTGGGCTGATGCCAGACCCTCGTGCAAGGTCATACCTTGCATCAATCGGCTCATACATGGGCTGAGATTTTAGTCAGGGTTTCTCAAATTTAGTGTCACATATCACTATGACCATCTAAAATATAGAAATATAAAATGTATAAGCTGCCTATGAAAGCACAGGAGATTGTGCTCCAGCGTTGAAGTATCTTTGCCATAATGTTTCCATGTTATGGATCTTTTTTTGTGTGGATGTGAGTACTGCTCTTCTCTAGCAAAGACAAGCTGTTGTTAATGTATTTTAATTTATAATAATCTCTCTTATTGCTTAATTTTAAAAAATTAATGTATGTGATACTTATCTTATGCAATCCACTGTATTTTAATGATATTAAGAAATGGGGGGTGTGGTTGGTGTGTGTTTGTGTGTGTTGTAATAATACCATTTATGTTGTCATGTACTTTCACGTTGACACATTTATTTCTATTGGCTAATGTTAACAAACATTTATAAACATTTGATATATGTTGTTTGGGCCTTTTAAAAAAAATAATTTGTTGTTTAGTGTGGTGGTAGTGAAGAGAGTTGCTACAATGTGATCCAAGATGCCGTGGACATTTGACTGACAGACCAAAACTTATTTCTAATTCCACTGTGTCTGTGAAACAACATTTTTAATAAAGTGAAGATGAAACATAAGTGGTTTAAGAAATAAATCAAGTTTATTTCATCATTTCATGGAGGTAATATAGTTCCTGATACCTATGATGCCTGGATGACTTTGGGGTGAAATGAGATTTTCATTGAATAAATTCTGTTATATTCATATACATATATTCCACTCAAAACCTTTTTCCTTTCACATTTATTCCACTGATCTTTCTGCATATGGCCTGTTAGGAATTCCAGATGAAATTAATTCCAATTGATGACAATACAATTAACAATACAAGACACAGACACTCCAATACAATTTACAATTAATAGAGAAAAAACACCGTAGACAAACATTATCTGGAAAATACCGCCAACAAGAAAAACACGCTCTTCACAAACGGAAAAGGAGGAAACAAGACGGGCTTTCATCCAAACCCCGACCACCACCGAAGAAAACAAGAAAAGCCAAACTTCCACACCACTTCAGAAAGCAGAGAGACACAAACTACGAACAACGACGACGACGACAAACCAAAAGAAAAAACACCGGGAAACAACCAAACACGCAAAAAACGAAGTAAGACAAAAAAGAAAAGAGTAATAAATCAGCTGACCCTCCTAAAGAAGACAGAACGACAGAACTCGCAGTAGCCATCCCCGAACTAGCAAGCACACGAGTGGCTCCTGCACTTCTCACCACTACCCGAGTCACCACCAAGGGCCGCTATGACAACCACGCCGACGACGATGACAACAGACCAAAACAAAGCCACAAAACGAAACGACAGTGCCCACCACCTGGCATCAGACGACAACAGGAACCGCAACAACATCAACACCACCACAACGGCCACCACCGACAACATCGACAACAATGGCAAAGGCGCAGTGAGCATCAGTAAATGCAATGGGGTTATTACAACACTCAGTTGCAGACATGATCCAACTCATGCTAGACAATCTAAACTGGCCACCAGCACACATCTATACACAACCCTACATACGCCGGGGACAACAACAACAGCACCGACTAGAGCGACCAAATCACTAAGCAGGAAAGGGGGGGTTGAACATCCCAGGCGCACATACATGCTAAGTACAGACTTGGTGTGTTTCTAGCCTGTAAAACACACATACGCCGCCACAACAACGGCGACTTAGTCAATGGAACTCCGGACTAAAGCCTACCTTCACCGACCTGACATGCAGCACAGCAATCATCACCAGCGACATGCATCGACACACACACTAGGGGAACCTGGGGTAAAATGAGATAGTGGGGTAAAACGAGAAACACGAATTATTGAAACACAGAGAGAGAAAGCTCTTCAGCAAGGAGTCTAATAAAGAGATCACGTGGTACTGCCTTGCCGGCAATGTCCGATTTGTTTGTTTGAGCTGCGTGCATCGGCGAGAGGTAAATATTTCAATTTTATCTTTTTTGATCTATTTTTATGGTTATGCTGCAATCGTGTTCATTAGGAAAAAAGGTACAGATTTGTCAGACAAGAATTAACATTCTGAGAGATATTTATATGGGCAACGGTAATATATTTATCAGTTTGACCTACTTAAGCATGGCAGTGTGTGGTTTGGAGGCTTTGTGAAAAAGCATAAGTGGGGTAAAACGGGACAAAACAATGGGGCAAAATGAGACGCTGTCTCGTTTTACCCCTAATGGTCACAAGGTCATTAAATGTGTATGATTGCATGTTTAAATGAAAAAAAAATTATCAGAATTATTTCTTATAAAATATTCTCTTTTTTTCAGCCCTTGGATCAATTGCAACTGTCTTTACAAAAGAGGAAGAAGAGGAGCTTGTCAGGTGTGTCCAGCAGATGGAGAAAATGCTCTTTGGTCTTTCTTCATACGAACTTCGTAAACTTGCCTATGAGCTTGCAGAAAGAAACGGAAAGGCCAACAAGTTCAATGATGAAAAAGGAGTCACTGGCTACGACTGGTACAGGGGGTTTATGGCCCGGCATTCAGACAAGCTGTCACTTCAAAAACCTGAAGCAACTTCAGCAGCTCGAGCCATGGGCTTCAATAGAGTTGCAGTCACATCTTTCTTTGACCTACTTGAGGATGTGGTGGATAAATACAAGCTGAGTGGAGACAGGATCTGGAATTGTAATGAAATAGGTGTTTCCACAGTTCCAAAGTCTCTCTCAAAAGTTGTGGCAACCAAAGGGAAGAGGCAGATAGGTTCGGTCACTTCTGCAGAGAGGGGGCAGCTTGTAACTTCGGTAATATGCTGCTCTGCTGCAGGACAATACATGCCACCAATGCTTATATTCCCTCGAGTACGCATGAAACCTGAATTGATGGATGGTGCACCACCTGGAGCATGGGCTGAGTGCCACCCAAGTGGATGGATTCAAACAGAACTCTTCATCAAATATATAAGACAGTTCATACAGTTCACCAGAGCATCAAAGGAGAAGCCTGTGCTTCTGATTCTAGAAGGCCATGCAGCACACACGAAAAGCGTGGAACTGATTGACATTGCAAGAGAACATGGAGTCATTCTTTTGTGCCTTCCACCACACTGCACGCATCGACTGCAGCCGTTGGATTTAGCTTTCATGAAGCCACTCAGCACATTTTATGACCACCAGGTTCGGATTTGGTTACGCAATCACCCAGGGCGTGTGGTGACCCAGTTTCAGATCTCAAACCTCTTCGGGAGAGCATACCTACAGGCAGCAACGATGTTAAATGCAATCAATGGCTTCAAAGCTTCAGGAATATGGCCCTTGGACAGAAGCGTTTTTTCCGAAGCGGACTTCATTGCAGCTGAGGCAACTGATATTCCTGTTGCTGCTGATGACCTCAACCTCCAGACCACCACATCAGCTTCCAGCCATCCTACTGCCTCAACCTCCAGCTATTCCACCACCTCAGCATCTAGGCCTCCCACTGCTTCAACCTCCAGCACTTCTGCTGCCTGTACCTCCAGGCCTGTTGCCTCAGCTTCTAGCTATTCCACCACCTCAGCATATAGGCCTCCCACCGCCTCAAAATCCAGCACTACTGCTGCCTCTACTTCCAGGTCTCCTGCTGCTGCCTCAACCTCCAGCTATCCCACCACCTCAGTTTCCAGCCATCTCATTGCTTCAGCGTCAAGGCCTCCTACTTCCTCAACCTCCAGGCCTCCCCCTACCTCTACCTCCAGGTTTCCTACTGCCTCAGCCTCCACATCCAAGCCTCCTGCCGCCTCTACATCCAGGCCTCTCATTTCTTCAACCTCCACAGATTCACGCCGTCCCACTGCCTCAACTTTCATCAATGCTACCACCTCAGTTTCCACCCCAACCACTTCACCACAAAAACAAGACGAAACAGCATTTGGCATTTCCCCACAAGCCATCATACCCTTTCCTAAAGCAAACATTACTAAACGCGTGTCACGGCAAAGAGGAAAGACTGCTATTCTCACATCTTCTCCATATAAAAAGTCTCTTTTGGAGAAAAAGGAGAAGATAATATCAACAAAAACTCTAACCAAGGGTAAGGGTAAAGGTGTCAGCTCATCTGGAAAGCCCATTTCTTCATCCCAGAGCCAGTGCCAGGAACAGGATGCACAGTGCCTGTACTGTGATGAACTGTACTCCGAGAGTGCAGAAAGCTGGGTAGCCTGTCAAGGTGACTGCAACAGGTGGGCACACTACAGCTGTGCAGGTCTTGACGAAAGAAACAAGGCCCCAGTTTTCATCTGTGAACTCTGCGATGACTAACTTTTGTTTTATGCTACCTCCAGTGTATGTCTCGTTTTACCCCAGCTTATGTCTCGTTTTACCCCAGGCATGGGGCAAAATGGGACAATATGATTACCTCAATAAATCGTTAGTGTTTCTTTTGCAACAAATAAATTTCATCTTTCTTTTGTTGTGTCATTGTTGTCCATCCCTTGATTGTTTAGTACACAGAATTTCATTTACATGTAAATGTTATCTTTGATACAGCAGGTCTTTTTCCCTTAAGTATCTCGTTTTACCCCAGGTTCCCCTACATCTATTCGACACACAACCACCATCCCGCCCTCTCCAGAAACAAGTGAGGAGAGGAAGTTTTCTCCAGAGGACCTCCAAAGCTGAGAATATCTGCTTCCCGCATCCTCTGGAGACAGTGGGGGGAAATTTTTTTTTAAAAAGGCGGCTTCGGCCTCCCTACCGACGGAGGGCGGTTGAGGGTGTGTACTAAATAGGTGCGACCTGTTTCACTCCCTTCCGCCAGCCTTCCACTTCAGACGCATCCTTCGCGAGGCTGTGGGGATCCACACACACACACACACACACACCATCCTAAAGCAGACCAAGACCGAGAACATCATGAAGATAAAAGGTCTATTGCGGCTTCTGGGGTGAGTGTGAGCGAAACACGTTCTCGGGAATGCAAGTTCACATTTTTCTAATAAAAATTCATTTCAGTTGGTTGAACATAACGTTTGATCCTAGACGTTAGCAAAATAATGGCAGGTAATAGGTATAATAATTACGTAATATACATTGAAAGTAAAGACTCTCTTCAAAGGGGAGTAAATGTGTTAGTAGAAAAATATTTGATATACAAGTGGGTGTTCTTCCCCTTTTAAATATTTACACAGGATACAACTGTTCTTTCAAACTTCTGGAAATAATTGAATTTAAAATTGTGCATTTCTGTTACAATGTTATATATAAAATCGGTTCTGTTCCATGAATAATCGGTAAGAATTAAATGTGTATATAGCAGAAATTAAATATTCTAATACCTTACAATTAGTAAATAAGTGCATGAATGTTTGCAGGTCACTGGTAAACAAACCTTTTAAATAAAATGCAAAAATTGCAAAACGAAGTTATGACTGTTTCTTTTGAAACAATACTGACAAAAAAAATTACATAAGTGTCTCCTCGGATTCTATTTCAAATTAATACACAATGAGATCATCAATGTTCAACATCTTTAACTATCTTTGCAGTAACCTTAGATTTTAGAACGTGACCCCTCAACAACAATAAACCAGTAACAATATCTTTCTAAACCTGTCTGCCAATAGGCAACACACTAATCATAACCTCATAGAATAGTCTTAAAACCAGCAACAACATGCAAAATTAGCCAGTAGTGAACAAAACCACTATTCTAAATTCCTCAATCAGTCTGAAATAAATAGCATCACCAAAACCAAAGTAAATAAAAACACTAGTCATAATCTAACATCATCAGTGTCAAACCAGCATCAACACCTTGCCAAACAACCAGTAGCCAGCAAACTCGCTAGTCACAATTCCACAATTACTATGAAACATCAACACCATTCCAAACAACCAGTAGCCAGAAAACTCACTAGTCACAATTCCACAATCAGTATGAAACATCAACACCATGCCAAACAACCAGTAGCCAGCAAACTCACTAGTCACAATTCCACAATTACTATGAAAGATCAACGCCATGCCAAACAACCAGTAGCCAGCAAACTCTATAGTCATAATTCCACAATCAGTGTAAAACAAAAACACCATTCGAAACAATCAGTAGCCTGCAAACTAACTAGTAATAATTCCATAATCAGTATGAAAATGAAACAAAAACCTGTCAAGTAAGCCAGTAGTGAGCAAAAACACCACATGAGGACAAGTTAGTCAGTGGGCATCTGTACCATGGCAATCCATATCGTCAGTCTCAAACCAGAAAATCACCGTGCTAATCGAGAAACCAGTAAACAACACATTGTCATCATCTCAAACCAACTATAGACAGGTCGACCATGCGTTTTTATATATATATTGCTATTGCTTTCATCACAAGACAAATATCCATTTATTTCTTCACAAGGTTTCTCAACCGCGGTAGTTAGGGATTCTCCGAGAGATCGTGATTGAAAAAATAAACATCGTAGCTGTAATAATTTGTATGCAGGGATTCCCAGAGACCTGAAAATTATTTCGAGGGTAAAAAGGTTGAGAAAATGTTAGATACAATAATGATATAATAACTAGTGCCATCTTGTGGGTAAGCCGTCACTCAGTGTTATCTCCCTGTGTACGAGCTTTAGATAGAAATAAGTGTATCACAAGTGATTAGAAGTTTCCATGCCTGTTTCAAAAAGGGTGCATGCATGTGTAAGTAAACAGAGAAGCTCTCAGTCTCTAAAAGAGTTTAGTTTTGTGTCTCACAGAGCCCAACAAATACTGCAGCATCGGTATATCAGGTCCGCGTGTATCAGGTGTCAGTCGTGTCACACGACAAAGATATCCGACTGGCCTACAACACTCCAGTCGTATGGTGAATGCACTCTATTACTACGTGATCATTAGAAATACAGTGTGTCGCGTTACTGCCGAAATTTAAAAAAACAAACAAACGAACAACAACAAAAAAGTAGACATACTGCTTTATCAAAAGACAGACACACAACCTTGTCCTTTCTAACTTGCACACGTTGAACATTCATAACACACACACACACAGGCACAGGCACACTCTCTCTGTCTCTCACACACACATACATCGTCTTATCCTCTATTACATATTAATAGCAACATTGTATGAATATGGTCGTCTTCGTTTGGGCATTCGTGCTTGCCCTAGAAACCTATATTTAAAGCGGCCATTAGAGGAAATCACGTGGTAAATAGCAAAATCCGTGATGCAAATGAGCAAGCCTGTGCAGTGCTCGGGACAACAAAAGTGCAAAACAAATTTGCAAGTTGCTTATTTTCATACACTGCACCTGTGTTCCTTCACCAATAAAGCTGTATATGTGTTAAGATAGTATATCAGCGTCACGTCACAAATAAGCTAGCTATTCTAGTAAACGTTATAGGTGTCCCTACACAAACAGGTTAGCTATTTTAGTGTACTTAGAGTTGTCCCGTCATTATTTAAGCTAGCTATTTTAGTGTACAGTACACGTGTCCCGTCATTGTTTAAGCTAGCTATTTTAGTGTACAGTACACGTGTCCCGTCATTGTTTAAGCTAGCCATTTTAGTGTACAGCACACGTGTCCCGTCACAAATAAGCTAGCCATTTTAGTGTACAATATATACATCTACACTTCATATCGGATTTCCTGCTCGCAGCGCGGGTGGAACCTCTCAACTGTGAAGGAATATTTCTACGTCCTTTTAGGGGCTCATCACTCATTTACCACCAACTGAACCGACCAGCACACAACCAATACACAGGTCTGAAATAACTACACCCACAGCACACCATCTCTACAAGTGCAAGAAAAACAACTGCAAGACATGTAACGAAATACACACCATCACAAGTCCACAATACACTTTCTTCACAACTCCTTACATTCTTTACCATACTCTCCAGTCCAAAAGACTCAGTTTTCACAACTCCTTACATTCTTTACCATACTCTCCAGTCCAAAAGACTCAGTCTTCACATCTCCTTACTTTCTTTACCATACTCTCCAGTCCAAAAGACTCAGTCTTCACATCTCCTTACTTTCTTTACCATACTCTCCAGTCCAAAAGACTCAGTCTTCACATCTCCTTACTTTCTTTACCATACTCTCCAGTCTTCACATCTCCTTACTTTCTTTACCATACTCTCCAGTCCAAAAGACTCAGCTTCAAACCTTCTTACTTTCTTTACCATTCTCTCCAGAATGTGCTCGACTCCCTCGTTACTTCTCTCAATGAGAAGGTGTCCTACGTCAAAGCCAGAGCAGCGGCACACAAGATGGTGAACTTTTTCTACGATGGACTCCTAGACAACTACAACACAGATTCTTCTAACCATGGCACTGAAACAATCAACACAAGCCATGTAGCTATTGCAGAAACGAATGAAACCACAGAAGAAACGTCTAGACTCTAGAACGACCACTGCAAGTCAGTCTATAGACTCCTCGCCGCCCACACGTATATCTACTTCACCGAAGGATCCATCGCAACACACGACGACAACTTAGTGTGACAATACAAGGACTGATGCCAAAGAGTCACAAATCACCCCCACCCCACAAAATTATAAACGTGCTTTTAGTCTTCCAGAGTTGCATTACTTGATTCAATATCTTTAATATTTTGTGCTTAAGTGTCATGTGCACTGTTACCCGCTGTGGCAGAGTAAATTTGCCTATCCTTATTTCTAGACTTGGTTGTTATATAATATCAAAGTAACCCGACCTTAGGCATTGCTTGAGCTGATATTTTTCATTGTCAAAGTTGGAAGTAAACAACCCAGATAAAGTATGTGCTAGACTTGCTGATGTAATTTAAACAGGTTTTAGGTGGATGGGTAGGTTTTATTATCCAGTGGAATGGAGGAAACTGGTTGTCAGGTCATCAGTGGTGCCCCAAAGGTCGACAAGATTAAGGGATAGATAGATAGATAGATAGGTAGATAGATAGATAGATAGATAGATAGATAGATAGATAGATAGATAGATAGATAGATAGATAGATAGATAGATAGAACCTTACAGCTAGACCAACCAAATGATTCTTTGGACATTTCAAACTTGAATATTTGGGACACACAGTGTGACAAGGTCTCCTGTGGCCAGAGGAATCAAAAGTAAGAATCCTTGAAGAGACTGAGAGACCCACCTCCAAAACAAATGTTAAATCCTTATTGGGGTTATCTGGTTACTATAGAGAATTCATTCCCAAGTTCAGTGTCATCAACAAACCACTGACGAGGAAAGACAAACCTGAGATAGTGATTTGGAGGGAGGAGTGTGAAGCCAGCTTTGCTAGTAAGACTGCCTGTCATGAGCTCTTGTCCTCCATTTGCCTGATTTCAATGAAGAATTCATACTAAGAACAGATGCTAGCAATGCAGGGCTACATGATGTACTGATGCAGAGAAACAATGATATTCTGTATCCAGTAGCTCACTCCAGTTGTACGTTGAATGCAGCTGAACAGAATTTTTGTACTTCAGAGAAAGAATGTATCAGACTTGTCTGGGCAGTCCAGAAATTCCAAACCTGCCTACATGGCAAGCATTTTATCATTCAGACAGATCACCAACCTCTTGCCTACTTAGCCCACTCGACTAAGGCAAATGGACATTTGACATTTGACATTTCTAAGTCCATTCTTTCTTCATCAGTCAGTTAATTTACCATAAACGATTGCCTTTATTACCGAACTCAAGTTTCATCAAAATGAAAGTGATTAGAATATAGGACTTTCTTCAACAAAATAACTTTTGGTCCATCCATATCGGATGAGGTTGTTATGAACAACTGTGAGACTATTAGTGAGAAAAACTACTCATCTGCTTGGAACTGGTTTGGATTGCATCAGCAAGTTCTAGCATATTCTTTACCCGAGTTGTTTACTTCCAACTCTGACACTTACAAAAAATACCATCATAAGGAGTGTCCAAGTTCGGACACGTTAGCACTGGCAACAATATATATTATTAAGTTTAGAAATAGGGATAGGCAAATTTACTCTGCCACACATTTCTTAGCTAAGGTGCCTTAACCTCTATTTTGTATTGATGCATGAACACTTGCATTTCTTAGATAAAGTGCTCTCTGATCCAGTGTTGATATGTAAACGCATTAATCCACTGACAGATGAAAGTGTTGGCTACTTTGGGAAGAGAGTCATTTCTATGTGGGTTGCAAACCTTGAAGGTGAAACACGATTGTGTAACTACCACCTAATCTAACCACGCCAGTCTTGTACAAAAATACAGCCACTTAATTTCTTGGAAAAACAGATCTTGTAAATGTTTTCACTTCAAAGGGCTAAAAGTTTAAAATTTAGGACACAAAAATTCTTTTACGAAAGACAGTTACAGGCTAAAAGTTTTAAATTTAGGACACAAAAATTCTTTTACGAAAGACAGTTACAGGCTAAAAGTTTTAATACGTGTAAAATAATTCCCTCACCAAGTAGAGTTAAAACTGCTTTATGGCAACGGGGCTAAAGCGCCATTAATTTCGGAATAAAACAAAGGGCAGTAACTTTTCACAATGAATGTATTATCCGCTGTGCTGAAATTCTAAATTTGAATACACATACACAACAACTGAGTTATTTGCTTTGTTTTTTTCTTAACTTTTATTTCTGACATTTATGCCTTCTCTGTTAACATTAATATAATATGAAAGAAAAAAACTTATATCAGTACAGCATATGGCTCTGGGAAAAAGTTTGCCTCAGTAAGAGCAGCGTTTAACAGCTAACACGATCGCTATCTTTATAGCCTGGCGAGTTTATTCCTTAGTAACACACACACACAAACTATCTCATAGATAAACTAGTCAAACCTGATGTGGGACGGTCGTGTTCATCCAAGTGAATGATATGGCTTTTGTGGGTTTAAATAGTATAATCGGTAGGTTATGAATCATAATATACTTGGTATAATATCGAAAATATATGTCATAGTGACTATTTCAGTTTCAGCGAGAGATGGGTGTGTGTAAGGGTAGCTATTTAATCTTAGCATTATATATGTTACTGTTGTCGTCCTAACGGCGGTGGAATATTTGTCTGTTTCATTTATTGCAAAGGGTCGACTCCTTCGCTACGACAACCCTGAAGCCTGTGCATTTGTCAGCGCTCCCCCCCCCCCCTCCTCTGGCGCAAGGTTTAAATAGCAAAAAAATTGAATTGGTTCAGGAAGGTAATTTTTTCTAAACGGTGTATGATGGATATTTGTCATTTTTGAAAAAAAGCATGGGGGTGGGTGGGTTGTTGGTTATTTTTATTTTTCTAATTAAAATGTTTGAGTGAGTTACAAAGAAAAGGGCATCAGGACTTTCATTTGAAGTGTGTTAGTATATGGGGCCTACACTTGAAATAAATATTGCAAGTGAAGTTTCATTTGATGTGTGTTAGTATGTGAGACATACATTTGAAATAAATATGTTTAAAATATCGCAAGTGAAGTTTCATGCTCGAGAGTGAAGGATTCAAGTACGGTCAAATCTTATTAACCCTTTAGGGCTTTGATGCATTTGTGTGTGCACCGTTATCAGTTCAATTGAGTTTCTGTTCGATACCGTGTTTGGCACTATTTTGTTTCATTATCTGCGAAGACATTAGTCAACAAGACTACTGTTTCCCGTTTGACAAAGTTTTCAGCAAAGATATGTGTAGATATAGAGCAGTCTTTCAGGGCGAAACAGCCCAGTTGTTAGGGTGACAATTCAAGTCTGAACTTTATTAGAAATTTTTAATTTTCTTTTATATACATATATCACTTCATGTCGATCTTTTCCTTAGTTGCCTGCACGTAATTTGGTGGCTTGCAACTAAAATAGTTTACTGATCCAAATTTTAATATTTTAGGATACTGTTCATATGTCGAACAATTTTCGATCAGTTGGCAGTGATTGCGCATGCTTCTCTTTTGTAATGTCAGGTGTGTGTGTGTTCCAGTTAAAATATATAATAAAGATTACTTCTTGTCAAAATTGTATTAATTTCTTTTTTTATTAAACATAAAATTAGTTAATTTTAAAAATATAACGCGTTATCCTATTTTAATAACTGTAAAACTGATGGATGTACGCAGCTGAGAGCATTTCGGCTAAGGACAAAGTCAAAATTACACACACACACTCACTCACAGAGAGAGAGAGAGAGAGAGAGAGAGAGAGAGAGAGAGAGAGAGAGAGAGAGAGAGAGAGAGAGAGAGAGTACTTAAAGATATAAAGACATACTCCGATAGACATTAAGAGCCAGTAACAGTTTTGAAGAAACAAAATTGTGAACTCAGCTCTTGTATGACAGAAATGTGAAGTAAAACAAAAAGTTCACTTTACATTTAAAATAACAATTAAGACAAGTGAACTGAGACAGTGCAGATGTGTTCCAACCCTTCAAAAGGACGGTATTCATAAATCAACATCTTCCCTCCTTCTCTCTGAATAAAGTCTAACAAGTGCTACAAGACTCTCTAATCTTTCTATCCCCCAATCCAATTAACATTTTGTAGTGAATTATGCCTGGTAGACGTGGCCCTGCATTGTGCCAAGGCCACGTAATGATGTGGCCCTGCATTGTGACAAGGCCAGGTAGTGATTTTGGCCTTACGTGGTGACATGGGCCTATGCAATGATACAGCCGGGCCTACAGAGTCCTATGACCGTAACGACGTCTTAAGTCAATATGTAGTGATATGATCCTACGTAGTGACATGGACCTATGAGAGAGCTATGGGACACTGGGTAGCAAACAACTCTCTAGCCACAAGAAGTCAGCGCTGCACCATTTTCATCCTTTCACAATTCAACGTGAGCCTAATATTACATTCTAGTCAGAGATGTCTATAACCGCCCGTAAAGTAAATATTACCGCCTTCTTGGCTTTTCGGGCTCCAACTACCGGCCGGCTTCTCTAGCTGTGTCTCAACAGCTTTTAATGCTACCCATCAAAATCAGTGCCCCTCTTGGGGGGTGGTGGTGGTGTAAAAACAGGACTAGCCCTCTTGTGAATGTGAATGTTTGCAACTTTTGTCTGTAGGCATGTCACACATTACACGCCGCCAAGTATTGCATTTGTGTATTGGAGCAGGTAAATCGCTTCAATGTTACTCTGTCGATCTTTTCCTCCATCTGTTACTTTCCACTTGTTCTTAAAGCTTCTTCTACGAAAAGAACACACATTTAAATTGGAAATACGTTAATTAAGAACAAGAAACAACTGCCAGTCCTGTCTATTCCACGTGACATTTTCGTCAAAGGTAGGCGAAGGTCAAGCCTCATATAGACTATAAAACAGCTATCGGAGTTATCGAAGTCCGATACATCTTTCTGTCGGTTTGAAAGCGAGGGCATCTACTTGACGAACAGATGTGAGGATGCTAGTATAAAAGTTTAATGTTATTAAATATGTAAATTAGTAAACTATTGTTTATTTACACTGTATTGCTAATTTTTAAGACTTATATTCATCAACATCTCTGTTAATTTGTGCAAGTGATTGTGTTGAGAGAAAAAACGAGCGATATAATATTTAGTTATTTATTAAGTAGCCTGTCATCAAAAAAATCTTGTGTTGAGAGAAAAAACGAGCGATATAATATTTAGTTATTTATTAAGTAGCCTGTCATCAAAAAAAATCTTGCCTCCTCACTCGTATAACAGATTTCTTTATAACTGTTACTTTTTGTTAGACCAACAATATAATTATGTGTCCTATACCTAAAATGTGAACCCTCAATGGCTAAATCCTATAGCATCAATACATTGTCTTAAGTTTCATAGCATCAATGCATGGATAGTCCCGCTTACTCGTAAACCGCAAGAAATGAATGGACACTTTTCTAACATTATTAGCCCAAGAAAGAAGCAGGTGACTAGTCCTTCGAGAGGGGAAAAACGACCACCTTTTAAAAATAACTACCCACTTCCGATCGCTCCCTTTAACTATAGCACTTAAGGACGTCATCCGTGTGGTGGGATCGGTGACCTGAGTTGCCAACAGACTGACGTCATTCATTATCAGTATTATAAATGCACTTAATCGCTCAGCCCTGTCACCAACCGTGCCATTTGTTTACTTATTTGGCGCATTAAACGCCAACACTGCTATGAAAACTTCACCAGACTCTTTGTCACGGTCGTAGGCATACGTCAGTGTTAGGATGTTACACAAGATCACTATGATGACGCACGTCTGAATCAGTGCTTGGATTCAAGACGCTCGTCCAGCTGCTTGAAGGCTATTTGATCATTGCACATTGTAGTTAACCCCACATAAAAGTCCTGTTCTAAGCCCATCTTTCAGGCACATGTTATGAGAAAAAAAAATTGCAATGTTTACAGATAGAATGTACGGGCACTGCACTGACAAATGCACAGACTCATTAAAAAAAAAGAAAAAGAAAGAAAACCTTTAAAATAGCAACTCCCTGCTAATGTATGTCGCTCAATAACAGTTAATCAAGAAATCTGTGGCCTAAAACTTCAACCATGAAAATATATTTTGTCATCCTATCCATCATTCTGTCAACAGCCCTAAGATATATATATTCATCAGATTTTAAATTAGTATGCTAGTACCATAGAGTTAGACTTGTAAATTTTCAAGTATTACTATTAGACAAGTGAATAAAGAGAAGTGATTGAAATTTAATCACAGCTAAAATTTGTGTCTTAAGAAATCTAATGTACCATATAGCCTACAAATTTTATTAAAAAAATTAAACACTGTAAAATACTTCTTGCATGTACTATATACCTAAATTGTATAGGTATAATAGATCAAACAGTAATCATTTTTAGGAATAAGATCGAAGTAAATCAGAAACTTGTATTCATTTATCCAACAGCTAGTGATTGATAGCCCATCATAAAGTTACTGATTGCAAATGAAATCCAGTTTGTTGAGTAGTGATGGTAATATTTTATGGGGAAATTTCTTATTTTCAAAGTGAAGAGTAAACGGACCTCAAACAATGAAAGAAATACATAAACATTTTCCATTATTCATGCATATTTACATACCACAGTTTATTTATTGTTATTATTTTTTTATAATAAATATTTGGAAGAATTTAAGAGGATTACTGCATTATTTTATGGACCTTAGTTAAAAGAGACTCCATAACAATGGCTTAACTTTTATTTGAAATACACCTGTGACCAATTTAGAAAGAAATTAAAATAAATAAAAATTACAAATATATTTTTAGTTGTTTTAAAATTTAAATCTCTGTTCACCTGCAATTAATTATTAAGTCATAAATATCTTTTCTCTACTATCTTTAATTATTAGTAATATTCAATATAGTATCTCATCTGAATTGAAGAAACTTTACAAATGAAATTTGCATAACTGATTCAGAATGTCAATCATAAAATAAAATTTTGGTAGGTTTACAATTCTCACTTATATAATAATCATATAATATATTAATATAAAAATATATTAACTTTGAAAAACATTTTTATTATCTCCTTTGAATCATGCATAATATGGAATATTATTATCGCACATTATTTCTAAGAAATTCTTTTGTCTATCAATGATCAGACACTATTTCTAAGAAAATTCTTTTATCTATCAATAATCATTAACTTCTTAAATAAAAATACAATTTTCCTATGATTCAATGTGTGTGTGTGTGATGTTGATGTCAAGTCTGAGCCTCAGATCTTACTCATGCATTGTGTCTGTAAAACTTATTCTTTGGGATTTTATGGAATGGTAAACAATCTGCACAGACTCATTTCATAGATATTTAGTTTCTCACTTATTGTATTAATATAATAATAATGGTTTCAGATTACTGGCACATACATAATTGCATAGACATGATGCAAAGTACTATGCAGAAATCATTAGATATTAAAATAATAACACCACCACCCCATTAATTATTGAAAAGAATTCAACTATAAAAATTGACATTTTATTTAATAACAGAATACAACTCTGAGTGATGGGCATTCATTTGATAAAACAGGACTATAAACTGTTCTTGTAATCTAGGGCAATCAAGATCATGGTTTAGATAAATAAGAAATTGCTATCATCTATATTAATTTATTATAACATTATAAAAGTAACAACATGGTTTCATCAATTAGAGATTTTAATTTTTAAAGAATGAATAACTTAGATGAGAAATGCAAGCATGCTACATTTTATGCCATCAACCGAACAAATAGTCAGAAGAAATGATTAAGAAAAAAGTAGGAAGCACTGAATATATTTAATGCCATACTGAAATCTGAATGGTAATACATAAAATTCTTGAACAATAAACTCACACATTTTGCTCATAAATTAAACTCCTCAATCAGATCATTCGCAGATTCATTCATCTTTGCAATAAGATCCAATACATTTACTAACTTGTAATATCTCAAATGAAAACAAACTAACAAGTAAATAATTAAAACCATTTTGAGCAGTACTCTCCAGTTCATGTATGCCAAAAGTCAAACATTACTCTTTTTATTTAAAAAAGAAACTGCATTTGGATCATAAAAGCAGTTTGTCACATTTTTTCAGTCTTTGTATTCAATTGTAAATGTCTAATTTGTCTTTCTGTACATTGCATTTGTATATGTTTGAAGGTAAAGTAAAAGTCAGTCTATATGATTTGAAATAGTACAAATGTGCTATGTTTATCAGAAGGAATGAAAATGGTGAAAGTGAGCAAAATATTCATTTTGAATCTTTCAAAGTCAATGTTTATACATAAATATCAAACCACTCGAAAAGCTGCATGTGGTATATGCACTGTCATATTAAATATGTTTTTATCCGATTACTTACATCTAAAGTGAGATATTAAATGCAGACAGGACTAAAGTACATGTATCTTAGTATTAATTAAAAAAATATTCAGGTAAACTTAAACTGCATCAGTGTATGTACATTCAATCTGTATACTTGTCAGTAATAAATGCACAGCCAAAGCAAAACATTCCTTTTGCGTTTTGGCTAGTTGTGATTTTCACTTAGTGTCTACTGTATAAGGCTAGAGTCAACAAAATCAATCTGCCAGCATAGGCTTTTTATTAGTATACAGCCCCTTCCTAGTACATATAATCATTAAAACTATTTTGATTAAGTAGGTGGGGAGGTGTCAATTCAATGTTATGTCATGCAAGCGTCTTCTGCCAATTAGTCTGTCAAACTTAAAACAATAAATTACACACTTTAGTCTAAGATTACTACTTATGCAACAGTGTTGCTGCGTGGTTTACCCCTGCCAAGTCCTCCATAGAATCCTTTAGAGCCATCTGGTCCTTTCGGTTGGCGCAACACACCAGTCATATCAAGCATCCGGGGAGCAGTTCCAGGAATTATGGTGCCATCTACATTGCGTCTCCCCATCAATGGACTACTTAGTGGACTGACTACAGTTTCCTGCTTTGCCGCACGCAAGCGGCGCTGTACCCAAGGACTTGATGGCAAACTTTCACCAGAGAATGTTTCCATTTTTCTTTTAGTTGTTTCAGGACTACTACGTGGACTAAGACGCTGTGGATCAGTGCCAGTCTCTGAGAGTGGAGATTTGCCATGGTTACGACGTCGCTGTGTTCGTGGACTTGAGCGAGGTGATGAACGTGGTGTGGTGAGAGGGCTAAGATGGTTTGGGTCTGCCACAGGGCGTGCAAGTGAGCGAGGAACACCAGGTCCATCTCCCTCTGAACCACTGCTATAGCAGGATGAATCATTTTCAGCTGACAATTCATCAACACGTCCCTTCTTTTTGCGTGTTGCACGTTTCTTCTTCTTTTTGTCATCATTTCCACCTTCATCACCAGATCCATCCCCATCCTTTATTTCATTTTTCTTTTTAGGTATAGCAAGCAAAACCACACGCATACCATTTCGCCAATCATCTGTGTTTGTCATACAATCACAAGCTGCTTTTGCATGCTCATGTTTCTCAAATTCAATAACTGCACAAGTTGTTGTACCAATTTCTGGGTGTTTGGTGGAGTACTTTTTCACATCAGGCGGGACAGTTTTTCCTGGGCGAAGAATACGGATCAAAGCTACATCACCACATTTTGAAAACATCTCTGCAACTGACTCAATTGTTGGGTTTTCATGAGGTAAGTTCACAGCCACAACGGTTCGAGAAGGGGTAGTTTCGTCGTAGTCTGGAAGGGCCTTTCTTCTTCTCACTTTAGTTCCTTCTTCATTTACTTCTAACTCTTCTGAATGACGCAAGCTGTACGCAACAACACGATAGTCCTTTGTCAAAGTTTTCACTTTTTTAAAAGAAGTGATCAATTTGATACTAACATATCCCATTTTATTACGACGAACGTGCTTCAACAAAAAAGAATCTTTTAAAATGTTCGCATCAGAAAAGTAAAATTCAACCTGCTTGATGATCTTGTCGCGAAGTTCTCCGTCCGGAGGTGGGAAATCGATGTCCGTTGACCTTTCATGGTCACCATCATCTGATACATGGCTCCCTCCCTCTTCTTCACTAGTGTATACGCTACTCACTGCATCTTCATCTCGAAGCTGCTCGACTCGAAGTGATGGGGCGACCAGGACAATAGGCGCTTCCGAAGCATGCATCGGACCTTCCTCGTCGTGGTCTTTGAGTGCATGGTTTCCAACAACGTACCGTTCGCTCCCCTCCAGGACAGAACTGTCGGGTTTCTCGATGACGACCGAAACTCCCACTTCGCCGCTCATTTTTCTCACCGAAATGGCACCAGATTATTAAAACTACCCAAACAGAGTGGTAGTTTCTTCGGTAGAAATCGAGCGGCTAACGAAATGACGCCACTCTGCCGTCGAGAAACCGTTCGGTAAATCTGTCATCCGTCAAGCGATTATTTTTGTCGTTTTGACGTCACTACCTGGCGTAGTTGTATAGGCTCGCGCGCGAGGCTCTGTTAAGGATTACCAAACTCAATTTGTTATGCATAATTATATATTTTCTACATCGTGGTGATTTTTACATTCTGGTTCATTTCACAAATAAGTTTTTGCTTCAATGTTTATCATTTAAATGATTTCTCCACAATTTGCACTTTTTCTTTTCGTTTTGACACGGTAATGGTCATAATGTAGATTCTCAAAAAGAACTGTGCCTTTTTTAAAATTTAACTTAGTTTTGTTTAATAAACCATGGTTTGCTTTTATAATTATAGTAATAATTGTTTTTATTTTAAAAAACAAATATCAGTCGAAAACTTATAACTCGGATATAAATACCACGACTCCAGTGTATTGCAACATGAACATTTAAAAAAAATCTGTATAGGCAAACGAAACAAACATCGACAAAAAAAATTACGGTTTTGGCTTAAATAGGCTTCATCGAGTTATACAATTATTAATAACAAATCTGTTGATGTATGAAAATTTATCTGAATAGCATATAAGTTTGTAATACATCTATCAAAAAGTTACTCTTTTCATAATTCATCTCATTGTTATTTATAATATTGTCCTGATAAAGATTTTCTACTACTCTTGTAGCTTCTTTTTTTTTCTGTATACTTGTAATTCAGAATGTTCACTTTGCATTGGTTTTTATGACTCACAGATGATGAAATTCACGCCAAACTGTGACATGTCGAAAACATCATTCACATGGTTTAATTTTAATCTGAGGTTCTCCTCTACAGCACCTCAAATGGACGATTTCCTCATCTCTGACTCGCTCGTATATACTTCTACTTAAAATTTATTTCCGGTTTTATAAATCCATTATTATGATGCTTGCATTCTAGAAATAAAAGTATTAAATATATTTTATAAAATCAGAGAATGTATAAGCAAAGTTGAAATGAACTTTAAGAAAAAAGGATAAAACAATTAGTAAAAGAAAAAGAGTGCATTATACCTAAATTTAAAATGGCCGAAACTGCTCTAGATATCATCGAAAAAAGAATTTCTGTTTTAGAATCGATTGTTTTTGGAAATGCAGACAAAGATGCTTTATATCCAAAGGTATTCACTGGTTATAATTTGTTCTGATATGGGTTTTTCAGCATGTGTGCTTGTTATTGTTAATTGATAGAGTGAAATGAAACTTCTGCATGTGAAATTAAAGAATAAAAGTTATAAAATTGTGTAGGCCTAAATATTAAAAAATTAGCAATCAGACCAGACGAAAAACTGAAAAGAAAGTAAACTAAACAAATTAATTGTAAAGTATTAGTTTTCCATAGGAATAAATTAAAATTGTGAAATATCAGGGTACAAAAACCATTTTCACATTTGACACATTTGGTAGTGTGGTTTATAAAACTGGCACACTTCATTTCGTTTGTTTATTAATATTATATAGGCCTAATTACAAACTCACCGATTATATTATAGATAGTCGTATAGAATAGGCCTATATAAAACGTTGCATATTTATTTTGCTATATTTTTATTTTCATTCCAATTTCGATTACAAAATCCACTTGGATAATTTATAATAATTAATATTGTATTTGCATTTATGTGCATATGCAAACTTTGTAGGCCCTAATATTTTACAAGTGTAGCCTAACAATAAATCTTTAGTTTATGTTTAACAATAGCTTTATTTTTGTAAAATGTCTTTTGCACTTAACCTCACGTTTGTTTGTATCAATGTATGCCACTCCACACTTTCGGACATTACTCAAAATACATAATATATTTATTTTTCTTCATTCATTCCCTCTCAAAATGACATGTTAAAAAAAGAGTGTATGCCCTAATGGTATTCAATGAAATTTATTTTAAGTCAACAGATAAAACATGAAGAAATAAATAAACAACCTTGAAAATTGGGGTCCTGGGTAACTCACAATTTGTTATAACAACTTGCTACTGAAAGAAAAATACTTTGGTTTTATTACTTTTTATTTTAACATAGTAACTGCAGTTTAAAAAAAAACAAAACATTTTACTTAACAATGTAACATATAAACCAGCCACTACCACCTTGCTTTAGAGTTAATTTCTGCACAACACCCCTCCATCCCAGGTAACATACTAACAATAGGTTTGTTCACTCTACAGATTCACTGACTTGCTATGTATATGCTGGGCAGTGATTGCTCCATGCAATCGGTGTAATTTTAAATATATATTTTCACTTATTATATTAGATTTTTGAACTGGCTATAGAAGTGGGTGATGAATAAAAAAACCCTGAAGATTTAAATGAACACAAAGTGTAAAAGAATGAACTTAAAACAAAGTTCATGAGAAACTAACAACACGATACCCACAGGACGTCAGTCACATGATAGTGATACTGATGCAGTTGATTCTTCTGAACAGGGTTGTGGAGTAGGTTAAAAAATTTCCAACTTCGGCTCCTGAAATTTTAGAATTTTGACTCCCAATTCTGACTGAGGTTTATAACTATTTTTTTGGCCTACAATAATATACTTATACTGTTATAGGTATGAGTATGGTATAGATTTAAATAAATAAAGAAGTGGATTTCATAGATTTAATTTTTAAACAATTTTTCAATCATACAATAATATAATACAAAAGACTTCAAAATATATTTAATATGAATTTTTATGATAATGTTTATCTAAATTGAATTGATTCTTTTAAAAGTTTGCTTCTAATAGGTTGGGCTTCATTGCTCTCTCAAATTAGATGTGATGATTCTGAGGGCAGAAAACACATATTTCATAGTGACTTAAGTCAATGACAATGCTGTGACAGTCAAAGTGACTACTAATCTCCGGATAGCAGGGTATTGAATTTTTATCACTCAATTCAGAAGTATGGTTAAATTTCTTTACCTCTTTCACTACAGTGCTTGGTAAAAACTTATTTGAATTTAGTTAAATATGATGGAGTTTCTCTTTCTCAGAAATTTTCCAAATTTAAGCAAGGATGTTTGGATCAAACCTGTTTTAAGTCTATATATTTTTCAAACTCTTCATCTTCATGGTTACATTTAATGAAGATGATGAAGGTGATTGAATGCTATCTTGTGGCAAACCTGTATCATCTCATCTTTCTCATGTATACCTTAAATATGAACTTCTAATTTATATAGCAGAAGTTTTATTGTTTATAGCTCATATATCAATAACTTCACAAGTTCTTTTTACTCCTTGCTTAAAATGTACTAAACTAATATAGTAATAATAAACAACTAACTTGAGGTATTATTTCAAGTTTTAAAAGTTTTTTTTTTTTTACTCTCATGTTCAAATGTGGATCTGCCTTAGCCTCAAGTCTTGTCAAATTTGAGGTCAGAGTCAGGACATTTTTACCAACTCCGACTCTAGTAAAAAAAACAACTGACTACATAACTCTGCATAACTCTAGACTGACACCTCCACAGCTCTGCTTCAGAATCCGAACTGATCCAAATTGTTGAGTTACTTTGGTACAGATGCACAGTTTACAATATGCTGAGAGGAGTGGGTATCTGTGTGCTGATTTCTTTCCCCCCATCCCCACCTTGCAAGGCATGTATTTAACATACAAGTAGTGAAGTACATTATTATTGTTATTTTAATTCATTGTTCTTGGCAATCCTGACTTGTGTCTAATCTGAAACACTAGTTAAATTGATGCCAGTTTAAATTATTGTCTTAAAAAGTAAACAGAAAATCACGATTTGTTGTGTGTTGAAATATTGCTTTGTGATAGCCTACTTGTTATTATCTGAGTTTGCAAATGACATTTTTTTTTTTCACTTCCAAATTGCAAGCTTGTGAGTAGGATTCTCTAGGGTCGTAAAATAAAATATTGCAAAATATTCAGTATCTGAAATTAGTGAAAACACTAACAACTAAGTAGTACTTGTCAATATAAGTTGTTACTCTGCATACACAGGTAAAATTTAACTATTAAGTGTTAATATAAATGTTAATACCAATTTATATATAGCATACAATTTAGCATACAGTTGCTTCTAGAGAAGTAGTGCTCATCTTTACTTTCAGTGACCATTAATCTGTACTGTTCAAATTAACATTTTTTAGAAGCATCCCCCAAATCACTAAATGTTATATTCATTATTGAATTGATAGTGACTTGCACTTTGGTTGTTGTATAAATTTATCCACAGACCTCCATTGTAGAATTTGTATACAAAAGTATACATGCATGTATACTAGACATTGTCCATTTCTGCACATTAATGTTTGCTTTATCTTCTGCTGTTTTGCATGAACGCTGCATTTTGGCCTGATTTTCATTCTCCTTTGTCTTCCTAAACAGGACAAACTTCCCAGTTTTCAGGTAAAGTCTTAATTTGGGGGCAAAAGAAACTTTTAATTTTTCATTAGTAGATACTAGTAGTAACATTACTGAACTGTATGCATGATTGTTAGTACTGTTTTTTCTAATTTTTTACATTTTCTGTATAACATAATTATCATGTGCTTTTACTATAAGAATATAATAATTGTTATATTCTGTAATATTTGTAAAAATTAATTGTTATTCATTTCATTAATAATATTTATAATAATTAATTGTTATTCTATTCATTAATATAAAATTTTCTGGTAGCTGGAATCAGTGAGTCACTAAAATATATACTGTAGGGCATGAATATTGTACAGACAATTATGACTGTTTAGTTTCAGAAAGAACAACAAAATCTTTAACCTGGAGAGTATGAAATATTTCTAAAGAAAATAATAAAAATTAAAACTGGTCTTATTTTTATATGCATATTTGCCTAATTCATTCCTGTCCTCAGTAACTATATAACCAATTTAAAATGATATTTAAAAAATTAAGAATTGACTGTTAGTGTTACTGCTAGTAGTGTGTTAGCTTTATTTTGATTAACTTAAGAGTTTATTGATTTATGAAAATAATTATAGCTGAAAATATTCTTGTAAGCATTTTATGACCAGTTTATAGATTTTTGCAAGTTCACATATACTGATAAGTGATATAGATGTACTGTATTCATATATTGATAAAGATATAGGCAAATTGGTAGTGTAAATTGAATGTAATTTGGGTGGGGTGGGGGTAAAGGATTTTTTGTTTCTTTATGTAGATACATCTTTGTTTCCATTCTTTGCAAATAATTTTAATTTTCAACAAATAGTTTGTAAAGTTATTACTTTATTATTTTAATGAAAGAAAAATTTTGTTTTTAAACAATATTAATTAATAACTAGAACTTATTTCCAGACATTGATAGAAATTAGATTAAAGAGAGTATTGACAAAGTGCATAATCTTAAAAAGATTTTTTTGCCAAAGCATAATTAGTGCAGGTGCTTGGTTAGAGATATCTGCTGTTAAGCATTATGCTATACAAAGATGATGCTATTTGCTGTTTGTTTTTTAAATAAACCCCACAAATATTTAGGCTATATATAAATATAAAATTATTATTTTATGAAGTGATGCACTAGTAATAGTAGTAATCTAATATGGTTTACAGTTGATTTATAAAATAGATTGCTAAAATTTAACACTTTAGTTTTTGCTACATTTATTTTAATTTTAAAAATATTGTATATATCTGTAAAATATTACTATTTTTTTCCTTTGT
Source organism: Sinotaia quadrata (assembly GCA_028829895.1). Classification (NCBI taxonomy): domain Eukaryota; kingdom Metazoa; phylum Mollusca; class Gastropoda; order Architaenioglossa; family Viviparidae; genus Sinotaia; species Sinotaia quadrata. The sequence continues at coordinate 45,426,470 of CM054177.1, read as the reverse complement.
CTTCACTTTGTCTCAAATTTTTTTTCTCCCCCTAGCTAGGATGGTATTGTATTTCAGAACACTGAAAATGTATATATTTTGATTTAATATTTTGTAAATGGAATATGCATGATAATCCCATCATTGGATTTTTCTTTACTGATGCACATTATGTATCCTCCTCAGTGCATTGATAGCCTTTTGAACCAGCAGAGAAAGATCACTGCTGCAGTAGCTAGCAAGACTAAACTAATGCAAGCTTTTGAAAACTGTGAGTAAAACATTTTCTTACACTAAGTATTCATACACATGTAAAATAATATTATGAAATAATTAATCTTGATTTCATGTGAATGTTGTTGATTGCACTAAAATGCATTGGCATAAGTGAACATTCAGAGTGGTAATAAAATTTTGCTTCAACTGAGATAGTATTTAAGGTTATGATTATTCTGGGCCACCAATTTAGTATATATGCATAAATCTGCATTTGGTATAAATATGAAGTAAGTTAAGTAAACCATGAATAGATGTTTAAATATTTGTTTAATCAAGTCCCTCTATTAGTACTTCGTTTTCTTGCATGGAAATAATCCCTTCCCTCTACTTCATAAATGAATATTTAAATTTATGTGTATTTTTCTCTTTATCAAGTGCTTGTACTTAACACATCAAGGAGTGAGAGGGTGACCATTCCATATGGATCACTCTCTGTACAAGTGTACCATTTTATGACATGAAGTGCAAAAAAGTGGATTAAATCTAATTATTTTACATATCACAGTTAACAGCAGGACCTAATGCTCACATTAAAACATAAGAAAAGTAAAAAATTATTAAAATGTTGATGTTATAAGAGTTTAAAATACATAAAATGCATATTTCTGTTGAAAACTTAAATGCTTTATTTTTAAGACAATACATTTCAAATTGACCCACCCTATGTGGTACACTCGTCCAAAGAATGAGTTATATACTCTTTTTCATATTAATAATTCCACCCATAACATGACATTCAAATATTATTATTATTATAATATTCATTTGAGTAGAAGAGAATCCGTTTACAATCAAAAAAGGCACACAGCTTCAGATGCAGTCTGATCAATGGTGGCTGCACAAACTGTTAACTTTTGATACAAACTTCAATCCTCGGCAGAAGCAGCATCAGAAATTGAAAAACCAGGATTTGTTTATGTATTTATATGTAAATATATTACTTCATTGTATGTTTAGTGATATATTCTTTTCAACATAGTCTGTTTTTTTGCCTTAGTGACAATAATTGCCTTCTTTTCTTTTCCAGGATTTGTTTATTTACATGTATATATTATTTTATTTAATTATGTTCTGAGCAGCATCTTGATTAATATTGCATTGTAATTTTGTTTCAGTGCCAGAGCTCAGACGCTACATGGATCCTGCTTATACAGATGAATTGATGCTGTCAGAGGATGCTAAGGGGGAGATAATTTTAGCTGGTCCGTTTATTGTTTCTTGAGATTGTATTCCAATAACTTTCTTATTCGCAGTGAAACTTTAGTTACTATTTAATTGTCAGTGTGAAATCAGCATTTGAAAAAATTACATACATATACATCTAATCAGTAGTATTTCATATAAATAATGAATGTGTTTGTAGTAAGGATTTCTGTTAGAGCCCATTGCAATGAACATATGAAAACTTATTCAAATACAAACTATTCTGAACTGTTTAAGTTATCCTGTTCTTAATTTGATTTTTCATTAATCCAAAGAAATTACTAACTATAGATTTATACTGCAGAGCAAAAACGAAAAATATCACAATGACTTATTACATGTTACAAGATAAGAATAGAATAATTTAACTCAGTGAAGGGTAATAGAGATCAATAATGTGGTAGGATGTTATTTAGATTTCATTATTATGTCTACTGAGGGGAAAAGCCAATTCTGTTAATCCTGTTGTTTTAAATCAATGATTTCAGAGTAATTTATCATATTAATTGATGTGAGCCTTTTTATAATACTATAGTAATGGATAATTTTCATTTGAGTAGGAAATTTGTGACACTGTCTCTGTTAGGTAACTTGGAAATGGAGGGCAATGATTTTAAAACAGTCATTGGCATAAAGTTCATAAGAGAAAAAGTTCGTCAGTAATAATTATCATAAGCAGGAGTATTCTTTTTGAAATCTCTATGTTCATATAATTCAGGCAGTGCTGTAATATCTTTTGTTTTGTGTGATACCAACATTATTTTCTGTATAACTGAAACCTTTTAATATTTTTCTTCTTCTCTTTTAGTTTAGTTTATTCTAATAACTTTATTTCTATTGGAAATGTAAATAATTACTGACATGATCTTACTACACCGTGTTAGTCACTTTGATATTATCTCTGTAATGGGATTGGATATTCTTATTTCTTTTTCAACCACTAAAATTTAGTATTTTAATGCTTGAGCTGGAATCCGGTTTATTGCTTCTTTTTTTAATTTCCTTAACATATTATATTTTTCAGAGGAAGATTTCTTGCGCCGTATGTCATCTCAACTAAAAACAGTAAAAGAGCATGATGCTGCAATTAGCAGTGAGCATATCAGGAGTTAGTATGTTTTTAAAATTTATTGTATTTAATTCAGGTTATTTTTATCACATGTTCAGTAACATTTAGACCTCATTATGCTAGGTCAGGGGTCGGGAACCTATGGCTCGCGAGCCATATGTGGCTCTATTGATGGCTGCAACTGGCTCTCAGACAAATGTTCGATTATAAAATAAAAAATGAGTTTTCCCAGTCTTACGCCTCCATAAAGAGACATCCGTTAGTGATTAGGCTTAGAGACTGATGAAATACCTTGTTTACTCCTTCAGAGAAACAGGCTAAAACCAGAGGTGAAGGTCGCATCAAAAGTCGGATACTAACTATCCATGTACACTTGTTTTCAGATAATGTGACGTAGCGCTAAGTTGTGAATTGACCTCTACTTTCATTCATTATAGACCCCTGAATGAACGGGCCATGTTAGACGCACACCTGCATTGCACTCGATTTACATGGATAAAATTAGAGCGTCCATTCATTACTAGGACCAGATCTATCAGAACACAACATAGTGGTAATATCTTGATTTCTCTGTGTTGAGTTGAATTAATTCTATATATTTTGTATTGTGAATGTATGTAGAATTTTCTTGTGCATTTTATTGCTGATTGATAATATATTTTCTACAAAGCTAAGTGGCACAGCGATTGTAATAGGGTCGGGGCAAATTATACTTACTTCCTCGGACTTGCCAGTCTCCGATAGCTGGCACTTTTAGGGTCCGTGGTTTACGACCGTGTCAGCGCGCGGCATGGCTGACCCTTTCTACGGACATTGCACGCACAGCTGGACCACCCAAGCGCTACGTGCGTACATAACGGTTCTCTGTCCGAATTCACGAGTCTTTATAAACCAGGTTTGAATGTTAATCGGTACTCTGCGAGGAACAACCGCTTTGGAACGTTGTCCGGCGGCACAAATTATTCAGGGAGACAATCAGCCAATAAGCCTAACCTGCTGTGTCGATAACCTTCGTGTATTGAACAAGGTAAACACATCGATTTCTTAAATTATAACTTGCATTTTATTTAAGTTATCATTGTGTGAATGTGCGAGATTGTTAATGTAGAAATTATATCTTTACTGCAACCTTCTCTAGACACGTGGCTTGGTAACAGTATGGCTAAACTAGAAACATTACATTCTTTACAGTAATTGTCGAATTGTGAGACAATGGTTTATAATGCTAAATTAACGGAATTGTAACCACAGAACGTTGGTGCACGTTCATATGATTATTTTTATGTAAAGAGTCCTTGATGTAAAGTTTGTAAACAATGTGTATAATCGCGTTTATACTTGTAACGCGTATGTGCGTGATTTTAATTCATATTCACTTTCTAAAATCTAAAATCTAAATGTTTTCTTTGAATGATTTAAATTCTCTTGCGTAAGCAATGTCGCATTTTAATTGTAACACGCATGAGCGTGATGTTGATTGTATTTTCATTATTATATTCAAACTATTGAATGTGAAGTCACACAGGTTTATCTGTCACTGAATTTCGTGTCCTAACTACGAGGTTAAATTTAGTCAGACTGAAGGATAAATCTGGGCAGCCAGCCTGTTTCAGAATAAGCGAGGAGATTTAATTAATCTAAATCCTGAAATTTAATTAATCTAAATCTTAATTCTGAAGCAGGGTCTTTAAATAAATGCTGGCATGTAACAGTGATATTACATTTGTAGTAGTGGTGAAGACACCATGTGTATGCAATTGAACTACCGTTGATTAATTGTTATTACGGGAGAGTCAAAACCCGCCACGTATTCATTAGTTAAATTGTATAACTAGCAACTTTGGATTAATGGAGAAATATCAGAACACAACATAGTGGTAATATCTTGATTTCTCTGTGTTGAGTTGAATTAATTCTATATATTTTGTATTGTGAATGTATGTAGAATTTTCTTGTGCATTTTATTGCTGATTGATAATATATTTTCTACAAAGCTAAGTGGCACAGCGATATTACATTTATAGTAGTGGTGAGGACACCACGTGTATGTAATTGAACTACCGTTGATTAATTGTTATCACGGGAGAGTCAAAACCCGCCACGTATTCATTAGTTAAATCGTATTACTAGCAACTTTGGATTAATGGAGAAATATATTGTAAAGATTTAGAATTTTAGATGTTTGGATTTTCACATAATGTAAATTGTAAGTTAGTGGAAATTGTAAAGAATGATTAACACTGCTGTTATTAGGCCCATATAAATCATTATTGTCACACGAGTCTGAAACATGATTAACTATGCATTGCAGCCGGTTCCTGAGTTCACTTTATAACTCAGACTTCAACTGCTAGCTGTTCCTTGGTGGAAGTCCAACCTTACTAAAAGCGTGGATTTCTATGGAAAAGTGACAAAAATACATGTCATTGTGTCTATATCTGACATTGTTCAACTGGGGCTGCCATATATAGCTTTCGAAAATAGCGGCCGATGTGTGTATGTGCAAAAGGGTCCGCACAACAGATTGTCGTCGGATCAGAAAGTTTCGTTTAAATCGCGTGGTCAGCTAACTAATTTTAGAAACCCTTTTGACAAGATGGCTAAAAGAAAGAAAAACGATGAGTATCGTACTTTTCAGCAGGAATGGACAGAGGAATTTGCCTTTGTGGAGAGAACGGGTTCTGCAGTGTGTCTAATATGCAGTGATAAAATTGCATCTATGAAACGGTCAAATGTAAAGCGACACTTCGAGACACGCCATTCTACATTTGCATCGAAATATCCTGCGGGAGACAGCAGGAAGAAAGCATGTCAAGAACTGCTATCAAGAGTGCAAGCTAGTCAGCATCAAATCCGTGTTTGGACCCAACAAGGTGACTTGAATTCGGCTAGCTTTGCTGGCGCTTTAGCTATTGTGAGAAACGGAAAGCCATTCACAGATGGGGAGTATGCCAAAGCATTCATGCTTGATGTTGCCAATTAACTTTTTGATGACTTTTCGGATAAGGACAAAATAATTAAACGGATAAAAGACATGCTTCTGTCGGCAAGAACTGTTCACGATCGTAGCATCATGATGTCAAATCAAATTGAGGCAATGCAAGTTTTTTTCTCTCGCTTTGGATGAGTCAACAGACGTCAGTAATTTATCCCAGTTCAGCGTGGTTGCAAGGTATGTTGTCGGTGATACACTACATGAGGAAAGTCTTGCTGTGTTGTCTATGAAAGGCACAACAAGAGGGCAGGATTTGTTCGAGTCCTTCACTGAGTTCGCTAAAGAAAAAAATCTACCGATGAATAAACTTGTTTCGGTGTGCACTGATGGTGCTCCGTGCATGGTTGGGAAAAGCAGAGGATTTGTCGCTCTTCTTTGTGAGCATGAAAACAGACGCATCATAAGCTTTCATTGCATCCTCCATCAAGAGGCACTTTGTGCTCAGATGTGTGGCGAACAGCTTGGTGAGGTGATGTCACTGGTGGTTCGGGTAGTCAACTTTATTGTTGCCCGAGCATTAAATGATCGCCAGTTCAAAACACTGCTTGATGAGGTTGGGAATAATTATCCTGGTCTGCTTCTGCAGAGCAACGTGCGTTGGTTGTCAAGGGGGAAGGTGCTCAGCCGATTTGCGGCTTGTCTGAGCGAAATCCGGACTTTTCTTGAAATGAAGAATGTCGAGCATCCCGAGTTATCTGACACTGAGTGGCTTCTGAAGTTCTATTATCTCGTAGACATGACTGAACATCTAAATCAGCTCAATGTGAAAATGCAAGGCGTTGGAAACACAATCTTATCCCTGCAACAAGCAGTGTTTGCATTTGAAAACAAGCTAGAACTCTTCATCACCGACATTGAAACAGGTCGTTTACTACACTTTGAAAAACTGGGAGAGTTCAAAGATATGTGCACATCAAGTGACCCTGCTCAACATCTTAATCTTCAGCAGCTAGCAGGCTTCACGTCTAATCTCCTGCAGTCATTTAAAGCGCGCTTTGGAGAATTTCGCGAGCACACCCGTCTTTTTTTAAGTTCATCACCCATCCACACGAGTGTCCAGTGGACAGCACTGACCTGAGTTGCATCCCCGGTGTCTCCGTCAGAGATTTTGAGCTCCAAGCTGCTGACCTGAAGGCCTCAGACATGTGGGTGAATAAGTTCAAGAACTGAATGAAGATTTGGAAAGACTTGCACGACAGCAAGCAGAGTTGGCGAGCCAACACAAGTGGGCAGAAATTAAAAAACTTCAACACGCAGACCAGCTGATTGTCAAAACTTGGAACGCGCTTCCCGTCACATACCATACACTGCAGCGTGTGAGTATTGCTGTACTGACAATGTTTGGCTCTACGTATGCATGCGAGCAGTCTTTCTCACATCTAAAGAACATTAAGACCAACCTGCAATCACGTTTAACGGATGGAAGTCTCAACGCCTGCATGAAGCTTAACCTCACCACGTATCAACCAGACTACAAAGCCATCAGCAAAGCCATGCAGCACCAGAAGTCGCATTAATGGGAAGAAATTCTCATTATTGATTAGCAACAGCATAATAATGTTATTAAAAAGAATTAGAGACATAATTATTGTACTTTTAGTGTGAAAATTACCCAGAATTACACATTTACTTGAATTTTTAGTTTTAAACATAATGTATGGCTCTCATAGAATTACTTTTCAAAATATGTTGTGTCCATGGCTCTCTCAGACAAAAAGGTTCCCGACCCCTGTGCTAGGTTATATGGGATTCAGGACTGTTCTGGATCATCTATCTAGAAAGCTTGGAATGTGAACTATTCTAAATTTCTGGATTTTCCCAATTTAATAGCATAACACACTTTTTGAAATAAAACTGATGTCTAAATTGTGTGATTACAAAGCTTTTGTGCAAATAAATTATCCTGTTGCTGCTGAGTTTAGAAATAATTTTCAAACCTGCTAATTTTTGGTATATTTGCATTTTATTAAAAGAACATTTGAATCCATTCTTGGTCAGTGGGCATTTAAAAAAAAATATTTTAAATCATCTTTACCCTATGAATGTTGAACTTATTGGCCATGTTTGTCAGCACTTAGTCATTCAAGAATTACTTTATTTAGTGCATTTGTATTATTGGGTACTTCACATGGCAGTTAGTATAACTCTTCCTGTAGTGTTGTATTTAATAGCATGGATATCACAATAGGGTCCTTTATATGGAAGTTATTATATCTCTTCATATACTGTTGCATTTAATAGCATGGATATACACAATAGGGTCCTTTATATGGGTTTTATATCTCTTCATGTACTGTTGTATTTAATAGCATGAATATATAAAATAGGGTCCTTTATAATATGGGAGTTATTATATCTCTTCATATACAGTTTTACAGCAGGATTGTACAAATTGATACATTTAAAGATAAAATAAAAATAGTAAATATGTTAAAACAGATCTAAATAGCTTTACTTCTAATTTATAATTGAAAATCTGCTTAAAGTTATCCATATATTTCAAAGGAAATAACATCTTTGTTTTTCTTCCACAACCTGGAAAGAAAACATTCTGAAACTGGCTGCAACATATTTTTTTCTTCTGAATTATTCATCCGATCACTTAAAGTAGAAATTACTGAACTAATCCTACAATTTTATTAACAGACTTTCAGATTCAATCTTAGATGCATATTTTTGTTAAACATTTATGGGGATAAGGACTGCTTGCTTAGAGATTTATAGAACTTGATAGGAAAAAGATTGAGTATTTGTCTCTAAACAACAAAACTTCATGTATACCAGATGTACCCAAGCTGTCTGGCAGACTGCAAGCCCTGAGTCAGATTCATATCCAACTCCAGGTATGTAAGTTTTCAGATGCATTGAGATAAGAATTCTGCTTTGTATAAAATAGGATGTTATATATCATCAAGCTTCTCTGTAATGCAAAGAATAAATCCAGTAATATTAGGTAGTACAACTTATTTTTTTCTCCTTAACATTGTACAATACTTGTATGCTCAAAATGTTTGTTCTGTAAAATAAGGTTATGTAGAAAAAAAATATGATGATTGCTGAATACTTTTTGAGATATTGTTAATTTAGTGTCATCATTTATGATCAACATTTTTTAGATGTCATGAAAGTGAGATTTGTCGAGTTCAGCACAAGTGAAATATAAACCACATTGAAAATCTGTCCAGCAATTCATAACATAGTCATATACAGCAAGAAATAGTCAATGCAAAATTGAAAGTTTAGTTTATTATAAATTGCAAAGGAAAATGTACTTTTATTTCAAATTGCTCGAAAATCAAAGCAAATGGGAATATTAATGGCATCATAGCAAATGCAACTGATGAACAGAATGCATATTATTAAATTATTTGCCATGTAGCTAATAGTGATCTTTTTTAAAGGCATTGCAATAAAACTGGAAATTATTGGAAGCTGAAAATGACTATTTCAGCAAATTTTAACAAAATAAAGCAATAACCAAGTGTTATATAGAAAATGTAGACCTGCATATTGTCATAACTCTGAAACTGTACATCATACAGAGATGGTTCACATATCAAATTGATCAACCAACTATACTCTGTCTAAATATGAAAGACTGTTTATGTTAATCATTTATATTTTTTACTTATTGAACATTTTTATTTACAATGCAAAATGAAAATGAATAAATTGTTGACCTATTAAAATGATCAGTATGGTATTATCTATTTAACAAAATTATTTTATATTTATATTCACTATTTTAAAATGTAGTACAAATGTACATGTTTAAAATCTTTAAAATGTATGCTTGGTATGTATGCTTTCTACATACATTGTTATAAAAGACTTTATTATTATTATTATAATATTAATAACACAAAAATAATTAGCAAAACAGATCTTAATATTCAGAAGGTATTGTGACAGTGAAAAAATGCATGAAAACTTTATCGTTAACAGTTCTGTACCCATGTACACATAAAATAAATATTTATAACAATAAAAATTGATTATTATTAGAGGGCTCTAGCCATTTGTACATGAATTAAATAAGCAGTACTGACATGATAATTAACATACTTAAAAACCAGCAATGTATGTATGAATTTGTAGTAAACCTGAGAGACATTTTCCGAACTTAAAATAAAATAATCATTAAATGAAAAAGTAGTAATTTTAAAATAAAGTGATTTGTGAAGATTTATTAGATTTGATGTGTGTATACTTTATTTTATTTTTGTAGGATCAGACAGCAGAAGTAACAGAAGAATCTGCAAAACTGATTGAAACTTATAACTCAATAGTATCCTTGTTTGAATAATAAATAATGTGTCTTGTTTGTTACTTTAATGAACTGCGTCCACAGATAAGTCTTTTCATGGTAAGAATTTTCTTGCTTGTAATATAACATCTGGTTATAAATTTAAAAAAATGTATATTAAGAAAACAAAAACAGTTTATGCTTTTTTCCCCGTCTTTCCCTTACCAAATTAACTATATTTAATTTTTCTTTTGGTACATGCCAGAGCAAGTCATTGTTGCAGCCTTTATTTATTTCTCTTTTCAATGTTGCCAGCATTATCAGCAATATTATTTGAATATTGTCAGACTATCAGCAATCTTATTTGAATCTTGTTCATTCAAGAACAGACGTGTTCTCAAGACCACCTTTCAACCAGGCCATCATTTGGTAAAGATTGCTGACTAGGCTGAAATGTAAGGCTGGAGTTGTTTGGTAAAGATTATAACAAGGTTGCAATGTAAGGCTGGTATTGTTGATAATGATTACTGACTAGGTTGAAATGTTGGGCCATCATTGTTTGCTAAAGACAACTCAGCAGTGATGTTACATTTTGCTGAGAGTTAGGCAAGATATTAATTCTCCATCACCCTGGGCTTCCTATAACCTTAGGCTAATCTCAAACACACCTGGCTTGACACACTTGTTAGAAAGAAGGAAAATAAAATAGAATAAAAGAGTGATTAATTAGAATAAAGCTCCTAGCTTCCTTGTATGTACAGCCAGGAATATTAAATATAGGTGACAGACTACAATATATAATATGCAAGCCATGCCAACACAAATGGTCTAAGTGTCAACACTAACATATATATTTAAAAAAGAAATAAAATAGAACAGTATTTCATAAATAGTATAGTGGATAATGAGTGTAAACATTCATAATCACGACTATGTGAGAATAGTAAGTTATTGTGCTCTGAAGCCTATGAACACTGTTGTAATTATTGAGCTATATATGTGGGTCTTACAGCAATGGCACACAACATGGGTCCCTTCTGCTCTAGCATTGCCTTTGTGGCTTAGTGCTTGTTGAGGTCAACCAAGAAGATAAACTGATCTCTCAGTCAAAGCACATGGACTTTATCCACGTGTTTTTTGACAGAACTCTTATGTACATAGTCATCATACAATCTAATGCCTTAAGTGGGATGTTTAGCAATATGACATTATAATGAATGTTAAATATAAAACATGGACAAAATATTTAGACCTACATGCAAAACCACATACCTTTGGCTTTATAATAGACAGTGCTTGTTATTTCTGATTAGGCTTAAATATAGGGTTGATATTGTTTGCTAAAAACTACTTACTAGGCTGAAATTTAAGGCCAACATTGTTTAATAAAGATTACTGAGTAGGCTTACATGTAAGGTTGTTTTGTTTGGTAAGGTAAAGACTATTGACTAAACTGAAATGTAAGGCTAGAGTTTGGTAAAGGCTACTTACTGACTAGGCTGAAATGTAAAGCTGGCATTGTTTGACAAAGACTACTAACCAGGTTTATATGTAAGGCTGACATTGTTAGGTAAAAACTACTGACTATGCTGAAATTGTTGGGTAAAGACTGTCTGAAATGTAAGGCTGACATTGTTAGGTAAAAACTACTGACTATGCTGAAATTGTTGGGTAAAGACTGTTTGAAATGTAAGGCAGACATTGTTAGGTAAAAACTACTGACTATGCTGAAATTGTTGGGTAAAGACTGTTTGAAATGTAAGGCTGACATTGTTAGGTAAAAACTACTGACTATGCTGAAATTGTTGGGTAAAGACTGTCTGAAATGTAAGGCTGGCAAAAACAATGCGCTCCTAACAGTAGCTTTTAAGAGTGCTGCACAAAATTAATTTATTCATTAGAGGAAATTTAAGGAAAATGTGGATTGAATCATGGGTAAGAATACTTGTTGGTATACATAGTTAAAATTATAAAGCTTTTTAATTATTTTGTTACATTTTTACTTGGTTCATGGGTTATGATAAATTTCAAATGCTCATAGCCTATGTAAGATAATGAATAATAATAAAATTACACTCTCTGGTTTATCTACTGCCAGGGTTAATTACATTTTAACTTTTGTTCAAGTTTTAGTATATTTGAGTATAATTTTAGGACACTATTGAACATAGTTATATATTTATTTGCTTCTTAATATTGTTGAAGTCATGTTTGTATTCTTATTACTATTAAAATATTGCCCTTGACTTATGTTAGATCACCAATCTGTCAAAGATGTTCATTAGCTGGGATGAAGAGATCACAAAGCTAGAGCTACAACAGCATCCAAAGCACACTGTAGATTAAACTTCCGCTAATTAGTAGTCCCCAGAAAATCTTATTTAGTTTTTAATTGATAAAGGTTGTCATACTATGGCTTTTTAAAAACAATGTGCTGAACTTAAGTTTTCATGTTAAATCAGTTAAAACAAATATCATTTCTAAATTAAAGCTGTCATAAATTTGGAGGCAGTACAATCCTCATAAAAGATCAGAAAGACTGCCTTTTATAGTATTGTATTTATGATATAACTAGATAGATAAATAGATAGATATACAACATTGTGTATCAAAAGCATTTTTATCTTTTACAGTCTGGTCCTTTAGTTATTCCTAATTTCTTATACACTCAGTCTTTAACAGTAATATTATAAAAGTTGAAATCATTTTTACTCTTTTGTTGCCAGAAATAAAATGTTATGTATGTGTGATTTATGACAGCTAGCTAGTAAGGCTGATGGATTTTTTTAGTTTTTACAATTCATTGCTTGCCCACATCGACATGCATATGAATTATTTTATATGTCCTAATTTTTAAAAAATGATGTGCGAGTCAAATTATAATGGGTAAGAAAAGGGACTGCTTAACTTGCACATCGGTCTACCTAGGACTAGAAACTTTTAAAATGGCATTTGTCTGACTTTTTAGACAGAATCAGATGACATTTGTCTTGCTTGCTAAGCACTTACCAGATGACAGTTCTCATGCTAGACACTAGAAACTTGTAAGATGATATTTGTCTTGTTTGTTAGGTACTAGGTTATCAAATGGCACCAAGAGGTTTTATTTACAAGATAATAGCTGACCATCCTATTATAAACATCTCTATACTAATTATTTAAATTAATCTGATTATATGGATTCAGCATTACACTTGAAATTTTGCCAAAGATGCTGTTTGGTGTTTATTAACATTTCCTCATAGTGTTTTAATTTTTTGCATGAAAGAAGACAAACTATTTATCTTGCTGTCTGAATTTTGCAGTCATTTTTGCCTAGGTCTGAAAATTTCCAGCTATAAACAGAAGAGAAGCTTTCATAAGTATATTTCAGTATCATTTAACTGTATTGAAATATCATTAGTGGACTGCTGACAATGAAATCAGTTTACATTTGACAAGACAATTTGTCCTGCATTAATTTGCACCAGATACATATTTTGGAGTCTGTGGGATGTTGCATTATGATTTATATATTTATAAAATCATTCCTTTTGTGCAATATTGATTTTGTTTTGTTTTAAAATTCAATAATTTCTATGATTTTGATCAAAGTTATTTCTTTCTTTAATTCATTTGAATTGTAAATGTTATATAATTATTACATCTGTAAAACTGTTCCATCATAATATTACAATTATATATTTCACGTGTCTTTTAGATTATACCTTCATATGCCATTTTTAATATATCACTTTATTGAGAAAGATAGTATGTGTGTGTTATGTTTTTTTATGTTTGCGAGCATGTTTTGTGATGTATATATATTTGTGCATGTGTGAATATATATATATGTGTGTGTGTGTGTGTGTGTGTGTGTGTGTAACTTTACTCCTAAACTAGGGGGTGGGTTTGTGGGTTGAAAATCTCTATAACTTCCTATTCATTGTGGCGATACTTGAATCCATATCCCTTAAATGATTCCAGCACCTAGACCTCACCACCAACCAATTTCCTAAAACATAAAATATGGCCAAAATACTCTTAATAACCTTGACATGGTTGAAATAAACTGTTCTACAGCATAATCCAACATAAATAATTCCACAGAACTATTTAATTACACAAAATTTCAAAAACACTACTGACTCTTCTTAACATACATAAGGTTCTTTTACAATAAAAGGAACCAATGATTGATAAGTAAACTGTTGTTGATTCAGGGGTTTGATTATCTCCATATCGCCCTCTTGTTTTTCATATCAAGCAGATAAATAAAACTAAGCCACATAACATTTGATTTTTAACATGATTTCTTATGATTATTAATCTTCCTGTATTGTACAAAGAAACAGCAATGTGTACCTTCATCCTGTATTATCTATGATTTCTTTGAGGTAAAAGCTGTTCAGTGTTTGTTATTGATAATCCCTGTCACAACTTTGCAATGAAATCCTGATGCAAAATGGTGACCTGTTTATGCTTGGATTTGCACCAGATGTCTATAAGAATAGGATTATGCATATTTTAAAAGATAGCATCATGTTTTGAAGAGAATTTGAAACTGTGTAATTTTAAGACAGAATAAAGTTTTATTTTATTTTGAAATAATGGGTTAAGTTGTCTGTGACCAAATAAAAGAGTTATGACATGTTTGAGAGGAAATAATGGATCATATTGTGAGGACATTGATCTGGAATGGATACAATGACATTATGACTTTTACAGTGAAAGAATGCACTTATGTATTTGTGAGAACAATGTGGAAAATGCTGTTTAAAGTGAAATAATGCTGTGTGTGAGCATATGGAATGGATGACATTTGAGGTGAAAGAATGCAGCTATTTTATATGTGATGACTGTCATATGGAATGAAATATATATGCTTGAAGAAAAATAAATGGGAGAAATGTGTTTACTTGATGAGGAAAAGTGTGCAGGATTATAAAATATGTTTTATGAATGAGTGGAGTTATGATTGATGTTTAAAAGAAAGAATTTATTCACCATCATAGTAAATTATAAGTCTCTATAATTCTTTATTAATTAGGTCATACCATACAGTTGAACATTTCTTGAAAATCCTCTGAGGAATAATTTATGGCATGCAGTGCAAGAATTTTGTTGTTTGGTTTATAGCTTGCATGCAACCCCTCCCTTCCCATTCAATATTGTACTTGGAGAGAGAAAACGGGTAAGAAAAAGGTGTGATTTATGAACAAGTATGATTAATAATATTAAATTAATATGATTTATGCAACTTAGTAAATTTTTTGTCCAAGAGATGTTTCTTATTGCTGTGCCACTCATCTATGCTTGTTCTATCAGTTTTGTTAAGCCTCCACAGACTCTAGAATTTTGTGGCTAAAACAGTCAGTAATGTTAAAGGTCAGGTGAACTGAAATCAGTATCATGCAAATGTATTTATAAGAAGAAAGGGGATATTTTAGAAATTTCTTTTCTAATTGTCCTGGCAAAATTGAAACATCAATTTTTTCATTATCTTTTATGTTGTTTTGTATCATGCATTTGTAAAGTGTGTAAGTCAAATTGAAATCTAATTAATACAATTAAACTTTTTATTATTTATTTCATTATTTTTATTTATTTATTTGGGGGGGGGGGAATTATCTAACTGTAGGTAAATAAAAAATTGTCCATATTTCCTATTTAATTTGCTTTTTTTATACAGTGTTTGTGTGTGTGCATGCATACACCATGCTTGGATAAAGCACTATTATTTATTTGTCCACACAATTTGATGCTATTGCATTCTAATATTTGTCTATTTTGCACGATACCAGTCACCATATTGGGTTTCTTGGTGATTTGTTTCTACATTAGAGAATGTACCTTAACCTCTTACAGTTAATGGGTGTGTGGGATATTGCACTGACAAAATGATAAATAAATGTATATTTCAGCATAGAGAACTAAAGTAGTTTCCAACATTCCGGGATGAGTACTGAGAATTTACTGTACATATAAACAACTTCTGAAAAACTACAATTTCAGCTGTTCTTAATTGTTTTTTATTATCAAAATATTAGTGCATTATGATAGTCTAGCCAGTTTTGCTAAACATTATTACTGATCTTTCAAAACACACACACACACTTGCACACTTTGAAAAAAAATTAAAATATCATAAATCAACTTTTTAGTTCTAATGACTGAAAAGAATTTAGTTATTCAGACACAGGTTATTCTATTTCATATTTAGTTGGTATTTTTTATAATAATTCAAAGCACTAAATACACTTTAATTTCATAAGTCTAGTGAAGTTCAAAGTACATGTACTTTGCTAGCCTTCATTTCTTTATGAGCATTTCATAAACTTTAATGCTTTTGGCATTAATAAATGAAATCAAATCCATTGAAAAAATAAGAAATTCTGCAATAAATAAATAGTCCAACCTTGCTATATCAGGGATGCATTCAGATAAAATTGGCTTATTTTAAAAATACATTTGCAAATTAAGTATTCCAATAAGGTTAAGTAGAGAATTCATGAGGAAAAGACTAAAAATTAGAGGTCTAATGTACATTTATTAATGCATAAACAGCCCAGTTTTCTTGTTTTAAATTAAAAAAAAATATATATAACTGTTTAAATAAAAACTAAAATGAACATATATAACTTAAATCAGTCTTCTGTTGCAGTCAAGTCGAGATCAAATCATGCAGGTGTAATTTTTTTCATTATGCTATTCATCTCTCACTGTTTTCTCTGTTATGACTAACACAGATATCACCACCGAGTGACAGTGAGCCTGTTTCTGAGCTCTGAAAGCATTTTGATTAATTGTTCCCACAGATGAGACAGCATAGGTAAGAATTCCACAGATTGTAGGATACAGATCAAAGATAATTTCCTTCCCACTTTTGAGGTTTCATCCCATAATTAAACACTGACATTTTAATATAAAAATCAAATGTAAGGAAACTTTTGTAAGTCCATATGGCAACACTGATGCAAATTCAAAGTAAACAACATGACAAGAACATAATATCCCTGTCATATGATTGCCGTATGGTTTAGTAATGGTGTAAGTCCAAATCAACTGAACAGATTGCAAGTTTTCTGGGGAAAAAGCGACATACTGCAAAGTTTTTCTGTAGTGTAAGATTTAACAATAAGAAGTAACTCTATAACAAGATATACACACACAAACATGGTTTGGATGATTTTATCCTGTAGAAGGAAATTATTAAAAATACTTAAGATAAAAATTTGAAAATATAGGAAAAGCAACTCTAGAAGTCTTTTTAAAAAAAGCAACGATTGCAGCCATTGTTTCTGTAGCTGGTATTTAGTGAATCTGTCACAATATCTTGGATGTATCTAATTTTAACATTCTTGCAAAAAAAGATTTGATTGTAAATCGGGCAATAAGCAAATGTAAATAATATTTCAGTCAACCCCTTTCTATGTATTTTAACTCTCACCTTTCTCTGTTTAACCTGCACCTCTTTTTTTTCTTTTGTACAGTTTCAGTCCATTTGTATGCACATATCAATGGCAAAAATCCAATTAAAATCAAAAGAGATGTTCACAGAGAAAAAAAAAATCTAATTCAGTTTTTACTTTACATCAGATTTCAACAGTCATTATCTTTTGATGAACAGGTGTTCAGCGAAATAAGTTTCATCCAAGTAGACTTGTAACTACAAGTTATCTTATAAACTGTATAGTGACTTATAGTGTGCACTCAAATGAACCTGCAAAGCGTGCCTGCTCCATTTTTTCAAAGAGAAGAGTTAAAGCACTACAAAGATCCAAAATGATTAAATAATATCCCCATCTGCCTCAATATCGAGCACATCTTCGAACTGTCCTTCAACAGGGTCTTGGGATCGTTGATCAGCTTGCCGTTTTATCTCCCCTTGCAGCTCTTTGCTGAAGCTGGATACTGAACCAGCATCTGAATCTGATTTTGATTCACAATCTAGATTGTCTTTCTCATCCTTAAGTCCTTTTTTGTGGTACTCTGTGTGACAGTTTGAGTCATCAGAGCTAGATTCCTTGTAATGTGTGAGGTTCTGGTCTGGAAGGATATCCATTTCCATGACCCCAGACTTACTGCTGGACTGAAGGTTACTATCTGATCCACCATTTGGCTTTGTCTGCTGGGCTTGCTGCATGCGTTTTCGCTGCCGTGCTCTGGAAAGAAAATGAGAATATTAGTCATTAGTTCAGTCTATAGTTTAGTCTAAAGTTCAGTCAATACTTCAGTCTAGAGTTCAGAAGCAAAGCAGTGATGTCATTTAATGAATTTTTGTTAGGTTAATATCATAATGATATACTGTTTCCCAACATTTGATTGATAAACTTTTAACAAACATGTTTTAAATAAAATTTTTAAAAAATATGAGTGAGAAAAGGTTCATTGTTTATGCAACTGAACAATTTTCATAAGTATTTGCAATTGCACAGATTTGAGTTATAAAATGTGTAAGATGCGATATGAGGCTGTCACAGAAAGCAAATGGAGATAAATATATATATATATATATATAAATATTCTATAATTCTCACACTCTAAAATATAAAAGTTATTAAATGCTTTAATACAGATATGTCAAAGGGTATGGTAGAAAGTCAGTCAATCTATCTTTCTGAAAGTGAATATATTTACATGTTAAGAATAATTAAAAGTCCACAATGAATGACAATATCTATGGGCAGGGGCATGCATGTGTGTGTTTGTGCCTGTTAACAGAAATATGAGCTAAATGTTAAAGGCATAACTTGTAGAAACTACATTTAATTATTTTATCAGTTATTTTTTACTATAGATTTGTAAAAAAAAAATATTAAGGCTTGGAAGATTCTAAAATCTAATTAATACGTGATGCATTGTAACTGATCAATCAACATTGAGATACACCAGAATAGGGGCTAGCTTTAGTGGAGTATACTTTTTCCCCAGCAATCTAATGACCAGAAAAAAAACTCTTATACATGAATATATTTTCATTCACATGCCATAATTACAGTATATGCTGAGAGACAGTTGAAATTCAATTTTATACTGAATGCAAATGGTTGTATCCAGTCTGCTGGTGGAAGAATCCAACAAAATACTTCTCTTAAAACATATATTACTCTCTCCCACTTACCTGGCTTTCTTTCTCTTCTTGTTTTCATTATACCACTGGTATTCTTCCTCAAAGATTTTATCAATTTGTTCTTTGGTCACTGCAGAGTCAGTCTTCAGTAACTGGATGTAAACACCTCCAGGAGTGCGTCGCCGACTTCCATTCTGGTTTAACACCACCAAATGAAATGCTTTAGCTTTCTGTCTGGTGTAACACACCAAATAACATATTTTAGCTTTCAGTCTGGTATAACACCACTAAATAATATGCTTTAGCTTTCAGTCTGGTTTGACATCCTCAAATACCATGCTTTGTGAGGGGTGTTTGAAAAGTTAGAGGCCTGATGTATAGATGGTGCTTGAATTACCCCATGGATGACACCATTTTACTTCTCCATCTTTAGTATTGTCACACGCAAATTGTAATCTATTCAGTACTGTGTGCTTGGTAGTTCATCAAAGTTAGTGACCCCAGCGTTTTATAAAAGAGGGTAAAAAATTGAGCACTATGACTCCAAATGAAAAACTAACATGAATATACTTTAGGAAAATATGCTCCATTTTCAATGATTAAAAAAAAAAGAGGAGGGCAATGCTTATAAACTTGGTGGAGAGAGCATGAAAGAGGATCCCTGCAGTGGACGACTGCCAATAGCAGCAACTGAAGAAATAATCAATGTAAGTACTTGATATGGTGTTGCAAGACTGCCAAATTAAAGTGCATGAAATTAGAGAAGTTATGGACATCTCAACTGAGTGGGCATGCCAAATCTTAACACAAGAACTGGGTATGTCAAAGGTCTCTGCTTGGAGCATTTTAAGCAAACTCCACCCGATTTTCTGAGGAAATGTCACTATGGATGAGACATGGATCCACTAGTAAGTACCAAAGGTGAAAGAACAGTCAAAACAATGGAAACACCAACTCTCCCAACTTCAAAGAAGCCAAAGTTGGTTGCATTCACTGGCAAGGTTATGACATCATCTGAAACCATCTGCATGGAACAATCATTGCCTAGCACATCGTAGTAAATCGGTAAGTCTGCAGAAGCAGACAAGTCTATTGCCATTGGGGGTGGAGTAGAGGTGTGTTGTGCAGAAATTAACTCCTCAGATATAAATAAAAAAATAACAAAGTTAGGTGACAGAGACTGATTTGTGGGTTAATTAAAATGTTAAGTAATAAAACTGAAGTAGTTCTTATTATTAAGACAATGACAATATATATGTTAATTCTTTTTGTTTACCTAAACCTACATTTGATATTAAAAGTTGTCGTTGTTGTCCCCCATCCAAACCTGTTGTTGGTGTTCTTTCACTAACAAGTTGTCATAACAAATTGTGAGTTACTCATGGCTACAATTTTTGAGGGTTGACTACAAACAAAATGCTCTCACTTTCATTCACATATCTAATAACAGCAGAACGACCAAGCAGTTCAAAGTACTGAATTTCTAATAAAAAATTAAAAAAGTAATCTTTGGCATCAATATTTAAATACATAATAAAAGTCCTTGATTAAATGAAAAGAGTATAAATTTACTTTGCTATTTATTCAACATAAAACCTGAACTGGAGGCAATAAATCTAATACTGACAAATATGAAGTATTAAAATAAAAAATATTCTTATTGAAAAATGAAACGTAACACTACATTGACAAGTAAACCACCAGCAGCTTCTGTGTTCTTAGTCTTTTCCAGCAACTCTATTGCTTTGACTTGGCCTACTTCCTGAACCACACGCCCTGGAGGAGAAGAAACAAGAAATCACAAAGTTTGTGCTGAATTTCACAAACTACAAAATGAAAATAGGAGAAGATAAATGTGATAAAACTAATAGTCATAATCTGTTACATAAGGAAAGTTTTATAAATTATTTGATTTATTTTCAAAGTAAAGTATTGAGTTTATAAATTATTTTTAATAAAATGGTTCCAATATTAAAAAATCATTAACAAAGCATGAACGTAAAATTCTTCTGTTACTACCCCATCTACAGTGACAAAACTGCATTGTTAATATACTTTGAAAATGAAATCCCAGAGAAGATACAGTACATATAATTGTTATATTGCTATAGAATAATTATCATAAAAAGATTTATTTTTAAAACCGCTGCAGCATATCATTCCCTTTCTGTATATTTAGGTGGCATAGAACGAGTGTAATAATTATTTTTTTTAAATTATAATTTTCAATAATACTGAGGAAGTTTATGAATAAAAATAATAAAAAAAAATAATAATAAAACTATTTTATCAGTCATGCACATACTGTTGTGCATATTTACATGGTATTATTGCAATGTTTAATTCTATTTGATGCACATGAAAAATATGGCATGTATTACACAATACTATTAATAAAATACCAAAATAAATTAAGTAAAGGTCATTTTGCTAAGAGCAATGGTTAAACAGAACTATTGTTTGTTGGTGTTAATGGAAAGAAAAATATAAATCACTGGAGATTAGCAAAAGTATTGGTGTGTTTAAACAGTGATAACTTACTAATTAGATGAATTTTAACTTCCTTCAGAGCTGAACAAATTGCATAAGTGACTTCCTCCACTGTACCATCAGATCTGATTTTTCTAGGTAAAGTCCTTTTATACTTTTCATGAGATCCTTTTACCAAAGAGTCTCTGCCCTGCCTCTTTCGCTTAAGATTCTGGGGTTTCTTACCCATCACATCTTCTAAATCTATCACTTCGCCAAACAAGTCATCCTGTACACATGGAATTTCATCACTGTGCAAATTAGGTCTATGATCTTCCTTTGCTCGTGTATAATCATAGCTCTCTATTTCACGATCACTTTTGACTTTCTGTTCCATACTGAATCCTCCAACTTCCTGTGTTATGAGCTGCTCTTGCATCACTGAACCCCATACATCTTTATTTCTGGGCCTGGGTGGCATTTTACTGCCATTCTCAACAAAATTTGGATTCACAAAGGTGAAATTTATAGCATTTTGATGACCAACTGTCCTCTGATATCTTGAACGCTTGCTTTCAGTCTCATCCGAGTCATAATCATCATCTTTATAACTGTTACTGTCACTTTCATCTGATGCAACATAAGGTGGTTTTGGCCAAGATGTGACTTTGGAAGCATTGACATAAAGTGGGATAGATTTCACAACTGGAGGAGATGTGGTCAGCTAGCAAAAACAAATACTGATTTAAATATCACAAATATAAAACTTTTGAGACAGGTTTTACAAATGCAATATTTATATATATATATATATATTAATAGACCATATCTTTTTTAATTCTAATTGAATCACAAACACATGTACACTCACATAAAAAAACAAACACACAATCACCCATTCTCCCCCCCCCCCCTCCAAATAAAAAGATTCCAAAAGACTGGATATGTAGGAATAAAACAAAACAAAAACACTAATATTTTTAAAAATATAAATTAACCTATCATTACTTACATAATTTTTGGTTATCTTCCTACTCAAATGTTATTCTTACAAAATTCCTAGAGCACAAGCCAAACATTAATTATGTAAACACAATATAGCAATTTTGATATATAAAAGATTAAGAATTAGAATAAGATAACTGCTGTGACATAACATCAATGGAAAGGCAATATTATTTCTGAGAAAAAGTAAAAGACACATATTAATTATGATCTAAAAAGCTGAAGTATAATTTCAGAAATGAAATGTAAAATAATAAAAATAACTAAAATATCTAAGGGCATCATTTAACATTCAGAAATCTTAAATCAAGAAGATTCATATAAGAGATCAATTGAAAAAACAGTGGCAGGTTTCTCCCTGACGAATGCACTGGACTTGCCACTTCTTGAGAAAGACTGACCACATTGGCTTATGTTACAAGGCCATACAGATAAAATACACTCACATCTCCATAAAACATGCAACAGGCTTGAGCTTATGATACCCAGATGTGCAATGGAAAAGGATATATTGACAAATTTGAAGGACAAACACCTTTCCTAACTTCATCTATTATTAGTACATACCCTTTCTCCATCTTTATATATATAAAAAAAAAATCTCTCCTAGGTGTGCATACAACCTTTGGCAAAACTGAGCCAACACTGAAAATGTCATTAAGCAGATCAACCAAAGTCCTGGAGTAAAATTAACAGTCAGGCCAAAGGAAAAAAATAAATTCATATTCCAACACAGCAGTAAATACTATTAATAATAGAACAATTACATCATTCATTTAATATAAACATAATATTATGATTGATATTCAAATTAATTTAAAAAAACAAAATTATAATTTCATTTAAAAGAAACCCTGAGGTTACATAATCAGATAAAATTCATAATCTAGAGTGATTTTAGGCATGTCACCACCATTTACATATTTTGTGAAAACTTTAAAACCATATATTATAACTCGTTCTTGCATTTTTACGAATGTTCTTTTAAATGTATTTAATTTATAGAATTTGATTGACACACTGGACTGTCTTATAAAACTTTAAAAGTTATATAATATTGTTTATTTTGAATATAGCCAGGTGTTATGTAGTAATAAGACTGTAATTTGTAAATAGCATGTTTGTAGACTTTAGTTGCCTACTGTTTCTGAAGAAATAGGACAGTTAGTGCATTTGCAAAAAACTCAAGATAAGACTCAGTTTGTTTTTTTACTTTTTAGTATTTTCGAATTTTTTAAATATTTTTGTAAAAAAATGGAATTCTTCTAAGTATTATCTACGATTGTCATTTATGAAATGTTTAAAATAGAAACCCTTTAATAAAATTCAATATTGTGGTGTAAACAATCCAAGTTTTGCTCGGTTTATAGCTGGTTTTAATTGTAATAATTTATTATTCATTACAATTTATTACAACATACAAGTAGAAGTAGCAGAAATTGTAGCCTATCCAACTTAGCCTCGAAGTTCATAATAATAATGATTACACCCGTTGAAAAATAATTTAGGCTGATAGTGATACAAAACTATTTTCATACTTTTGAATCTTCACACATGGAATCCTCAGAATCTGTAATTTCTCCTTCTTCTAGGTCTTCTTTAACTGCTGACATGATTCTGCTAGTTTGACTGGTGTACAGTTAAACTTACAGCCGCCGACCTTACAAGTACGTTATAAGAATTATCTTCTCTTGATTCGTTAAAAAGTACACACAAATAAGGGGAGTCTACTGTGGTGTTTATTAAGTGTGCGCGAACATGTGCGCACAAGAACGAACTTGGCAGCGAACTACTCAAATAGAAGTGCGATTAAAACTGATCCAGCTGCTACTCGACCACCTTTACTTGCCACCAGCACTCATCCTAACAGACACTGGGGACAACGACAACATCATCGACTGCGACGATAACACCACCAGTGAGTAGGCCATGGGACTGAACATCCCGGGAGCATGTACACAATAGATGCAGGGAAAGGCAGCTTCGCCTCCCCCCCCCCCCCCGACGGAGGGCGGTTGAGGGTGTGCGCCAAATAGGTGCGACCTGTTTCACCCCTCTTCCGCCAGCCCTCCACCTAAGACGCACCGTGAGGCTGTGGGGATCCCCCAAAAGCAGACCAAGGCCGAGAACATAATGAAGATGAAAGGTCTATTGCGGCTTCTGGGGTGAATGTGAGAGTGTGAGCGAAACTTGGTGTTACTAGCCTGGGCTCTGTAAGATACCAATTCCACTTCAACATCAAATGCGACAACAACATCCACCACAACTTTAGCCCATGGAATACCGGGCTAGAGGCCGTCTTTGCCGGCCAGACATGTCTGCAATGAACAAGCGCACAACGACACTGCAAGTGCAAGTATTCATAAAAATACCATTACAAGGATAATGTAGCCGACAGGCCGAACCCCCCCCCCCAATGACCCAGCGCGAAAGCCAGAAACGCCCCCTACATTCACACACTGATCTGAGCAGTGGCATCAGGGCCGTCTAAATAGCATTATAGGGCCCACGGGCAGAGCAGTGCACTGGGGTCCCTACCTACACAACCACTTTCTCTTAGTCTTGCCGACCGTTGGGGACCAGTGACAACCAGCTTCCTCCATTTCAGTCTGTTCCACAACCACTTGTCAGCAAGTCACAACATACCAAGATTAGCATGAGGCGCCCGGGCAACTGCCCAGCGTGCCCATTTGTTAAGACGGTACGGTTGTGTCATAGGAAATATCAAACATGAGATCGAATGCAAATAGCATTATTCCGAGGAAAATTATTTACTTGAAAAAATTGGACTTAATTAATCCCCCCCCCAAACACACACATTATTCTTTTATGCTGAGTATTGAATCAAAGTGAAACCTTACTTGGAATTTTTAAAAATCAACTGAGAATGTTTAAAAATAGAATCACCTACTTTGCAGACGTTTGTTTTATATGCCAAATATAAAGTACATTAGAAAGCGCGTTTATTTAAATAATGTTATATTAATTTGAAATGATGCTATTTAACTCCTTGTGACGTGCAAGACAGTTCTTTTGACTCTACGGGTCTCTATGCAGAATTGAAAAAAAAACGGAACACATTCACAAATAAGAACTAGAACATTGAATTGATTCAAATACACATAATTGATAGAATGGTTTTGCAATAATTAACTACTAAAAGATAAAAGGTTTATTGCAATAAGTAAAATATTTTTTAAACATCATATTCAACTGATTTTTGCGGAGCCCCGCATATACACTGAATGCCTTAATGTTCAACCTGTGGCTTAGCATACAAGAGCAATCGAGAGCGTGTTAGCTGCGATCAAAAGATCTTTTTGCACAATGAAAATTGCTTTATTTGTGTATGCAGTATACAAGTACAAAAGATATTAAATTGGACAAGCAACAAATATATTTTAGGGAAGATATATTAAAATTGTGTGTGTGTGTGTGTGTGTGTGAATAGTCTTTCTGTCAGCAGTAGGTCTGCGTGTCCAACAGAAAGAAGAAGAAGAAAAATGTCATTTTCAACATCTAAGACTAATAAACAAGAAAAAAGAAATTAGTTTTCACTCTAGTTTTATCCTTTTTTTCTTTTTCCTATTCTTTCTTTCTAAACTTGAATCCCTCTCTCCATCATTCTACACTTACTCTTCCTACCTTTTCAAACACACGTGTATATATACTGGTAAGCCTTTGTGTACATAGGAAAACATAACCAAAAACACAAACGTTTGACTGATGTAAGGCATATACATTTGACGGTCACTTTGAAACAATGCCACTAAGAGCAACTGATATACCAACTTTAGTTAGATTAAACTCAATTATGTTAGCTTAACGTCAGAGGTTTAGCATTAAAGAGTCAGAGAAAGGGAGAGAATATTGCCTTTCCATTGATGTTATGATGTCACAGCAGTTATCTTATTCTAATTCTTAATCTTCTATATATCAAGATTGCTATATTGTGTTTACATAATTAATGTTTGGCTTGTGCTCTAAGAATTTTGTAAGAATAACATTTGAGTTGGAAAATAACCAAAAATTATGTAAATAATGATAGGTTAATTTATATTTTAAAAAATATTAGTGTTTTTGTTTTGTTTTATTCCTACATATCCAGTCTTTTGGAAGCTTTTTATTGGAGGTGTGGGGGAGAATGGGTGATTCTGTTTGTTTTTTATGTGAGTTTTACAATTCCCTTATAATCTGCTGAGAGACATGTTGGTCTTGTGGCAGAATTATTAATAACTATAAATTAAGATTCTTGATCACATGTAATTAGTTAATGAATTATTAATTAATTAATAAATAATTACCATAATGAGTGAAGAGTGCCCAGAGGTGTCACAGGTCCCTTCTGTTTAAATGTCCCCAAACACTGCAAATGTTGCAGGGGTAGTAGTTATGTCACAGCATTTATCAGTGCAGGTACAAGCACTGATATATCAGTGTAATGGAGTGCATGCAGTGTGTACATTTATCAGTGTAAGTGCTTGCATGTGTTGCATACATTTATCATTTTAAGTGCATGCATGTGTTGTGTACATTTATCATTGTAATTGCATGCATGTGTTCTGTACATTTATGTTATCACCTTAAGTGCATGAATGTGCTGTGTACATTTAAGTTCTCAGTGAAAGTGCATGAATGTATTGTGTACATTTATCAGTGTACATGCATGCATGAGTTGTGTACATTTATCAGCATGTGCGTACTGTGTATGTATAAGATATCAATATAAGTGTAGTGAGTGAGTGTAAAAGTGCAATTGTCAGTGTGAATACAGACAAGCATTGTGCACACATGAATAGTCAATATGTGAATGCATATTTGCACTGTATGTTTGAGTTGCCAGTTCACAAGTACATGCAATCATTGTAGGATGTGAAATTCTTGAATCCACCACAAGCATACAAAGAAGAAAAGGAATAAGAAGAGCTTTTTCCTTTCTGAAACATCATATCAGAGAGCAATGCTAAGTTCCAAGTTTAATCATCTCTATTCTTTCTTACAATCATTATCAACTTACAGTTTATGCAACAGTATTTATTAGCCTGATACAACCGTGCAACATAATAAATACAACAAAATTAATTATGAATGTGTGTCTGCTAGAAACAATGTCATTTGTTTATCATATTACATATACGTATCATAATTGTAGAAATAATAGTCTTCACATTATACATCTTTACATTAAATTACAAATATAATAATATATCAATAGCAAAGTGTATGAAATAATTCTAAGTCCTTTCTCTCTCAATCAATCAGTAAACTCACCATAAGCTAATGATCCCTTTTCAAGACAGGACTTGAGTTACGTCAGAATCAAAGTGATTAAAATATAGAACATTCTTCAACAGATAAGTTTTGCTCTCTACCTATTGGCTAGTTCATTATTTGTAAACTTTAAAGCATTGGATAGCAAAAATTACTCATCCATTCTGGACTGGTTTAGATTACAGTATATTCCTTACCTGAGTTGTTATTTTAACTCTGGTACTTACAAAAATACCATCATGCGCAGTACCTGAAGGTCATGTCATGTTGACATTAAACAAACTGTATAATAATTAAGTTTAAAAATAAAGACAGGCAAATTTACTCCACCACAGATACATTTGATATGACTTGTTAGTGCATGCGTTATCATGCATTGTGTACATTTCTGAGTTGTCACTGAGTTATATATGCATCTGAATAATTCGTATGCATATGTATAATTGTGTACATTCAAGTTATTGTGCACAACATTGTTAAGAGTTGTTGATGTGTGTGTATATATACACATATTTTGTATGTTTGAGTCAGTATGGGACTACAAGCATGAATATGTATATGTAAGAGTTTTAGGTATGTGTGTGCCAGTAGCATATACATATGAATTTTTAATGTGCCAAGTGTATGCATGTGTTGTGTATATATGTGTGAGCGCATGCATACATTATTTACATTTGAGTTTATTTTTCTTGGTGTCTGTACTGTGTCAATATGCTCTTTAGGTGTGCACGTGAACATTTGTGTATTATACTTGTCAAAATATTTGTTTACAATTGTGAGTACAAGCATGTATATTTGTATACTGTACATATAGTCATGAACACATGCATATATATTTGTATGTATATGCATACTGGATTATGTCTGCATAGGGATTTACACACTTTGAAGGCATACATCATTCTACTGTTCTTGAGAGACAGAAATCATGCAGTCAACATTTTTTAAACTGTATTAGATGAGACATACATATTAATATACTTAATTTTAGGCATTCAGTATACTTTGAAGACACAGCATTAACATAAGACTGTACTTAACAAACTTTATTACAACTTAGATTTTGAATAAAAAATTAAAATCTGGGTTTAATTTGTCTGAGGTCCCCAGGTTTTAATCTATAAAGTGCTAATTTATTTAGGAAAATCACTTATCTCCTGCCAGCATTTTTGGCACTTACCTACATCTTTATTGAAATTTAATTGCATTTTATGCTTCTGTTTCTCTTCAATATTTTACACTAAATGATCCTTTTAATTTACTGTATTT
Organism: Sinotaia quadrata; assembly: GCA_028829895.1. Classification (NCBI taxonomy): domain Eukaryota; kingdom Metazoa; phylum Mollusca; class Gastropoda; order Architaenioglossa; family Viviparidae; genus Sinotaia; species Sinotaia quadrata. The sequence continues at coordinate 45,397,633 of CM054177.1, read as the reverse complement.
ATGGCTTTGGTTACTGAAAGTATATTAACTATTGTTTGGCTGTTCCCTTGAAGCTCTGTTTTTAGTACATTATCACTGACAGGTTTCAATTTTCCAACAGACATGCAAGCCTAAACATACATTTACTTACATCTAATAGTTCACAGCTAGAACTACCTCGTCTGGTCAAAATAGTCTCCCTTGTGATTGAAGGTTTGACATATTGTCTTCTTGATAGATGTAATCATTGCAATAATAGATTTATAAATGGATAAAGTTGATTTAAACATTTAAAAAAAAAAAATTCATTTATGCGGCATTTATATAAGCATCAGTGAATTTGTGTATAAGTATGTACATATACGTAAATGTCAAATGCTGTCAAATATGTGTAAACATAATCTATTTTCAAAATGTACCTTCAGCACTTCAATCTGAGGAATTCTGAAGACAATACACTATTATAATCACAAGAGGATAAGTCACAGAACTCTACCAGCTCAAGAATCTTAATTAGAAAGTATATCTTATTAAATGAAAGTAACATAAAATAATTCACAGAAGTTGACTGTTTAAAAATTTACAGAAATTACTAGATCATGATTTTATTAAAATTACGCACACACGCAAAACATCACCCCCCCCCCCCCCCAAATGCATGTATGTGTGCAGACATAAAAGCATTAATGTAAATTCAGGCTATCCAACAAATTGAAATAACATAATTTAAAGAAAAGATAACCTTAATGATTTAAACTGTACAGTTGAACGCAGTTAAACGATATAATATTATTGTAAATTGTGGAATTACACCATATCTGTTTGTCTTGTTCTCTCACAAACACACTACAAATTGACATGCAAACATTAATTAAATCAGTCTTCAAGTGTTTAAAATGTAAAAAAATGCTATAGATTAAATAAATACAAAAAAGAACAATATAAACGATTGCAAGGCCTTCTGTAATGGGATCACAAATGATATATAATAACTGCATAATATTTTTTAAATGTTTTAATAAAGTGTTTAAAAAAAAATAAATGTGACTGCAAGAAAGCACAATTTATTGGAAAATGTTGTAACCAAATTACAAAAAAAATTGCAAAATTCAATTTCTCCTTTTTCTTTCACTCTCTAATGGTTTTTGAGAAACACTACAAAATAGTGGAGCAACACCACAAAACCAGTCCCATTTTTTTTTCTCTCTCTCTCTCTGCTACATTTTTTCAGACACATTATAAAAATGGAGTAAAATTGCAAAATCAATCCCTATTTTATATTTTTCTATCTTCTGCTATAGCAGATGCATTACAACATTGGAGGATGCCTATTAAAGCAATCCCATTTTTATTTTTTATTTTTCTCTGCTATCACAGATTGGAGATATTACAAAACCAAATTTAAATAAAAATGTTTATTTATAAGTATGTTGCTGATATTGTGCAATGGCATTTGTATTTATAAATTTTGCACTCAGAGTAAATAGCTATAAAGAGAGAGTCTTGACTATTCAATGCAAACATACTTATGAGTATTTTAAGAATATAATAAAAAATAATAAAAACATAAAAATTTTGTATAATAAAAAAACCCACTGCAAAAGGGACCATGAACATTTTTTAATGGTAATCTTGATTAACACATTGCCCAGAGTAAAATTTTGTATAATAAAAAAAACCACTGCAAAAGGGACCATGAACATTTTTTTAATGGTAATCTTGATTAACACATTGCCCAAAGTAAAATTTTAAAAAAATGTCTTCAAAAAAGGTTTTAAAAAGTTAAATTTTCCCGAATTCAGACCTAGATTTACAGCAAATGGAAAATATTTTTACACATTTCCCTAACATTTCTAGTTTTCTCCAATTCATTTGTAAATTGCAAGTATAGACTTGATCAAGTTTAAGTGTAATAATTCCCATGCATATTCTTTTAATTTAATAAATATCTTCTTTTTTGTCTTGCATAGCACAGCCAGACTTTAGATTATTATACCAAAATACAGGAAAACAAATAATAAACAATACAATAAACTTTTGTTTCTGCAAAAAAAAAAAAATCTTTGAGATATTTAACAGTGCATGTGGAGATCTCAAGATTGAAATGTGTTTGTAGTCACAGATGCTTTGATCGCAGGGTTGACTCTGGACTGTTGTTAGGTGCTAAGTCACTGCCACAGAGTGGCACCCTTCTGGGAGAGCAAATATACTTCTCTCATTCCTTCTCATTACAGCAAATATACATCTTTCATCTCTCTCATTAACAACAAATATTCATCTTTCATCTCTCTCATTAACAACAAATATACATCTTTCAATGTTTCACCTCTCTCATTAACAACAAATATACCTCTCTCATCCTCATTAAAAGTACATGTAAAATGAAGAGATTGCAATTGCAACAATGTGAAGGACAGTAAAATTACAAAAAAGAGAGTGCATGTATTTGCGTGCATGTGTAAGTAGACTAAGTGGAGGGGGTAGATGAACCAGGGACAGTTTGGCTCAAGTTAACTTTGCATGACCACGAGACTATGAAAACAAAATAATCCTTTAATCAATAGGTTGATTAAACATGATATTACCTGAATTGGTAAAAATAAACCTAATTCACTAAACACAAGCCTGGGATAAATACTCAAAAGGCAGTGAGGGTCATTTAATGCCATTCTGACTTTTCACCAAATCTCAGTGTTTAATAGACTACTAATCTATGAAGAACTAGAAAATTATCACACAATTTAATATTTGGATGTTAAATTGCAGAAAATGAGTTTTATAAAATTAATGACATACTTCTGACCAAAAAGTACATTATTTAACTAAAGACGTGTTATATATAACTGGAAATTCCTTACTGTGATACACTGTAAAAACTAGGTGTTATACCAAATACAATCTTTCTTCGTGTAATTATACTAATAAACAAAGACAAATAGTACACTAATAACTAAAGAGAACTCTCATGTTACATATCAATGGAAAGCCATCAGTGATGTACTTTAAGACACGATATAAAATCCATAACAACTGTTCTTAGGGTGACATCAGTCATAAACAAAGACTAACAGTACACTAGTGAATTAGAGAGTCCTTCTGTAATACATCATTAGAAAGACCTAGGACTAGACTGACACATGTTAAGAACTAGGTATGAGACCAATGACAATCTTTCTTAGGGTGACATCAGTCAAAAACAAAGGTAAACTGTCAGAATTTATGACTCATCTTTGTACTTGATTTTCTCAAAATGGCATTTGGTATACTCACTGACTTCAAGTGTTTGCAACTTTTTCCAATTAGATTCTATAGTAGAAAAATTTTAAACTTTTAATGAATGAAAAAAACAAACAACTAACCTCACTACTCATTCTGCAAGAGCAGATAATTATTTTATTTAATTTCCACAAATTATCGCTTCTTGATTGTGCTGTAAATCAAAACTGATATAAAGCAGAGACAGCTGCCTTGTTGAGCCAGGTACAATAGTATTAAAGGATTTTGTAATTACAATGACATCAATATATGAAGCAACAATAGCTTGTCTTTATATTAGGGTATCAACATAGATAAAATAAACTGTCTTAAGAATCACGATAAAGAGACATATTAGTCTCTGAATTCTGCAGAGCTTTAATTAATATTTACATCAGCATTACAATTAGAAACTCAATGGTATTCAAATATCAATTTATTTCCTTTGTGTTCATTATTCTTGTTCTGATTCAAGTTTGATTTTTTTATTTCTAAACTGCCTTTCTTTCTCTGTCAAATTTTCTTTTTCACCAGCATTTTCATTGTTAGCTTGATTGTCTATATTAGTAAAAGAACTATCAACATATTCGTTCTGTTCTCTTTTAATATTACAAATGTTTTTTATTGTTAGGGAACTGTTATCTGAATTTGTACTCAGTTCTTCTGTTTTTTGAGAACTAAGTGGTTTCTCATTTTTCTGAATGACTTCATTCTGAAGTTCATTTGGCTCTTGCATGAGAGTGGCATGCACCTCTTCACTTTCTGATTTTCTGGAATGGAATTTGCTTTCTTCTTTTAATGGAAAAAGTTCTGGGTCAACTAGCACAGTCAAAGGAAACTCCTTCCACTTTTCTCCAGGTCTGTTCGGAGACAGTGATCTAAGATTGACCGTTGGTCGCTCAAAATCTGGGATCTCCACCCCGAGTGCCTTACACAGTTTTTTCATAACTGTGTCAACATAAGTGCAGATCTTTAGATCACATTTCTTGTCATGCTTAGTTGGCTGAAGATTCACAATAACCAACTTACCCCTATTCCGTTTAGTCAAAAGAGGAATGTTGCCACTTGGCACAATCTGGAGTGTGGTGCCTAAGCACACGCTGAGATCGGCCATCCTGCAAAAGTTATCACTGCTGTTCTGATAATTTTATACAAGAAAATAAGGTCATGGGAAAAACTTAGAGAAAATTAACATTTTTATCATTTGTTGAGATTTAAAGATCTGAAAAGTGCAAAGTATAAATAAGAAGAAATTTTCACAATAAACAAAATAAAGCATTATAGGTCTGCAGCGGTGAAATGGTTAAAAAAATAAACTATATGAGGCAAAATGCAACATTAGAAATAAATATGCACTTCTGAGAACAAAGCACTACAATGTGCATTTACTCATGGTCTTGATGGAGCAGTTTATAATATGAAGTTCCAAAACAAAGCATAGATGCTGAGGACAAACATTTTGAATATTCAATTGTTTTACTGTGATACATTGCATAAAAGTTTTCAATTTTTAATAAAAAATATTGGTTACTGTAGTGTGTATACATCTTGTACTTGCTTGGTTACTGGTATATCCTTGAACAGACAGTTTGATACTACAGTGTATATTGTATATACAAAAAAAAAGTATGATAAAAATGTATCACCTGTTCAACAGATTGTATATTATATTTAGCTCACTGTAAAATTGCATCACCTGCTAAAAGCATCAGCTCGATCCAAATCATGCTCTGGTAAGGACGCTTCCCAATCCAAGATTGTGTCACACAACTGACCTCTGAAACAGTAACCATAAGAAAGATTTGAACTATTATAAAACCAGTGAACTTTGAGACAGAAGAAACATCATAAAGATTGGTGCTATTATCAAACCAGTATACAATTTATTAAAAGAACTTTCATCTCTTAATAAACCATTCACTCTCAAATGAACTGCAAAACAAATCTTTATAACTGCATTTTAATTTAACAGGGTACATAGAGTACAAAAAAAGTATTCAAACTTAATTAATATTCAAATAATTCTTTAAAATAAATAATTTCAAACTAAATAATGTGCGAAAATAAATTTTGACCATTTATATAGAAGAAGCAACTCTTATGGTAAATGAGATAAGAAAATTATGCCATCTTAACATATCCTATGTGATTTGGCAGATGTTGCAGTGAAAAGCAAATCGAGGTTAGATTAAAAAATAAAATAAAACAAAAGTATAAATTTTAGTTGTAAGTTCAGCTTAAGATTTTTTTCAAATTTTCATAAACTGCAGATGTGCAGTGATAAGCAAATCGAATGTTAGATTAAAAAATAAATAAAACAAAAGTATAAATTTTAGTTGCAAATTCAGCTTCAGGCTTTTCTTAAAGTTCATAACATGCAGATCAGGGGTGCACAAACATGTTAGGCAAGAGGGCCAAATTTCCAATTGACAGTGCTTGGAGGGCTGCAAGTCAGAAAAAACCAACACAAATAATGAAATACTGTGTTCTACATTCGTAATAATGGTAACATCCAAAGTCCTCTGAGGGCCGCACAGAACCCTGTCAAGGGCTGCTTGTGGCTCGCGGGCCACGCTTTGTGCACCCCTGATTTAGAAGAAGAAATCATGTTTGGATTCAAGAACAAAACAAACAACAACAAAAAGAAATAAAAGCCATACAAAAATCATTTCTTCTCTTCTTATTTTAACACATACAGTTATATGGACAAACAGGAAGACTAAATATGAATATAATTCAGATCTGTTCTGAAAATAAAAAATATTTTAGTTCACTGTAAACGGGCAAAGCTTGCAGTAGGCTACATTTACAATGTTCTAATGTCAACTGTGAGCACTTTTCCAGTTGCTGCTATAGCTTAATAGTATCACTGCCATGAAAAATTCTCCTCTACAAAGATGTGATTACAAGATTAAAATATCTCTTATATTTTAATATTTTAAAATCAACTGTCAGCATCTTTGCCAGCTTCTGCCATAGCACAAAGGTATCATTTCAAAAAACAATTCTTCTCTAACTTGTATATTTCTTTATACGGTTTTATGTATTTCACAAATAATGTCTCCCCTAACCTCTTCACAGCCAAGCAAAAAAATATGAAATGGGACAATATTTTTGTAAACAAGTATATTTTTACAAGATTGATATTTTTGAAATTAAACAACAATATTTTAAATTGTACTTTTTTTTTTGAAAAAAAAAAGAAGTTTTAGCAATTCTTAATATCTAAAAAATAAATCTTCCAGGCAATGAATATGGTTAAATAAAACAAAGTCTCAAGTTAATATTCAAAATAAGAATGCAGTCTGAATTATGCCTTCAAATAAACCTACCATACCTGCACACTCCACGGGCCTTGATCTGTGTACAAGGATGTCCAGTAGGTTTCTTACCCATGGTAGGTACACAACTACTCCGAATATACTGCAAAAGAACATAAAAGAGGTTTGTGATTCCAAAGCAATCATCTCTAAGCAGTACTCACTACCAATAATTATATCATCATCAAATAATTTGTACAAGCTTGTTCAAATAATTGCTACTCAACTAGTTAGTCTGGATAATTAATAATTGGCACTCAGCTAGCTTTTCCAGAAAAGTGGTATTCAACAATAATAGCTTTTAAAATAATCTATTTCAACCTATCAAAGATGTAGTCATATGAAGGAGTGTTAAAGATTGTGTGTGTGTGTGTGTGTGTGTGTGAGAGAGAGAGAGAGAGAGAGAGAGAGAGAGAGAGAGAGAGTCAACTTAATGTGTAAGAAAAAATAAAGTGAAATTAATGTGACTGGACATGTTACTGCAAATCAAAGAACCCAGAAGTTATTTTCTGTGATCACATAGTAAAATATATAACCTGTGCATGGCATCTGTTGCACTCTTCTACAAACATGTTTCCATGAAGCTCTGACAGCCTGTCACGTGGAAATCCAGACCGAAGATGTAGGCCATCTACATTCTGGCTGACCACATATTGAACGATTCCTGAAAATCATTAGAATTAGAAAGACTTTATTAAAATGTGCTTATGGTTAATAAGAAGCAGATGAAATTAATACAATACAGATTGTGGCATAAAATAACATTTATTCTACACATCACTAGTTACATATTTTTGTTTCAAACTGCTTAAAGAATGCAAAGAAGTTCAATCTGATGAGACATCAAGTCATTTAGTACTCGTATAGTAATGAATGACATCCAAACATTCAGCTAAACATATAAGGACCAAATTCAAGAACTTAAAACTGCTATTCAACACCATCTCCCAGGTTTACTTAGCCAAATCTGCATATCAGTGGACCTAATCTAAGAAATAAAAACATTACTAAATAATAACAGTTCAAATATTTTCCATATTTTTCTCATGTGAGTATGCTTGCAATTGTAAGAACTTTATGTTCAACCACAACTATATGTTTAATGTACCAAAGAACGCTTTTAAGAAGTCCAATATGCATTTAAAAGCAACAAATTTAATTTTATGAAATTTAAAATATACAATTACAAAAGTTATTCAATAAATTTAATGTTATTATTATTATTAATATTATTATTTAAATAGTTTGTTTAACATGAGTATAAAGTACTGATATGCAAACAGATCTAGATCAAGATTAAACCTCAGTATCCAAGCAATACCTGCTTTGTGCAGAGCAGTTAGAGCCATGTGTGTCAATGTTGGCCGTGCTGTCTCAAAAGTGATGTTAATTTTGGGTTCTTCCCCACGCTGTTCAAGTGTCCACACACCTGAAAACAATGTCTGAGTTGAAATAATATAAACTATTGATCTATGCTGTAAATGATGCTGAACATGTCCTTTAAATTTGAGATACTTAATTTTTAGAACTGGTGTCATAACGTTGCAAAAGAATGTTGTCCAGGAACCATACTTAACAATATAATCTGTTACTTTTTCAGATGTACTCTCTTCTAGTAATAGTACTTTTTTTAAGATGGATGGTGAAATAAACATACACCCAGACATTCCTAGTATAAAGGATTTACATTAGTTTTGTCATCTGTTGTCTTTAAGAAAAAAATGTTAAATGTCTGAATTATGGCATTTGGACCTCCTGTATTAGTGTATAGGAGTACAATATCTGCACACAATATATGTGAACTGCCACCACACAATATATCACAAGTGAGTTTATGGACATGTTGAGTTATTAATATCAGCAACAACTATAAAAAAAAAATGCTCATTAATGGTGAAAGTTGTAAGAAAATCAAATAACTAGCCACTGAACAAATGGTCAAGATAAGTCTGGTATCACTCGGGTCTTCAATTTGAGGGAAAAAAGACAAAAAAAATGTTTGGCTAATTTTCTTCAGCAATAACAATCATAAAAACACCATATTTGGCACAAATATACATTTTAGCATAGATTCCAAAATTTCACTGCAGTATCTGAAATCATTTGCTTTGAAAGATATAATAATATATAAAAGGAAAAATGTGCACTGTGAATGTGATAAATGTGTGAGTGCACTTATACTGTTATACTTATACTAGTTATAGACAAAAACAAAATAGAAAATTACAAATACAATACAATACTAAATTAATGACAGAAAAGAAAAAAATAACCTGAAGAATAGGTAATTTCATGGTATTTTTATATCCAAATCAACGGTAGGCATAAATGTACATATCTATACATATCACCCTTATTCATCATTATGAGAGACTTGTAATTTGTATGGCATTGTGTCCAACAACATGGATTTGGTATTGGATATCACATGACTAGTCTGATCAATCACTGAATCAGCAAAGGAAAACCCATCCTAATGATGCACTATTTATATTCTTTACGTTATTTTCTGAATTTTCATTGGACAATTGTTTTAAGGTCATCGAATGAAATGCACACAAATCTAAACACTACTCAAAATTTTCCAATGCGCAGTGACATAACGCTGAAAGGGGTGGGTATCTGTGCGCTAAATATCCTTCCTGCCTGCACACTGAAGACATAGTTCTATAAGTAAGTACATTATTATTGTTATTCTAATTCTATGTTCTTGGCAATTGTGACTCATGTCTAACCTGAAACTCTAGTCAAATTGATTGCCAGTAATTAAAGTATTTTCTTAAATTAAAGTGAGAAAATCACGACTATGTGTGAAAAAAACCATTGCCTTATGATAGCATACTTGTTATTTTCTCAGCTCACAAATGACATTTTTCCACTCGCAAATTGTGAGCTTGCAAGTGGGATTTTCGAGAGTTGAACATAATGATCAAATAACTAATATTTGTAATAATGAATGACCATACAATAATAATAGTTGAAAGAGGACTAAAATAGCTGATCAAAATACAAATAATCACTAAATCAGTAAACAATGAATAATGAGTGGCCAAAGAAATAATGCTCGATCAAAGGGCAAATAATGATTTATCAAAAGACTAATAATAGTGGACCCAAGAACTAATCAGAACTGACCAAAGAATAAAACTGACAAACAATCAAAGAATTAAAAAGATCAAAACTAATAATGAATTATCAAAGGACTAATAATGACTTACCAAAGTAGAAATAATGACCAAACTAGTGAATAATGAATGACTGAATAAATAAGACTTGTAAAAGGACAAATATTATAATAACTGACCAAAGAATTAATAACAATTGACCAAATAAAAAAATTATAATGGAGAAAAAACTGGCCAAAGAAGTAACACTAACAATTATTGATCAAAAGACTACTATTTACTAATAATGACTTATCAATGGAATAATACTGATTGATAAAAAGACTAATAATGATAAAAAATTACTAATCAAAGGACTCCAAAACTCCCACATAGCCAACCTTTTGGTCCTCTGAAGTCTGGAATTCCTGCAGATGTGCTTACACCAGCTCCAGTGTGAAAGACAATAAAATGGCTTTGCCGCACCATGTTCACCAACTGATTCACCTTTTCTTCAACAACATCATCAGCATCAAATCTTTCAGGTAGTCCACAAAGCCCTTTGTCTTCATATGGTGACAATCCAGCAGCATAGTTTACTGACATGATCCAAATTTATATTTGCTCTGCAACAATCTATCCAGCCTTTAATTAACAATTGTACATAACATAAAATCCAATTAAGACAACAACAACAAAAATCATTGGATAAGCTAAGAGTATAATGACATTTGTAAAGTTCTCTGCAGTTCTAATTTATTAATGTAGTTAATACTATAAATAGTATAATGGAGGTTAGAAAAGTGTCTGTGTGTCCTTCAATTCATAATTACAAGACCAAATTTACATTTCATATGCTGATTCAATACAAAAGTTTAATTTGAAAAAAAATAACCTGTGTCGAATGAAATAATGTATACACATATTCAAAACTTTCCATGTCTGTTTTACTTTTAGTGTTTTAGTGAAAATCCGAGGTAAAGTATAGGCCTATATTACGATTAATACGAGCATCAAGAAAGAGCAAGTCTATTATAGGATGAAATATAGCTTTAAAAAAAATTCCTAGTTCCCAGCAATTATAATATAGGCCTTAAAATTTATGTTCAAAGCATCAACGCTTAACAGTAACTAAAGAATAGCCTACCTTTTATTTCTGTATAGGCCTACAGATACATATGCCTAGTTTTTATGACAATATAAGTATATTATATATATTCAAAGAGTTTGCTTTGCTTTATGCGTGCTAATCAAAACATATTTTAAAGAACACGTTTTCTAAACTGACGTCCAATTTGAATATTCGAAATTCAACTAGGTCTCAGCATATTTATTAATAAAAGAACTTGTGTTTTTACATTGTTTAAAATTTAGATATTATTTGTAGGCCTATATAGTAGGTATCTCTATTATATTACTTTGTCTTCTAACCTTGAGTCGATAAAGTCAGTGTATAATGTAAACGATGGTAGAAAAATGACTACTAAAAGCGATGAATTAAAAGTTAAATGCCAAATTATTTAGATTTGAAAAAAAATAATTTTGCAATAATTTCATGAATAATTCGGTCACAAGGGACACTACCCTAATAAATTGCAAGGGAAACCACTCTCTTAATTTTCATCTGCACTAGGTGTCTTTTAACATTAATTTAAATTAGAAACTAGTTTAGCAAAGAAAATGTCAAAAACAAAACTTGAACTTTGCAAGCATATTCTGACTGACTTTCACGGCGAATTGGTGTCGAAAGTAGGTTATCAACTGTTAATGAAAGGATTAACCTCTCTTAAGCAACTAGCAGCGGATACCTCGTTGGATATTGCCAAGGTACCCGTCACTCGTCTTGATAGGCATTGAAACATTACATTTATAGTTTTTACTAATATTTGCATTAGAGATTTTATTTAAAAAATCAGATCGAATTATTAATTCTAAAAGTGGACTTTTTTATTTTTATTTTTTAAGTGATATTGCAGTTTGAGTTGCAGCTATTTAGCTCACTAGTAACAGTTTTTGACATTAGAGCTGACTTCATTCGTGGTTTTGTTTTGTTTTTAATTTCTGCAAATAATCACAGATTAAATGTAAAATAAAATAAAATAAAGTAAAATAAAAAAGTAATGTTTGGAAAATAACCAGTAGTATTTTTAAAAATATTATATTCGATAATTAAAATAAAATTGTATTTTGTCTTCATGATAATAGGGCCTAATGTGTTTTTGAGAAACTAACAATATTATTATATAATATTAATACTATAATAGTATTACTATTAGTAAAATAGAATAGGCCTATAATAATATTTGTTGTAAGTTTTTATTTTCTGTTATAACATTAAAATAGTTAACACTAATAATAACAATGCACAGATATGTAAGGAATTTGCAGATAATTAATTTAAAAACTCTGTATAGCTTTTAATGTAATTGTAATTCTCCTTAATAATGAAAAGTAAAATCGCTAATAATAGTAATATTCAAAGTTATAATGAAATAAGAACTGAGTAATTTCTTCTTAGCTTACTAAGACTGCATTGATACCAACGGCTGCCCACAAATTTTGTGCTCTAAGATCAGGGATGAACTTTGATCAGCATTTTAGGGATATGATTTGTAGGATATATTTATGAAATTTCTTATTTCTAAATGAGGCATCATATACAGATCTTATCAAAATGAAACTATTATATCCTATTAAATAATTAATGCAATTTTAGGGTTACTGAACACTTTACAATATTTAATTTGACAAATGTTTAATTGTTTTAATTCAGTAATTATAAATTAGATTTACATTCATTCTTTATAAGTTATAGTGATAATGCAATTTATGTATTTTTTTAAGATTATTTACATTAATGATGCAAACATTAAAACCCACCAGAATGACTGTATTGATAATTTTTGTCTTGTGTGCACAGGTAATTGAAATCTTGTGTCATATTTCCTTATAAATATATTAGTTTTTCTAGTTATCTACTATCTTTGGTCCTTGCTGTTCTGTGTCAAGTTAAAATGAGAATTTCTCAGGTATCTTCCAGGTTTGACATTATCAATGTATAGATTTTTTAAAATACCAAAGACAAACCCAACTAATTTTTTGATAGAGCTGAAAAAGAACTTACTTCTTATGCCATTACAGCATTAGCTTTAGCTAATAAATAATATTAATACCACATCAAGAAACTGGTAATTATTTTTTTTAAAATATGTCACTCCTATTACTCCTATTGCTAAATAGTAAAATGTAAGTTAATTCTCTTTATTACATATATTTTTTATAACAATAAGATTAAGGTACTATACTATTACTAGTAACTAGATAACAGAAATAATCAAATATATTTTTAATAATTATATTGTGTTATAAGAACTGTATTATTAGTGTATATACTAATATAGTGTATGATTGTACCTAATCTATTTTGACTTTTACAGACTATTGATCAATTAATTATGATAATATACTATAGATTAGTATATTTGTTCCCACTGATTTTGAAATGTAAAGTAACTTCTGGCAAAACATGGATGAGTATAATTATTTTTAAAAATTCAATATTCTATCTTTTCCATAGGTGCAAAGAGCATTGTGTATCTTAATACAACATGGTCTAGTAGAGTTTAAAAAATGTCCTCGCGGTTTTATTGAATACAGTATCAATTCTGATCAAGTCATGTGGCGTCAGCGTTTCTCAAGGTAATGTATATTATGTTATTTTTAATATTTGATCATCTTGAGTTTTCATAATTAATTTAAACTATTACTTTTAATTTTACTTACTGAAACTATTTGCAATATCCAAAAGCTTTCACTTTAAAATAAATAGAAGTTCTGTTATACATGTATAAAGTATTACAGCTTGTAAATGTAGGTTGATATATATATATATATATGACTTATGGTTTAGTTAATTAGTTTGATCCTTGTATTATATTTTGACATGGAGTAGGTATGTTCACTGTGCAAAGATCTTGTATGGAGATGCTGCAGCACTGTTGGTAGAAGAATTACTGCATGAGGGCCAAGCTAAAATGACCAGCATTCTAGACAAAGCCCAACAGCGACTTAATGTAACATTGGAGGCAGCTGGTAAATTGTTTGTTTATTTTTTTGGTTGGTGAAAATATGAACTTATTATACTTAATTTTTATTCCTAAGACATTTTATTTCTAAACATATAATTAATGTGTGTTAGATAAAGATCAGTATTGTTTAAAGAATATTTTAATAACTATTAACAACTTTTTATCATTGAAGAAGAAACTCTTGAAAATATCACTCTGTCTCTCTATGCATGCACACACACACACACACACACACACACAATTTTAGGTTTTATTATTTTTAATTTATACCCATAGAATCAGTATTTGGTATTTGATGAATCATTATTAATATAATAATGAATATTCTTTTTAAAAGCAATATGTTTCCACAGTATTTCTAGCATTATAATGCCAGCTGATCATATTGGTTTATTATATCTGATATTTCTTTAATTTTTCAGGATGCATCTCCTACACATTATAGCTAAGTAGCATTTTACTATACCCTAGGCCATTGGTTCTCATATCAGGAAATCCATGGCTGCTTTTCTTAGTTGGAAAAGTGGTCCTTTTATATAAAAAAAAAAGTTGGGAACCACTGCCCTAGGCAAAGTCTTTGCTACAAACTGAAAAAAATTGTAAGAAAAATTATTATATTTTAATTAGTATGAATCAGGTCTGGCCAGAAACATTCCCCAAGATTCAGTCAATCACTCAAGTATGATTTAATTTTCTTTGGTTTTCTTCTAGTTTAGACATCTGCTATGCTACTTATTATGTTTTAAGTTCTTTCAGTTCCACAGATCTCTGGTGGCTCCACTATTTTGTCATTTATTAGCAAAAAATATATAACTTTCCAAACAAAATGCACCAAAATAAAACACTAAATAAAATTAGGGTTGATCAAAACATGGGCATCCTATTAAATAAATGAGTTTATTATTTTGGGTGGCAGGTCTTGCACCAAACCTATTGCAAGACAAATTCACACAACTTGTTCAAGCACATTTTGTGCAGAGATGTCTGACCTCCACACTTGATGACAAGAAGAGAGTTGTTGGCCTTTGTCCTCCTGATAATCCAGCTATGATGTTTGTCTTACCTGCCATGGAAGTAGATGGTGAGTAGCTACTTTATTGGAAATTGGAGTATCAATTTCTTGATCAGTCTTTTCATTTTTAATAACTTCAACACAAAAGTCAGGATGAAATATGTCTCATTAGTAGTACTACTAATATAATGATGTATATTTGTTTTTGTTTTCTTGGATTGTTTTTCTTTTCCCATTTTACAGCTAACAGAGCATACATAAGAAGATATAGATAAATATTATCTTATAGTTGCATACTCCCAGAAGGAAATAATAATGAACATACCCAGTAATAAGAGTGACATAACGTAGGACATTTTTTTTTTATAGCTCTCCACAGTTAAGATGTTTTCTAATCCAGAGCTGTGCATCTTGCAGATTTCTTGCATGTGTTTCTCTCAAGATTTAATATTTGCTGGGTTTTTTTTTTCATTCCTGTCATCCTATTTTATTTCTTCAAATTGTGGCCTACCTACCACTAAGAAACAAGTCACAAGTTCATATTTCAGACATTTTGAGATAATAATATCAGCTGAAACTACACAAAAAGACAACACATAATAGATTCCATAGTTTTACTGTAAAAAGTTTGATCCTTTCCCTCACTTCAGGATGCATCTACCAAGATTATACACATTGCCATTTGCCATGTTGAGCATGCTGTAAGGCTCCATAACAGACATGCTTATTTCATATTACAATAGATAAGAAATCATTTGAATATATCCACTTTAAATTCCATGAGGCAGTGTTTCAATTCCAGGTGCTTATTTTTGATACACTGTAAAAAGTAAAAATCTTCAGTTACGAAATGGCAAAGTTAAAATTATGACAGAAAGATATATTCTAAATGATACAAATGAAGAAGTTCTTTTCAGTGAATGTATTTATAAAACTGTGTGCAAACATAGCTCTTTATTACGTAAACACACTTGTAATATATTATAAAGTGCATATTCAAGACATCATAATTTACAAATAAGTGGCTTAAAATGTATTTTTTCTGTATTTAAAACAATAAAGTACCAAGGAGTTTTAGCCCAGTTTTTTCAAAAGACACTGATCTAAAAGCCATTGATATACGAGGTCTCAAACATCATCAAACAAGCAAGTTTAACATATTCAGAAGAAAGAGGACAAAAACATTAATACACAAATTGTAAAGTGTCATATCTCTGGGACAGTATATTACAGATATAATTATAATTATATGCATTTTTGCAAAAATGTGCCCCAATACTTAGTATGTGTAATTATTTTCTTTCTAAAATGGTTTTTCACATTAAATAAAATACAATAGCATGCTTGATAAAGAAATTATTTTAAATTTTATTCAAGTTGCAACAACAAATAATTGTATTAAAATATCATGCTTCACTAGAGAAAATCACCATATCTGTGCACTAAATGCTACTTATTCCTGCAAAACAGCGATGTTGGGACTACCTACTTATAAAGCATTGTAAATTTTTGAGCAGCATTGGTTATTATATTTAGAAAAAAATCTCTCTTTCATTATCTATACTGCTCAAATTCTGTGTGGTTATTTTCACTCTGGATAAATAATTATTTTAAAAACAACTTGCTTCCCAAATAAAATCCCAAACATTAAAAGTTGTAATTATATAAGTCATACTTTTTTAAAACAGCTATTATTTTTATGCATCCATTAGAAACATTCTTTATATATATATTTTAAATTATCTCTAGCAAAGAGATAAATTTGATATCTATTGCTGTTACTTTCTCTTTTAATTCTATGACTGTATGTTGCTTTCTCTTTTTATTTCTATGACTGTAAGTGTAAACTGTACATTCATCATGCAATAAATGGTAGGCCTGTTGCTGGGAAAAATAATTATGTTGAATATACTTAATATCGCTTTATTCTCTTATTTCTGTTCATTTATTCCATTTTGTTTTTGAGCAGATAATATATTCTGACATATCTCAGGGAAAGAAAATAATTGTATGTTAAACGTTTGATGCATACTGAGAAAGAAAAAAGAATGATTGAGAGAGAAAAAGAATGATTGAGGTTGTATTTCACATAAACTCACTTGTACTCAGATACATTTATGACTGAAGCTGCATTTTACACAGACTTGCATACACTCATGCAAAAACACATATAAACATACACAGTCTTTTGGTAATTTTCCTATTGTTTCGTACATATCCAAGATTTCTCGTTATTAATATAATTACCTTTACTTTGGATACTATCTGTTTCTCTTTATATACTTTATTTCACTGCTGAAGGCTCATCTCAGGGTCAGAAAAGGAAATTGCCCCCAGAAAATGACATACCTAACAAGAAAATGAAGATGGACAAAAGCCCCGATGTAAGCATGTTGAAAGTTTGATGTTTGAGACTGGAATAAAATCCAAGTTGCTTCTTTATTCTTCTTTGTCTTTAATTTTTTTTGGGAATAGAATATTTGAATTGATATATACTTATAGATTTAAAGACTTTAAAAAAAAAAACTAGGTACACAGATATCATATAAAGTATTAAATCAAATAATTTTGAAAAGCAAATCTTTGTATGCTAAGATAACATCTCTTAGTTACTGACAAACCAGCAAAGCAGATGAATAGCTCTTCATTCTGTTGTCACTCTGTATTTTAATGATGCCTATAATGGTTAGCACATTTTTCTGGTATTTTCATTTAGTTATATTTTGCAGGCTAAAATTCATAATTAGTTTATTTCTTGCTTAATAAACTTAATTAGTACTTAGTATTGAATGTTGTTGTAGATTCCCTTTAAATGAGAAGAAAGTTAGAGTCTTGTTAGAATAACTCATGCTATCATTAATTTTGCCATACAGCATCCTATGAAAATTTTGACTAAATAACCTTTCTTCATGTGACCTTGAATAATATTTAAACTCCTACAGGAGGATTCCTCAGACAGTTGTGTGTACTGGAGAGTAAACTTTGCAAGGTTTCATCGGCACTTTCGTGATCAGGCTTTAATTGCTGGTGTTGTTAATAGACTAGATAAGGTAAGAGGACATTATGAATCATCTTCTGTGCACAACTCTGTGTGGGTTTCTGTATAGATTAGAAGTTTGTTTTAAGTGTAATTTTCTTTTTATGATTTGTTAGCTGTCATTTATATTAAATGAGTGCTGCTTACTGATTAAAAATATGTCATTTAGTGTAAGATGGGCACCTGTATTATTTACTGTATGTAGGTTTGTGTTGTTCAGAAACCAATTTCATTGTCTGTGAGTGAGTTTGTGTTGTTCAGAAACCAAATATGGGGGTTTGTACACACATATATTTATGAGGTGCAAGGCTATTTATAGGACAGGTGAAATTTCAACTGCCCATTCCCAGTATCCAGAAATATGAGGATTTGTACACACAGCTACACATATCTCCACCAGGCTTTGAATATGTATATAAATAATTACTGTTTTCATCAAATAAGTTAATTTGATTTAAATTTTAGTCAGAAAGCTTCATGCATTCACCACTTAAAACATAAAAGTTGTATTTTATTTCTCTGAATTCCTGCAGAGCATCAGACTGTCAAATAGTTTCCTGCAAAATACAAAAAAGTGAGATAAATGGCTGTATAGACACTAAGTCAGCACTCGGTGTATTCATTTTATTTGTATGTAATTAATTTATAATGTAAATTAGTTTTGTTTCATAACAGTAACAGATTTTAGTTTTTTTGCAGAAAGCTGGTGAAATAATGCGAGCTATATTGCGAATCAGTGAAATTAAGACAGACACTAGCGATCATCAAACACAGCCAGTATCATTTACTGATGTGAGCATTTTCTTTCTATATGCATTTTAAAAAGTATTTTTGGAATGAACAAAATTTTGACATCTTTTTTTTTTTGAGCCTATATGATATAAGGGGAAGATAAATGATAAAAAGTTACTAGGTAGCATGCTGCTAGGGAGAGTGATGTCCCTTAATACTTCTTGTTAGGGTACAGTATTCTAGAGGACGTCAGCTTTCTATTGCATTTGCTTGTTACTATTGGTTTTGTTCTTGCCTGCCATCTTTTTATGTCTCCAAGTTAATGTAAAGATGTAAAGCATTCATTAGTGTTGACACCAGACTGAACTACCATCCTTAGTTTGATCTTGATAGCATCATGTTTGACTGGTGACTTGAAATGTTATCTGCCAATTGTGTTGATCCCTCTCCCCCCATTCTGATGTATAGTGCATGTTCAGGCGCTTAGAGAAAAATCATATCTGTGTTTCATGAACATTGAGGAATGACTAGCATGTAGAATTATATATATGGGGCTAGCCACCAGATAAAATTCCATGGCTCCAGGACAGCTACACCCCCTCTGTGCTTGCAAAGCAGCACATCTAATGAGACAATCAGACCAATATGTTTTTATAATGATAACAAGCAGAACAATAAACAAGCACATATAAAGATATTGTTCAGAGCTTGATCAAATTTTGCCATTCACCTCTTGTTGTCAGGTGTGTGAGAGAGCAGCCTTCCATTGGCTGGAGAAATGGCTTTATCACCACCTGCATCAGTTTTATTTTGATGAAAACAGTACTTTAATGCTCTCTTGCAGGATGTATACACTGTAAATACGAATGAATGATCTATTTGTTTGCATATTGGTGTGAAACCATAGGCTCCATGCTGCCTACTGAAGATAATAGGTGATTGAGTAAACATTTTCTCTCTGTCATCTTTTGCATACTCATATGCAGTCAAGTTCCCAGGAAAACTCATCCAGTCAGTGTTGGGAGCATCTTTTTCATTTGATGACGAAAATTATGTGCCATTGAGTCATGTTATTTGGTTAACAGCTCATTGGGAGAAGTGCTTTCACTTCTCTGTAAGATTTCTGATGTGAACACTCTTGGTGCTTGTTTGGTTCATCATAGCGCTCACTTGATTGACATCTTACCCCTTAGGTGTGGAGGAAGTTCTCACTCTGACCTCTGGAATGGGTCATACTACCCTCTTTAAATCAAGGGATATCACTCTACTAATGAGCTTAGTACTATTTATTGCTTATCTCCCATATAAATATATTTGGGCCCCTTGTAGGCTTATGGCTTATATTCACTAAAAAGTGTATGATACTATTCATGTATGTTCATCTGATAATATATATATATATGTAAATCTAATTTTACTTAGAAAAATTACTTTCTTCATTTAGTGTGTGTCTGAACCATTAAAATTCAAAACAAATGGATATTAAAAAACAAACAAAAATTTGCGTTACTTTACAGCACATACTACACTGACTAAATGGAGCTATACTTTATTTGTAAGTGCTAGGCAGAGAAAGTATTAAATATTAAATAATTTTCTGGTTCTGAATGTACTTCCTTGAATCAGATTATGGGGGCCTTACCTAAAGACTTCGGACTGTTTCGCAGTACAGTGGAACAGTACTTGAGGATAATGACTGATGACATGGTGAGTATCAGATTAAGTGAATGTTAACAAAGTCAGTCAGATGTCTTTACTGATGAGTTATTTTTTGTCTAAAACCAGTGTTCTGGTATTTTCTTTGATTATGCCACAAAGGGCAAATGTTTGTTTCTCTTATCAGAGAATTTTTTTTTTCCAATATGCTTTGCTATTAAGATGTTATCATAAAATCATAGAATTTCTGTTTCTTATATTAAAAACTAAAGAATTTAAAAAGTAGTTTAGAACATTACTGCTGTCATAATGTTAAGAAGGTGCTGTCACATTAAACAGTAAGAAATGTTTTTATTTAATTATTTGTTTCTTCCAGCCAGAGTTCCTGTCCAAATGTGGAGAGAGCAGTGGTGGAATGTATAGTGTCAGTATCTTGAAATGAAGTGTAGTGAACAGATTCAGGTCGTGTGTGTGTGTGAGAGAGAGAGAGAGAGAGAGAGAGAGAGGAGCAATGGTGGACTGTTTTGTTACAGTATCTTGAACAGTTAATGAATGTGTTGGAAATGCAAGGTATAATAAACAGGTAGTGTGTGTGTGTGTTTGTGTGTGTGTGCTTGAGAGAGAGAGAGAGAGAGATGGGGAAAAGAGAATAATTGGGTTTATGGATAAACAGTCATACAAACATAAGTACAAGAAAAGATACTTACATAAGAATCTCTAAACTTGAACAAAGAGATTTTCTTGTAATGTGCAGTTATTTCATCTGATAATTGTGTCTGTAATATTTGAGCCAGTTAATTCACCACAATCATGAAAATCCATATTTGATTGTGTTAGAAAGTAAATCTATGTTCAGTATTATTGTTGTCCCTTTTTGGACACTTGATATTGTTGCAAGGTAAAGCTTTGCCCTGGTGATATTTCTGTCCCTATGTGGTCATTTGAAGTGTTCAAAAGCTACATCTTTTGCTCTGGTGTTATTTCTGTTATTATGTGGTCATTTGAAATGTTCAGAAGCTACATCTTTTGTTCTGGTGATATTTCTGTCTCTTTGTGGTCATTTGAAGTGTCCAGAAGCTACATCTTTGCTCTAGTGTTATTTCTGTCCCTATGTGGTCAGTTGAAGTGTCCAAATCTACATCTTTTGCTCTGTCTATTGCTGTCGTGCTGATGTTACCTGTTTGAAAGAAATCAGCATTGTAAGTAAAAATGTGATGTTTATTATAATAAATAGTAATAAATAAAAATATGTTTATTATAATAAAATACTAATAAATAGAAATATGTTTATTATAATAAAATAGTAATAAATAAAATGTCATATTTGAGTATTGTAATACAATAATAATAAATAAAATTGTGATGTTTATTATATTAAAATAGTAATAAACGAAATTTATTTTAGTATTATAATAAATAAAATAATTTTGATGTCTGGAATAAAATAGCAAATAATAAAATAGTATATCTGAATATTGTAATAAAATAATAAATAAAATAAATAAATTATGTGTATATGTGCATGTGTTTACATATTTGTATATGCTTATTTGCATGTGTGTGAGTGTATTTATTGATTGGATTCAAACATCTTTTTTTTATGAATTAAATGTGAAAGCTTGGGAATATAAATTTAAAGTGCTTTATTTTTATATTATCATTGTTCCTCTGTGGTGTGCTTGGACAAACAGTCCTTAACATTCACAAGATGTATTTCAAGCGTTGCAGGCCCTGTGTACAGCACACATAGAGTCCATTGTTTTGGAAAGGTGAGCTTGTTCCAAATATTTCAATTTTACATTACAGTTCACTCTTTATATAAACCAATTTTGCATATTGTACTGCATTCAGAACTACAAAACATTTATATTCTACATTTTAGTTAACCGCCTTGTTTATATAATAACCGATTTTGCATTTCATTGTCTGTGTGTGTGTGAATATTAGTATTGTATACAGAACATCAAAACATTTATATCCTTTAAATAAGTAAAACTTTTTTTGTATATATTTTAAAAATCCAACTAATTTGTTGCTTGGAATGAGAAAAATCTATTTTTAATACACATGATCACAAACACACACACACACACACACACACACATGCATGCGCATGGGATATACCCTTCAGAGTGTTTATAACATCTTCACAACACTCTGATCTTACACACCAGTGGTACATAAAACTGTGATTTGTGTTTTCTTGTAAGTGCAGTCTTTCTTCAATAATATGATAGATCAATTCAGTAATGTTAAAATCACCCTTTATAAAGAGTAATTTCATTGTTTCAATAATTTAAGTATTCTATGTTTCAAGGTTTGGTTCCAAGTCCCTTCGTATTTTTAGAGTGATTTTGCTGAAAAAACAAGTGGAACAACGACAAGTTAGTATCAGCTCTCTGAATATTTCATAAAATGTTGTCTTTTCTTAGTTTTCTGCATTAGGAAATGTTATAATTTTCTCAATTCAGAGTTTTTTATTCTCAGTTTAGTTCATCGCATCTATATTTAGAATTTGTACATATTGCCTTGGAAAACTTGTCTTCAGATATCAGTATTTATGTGATATCTGTGGGGCCTCTAAAAAGGGAATAACTCATTCTGAAGTGCATTAAGATATCTCGGATTTTTATTGACCCTTTAATATACAGCAACATCAGGTCTTTTAACCTTTTCTTAAATTTATCTGTTTAAATTTTGTTGTTATTTTTAAGTGTAAAATGAGAGATAGAGGTCAGATTTTAGAACTTACATTTCACTCTTTGTGAGTATTTTCTGCTTTGAGTAATTAATATTTGGAGGGCTTTTTATTTTTACTGTAATTGGAAAGATTTCATTTTAACTATAAATGCATTTCCCATCTAGGTGTTTAGCCCTAATTATGGTAAGAATAGCATGTCAATGTTTATATAGGTAATACAGCCGTGGGCTTAAACAGTTTTCTCTAAACATATTGTTTTATATATATATATAATAAAAAAGATAAATCTTGTATAATAACTTTTTTTTGTGTGAGTTAATTTTTAAAATGGTTATTGTTTCATGGTATTTGTTTAGATCGAGTCCAATGCTATGATACCTGCTAAGGAAGCTAAGGAGTTGTTATATAAGATGTTTGAGGAAAATTTTATCACACAAACGGTAAGAGTAAAGTTTGGAAACTGAATTTTGATGAAATGATTTATTTTGCAAAGAATTTTAAAACAGGAATTAACTGGACAAAATAGAGGAAAAAATACTTCTGGTGCTTGACAGATTATTTTTTATATCAAAATATTTTTGTAATATAATTGAAATGCGAGCTTCAATTTCTATTTAATTTCATTCATATCAATGACGTTATAAATACTAGTTTAGTTTTACAAATACTTTTGTTTTTAACAAACTTTTCTTAGTAGCTGCTTTATCTTAGATCAGAGTTTCTCAACCAGGGTTTTGCAAGAGGTCACCAGGGTTTTGCAAGAGGTCACTAGGGGTTCCCTGAGAAATGGTTGATGAAAAAGAAAACATCATAGATATAGTAATTTTTATGAAGGGATTCCTGAGACCTGAAAATTATTTTAAGGACTCCTCCAGTATGAAAGGTTTAGAAAGGCTATCCTAGATGGTTATTCATAAACATTACAACTTGTTTTCTTCCCATTTTTCCTTCCTGCCCTTTCAAGTTAATGTTAGCTATAAAATCATTTCCACTCCTTATCATTATCCTTCACACACTGTCAGCATCATTCACACCAGTAAACATCTATCATTTTCACACTTGAAGAAATTTATCTTTTCACAATTGTCACCATCATTCACACCAGTAAACATCTATCATTTTCACACTTGAAGAAATTTGTCTTTTCACAACTGTCACCATCATTCACACCAGTAAACATCTATCATTTTCACACTTGAAGAAATTTGTCTTTTCACACCTGTCACCATCATTCACACCAGTAAACATCTATCATTTTCACACTTGTAGAAATGTGTCTTTTCACACCTGTAAACATCTATCATTTTCACACTTGTAGAAATGTGTCTTTTCACACCTGTCACCATCATTCACACCAGTAAACATCTATCATTTTTACACTTGTAGAAATTTGTCTTTTCACACCTGTCATCATGTTTCATACCAGTAAACATATATAATTTTCATACTTGTAGAAATTTGTCTTTTCACACCTGTCAGCATCCTTTATACCAGTAGCTATCTATCATTTTCACACGAAGTAATTTGTCTTTTCACACCTGCAAACATTTATCTTTTGCACACTTGGAAACACCTATTTAATGTATGATGACCATTTAAGTTAGTGTTCTGTCAGAGAACACATGATGATTTCTTAGCCCATGTATATTTTACTAGCAAATCAGCACTTTATCTGAGACCTTATATGAAACATTGATCAACGAATGTTGAGCTGTGAAACAGTGCCAGAACAGAACTATTTTATCTTGGATGTTGACTTTGACAAGTATTGCACTGTGAAGCAACATCAGAGTAGAACAAACCATATGCCAAGGACCGGTTCAACGGACCACTTGCATGACTGCTAACGACATTCACTTGGACCCTAGACTACACATCAGGAGATCCTAAAGTTATGCGATTATAAAGTCAACAACTGCACAGCTTCAGTCAAGATACAATTGAATTCACTTGACTTTAATCAAAGTACTTTTAGAGTTCACATTCAGTGTTCTCTTATAAACTCATTTATAGTTTGTGCATTTGAACCAAATAACTACTACAATGTCATAAGACTCAAAACGAAAGTTCTCTTATTACACCAATTGGTCGTGATTTGAACTATTTACATTTATAAACTCTAATTGTAATTGTTGAACTATATGTTGTCTTTTGTTATTTCTTGTTGAATACATTTATTGTTGATACTTAGACCACTCATATTAGCATAACTCATTTACGTGTTATATATTGTAGTCTTGGCACCTGTATTTACTTACTCTCCTAGCTGTATGTATCAGGGGGCTTGAGCTATCTTCTAGTACTATCAATCTTCAATTCTACATTATCTATCATTCATCTTTCTAACACATGTGGACAGCCAGACTGGGGATTAGCCTAGGTTACAGGCAGCCTGGGGTGGTGGAGAATTAACATCTTGCCCATCTCCCAAACATCAGCTATACCAATGAGAGTCTTTCCTTCATATTAGTAAGTATCAGTTGTATAACCAGTCACTCTTTCCTTCACACTAGTAAACATCAGTTGTAAAACTAGTCACTCTTCACACTAGTAAACATTAGTTGTAAAACTATGTCACTCTTCACACTAGTAAACATCAGTTGTAAAACTAGTCACTCTTTCCTTCACCCTTGTAAACTTCAGTTGTAAAGCTAGTCTTTCTTTCACACTAGTAAACATCATTTGTAAAACTAGTTACTCTTTCCTTCACACTAGTGAACATCAGCTGTAAAGCTAGTTACTCTTTCTTTCACACTAGTAAACATCAGCTGTAAAGGTAGTCAGTCTTTTCTTCATGCTAGTAAACATCAGTTTTAAAGCCAGCTACTCTTTACTTCATGCTATTAAACATCAGCTGTAAAGCTAGTCACTCTTTCCTTCACACTTGTAAACATCAGCTGTAAAACTGGTCATTGATGCCCTGAAACTCTAAAATTGTTAAAGCCAAATTAAAATTCTTAAATCCAGCACACATCTTGTAAATTAAGAATAAGAAAGACACATCTGTACATACTGTTTTCAATACAAGTAGCTGAGAGAACTTCTTTAGCATAATAAAGTAAATATAATATTTAATTATGTAATTTGTGTAACCAACAATTGTTAATTAATAAATAAATTATATGGAAAGATTTTTTTTCTTAAGTGTGACTTTTATGTTTAACTTTGAGTTGGGGAGTGAATTTGAAAGACCTTGTAGATCTGCAGACTGCAGCAAAGGATGGTTTCAGTAAACTGTTTAATTCTATTGATTTTTACTTATCTGTGTGTGTACATGTGTAATTTAATTTTTTCACATTTTAACAAACATGTAAGAATTTTATTACCTTACTCCTAACTCGATCTGCTAGTGCAATTGTGATACTGTTTGCTAGCTCTAGTAACACAATTGTCACATTATACTAGGTTTGGTAACAGTATTGTCAATATACACTAGCTCTAGTAACAACATTGTCACATTATACTAGGTTTGGTAACAGTATTGTCAATATACACTAGCTCTAGTAACACAATTGTCACATTATACTAGGTTTGGTAACAGTATTGTCAATATACACTAGCTCTAGTAACACAATTGTCACATTATACTAGGTTTGGTAACAGTATTGTCAATATACATTAGCTCTAGTAACAACATTGTCACATTATACTAGGTTTGGTAACAGTATTGTCAATATACATTAGCTCTAGTAACAACATTGTCACATTATACTAGGTTTGGTAACAGTATTGTCAATATACACTAGCTCTAGTAATAACATTGTCACATTATACTAGGTTTGGTAACAGTATTGTCAATATACACTAGCTCTAGTAACAACATTGTCACATTATACTAGGTCTAGTAGCAATATTGTCACATAGTTATTCTAGGTTATCACATTGTACAAGGTCAAGTAACAATAAGCATTTCACTAGGTCTATTAATATTATCATCTGAGACTAACTCTAGTAACAATATAGTGATAATGTCACATCACATTAGGTCTAATAATGATATTGACACAGTATGCTTGGAATGATGTTAGTACTTAACACTAGTTCTTGAAACAATAATGTAACAACACCTTATGCCTGAAAACATTATTGTTACATCACTCTAGGTCTAGTAATGATGCTGGCACATCACAACAGGTCTAGCAACAATATTGACACATCACTCTAGGCAGCAGCATGGCAAGATTTTTTTACCCTTGTATAGAGCTTTGGTGGTGAGCCCCTTCGATTTCAAACAACAACAAAACATGCTGTTGCATACCACAATGATATATATAGATAAAACAAGGTTTCTAGTAACAATATTGACACATTACTTGCTCAAGTAACTATATTGATACATTACACTAGATCAGTAATGATATTGATATATCATACTAGTCTTATGAAGATATTGTTACATCACACTCTCTCTAGTAACAGTATTTTCTTACCACATTGTCTAGTAAAAGTATTTTCACATCACACTGTGTCTGGTAACAATTTCACATCACATTAGGCCGTATAATAATATTGACACATGGCACTTGGTCTAGTCACAATATTGATACATTATGTCAAACTGTTTCTCTCTTTTCATGTCTAAACAATAACTTTGGTACCTTGCACTGTCTGATATTGGTACTGCACACTATGTCTAGTCACAATACTGGCACATTGCTATCTCTAGTGATGATTTAATACTTCACATTATGTCAGCTGTCCTCTCTTTCCCTGTCTAAACATTAAAAAAAAGAATATAAAGAAAATTTTAGAAATAGTTTTGCAAGTGTTAATATGTTTTTATACTGGTCACAATTAGTACACAATTTTAGTAATATTTTAGTAATTAAATCTATAAATTACTGGAAAAGAAAGTCAAAATGAGTCTCTTATTCTCCCCTGCATTCCCCTATATAGACCTTTGTATCCATCCCTAGACACACTTGGTGTACCAAATATTACATTCCCCTATATAGACCTTTGTATCCATCCCTAGACACACTTGGTGTACCAAATATTACATTCCCCTATATAGACCTTTGTATCCATCCCTAGACACACTTGGTGTACCAAATATTACATTCCCCTATATAGACCTTTGTATCCATCCCTAGACACACTTGGTGTACCAGATATGTGTACCAAATATTACATTCATGAATTACTTTGCTGCCTGTCAGTAAATAACTAGTGAATAATATATGTACCAGAAATATGCTTCATTAATTATTTTGCCATTTCCTGCCGATAAATAACCTCTTAAAGGAAATCAGTTGGTAGAGTTACTTCACCTTGATGAACTTTGTTGTGCCAAATTAATTTCTTTGTGCAGAAATATTTAGATCTTGCAAACGCCAGCAAGGAAGGATGAGATAAAACTATCTTAACTTCCCTGGATAAGCTACTGGTATTGCAGCCTAAAATAGATATCTCGAGAAAGAACGCCAATGAAGATAATCTTGAAATATTTCCCCTGGTTCCAAAAGACCAAAATTAACCCCCTTGACTGCTGAAGCTAGTTTAAACATGTGTGGCCACTCATCAGTTGGCTGCTAGGAGAAGAATTATTAGCAAAGGTCTGGTCATCAACATTCAAGAGAATAAAGAAATTTGTTTCTTGCACAATGGAACATCTCTCAAGTTTGGAGTTGTTGCTACAACAATTCTTATAGCACTACTTTCCTTACTTTGGTACGGAGAGATCACCTGGATTAGGAACTTATTAGCACAGAAGACAATTCTGGATCACAACATACAACTTTAGTTTCATTTGTCACAGAGAAATCATCCAGAAGAGGAATTAAATATGACAGAATGCATTTCTGGAGCATATTATTCATCATTATGTTTGTTTGCCAGAGAAATTCACCTGGATGAAATACATACTAACTGAACATATTAGATCTGGAGCACAACATGTTCAGTGGTTGTATGTCCTACTGGGTGGGACATTCATGAGCTCTACATGTTCAGTGGTTGTATGTCCTACTGGGTGGGACATTCATGAACTCTACATGTTCAGTGGTTGTATGTCCTACTGGGTGGGACATTCATGAACTCTTCATGCTCATTGGTTTATGTCCTGCTGTGTGGGACATTCATGAACTTTTCATGCTCATTGGTTGTATGTCCTACTGTGTGGGACATTCATGAACTTTTCATGCTCATTGGTTGTTTGTCCTACTGGGTGGGACATTCACGAACTTTTCATGCTCACTGGTTGTTTGTCCTACCCAAAGGAACATTTATATTTTATGTGATTAGTTCTCTCCAGCAGATTAGCCAAACATATCCACATTAAAAATTACTCTGACTGGGAGTTAACAACATAAACATTAGACAATTTTGATTGATGGAAAGGGCTAAGGAATGGTTTAGCAATGCTGTAGGTAGAATGAAAGCCTGCTATTGAAATAATTAAAACAATAAAAATTAAATATCAAGACTTATATAATTTTTACTTTTATATAAAAGTAGATGTAATTATTAAGTTTTATAAAATATAATATTGTAATTTGTTCTGATATATGATTGTCATTCAATTAAACATGTGGCGTTATACAAGAAACAGGTCTATTTTATACCAAAACTAGTTAAAAAATATATTGAGTGTCTTGTGATTGAAAGAAAAATGAAGAATAAAGATTATAATTAAAGTAAGCTATTCAGTTATTTTAAGTCATTCAATTGTATTATACAAAACAAAGGTATAATTTTATTCCCAACCTTTCTAAGCTGTATTGAAAGTGGGAGATGGACAAGATGTTAATTCTCCACCACCCCAGGCATTAAGCTAATTCCCAAAACACACCTTCTGGCTGGCCACGTGCATTAGAAAAATGGGAAGATAGTGTAGAACAGAAGAATGATAGTCAAGAAGATAGCTCCAAGCCTCCTGATACATACAGCCAGGCATATTAATTAAATAAAGGTGACATATTACATCATATAATATGTAAATGAGCCACGCCAACACGAGTGGTCTAAGTAGCCACTACCACCCCGAGATTAGCGAGGTTTTTTTAATAATGTTTATACACTTCTCTTCAGTGCTTTAAGTAGACTGGTGTTTTTAAAAAAGTAATATATACACACCTCTCCAGTGCTTTAAGTAGATGTACTAAAGAGAAACTGGTGTTTTTAAAAAAATAATATATACACACCTCTCCAGTGCTTTAAGTAGATGTACTAAAGAGAAACTGGTGTTTTAAAAAAAATAATATATACACACCTCTCCAGTGCTTAAAGTAGATGTACTAAAGAAAGACTGGTGTATTTTTTATAATACAATCACTCCTCCTTAATGTTTTCAGAAATATACTTAAGAAGCCAGACTGGTGCTATGTTTAGTTTTGTACACTGTTCTGCATGCTGTCAAAATAAATCACTAGTTTTCTGTCTATGTTTAGTTTTGTCACTGTTCTGCATGCTGTCAAAATAAATCACTAGTTTTCTGTCTATGTTTAGTTTTGTACACTGTTCTGCATGCTGTCAAAATAAATCACTAGTTTTCTGTCTATGTTTAGTTTTGTACACTGTTCTGCATGCTGTCAAAATAAATCACTAGTTTTCTGTCTATGTTTAGTTTTGTACACTGTTCTGCATGCTGTCACAATAAATCACTAGTTTTCTGTCTATGTTTAGTTTTGTACACTGTTCTGCATGCTGTCACAATAAATCACTAGTTTTCTGTCTATTTGATGTTGGTTGGTGCAGCAGTTAAGTCAATATTTTAAAATTGTTTGCCACTAGATACTTTGAAGACACACAAATTAGTCTTTAGCCTAATAAGAAGCAGGCCACTAATCTTCACTGCCACCCATTAATATACTAGTCTCCAGTCTGCTTTAGAAGTAGTACACTACTAGTCTTATTTTCAGTCACCACTTCTATTCTAGCCTTCAATCAGCTTTAGAAGTAATACACCACTAGTCTAGCCTTCAGTCAGCTTTAAAAGTAATACACCACTAGTCTTATTATAAGTCACCACTTCTATTCTAGCCTTCAATCAGCTTTAGAAGTAATACACCACTAGTCTTATTATTATAAGTCACCACTTCTATTCTAGCCTTCAATCAGCTTTAGAAGTAATACACCACTAGTCTAGCCTTCATTCAGCTTTAAAAGTAATACACCACTAGTCTAGCCTTCAGTCAGCTTTAAAAGTAATACACCACTAGTCTAGCCTTCAGTCAGCTTTAAAAGTAATACACCACTAGTCTAGCCTTCAGTCAGCTTTAAAGTAATACACCACTAGTCTAGCCTTCAGTCAGCTTTAGAAGTACTACACCACTAGTCTAGCCTTCAGTCAGCTTTAAAAGTACTACACCACTAATCTAGCCTTCAGTCAGCTTTAGAAGTACTACACCACTAATCTAGCCTTCAGTCAGCTTTAAAAATAATACACCACTAGTCTAGCCTTCAGTCAGCTTTAGAAGTACTACACCACTAATCTAGCCTTCAATCTGCTTTAAAAGTAATACACCACTAGTCTAGCCTTGAGTCAGCTTTAGAAGTACTACACCACTAATCTAGCCTTCAATCTGCTTTATATAAAAGTAATACACCACTAGTCTAGCCTTCAGTCAGCTTTAGAAGTACTACACCACTAATCTAGCCTTCAATCTGCTTTAAAGTACTACACCACTAGTCTAGCCTTCAGTCAGCTTTAGAAGTACTACACCACTAATCTAGCCTTCAATCTGCTTTAAAAGTAATACACCACTAGTCTAGCCTTCAGTCAGCTTTAGAAGTACTACACCACTAATCTAGCCTTCAGTCAGCTTTAGAAGTACTACACCACTAGTCTAGCCTTCAGTCAGCTTTAGAAGTAGTACACTACAAATCTTATTTGAAGTCACCACTTCTATTCTAGCCTTCAGTCACTTTAGACTGCTTTCAATAATAAACCATATTCTTTTTCAGTGTCACCAATAATATGCTAGTTTCCAGCCTGCTTTAGACTAGCACTCAGTAATAAACACAAGTTTGTATTGTCACCATTAATAAACTAGTCTTTATCTGCTTTAGACTACTCTAATAACTACTCTTGATAATGCACCACTATATTCAATCTAATAGAGATTGATTGTTGTTGACAGGAAGCCATTAATCTTCAGCCTATTTAAGATTTATCAAGAATAAAACACTTCCTTCAGACTATTTAAGATTTATCAAGAATAAAACACTTCCTTCAGACTATTTAAGATTTATCAAGAATAAAACACTTCCTTCAGACTATTTAAGATTAGTTGCTGTTAAAGTACTAGATTTCAATCTGTTTAAAACTAGTTGCTCTAAAACATAAGCTTAAACTAGTTTTGATATAAGACTGGCCTTGCCATGATTAAGCATCTAGTGTTATTTTTTCAAGGTACTTTGAGATATGCACAAACTTCAAAAAGCCTTCAGTATGTGTTGTCTGTTCCAACTGTTTCAGCAACATAAGTGGTGGTATAAAACCAGGCCTTTTACTTCTCACTGTTTACAGAAACTTTATACAAAATACACTACAGTTTTATATTGTACTGGATTGTATAAATAAGCCATTTTGTTTATTAGAATCCATTAAAAAAATTCCTGATGCACACATTATTTTGGCTGCTGCTTACATATTTATCACTGACTTGTTACAAAAATATTTGTGGACAAACTTCTCCTTGACTCAAGACTAGTGTATTATTCTTCATCTATAAATCACTCACTGACTCAGTGCATAAGCAGCTTAACTATTGCTGTGTTGGTAGTGGGGTGTTTTTAGTTTACTCATGTTATTATTGCCTTTGCATTTACTGTACCATGTTACTCTTTACACAGGGGTCAACAAACTTTTCCTTGACTCACAAAAGTTTATTCATGTACTTATAACTGACAATATTTGTAAATATTGCTAATTTAGTATTTAGGTTCAGTCTTAGCATCTGAGGGAAATATTTATATAGGAAAGAAATCCTCCTCCCCACAATCTTTTTGGTGGCTATTAAAAAATAAATAAATAAAATAAAACTGATAAATTGCTTAAAGATCAAGCTGTTAAACTTAATCATTTGGCTGACATTTACTTCCTCATGCTTTTTTGTAATATGTGTGTGTGTGTGTGTGTGTGTGTGTGTATGTGTGTGCCTGTGCGCGCATGCATACATGCAAGCTCTTCTGAAAGTCTAATCATGTCCACTGACATTTATTTCTGTGATTTTTTTTTTCCCTCTGCTTTCTCGTGTTTCCCTCATAGCGGTTAGGGATTCTTAAGCTTGGCCTTTTTTTTTCATTCCTCCTCCAGGAGCTGGCGAAAACACCCGACCATGCTCCTTCTCGAACATTTTACCTGTTTACCATTGACTTGAAACAGGTGGCTCGCATGCTCCTGGAAAGATGCTACAAGGTAAGTTTGTATATTTAATGCTGGATGGTTGGTTGGGTGCGTAGGAGTATGAGTGGGTGCCGTTTGCTTGTTTTACCCAATTCATATTATGTATATTTGCACATTATATCACTGTTAATGAAAGATCAATTATGGATGAAGAACTTCTATTGAGAAAATCTTTGTTTCAGATAATAATAACATTTTTGAAAGGTGTGATCTCAAACTGCAAGAGAGAGTTTATTGATTTCATGCTTTGAAGAATGAATTGTGTGATATTTTTATTAATTTCATGTTTTAGGGACAATCTGATTTTATGTTGTAGGGACAATCTGATTTCATGTTGTGATGGACAATTTGTTGGATTTTATGTTGTAAGGGATAAGTTGCATGATTTTATATTTTGAGGGGCAAGTTGTGTGATTCCATGTTGTGAGAGACCCATATATGTGTTTATCATATTATAAATTTGAGTTCATATTGTAAGGAACAAGTTGTGTGAATTTATATTGTGAGGGACAAATCATGTGATTTATGTTGTGATTGAGAAGTTATGTAATTTCATGTTTCAAGGGAGAAGTGTGGTTTCATTTAATAGTAGACAAGTTGTGATTTCATGTTTTGATAGATAAGCTGTTATTTTATGTTGTGATGAAGAAGTTTTAGATAAATTGTGTAATTTTAAGTTGTGTGTGGAGAGTTATTTGATTTATTGTTGTGAAGGACAAGTTGTGTGATTTCTTTTCATAGTTATTTAATTTCATAATGTGAAAGACAAGTTGTGTGATTTATTTTCATAGTTATGTGATTTCATATTGTGAGAGACAAGTTGTGTGATTTGTTTTCATAGTTATGTGATTTCATATTGTGAGAGACAAGTTATGTGATTTGTTTTCATAGTTACTTGATTTCATATTGTGACTGACAAGTTGTGTGATTTGTTTTCATAGTTACTTGATTTCATATTGTGACTGACAAGTTGTGTGATTTGTTTTCATAGTTATTTGATTTCATATTGTGAGAAACAAGTGGCATGATGTTATGCTATGAAGGATTAGTATGGTTTCCTGTTTTGTGGAACATGTGTGGTTTCCTTATGTGAAAACTTGTAAGACAAGTGATGAAATGCTATACAGTGAAAAACAAGCATGGCTTCAAATTTTGTGAAACAAGTGTGATTCCCATTCTAATGGAGAAGTGTGATTTTCTTTTATAAGGGACAAACATGATATTATATAATAT
Organism: Sinotaia quadrata; assembly: GCA_028829895.1. NCBI lineage: Eukaryota > Metazoa > Mollusca > Gastropoda > Architaenioglossa > Viviparidae > Sinotaia > Sinotaia quadrata. The sequence goes on along the minus strand of CM054177.1, from coordinate 45,363,168 downwards.
GGAACATTTATATCAGGAGTGAATTGTATGATGTGATAAGATAAGTTGTTTAGTGATGTTATTTTGAGGGACAAGCTATGTGATGTTACTTTGAGGGATAAGCTATGTGATGTTACTCTCTGAGGGATAACTTGTATAATCTACTGTTGTGAGGGACAGTTACATTATGTTCATATAACATGGGACAAGTGTGATGCCTTGTAAGTTTTGTGGTTTCTTGTGGGGGACAAGTTAATAAATTTCAAAGACATAGTATGAGACAAGTTCTGTGGTGTTTTGCAGAGAGAGACTGTTTTTCAATTACTAAATATAGGACAAGTTGTATGGCATCATATAGAGAGAGACTGTTTTCAAGTACTAAATATAGAACAAGTTGTGTGGCATCATATAGAGAGAGACTGTTTTGTTTTGTGCTGTGTTTTCAATACTAAATTTAGAACAAGTTGTGTGGCATCATGCAGAGAGAGGGAATATGAATATTCTCATATGAATATGAGACAAGTTGTGTGGTGTCATAGAGAAAGAGGAGTTGTATTTTTCAAGTACATAGTAAGGGGAAAATTGCATATTATCATGCAGAGAGAGAGTTCAGTGATTTCCAGTAATTTGTAAATAGTATTGGACAAGTTGTATAGTGTCTTGCAGAGGGAGAGAGGAGAGAGAGAGAGAGCTAGCTGTGTAATTTCCAGTAATTAGTATTGGGCAAGTTGTGTGGAGAGAGAGAGGGAGAGAGAGAGAGCTGTGTAATTTCCAGTAATTAGTATTGGGCAAGCTGTGTAATTTCCAGTAATTAGTATTGGGCAAGTTGTGTGGTGACCTATATTTATAAAGAGAGAGAGAGAGAGAGCTGTGTAATTTCCAGTAATTGGTACTGGGCAAGTTGTGTGGTGTCATGTAGAGAGAGAGAGAGTGAGTAATTTCCAGTAATTGGTACTGGGCAAGTTGTGTGGTGTCATGTAGAGAGAGAGAGAGAGTGAGTAATTTCCAGTAATTGGTACTGGGCAAGTTGTGTGGTGTCATTTAGAGAGAGAGAGCTGTGTAATTTCCAATAATTAGTATTGGGCAAGTTGCGTGATGTATGCAGAGCGAGAAAGCTGTGTGATTTCCAGGACTTAGATGATGAAGGAAAAATTGATGAGGTATCAAGCTGAGAGATGTATTGTGAGTGAAGTCCACTGTTTAATAAGTGTGTCTGCTGATTGATATAAAATTATATTAAAAAATTATATCTGGGAAACAGGTGTAAATGAAGAGATGTGCTACTTGAAGAAGAATATTATATATAATGTAATGAAAATAAACATTGATAGTGCAATTATAAAAACTGCTTTTCAGAAAAAGGGATTAGGTTTTATTTTACATTTAGAACTGCATTTTAAAATATTGGTAGTAGATTTGCTTTTGTTTCAGGCAATGTCTAATGTCATGCAAAGAAGAAATCTAGTTATAGCTGAAAACAAGTAAGTTTTAAAAATAGAAACATTTAGGTTAACACAAGCTTCTCTGTTATCTCTACAAATTATATCTTCTCATTCATATCTTTAATATTTGCATAAATATAGTCGAGAATGCATTAAAAAAAAAATTATGATGGGGGAATCTCACAACATACACATGCATACACACATGCACAAAGAAAGACACACACACAAATTGTGAACACCTACAAATATGATGTCTGTGACACCTCTCTTGGGCACCCTTTACGGTTATGGTTATTATTTATTAATTAGCACATAATTAATCACAAGTGATTGAGAATCTTAATTTATAGTTATATGTATTAATAATTCTCCCACAATACCAATATGTCTCTCACTTGGCAGATATAAGGGTGTTGTAAAACTCTATTCTTTACATAATTATAATAAGATAGATGTTTTACTGTTGCATAATGTTTTCTGCAGGTGGAAACTTCTTACCAAAGGAGCAATAAAAATCCATCTTTTATTTATATTTAATGAGCCCCCCCAAAAAACTTCACCCACTATTACTCCAACATAAGTTTTAATATATGTGCAAAAAGGTCAATAAATTTAAACATAAATTTATTAAATGAACAAACAAATATATCACATATGAATATAATCAAAAAAGTTTACAAATTACATCACTTCACAACAATGTTTGATTAATGCTAGACAATCTTACTGCTGATGTCTATGCTAAGATAAACTGACAATCATTCAGTTTATCTTAGCATAGACATCAGCAGTCACATTAACATATATATATATAAATAAAATTATATAATCAAGTTCATAGACATAATTCATAAAAATGCGAGTGGAGTTTCAGAGATAATTATAGTCAATTTACAATAACCTTTCCAATGATGGCGGTTGTCGCTGGCATGTGTTCACAATCACGTGGATTGCAACAAGTCACTCTCTTTTTTATTACATGACAGTCCAGGCACTTCTAGGCACGTTACACAAGTGTTTCAGAATCTTTGATGCGCTCACAAAGCACATGGTGGAGAATCATACAGAACTTCACATGCACTATCAAAGCACATCACGCGGAGTGTTCTAGAATCTTCATGTGCACTGCTCAACACTCCATGAGGAATGTTCAAGAAATGAATTCTTGAGTTGAGTTGGTACTCAAGCCTCAATTTCTGCTGTATTGGCTCTCAAACAGAATTCACAGGAATCAACTTACAGCAACACGTTACTGATAAATTCAATAACAATGTTGAATACACACCAATGTGATCCAGTAGAGTACAGTAGTCACTCCAGTCTGAAGTCGATCAAAAGATCAAAGAAAAAAGGTGCTCTCCTTTCTGTAAAAGTCAGATTAAGGCAGCACTAAATTTCAGGCATATTTCATCTCTAAACTCCTTTCTCTCTCTTTACACACAGCTTAAAAATCCTGCAACAATATATGTTAGCTCAATACACACTCAGCATAAAAAATATAGCATCAATAAAAATTCACAAGTATAATGTACAACATAATCAAATTAGTGAACATAGAAATAGTGGTTCAATTACATAAGCATTCTCCAGTTCATATCATTGATCAATAGCAAATATGTACAACATATTTCTAAGTCCATTCTTTCTTTTTCAGTCAACTCATTTACCATAATGCCTTTATGACTGGACTCTAGTTTTATCAAATCAAAGTGATTAGAACTGGACTTTCTTCAGCAAAATAACTTTTTGTCCATCCCCATTGAATGAATTTGTTATGAACAAGTATGAGGCTATTAGTCAGAAAAACCACTCATCCAGTTGCAACTGGTTTGGATTGCATCAGCAAGTTCTAGTGTATTCTCCATCTGAGTTGTTTACTCCAACTCTGACACTTTAAAATAGCAGCATAGCACAGTTTATATAACAATTCAGTTTATAAATAGGGATAGGCAAATCTACTTTGCCACAATATCTAAGAATAATATGGTTGATTACATCTTGCTACAATAGTAATTTATGAATAATTAGTAATAGGGTAAGAAAGAAAACATCTGGTACACCTCACTGGAACTGTGTTTAATGATGAATTGTTTTGGATTTGAATAAGAAAGAAAACATCTGTTTAGATACATCTCACTAGAACTGTGTAATTTGTGATGAATTGTTATTGGCATGAAAGAAAACATCTAGTGAGATACATCTGGTTAGAAATGCCTCACTAGAAATGTACAACTTATTGATATAAATTTGATGTAGTTAAGAAAAGGCCAGCATTAAGAAACATTATTAGAATTATCCAAAATGAATTGTAAAGCAAATTTTCTAGAAATATCATGCATATATTAGACTTCTTTGTCATGTGGAAGAAACAGATTGCTAAATATTTCTGTTTTGTGTGTTTTCATTGTCAGCTGCCATCATTGTTGAAAACATTTGTACTTAGTGATGATTATAAGCAAGAACACAAGTAGGTCAGGCTTTCCAGTGATATTACACTTGCTTGCTATGAGTAGAATAGCTTTTCCAGTGATATAACACTTGCTGTGGTGGAATAGTCTTTTTTTTTTCTGGTATAACACTTGCCTGTTATGGTAGAATAGTTTTTTCCCCTCCAGTGATATAACATTTTTGCTATGGTGGAGTAGTTTTTCCAGTGATTTTACACTTGTATCTACAGTGGGATAGTTTTTCCAGTATCAGCAAGGATACATTGTTTTTGTGCCATGTATTATAATGCATTGCCTTGTTAAATGCTTTGTGCTCTGTGTGATACATTGCCTTGTTAAGTGCTGTATGCTCTGAGTGATTATACAGTGCTGTTTTACTTGTTTTGTGCCCTATGTGATTATACATCTAATTATATATCTTTTTACTGCAGACGCCTACTTGACAAGCAAGAACGAGTTGATGCTATCATCGCATCCTTGGAACAGCAAAGTGAGCTGGACATTGCACAGCGGGCAGAGATAGAAGAGACTATTACACCACCAGAACGACAGCAACTTAACCGGGTCAAAGTCATCTGCAACACGTACATACTGATTTATTATAATTTTAATCAAACAAAATTCCTTATTTCTTTTATTTTCTCATGGAGAAAACTAAATAAGTCAGACTAATGAAGATAGTGGATTGGAGAAAGCACAGTAAGTCACACTGATGAAGATAGTGGATTGGAGAAAGCACAGTAAGTCACACTGATGAAGATAGTGGATTGGAGAAAGCACAGTAGGTCACACTGATGAAGATAGAGGATTGGAGAAAGCACAGTAAGTCACACTGATGAAGGTTGTGGATTGGAAATAACACAGTAGGTCACACTGATGAAGGTTGTGGATTGGAATAACACAGTAGGTCACACTGATGAAGGTTGTGGATTGGAAATAACACAGTAGGTCACACTGATGAAGGTTGTGGATTGGAGACAGCTAAATAAATCATAATAAGGAGAACTCTAAATAAATCAAACTGCAGCAGGAGTGGATTTGCAGTTATGAGCAGCAAAAGATAAAACAATCTGATAATGTGTTATTAGTTATTATCTGATTGTACCTCACAGAAAGTGAAATTAAATTATATTTGGAATGCACTGGAGCCCGAGGTGTACTAAAAGTGTATAAAACAAATATCAACACACAAAGTCTTGTTTTAAAATGAAGAAAGAATACTGCTCTTATAGTGTAAAATTTGACAAATTTCTTCTGTTGGACTCTTGTTTTGCATTGGCTGTTTTCATTGTTTGAATGTATTTTGGTTGTTTGTGTTCCTAAATGAAGCTTTTGAGAACGTTTGTGAAATTTTATTTATTTAGTGTGGAGGAAAGGGTTAAAACTTAAAAAGGATGGCCCTCTTATTACTTAATTTAATACAAAGATAAGCACATCCCTGGAGATGCTTCATAACTTTAATGAAAAAAAGTAAATCGATGTAAGCTATTTAATAAACAAGTCTTCCTCATAATTCTTTTTCACTGTTGTATTAAAAAGCTTTTATAAAAGTTGAAAAAAGCAAACCATTTTAATAATAAATCAAGCTTTCTTTAATAAAGAAAATTTACAAAACAAAACATGACTTATAAATATTAGGATTTCACTGTTTCAGTTCCAAGCTTTTCCCCACTACATGGTAAAATAGAAGAATATCTGTCAATAAAGAGATCTGTAAGACAGAAAGTTACATAAAGTTTGAATTTTTTCTTCTTTTTCTTCTCATTTGTTTCATATGAAACTTATGCTAGGTTGCTTTGGAGTTAACAAAAATCGATTTGCAATTATGATTAATACAATGAGACTGTACACTTAGCTATTGGAACTCTTTTTTTCAGATTGGAATTAAGTGAATTACAAGTGGATGAAACCAGCTTCATTCTCGAGAGTTATCTGGCTCTTGTCCTTCACCCACCAACACAAAAGAAACGGAATTCTATGTGATCTAATGGGCAGCAGTTTGCAGTAAAACTCAGACAGATGTAAAAATAGCTCATTGTCTCTTTACTGATCTTTTCTTGAAGATGTGTGTGGGGCTGACATTGAAGCTGAATAAATTCATTTCAGAAAGTGAAATAAATATCTCATCTTTGTGCATTTGTCATTATTTATGGTTGGCACTTTCTACAATGCCTGGATGAGAGCAACTCTTGGGGCTGCTTTTAATGTTCAGTTTTTGCTTTCTTTTTTATTGTTTTGAGAAATTTTAAGAAGAAAATTTATGTGTAATGTTTGCATACGATTGATTCGTTTTTGTTTAACATTTGCTTATTTGGTTGATTTTGTGGATGGTTGTTGATGTTGTTGAGTTCTGTATAGTGTGTTGATTATAAACAGAGCTGCTGAGAAAACTGGCAGTGCATGAATATGTGTTTTTGGTGTGGTGTGTGTGTGTGTTGTCATGTAAGTGAGTTTGTGAGTATATGGGTTTGCTTGTCCTAGCCTGCACTGCATAAATGTGTGTCTTTTGTGTTTTGTGTGTGTGTGTGTGTGCACGTTTGTATATGGGCTTCCTTGAGTTTGCCTGCACTGCATGAATGTGTTTATGGTGTGGGGTGTGTGTGTGTGTGTGTTGTCATGTGTGTGTGAGTTTATGTGTATGTAGGCTTGCTTGTCCTAGCCTACACTTCATGAATATGTGTCTTTGGTGTTTTTGTATGTGTGTGTCAGGTGTGTTTGTGTGTATGTGGGCTTGCTTGTCTTTGCCTGCACTGCATGGATGTGTAATCCTGTTGATTAAGAAAGTTAGTTATGGGAGCAATGAGTAGACCTTCTAGATTGAAAACCAGGGTGCAGTTCCAAACACTTTACTCTTTTACAAAATGCACACTTTGGGTGGGAATTCCTGAGAGAGACCCTTGCTCTCTTTCGAAATACACTCTCCATCCATCTAATCTATCTATTATAATCTATCTATCAGGAAACAGAGCATTGGTATTGAAACAGAAAGAAAAATACTTACATACTGTAGAGAACATAGACGGGAAATTACAGGTAAAATTATGTAAATGCCTTGATGTGACTGCAAACTACAGTCTCTATGTTGTACAATGATTCAACTTTTAAAAGGTCCAAAATGAATGAACTGGGAAGTTGGACATTAATTTATCATTTTATTGTACATCTAGGTATAAAGGCAAATAAATAATCATATATAAAGCTGTACATCTACTTAAACTTTTGAAATGTGTAATATAGTTGATATGAGAGGTTGTATATCTGTTCAAACTTTCAAAAAATGATTGAATGAGTCTTTTTGCTGGACGTCGATTTAAACTTCTGAATGGAACCAATGTTTGATATGAGAAGTTCGAGCCTACTTAATTCACATACAGCAAAGGTTGACTCAACGACTAGCTGCGACCTCTTGTTATAAAAAAATACCCTGAAAACTATTTGATAGTGCTTTAGGTAAATTGTCTGTCTGCTGAAATTGTTATAAAAAATACCCTGAAAACTATTTTTATAGTGCTTTAGATAAATTGTCTGTCTGCTGAAATTGTTATAAAAAAATACCCTGAAAGCTATTTTTATAGTGCTTTAGGTAAATTGTCTGTCTGCTAAAATTGTTATAAAAAATACCCTGAAAACTATTTTTATAGTGCTTTAGATAAATTGTCTGTCTGCTGAAATTGTTATAAAAAAATACCCTGAAAGCTATTTTTATAGTGCTTTAGATAAATTGTCTGTCTGCTGAAATTGTTATAAAAAAATACCCTGAAAGCTATTTTTATAGTGCTTTAGTAAATTGTCTGTCTGCTGAAATTGTTATAAAAAATACCCTGAAAACTATTTTTATAGTGCTTTAGATAAATTGTCTGTCTGCTGAAATTGTTATAAAAAAATACCCTGAAAGCTATTTTTATAGTGCTTTAGGTAAATTGTCTGTCTGCTGAAATTGTTATAAAAAATACCCTGAAAACTATTTTTATAGTGCTTTAGATAAATTGTCTGTCTGCTGAAATTGTTATAAAAAAATACCCTGAAAGCTATTTTTATAGTGCTTTAGATAAATTGTCTGTCTGCTGAAATTGTTATAAAAAAATACCCTGAAAGCTATTTTTATAGTGCTTTAGTAAATTGTCTGTCTGCTGAAATTGTTATAAAAAATACCCTGAAAACTATTTTTATAGTGCTTTAGATAAATTGTCTGTCTGCTGAAATTGTTATAAAAAAATACCCTGAAAGCTATTTTTATAGTGCTTTAGGTAAATTGTCTGTCTGCTGAAATTGTTATAAAAAAAAAAAAATGCCCTGAAAACTATTTTTATAGTGCTTTGGGTAAATTGTCTGTCTGCTGAAATTGTTGCCTTCAAGAAAAATGCACATTTAAGTATATCGGGAATTGCTTTTGATAAAACGAACCACCCGATTAAAAACTTTTTTCATTAGGCTTCTAGGCTATTTGCGACTGACTCATACCTAGTAGTAGGCCTATGTATCATTAATAATCTAGATCTGTTACAGTGGCTGTATCTGAGTGACGGTGTATTATTTTTAACGTTCCAAATGCGAAGTACAACAATGCAACTCTTAGCTATCGGCTAGCCCTCACCTCTCACACAAACACTGACAAGGGACCCTTCCTCAGCCCAAACCCCAGAGGTTTAGAGAAGTACAAATTATACATTCTTAATGCCGGAGTTTGATACGATCAGCAGGCTGGCTTTTGTATACAAGCAAGCCTCTGGCAATTTATCCTTTGCCGGCAACAGTCCCGAACGCCGCCAGCTGCCGGCGCCGGACTCGAGCGTACCACAGTTATGCGCGTGGCGTTTGTTTTTTAAAGTTTAGTTGACGTCACTTCCGCTCTCTCAATCATAAAATACTCTCAGTAGAGAAGTATGGTTCATTTATGAACTCTAGGGATTTCTTTTTCTACAGCCTGAAATTACTTCCACCTGATTTCAATGAGAGATTTTTTTTTTTTTAAAGTCATCTTGCAGAACATCTAAAACTTAAGAGATTTCAACTTGGAAACAACAAATCGGTCGGACACGACAGTAACCTTAACAACAGCCGTACAGAATAGAGATCGTCTTGACAGCGCTTTTGATTTATAATCCAATCTAGTCCCGTAACTGTTAATAGAGAAACATCGATTTATAATCCAATCTAGTCCCGTAACTGTTAATAGAGAAACATCGTTTTATAATCCAATATAGTCCCGTAACTGTTAGTAGAGAAACATCAATTTATATAATCCAATATAGTCCCGTAACTGTTAGTAGAGAAACATCGTTTTATAATCCAATATAGTCCCGTAACTGTTAGTAGAGAAACATCGATTTATATAATCCAATATAGTCCCGTAACTGTTAATAGAGAAACATCGTTTTATAATCCAACATAGTCCCGTAACTGTTAGTAGAGAAACATCGATTTATATAATCCAATATAGTCCCGTAACTGTTAGTAGAGAAACGTCGTTTTATAATCCAATATAGTCCCGTAACTGTTAGTAGAGAAACATCGATTTATATAATCCAATATAGTCCCGTAACTGTTAGTAGAGAAACATCGATTTATATAATCCAATATAGTCCCGTAACTGTTAGTAGAGAAACATCGATTTATATAATCCAATATAGTCCCGTAACTGTTAGAGAAACATAATCTACAGTCTAGTCTCGTAATTAACTGTTAGTAGATAACGATCGATCTTATCTAATTATCAATGATTATGTATCTATGACGAATTCCCCCCACCCCCACGACTACTACTACTCACACTGCTCCCCATTGAACAGCCCAATTCGGGTAGGCACCAATATGTTAATCCCATAAATAAAACAACCACAACCCTGATCTGGTAGGAATGTCCTCAAAAACAACAAACTTATGTCACATAAATAAAACAACAAACTCTGCATGCATTTACAAGTATTATTGACAATCATGTTACAAACACAGTAATATTGACAATTATTAAAGACCAGCATAATATTGCGCATACTTTCACAATTATAGCTTACAAAGACGTGTCCCACAGTTTTATTCTGCCACAGCCAACTGTCTTATCGTGCATTATCGGACTAAAATCATTCAACAATCGCTCAGTATTCAAGCTTGCACAAAGTACAGTTTGCTCCTTCAATCGGTCAATCACTAATCATTTAAAAAATATGAATAGTTCATGAGCATTACGTAGTTCATAGAGGACTTCAAACTTAATTCTACACTACTGTCATTTTTGGAATAGTTAATGGGGACTGTCATTTTTGGAATAGTTAACGGGGACTGCCATTTTGGAATGGTTAATGGGTATTGTCATTTTTGGAATGGTTAGTGGGGACTGTCACTTTTGGAATGGTTAGTGGGGACTGAATGAAGCAGCATGTTGGCAACCTTTTACAATTCCGAATCCTGAGTCCTGAATCCCGAGTGACTTGAGTAAGTGGAGTCTGGCAATGTTTTCTTGTTTTGTGAGATGCATCATGGTGAATCATATTTGTGTGTGTGTGTGTGTGGGCGTATTTAGTATGTGTAAACATTTGTAGAATTCTTTTTGTTTTGCGAAATGCATAGAGATGAATCATATTTGTGCTGGTGTACGCGTGTGTAATATATTTTATTTTGTTTGTGTTTGAGGAAATCCAACCAGACCCTACTCTTACTTTTTACTCCGGCCAGTGTCAGGCTGGCTGTTGAGCAGGTGTCGGTTGTAGTACTTGAGAACTGTAACAGTGTCATGGTGACTATGACGCAAACGCCATCTAGTTAATGATTATTATTATTTAATTAATTAATCGGCCATAACTAATTACAGGTGATGAGAATCTTAATTTATGTTATAAATGTTATGTTATATGTTATAATAATTCTCTAGAAGACACCACCCTTCTATCACACTTGGCGGATATGCGGGAACTGTAAACGTTTTCTGTCTTCCACAACATCAAAGACAAACTTTTACCACCACACAGTATTTCCTTAGATGGAAAACTTCTTACTAAAGGAGAAGACAAATCTGTCTTTAATCTATATTCAGCGAACCCCCATTCATCCACTTTCTTCTCCAATATATATGGCTATCAATATGGGTAAGAAGTTCAATAAATTTAACAATAAATCAAATATACACATAACAGAAACAATGAAAAAGATGACTTGACATTGATATTTCCATGAAACCATGTTCAAATAATTTTTGTACTACACAATCTTATATCCCCAAAATTATACAATTCAAGAATTCAATACTAATTACAGGATAGTTCTTATCAGAGAACAAAAGAGATAAACAATAATAGTTTCTATGTAATCTGATTTAGGCACTGTCTCACTGTCTTTTGCATGCTTTTGTAACAAAGATACAAGTTTATTGTCCACTGTTATTATGTCAGTTCCGTGTGCTTCTCTCACACGTTCAAAGGACACTGATTCACTTCTTTTCTCTTGAGGTTAACTTGGGCACCTTTGCTGTATTTGGCTCTCTCAAGAAAAACAGTAATTATAGCAATAACTTCCTTATACCAGAAATTACTCGATGTAGTTGGCATACTTTGCCATCACACATCAATGGAGTGTAGTGTATTCTTACACTTACACACTGCTACTTGCCTCTACCATGGTCGGTCATAGTGGTTTACAATCAGTAAACCAGGAGATTCAAATCATACACAGAAAGAAAGGCTGCTTATTCCCTGTAAAATATAATCAGGGAACAAACACTAAGTTTCCAGTTTATACATCTTTAACTCCATTCTCTCTTACATTCAAGCCTCAACTTGCCATTTCCTGCAACAGTATTTATTAGCTGAATACACACACAGCATAATAAATACAGCATATCAATTTATGAACAGGTTCACTAGGAACAATGTCAAGTGTTTAGCATACTATATATGAGCATATTATTTCAAACATTTGTAGAAATAATAGTCTAATAATAGAAATAATAATACATTTTTTACATAAACTGCAAATATAAAACATCAATATCAAAAATGCTTGAAATATTTCTAAGTCCATTCTCTCTCAACTAGTCAGTTAACTCACCATTAAGCTAATGGCCACCTTTCAAGACCGGACTTCTCGCCGCACCAAATTCAAGTGATTAGACAATAGAATTCTCTAAAGCATGTAACGTTTCTATCTCAGCCCATTGGCTAGTATCATTCTCGTAAATCTTAACCATTGGATAATAAAAACTACTCACCTAGTTGAACTGGTTTGCATTACATCAGCAATTTCTAGCATATTCTCAACAAGAATGTTTATTCCAACTCTGACACTTACAAATTACCATCATAAGGAGTGCCCAAGGTTGGGTCACTTCGACAATTTAAAAAGTTATATAACAATAAATTTTAAAATAGGGATAGACAAATTTACTCTGCCACATTATCATAGATCTTTAATAATTTAAATTTATTTCCTTGAGGTCTACTCCAATAGTTCTTTTAGCTTGGATTGCTGTGTGGACATATTGCACTTTACTGAAATATAGTACTAAATGTGTGGACATGGTGTGTTTTACTGAAATATAGTGCTAAATGAAATCTTCTTAATATTGCAATAATGGAGTCTACTAACATGAAGTCCTCTCAGCATTGTACGAATGGAGTTTACTAACATGACGTCCTCTCAGCACTGCACGAGTGGAGTCTACTAACTAAGTCCTCTCAGCATTGCACGAATGGAGTTTACTAACATGACATCCTCTCAGCACTGCACGAATGGAGTCTACTAACATGACATCCTCTCAGCACTGCACGAATGGAGTCGCTTATTGATGCGAAACTAATCTGCATACTAATCAACAGCAGTGAAACACATTTCCCTTACTTTAAAGTCGCATGGATCATTTAAGGCTACTTGTAGATTGAAACTTAACCCTAAAGCTAACTCAATCTTTATTGTGTACTCCCAACCCTAGTCTTTTGTACTTCTGTGAGTATTCATTCTCACAGCAGCTGGTTTGATGGGGCAAATAATATTTTTCTAAAATGTGCATATTTTGAAAAGTCGGTAAGGAATACCTTTGTTTATAGCTTAAATTCTTTACTGATGTGTATGTATCTATTATTAACTAATTAATTAATTTCTTTATCCGAAAATACTCTCATAGCTCTGCACGAGCGTTTAACACTACATGCACGAATGGCGTGTGGAAATTGACAATTGCGGTTGTCTTATATAATTTAATGTGTGAATGATGTCTTTATGCTTGCACCTGCACCGCCAGTTTGAAATTTCATCAAGTGGATGGGGAAAGCTTGGAAATGTACTTGCCTATTCAGACTGAGCCAAAAACAGAGACTGACGCGCGCGAATCATACTTGACCATGGCCCTCTTTGCGGACATAAGCGAGTCAACAAATTCTTTTTTCTTAACGGAGGCATGTCGCTGACCTTTAAAATTTTATTTCTGAAATATTTTAGTCTTCGGTTTTCTGATATTTTAAATGGAAATTCTATTTTTGCTAAGGAATGTCTTCCTTGAATACCAATCAAGCAACACGAGTACAGAGATGTGAAGGCGGTACACGATTAACACCCGGCTTTCCACCCGGCGACTTTTAAAAGGAGCTATCGTAAATTTTGCGGGTGTGAGAAGAAATTGATTTGTACCTTAGACTTCCAAACACCGTAGCTTTTAATCAGTCCAGACTCAGTAACCTTACCTTTGTTTGTTTGTTTGTTTTTTGGCTATAAAATGTAATTTTTTTCCCCCCAGTTGTTTTGTAAATCTTTCATCCTGGCCTCAGCCCGTTCCGCGAATACCCCACTTGCCGGGACTACCAGTGCGGGACCTTGTAGGCAGTCTTTGAGATTTCTGGCATGCATTTGCGCACAGGAAGGGCAGGCTTGTTTGTATGTTCGTACGCTTGCAACGCTGTCGGATCGTACAGGAAGTTTCACAGCAATACGAGGTTAGACAGTGGCACCAAATCGACTTATTTCGCTAGCCTCTCGCCCTGTCGGTTCAGGGTTCGATTCCCATTGGAGAAAAAAATCGACGGGCATCTGCTCGCTAGTCCAGGTCGAGGGCTTAATTTTTAGTCAATTGGATGGGACGATAAAGCGGGTCTCGTGCGTTGCAGTAAAGATTACTTAACAGTAATTCTAAGCCGAGAAAAGTAGGACATATAGGCGTTGCCTAGACAACAAGATAACTCTCATCGCCACTCTCTGACTCTTTGTTTGTCTCCCTTTCGACAATTTAATAGATTACAATGAATATTCAGGTAACCCCGTTTAAGTAGAGAGAACCGTAACAAAAAGAAAAGAACCAAAACTACAAAATAAACTATGTGGAAAAAAGTCACTGGTGACCCTTATATACACTTAGCTCATGCGGTTTGGTTTCATTGATAAACTTTCCGCTGGAACAACAAATGGTAAATATCCGGTGTGCTACACGCCGTAACATGCTAATAAACTAAATACCCCTCCTTGTAGTTTTCGCTTGAATGAGAAATTAGTAAAACATCTCGCACGCCCACACTTTTTTTCTCGCAAAACAAAAACGAGTTTAATTTCAGCCAAGAATACGAGCATATTTACTAGTTTAGGCAGCAAGAGTGCAGTTATGAGTATGTTTTTATTAAGGCGAGTATAGTGACGAGTTTATGTGCGAGCATGGCTACTAGTTGAGACACAAATACATGTAGGCCTACTAATGTCGGGTGTGACAGCGTATACTAGTTTTGAAACAGGTACATAGTGATCGAGTGCATGTGTCAGCATTGCTACTTATTGAGACACAGGTACATGTACTGCTAGTTTCGATATAGGTGTAGAGTGTCGAGTGTATGTGACAGCATTGATACTAGTTGAGACACAGGTGTTTCATACAGGTGCATGCGCTATTGTCGATACGAATATATGTACTAGTGTGGGTGTTAGTACATGTACTAGTTTTGCTACAGGTGTATGCACTATTGTTGATGTGAATATTTATAATAGTGTGGGTTTTAGTACGTGTAGTAGCTTTGATACAGGAGTGTGATGCGCTAATGTACGTGCGAGTATAGTGTAGGTTGGAATATGTGTACTATTCAGGATTATGTACTAGTGGCGTCTACACGACTATATTGTCTATGTACTAGGTTCGAATACGTGTACTAGTTTGATTCAGGATTATATACCAGTGTCTACACGACTACACTGTCTATGTGCTAGACGAGAAACAAGTGCTTATACTCGGTTATAAACGAGTAGATGTGATGAGCTAGTAAACGCACAAAATAGTAGCCATACGGCTACTGAACGTGTTTCTTTGTTAATGAACACACACGCACATACACAAGCACACAGACCTTCGCGCGCTTACCTTGCTGCGATATGAATGCACGTATACATACGCACTTTCAACACACTCAGAGACAACTCAACTCTCGACCCGTGGCGCGGTACGATAAACAAATGAAAACCATCTGAACAGTCCATCAGACATCTGGCATTTTGTCAGAAATCTGACATTTCACTGTTTCTGTGAAGGTCATTGTCTGAGCAGCCCTAGAGACCTTACCAAGCTGACGGTTTGAGCGAGATTGGGTGTGCGCATGGTTACTGGGCTATAGCTGACACAAAACTGAACTAGAATCGAACTGACATCAAAGCCAACTCCCTTTCCCCACCCCCCACTCCGGGTCTACCATCGCGTTATGTATTTGTCCTCAACCTTTTCCCCTTCAATATTTATTACGATTTGTTACTGTCACAGTTTTCATAATATTTGGAAGTCTCAAGTCAACAAAGTCACTTTAGGTCAGAGTACGGTTAAAATTGCGACATCACGAATGCTTGAATTGCCTCTTTTTTTAGGTAAAGTACGGTTAATAATTGCGACATCACGAATGCTTGGATTGCCTCTTTCTTTAGGTAAAGTACGGTTAATAATTGCGACATCACGAATGCTTGGATTGCCTCTTTCTTTAGGTAAAGTACGGTTAATAATTGCGACATCACGAATGCTTGGATTGCCTCTTTCTTTAGGTAAAGTACGGTTAATAACTGCGATTTCACGAACAGTGACATTGCCACTTTCTTTAGGTAAAGTACGGTTAATAACTTGCGATTTCGCGAATGTTGAATTTACCTCTTTTTTTCTTTTCATTTTTTGGGTAAGATTATGGTTAATAATTGCGATGTCACGAAAACTGGAATGGAATCTTTCTTAGGTAAAAGTGCACTTAATAAGTAAGATTTCATGAGTGCTGGAATGACCTCTTTCTTAGGTAAAAGTGCACTTAATATGTGAGATGTACTGGTGCTAAAATGACCTAGAGATGTACTGGTGCTGGAATGACCTTTTTCGTAGGTAAAAATACACTTAATAAGTGAGATTTTATGAGTGCTGGGATGGCCATTTCTCTTAGGTAAAAGTACACTTAATAAGTGAGATTTCACGAGTGCTGGGATAACCGGATTCAGTCGTAAGCGAAATTTATTATATCAGTTATTACAAGGAAGCGTGACATCATAGAAGGAAATAAATATTTGTTGATTTTATTTTTATTAATGCATCAAGTTACTTAAAATTTCTGCGCGCTTCAGGGCATAGGGAATGGGCATGTATACTGAAAAGCCTCCAACTACCTTAATGGACAGGGTGGGCTTGAACCTCAACCATCCCCATTCAAAGTCAGCAGTTAAACATTATATACTTTTAAAGCAAAGAGCGTGTGTTGCTTTAGATAATTTATTGTTTGACGTTTAGACCACCGACTCTGTCTATGATTAATGATTAAATGTGTAGGTGTGGCTCATTGCTCTTATAATATTTAGATTACAGAATGTGAAATGATTATATCATAGAGAAAGTGTGTTTTAGATCAATGATTGGTTCATTTTTTGATCATTGAATTTTAGAACATTAACTGTATGAGTTGTAGATCATTACTTGCAAAAGTATCAAACCATAAATTGTGTGAGTTGTAGATCATTAACTGTAAAAGTTGTAGATCACTGTGTGAGTTGTAGACCATTAACTGTAAAAGTTGTAGATCACTGTGTGAGTTGTAGATCATTAATTGTAAAGTTGTAGATCACTGTGTGAGTTGTAGATCATTAACTGTAAAAGTTGTAGATCACTGTGTGAGTTGTAGACTAGTAACTGTGTGAGTCGAAGATCACTAACTTGTGTCATTTGTAGATTACTAAATGCGTGAGTTGTGGATCATTAACTGTATGAGTTATAGACTACTAACCGTGTGAGTTGTAGATCAGTAACTGTGTGAGTTGTAGATTGGTAACTGTAAGAGTTGTAGATCAGTAACTGTAAAGGTTTCAGACCGCTATGCCGGTTGTAATTGGTAATCATGCCTGTTGTAATTGGTAATCATGCCTTTTGTAATTGGTAATCATAACTGTTGTAATTGGTAATCATAACTGTTGCATACCTGTTGTAATTGGTAATCATGCCTGTTGTAACTGGAAATCATGTCTGTTGTAAAGTTTGTGTTTAAATTTTGTACCAAGGAATAACATGTGGTGTTGTTTTGTTTACAATGTTTGGCACTCACTTGACCTATTTACAGTTCATTTATCACGCTACACGAACATAGTTATTAATATTGAGGTTTTTTTAATTTTATGTTTATTTGCTTTTGTATATTAGCCATGTCAATGATTTACAATTACTAACATTCTATGTTGGTTTTTTGTTGTTGTTGTTGTTATTCTGTGTCAGCCATCTTATTAGGAGATAGGTCACAGCGCAGGTACTTGAAGTGGTTCTTTGAACTTTGCTTGGAGTGGAAGGACTAAAGCAAAACATAAGAGGAAGTAAGGGGCACTCCTTGATTTTTGTAATATCCTAATCTATTTCAACTGATACCCATCCTTGAATAATAGCACTCTGTGACCTTTAGTGCTTTCAGGCAGAAAGGGGTTAATGGTGCTGGCAACGAGCGTCTTCCTTCATTGTGTTGCTTTGTAGAATGGCAGTTAGATCGGATCTTTTTTTTTAATACCTTGTTTTCTTTGGGGTGGTGGTTTTACTTTTGTTTAAATTTAATTATTTGCCTATGTGTAGGCAGATTTGTGCTTGTCTTGTGCTTATGTACACTTAATGCTTCTTGCAGTTTTTCATGTATGGTTTTTGTAATAAGATTGGGGGGTTGAATTTTTTTCATGCATGATTTTGGTAATAAGATGTTGTTTTCTTTTTATAGTTTTTCTTGTATGTATTTTATTCAATAATATAAGGGTTGTTTTTGCACTTTTTCTTGTATTGTTTTGTAATAGCGGAGCTTTTTTGGTGTGTGCAATTTATCTTGTTTGGTTTATGTAATAAGACTTTTCTTGTAGTTTTGATTTGTATGGTTTACGTAATAAGACTTTTCTTGTAGTTTTGATTTGTATGGTTTACGCAATAAGACTTTTCTTGTAGTTTTGATTTGTATGGTTTAGGTAATAAGACTTTTCTTGTAGTTTTGATTTGTATGGTTTACGTAATAAGACTTTTCTTGTAGTTTTGATTTGTATGGTTTATGTAATAAGACTTTTTTTGTAGTTTTGATTTGTATGGTTTATGTAATAAGACTTTTCTTGTAGTTTTGATTTGTATGGTTTATGTAATAAGACGCTTCTTGCAGTTTTGACTTTATGGTTTTGTAGTTTTGACTTGTATGGTTAATGTAATAAGATGGGTAAAAAGATGTGTTTTGCTGGGATTTACATTGACTCAGTTATAGGCCAAGAAGTTATTAGTCAGTTCTTCATTGTTAGTAGTGGTAGTGGTAGTGGTAGTGGTGATGTTTTGTTGGTCTATTATACGGTAACTAGATGCTGTATTTCTCAGTGGATCTATTTCATGGTTCATGGACACAGTTAATTATAATGCTGTGCATAGAGATGCTCTCCTCGTAATCTAAGTCTGACGATTCTTACAATGCTATTTATATTCCCCGAGTTTATATTGGTACTGACCTTGTCCCCGTTGGTTCCACTCTCATTTGTTTGCTGTGCCTCTTACCTGCCTGCGGTTTTAAAATGATTATTTTGTTGTTGTTAACATTTGATTTTTATCTTTTGAACTGTAAGTGGTCTGGGTTTTAAAAAAAAATATGGACTGACTGGACTCAAACATTTTGTTTTAGTGCAGAAGAGAATGCAAATGATTCCCACTGGACATTACGCAAGTCTGTGACTGACAAGGCGAAATCGATGGTCTCCATGATAGTGAACATTTCCCATGTACACGTCAACACACTTGACTTCGCCCTTCGACTTCAGGCCACATGTAGACACGTCAACACACTTGACTTCGCCCTTCGACTTCAGGCCACATGAAGTCACGTCAACACACTTGACTTCGCCCTTCGACTTCAGGCCACATGTAGACACGTCAACACACTTGCCTCCTCCCTTCGACTTCAGGCCACATGTAGACACAGAATGAGAGATGGCAAAATACGAAGGTGCACAAGTTTTGCCTAGACGTAAATCAAACCTTGGTGCTGGCTTATTTCACTCACAGACATTGGGCCTATCTTGGCAATTCAGTCAGTACTAATAGTGCTGCCAGGATAAGTAGTCTGTAAGAGACTTTTTACTGGTATCTTACCGACTTGCCAGGTAGCAGAGTGTAAACACCGGTGGAAGTGAATTTCAAGGTGTAACGGTATATAATTATACACTTGTGTAGTTTTGGTATTATATTAAAGTAGTACACTTAATATTACAGTTTGTTTGTGCATATTTGTAAAAAACAAAACAAAACAAAACAACCACCATCTTTTACGTAGCAAGGCTGCAACAAGAAATAAATCATAAGACTAATTTGTTAGATTAACGAATTTTAAAGTCAGTTATTGGACTGAATAAAATGGAAAGGATATTAATTAAAACACGAGGTATTGTGCAATAACTTGAAAGTAATAGTCTACGACCTTTACCTTCCCCACTAAAGATCAGGCTCAAATAATTTAACCAATAAAGATCAGGCTCAAATAATGCAGTTCCAGTATGATTAATGGGATGTGCTATTTAATTCATGATTTAACTGACCAATGAAATTCACTGTTGCAAGCTAAAGCAGTGTCATAAAGCACGAATAACCGCCACATAGCAGACTTCACTTTTGCGTGTAATTGACTTAATGCAAGTCTATTTTAAGCACTGCATATCACGGTTGTTAAAGCCCCCTCTCAGAGTCCTAATGCAGAGTTTGCACTGGCACACTTTTGTGGACCCAAACGATTTGTCATTATTCTTAAACTTATCTCTAGGAGAAGCTTACGTTGACAAAAGAAAGAAAGAAAGAAACAGATAGAGAGACAGACAGACCAATATAATTCTGCAGTCAATACCTGCATATTCGTTAGATAGTAGATAACTCTCATACTGATTAAGAGTTGCTTCTCCTTTAGTGTTCTGAGTACCTGGAATATCAAACTACATTTATTTGCAAATTTTCAAATGTGGAATATTTTAAAAATATTGCTAGTGTCCAAAAAATACAGTACATGCTTCATTCTTGAGACATTATTGATGTCCAGGCATAACTTTAATTTAACTTTTATAAACCAAACACTAGTTTTCTATACAGAGTAATTAATAACTGCCTTTGAGGTAAGGTTAAGAGTGTATTTGTAATACCTTGACCTATGATCAAGGTCGGAGATCGTTCCAATTATAGCATTTTAAAAGGTTACAGTTCTCTCTGTTCTGTTTTCTCCCACTGAAGTTCAACATCCACCAGGTGCCTCGCGTACCTCTTTCGTGCATTTACACATTCAGGAAATGACGTCACTTGAGCATCCGGAGAAGAGGAACTCCGTAATAAAAAGTTACAACCTGGCATAGCCTACTGCACTTACCACTATCGTGGCGTAGGGTTCACAACGGATTCAATTCCTTATTCATGGATTAAGATCTCAAAGTACTGTTTGTTCATTGGCTAACTATAACCATCAGCCATTGTGAACCCACCATTTCTATGAACGAATTTGATGGTGGCACAGCAACTAATTTTTAAAAAATAAATTATTATGAATCTTCAAGCATGTCCAATGAATAGGGGCGGAAACTGGTAATGACCTGAAATGATGCATTAAAGTTGTCACGCCTATCTTTTATAAACGCCATGTTGAATCCAAGGGACGCGATAAGCACGTGTGGCTGTGGCAAGATAACTCGGCGGCCGACGCAAGATAGGTCGCGTTCAGTTGACGGTATGGCCCTGCTGCACACGTCATCGGGACGAAAATACGGTGTGATAAAGAGGAATGTTACGTGAAGATGAGCACGTTTGTTCCCTCCTTGTTTCTTTTAGTTTGTTTTTACTTTTATGAATGTTTGCTTGTTTGTTTTGTTTCTGGTTTTCATTCTTCTTGTTTTATTTGTTTCGTTTTGTTGTTTTTTTCATTGTTTGTTTATTTGTTTTATTGTGTGGTTTATTTCTGTCTTTCTTGTACTATATTTATTTTCTTTTATTTGTTTATTTGTTACCTTTGTGGTTCCTTTCTGATTTGTTTGTTTGTTTGGTTTTGCTGTTTATTTGTTTCTTTCTTGTAATAGATTCATTTCCTTTATTTGTTACCTTTGTGGTTCCTTTCTGATTTGTTTGTTTGGTTGGTTGGTTAGTTTATTTTTTTGTGTTTTGTTTTTGATGGTTGTTGTTTAAAAACAAAAACAATAAAAGCAAAACCTTTTATCATTTTGTTTGCAACGCTTATTTGACTTTTTAAACTCAGTATAGAATTAATTTAAACTACCCCCGACTGCTAGGAAGACATAACAAGGAAAGCATGAGTTAACCGTGTGTGTGAACAACATTTCTACTTGTTTTGATTATAATTATTTTAAGTTATGCCTTGTGTAATATAACGCCTGATTAATTAATACAAATATTCAATTCATGAAATTCAAGTGGAAAATCTATCATAGTAATCATTAACTCTTCCTAATTACTACTTATCTAATTCCACTTGGCAGATTAGTCTGCCCTCTACCCCCATTTACTTTCACACATGAAGTGATCTACTTCGCATTCACACTTCTACACTGCAAAGGATTATTAATCTATCTAATTTAAATATTCCTACAGTCACCCTTTTAAAAAAAAAATTCTTTTTCTTATCAAATGAATAAGCGAGCAAGGTAGTTATAGAAACACAATAGGAATTATTGTTTACCGGTTACGAAATGTGGTACAGGTTGTCACATTTGGGGTCATTTTAATTAATTAGCAGTCATCTATCTATTATTAATTATACAGGTATGCTAACGCTTTCCTAGTGTTACAGTACGTTTTGTTTTCGGGGGTTAATGTGATATAACGGGAGGGGGGTGAGTGAATTTGTTTCTTTCTTTCATGTTTTATACTTACATATCAACACTTTTTATTTCTCAGAATTTAATAAAGATATCAAGTTAATGTAAGTTGTGTGTGTGTGTGTGTGTGTGTGTGTGTGTGTGTGTGTGTGTGTGTGTGTGTGTGTGTGTGTGTGTGTGTGTGTGTGTGTGTGTGTGTGTGTGTGTGTGTGTGTCGCATAATATCTTTTTTACTAAATTTTAAAACCAGAATTTGACAGACATGGATATAGGACGTTTCTCACAAAGGAAATTTAATTTACACTAAACTCAAAGTTGGCGCCATATAAATACTCCCTTCAATTCCTCGCCCCACCCCTGGCCCCTTCTTTGAAGATATGTTGACATCCAGGCCGAACCGAACTAAATAAATTTATTTGTCAAAGAGAAACTCAATCGTGTCCAACAAAACATAAATAAAATGTGTCTAAAACTAAACATAAAATAGTCCTAAAACCAAATGTAAAATCGTATCTGAAACAAAACATAAACTGTGTCTAAAAACTAAACATAACTTGTTTCTAAAAACAAACATAAAATTGTATTATAAAAACAAACAAAATTATCTAAAAACGAACATAAAATTGTACCTAAAAACAAACATAAAAATATCTAAAATCAAACAAAGTTATCTAAAACAAACATATAATTATCTAAAAACAAACATAAAATTATCTAAAAACAAACATAAAATTATCTAAAAACAAACATAAAATTATCTAAAAACAAACATAAAATTATATCAAAAACAAACATATAATTATCTAAAAACAAACATAAAATTATCTAAAAACAAACATAAAATTATCTAAAAACAAACATAAAATTATCTAAAAACAAACATAAAATTATCTAAAAACAAACATATAATTATCTAAAAACAAACATAAAATTATATCTAAAACAAACATAAAATTGTATCTAAAAACAAACATAAAATTATCTAAAAACAAATATAAAATTATCTAAAAGCAAACATTTCAACAACTACTCGAGTGTAGCGCGGATTTTTTTATAATTTGTAATATTCATGAACTTTGCTGGCGTCTGAAAGAGAAGCATATTGAATACACCCGAGTATTGCACATACAGTTAACTCGGGACAATACAGAGAGAGAGAGAGAGAGAGAGAGAGAGAGAGAGAGAGAGAAATATCGCTCTCTTGAACAAAATTTCTCAAATCCAAGTGTTTTACTGGCCTTTACTGAAAAGATTTCTAAACACAAAGAAATTTATACAACACATATACATTATTGACCTTTACTACTGAAAAGATTTATATAACAATACACATAAAGCCATATATATTACTGACCTTTACTACTGAAGAAATTTGTACAACAGCAACCATAAAGCCATGTATGCATTATTGAACTTTCTAATGAAGCGATTTATATCACAACACATATAAAGTCATATACATTAATGACTTTAGCTACTGAAGAGATTTCCATGACAACACATATGAAGCCATATACATTACTGACCTTTACATCTGAAGAGATTTGTACAACAACACAAATCCATATACTTTACTCACCTTTTCTACTGAAGAGATTTATATAACACATATAAAGCATATTCATTATTAGCCTTTATTCAACAACACATATCAAACTATATATGTATTACTGACCTTTATTATTGAAGAGATTTATATAAATATACACATAAAGCCACGTGCATTATTGGCCTTCAAGTCATCTTTTCGTCCGACACGTGAAACGGACTGCAGTTGCCACTGCCATAATTGAATGCACGTCAAGTGTCAGTGTGTTTGTACACGTGTTCACCACCGTGCAAATCTAGGCCCCGTACTTTTGACGTCAGTACGAACTCGAGCACAAGCGCCATCTCTTGAAAGGGGAATTTTCTCGTGTAAAACCTGACGACGCTAATCTTTTAGCGTAAATACTTATGTCGGTGTCGTTATGAGCGACCTCACTTTAAAAGAAAGTACTTTCGACTCTTTGATTGTTTTCTTAAAAAAGAACGAGTGAAAAAAAAAAAAAAGAAAGCTGGGGGTCGTGGTATGGGGTGGGTGGGTGGGTGGTGGAAATGAGTTGCTAAGAAAGAGAGGAAGAGGAGTTTTGTGAGCGAAGGCTCAAGCATGTGCAAAATCAGCGCAAGCCGGAAGCGTTCCCCACTTAATGGATTGAAATGCAAGTAACTTAGTCAAGTGGAGTGAAATGCAAGCAACTTAGTCAAGTGGAGTGAAATGCAAGCAACTTAGTCAAGTGGAGTGAAATGCAAGCAACTTAGTCAAGTGGAGTGAAATGCAAGCAAGTTAGTCAAGTGGAGTGAAATGCAAGCAACTTAGTCAAGTGGAGTGAAATGCAAACAACTTAGGTGGGCTGAAATGTGCAGGTTTTAGTGAATTAGTGATGAGAAACAAACTGACCCTACTATGACTGACTTTAGTGCCATAGGTAAAGAGAGTGAAGGCATAAACCAGGAATTTGGTTTTTATAGTGTTTGTTATTTTTTTTTGTTTTTGTTTTTTTTGTTTTGGGGATGCATATGTACGTTTATGTGTGAATGTGTGCGCGCATAAGTGTATGAATACGTGTGAATGTGCTTGTGCGTGTGAATGTGTGAGTGAGTTTTTTTTATTTCTATGTAACTTTGCCCGGTTAGCAATCGATTTCTGAGTTTCTTTCCCTCTGCCTTTCATTTGCTAAAGAATCTTTGGCACGTGCAGCCAGTAGCTTTAGCGTCACCAGTGGTATGTTTTGCTGTGGACTCGAACTCGGGCTTGAGAAGCGAGAGACTTCCACCGCTTTCCCTTGTACGCTGAAAGTGACAATGATTGAAACTTTCAAAAGAAATATTAAAATAAATAACTTAAAAGAAATAGTCATTCACAAATCGTGTGATTTACTGTGAAGACACTACTCATACAAAATAATTATAAACAAGAGTTTTTAATAATACTTTTTTAAATAGATTTTTTCACAAAATCATGGATTTATAAGGAATTTCAATGACTGCTTAAGTGTGATGTGATACTAACAATTGGCTGACATTCAAAACACTATAAGGCTAGTTTGATGCTAGCTATGGACTAATATTACAACGCTATAAGGCTAGTTTGATGCTACAATGGACTATTATTACAACACTATAAGGCTAGTTTGATGCTATAGATGGACTAGTATTACAAAGTTATAAGGCTAGTTTGATGCTAGCAATACACTAGTATTACAACGCTTTAAGGCTAGTTTGATGCTATAGTTGGACTAGTATTACAACCTTATAAGGCTATTTTGATGCTAGCAATACACTAGTATTACAACGCTATAAGGCTAGTTTGATGCTACAATGGACTATTATTACAACACTTTAAGGCTAGTTTGATGCTAGCTATGGACTAATATTACAACGCTATAAGGCTAGTTTGATGCTACAATGGACTATTATTACAACACTATAAGACTAGTTTGATGCTATAGATGGACTAGTATTACAAAGTTATAAGGCTAGTTTGATGCTAGCAATACACTAGTATTACAACGCTACAAGGCTAGTTTGATGCTAGCAATGCACTAGTATTACAACGCTACAAGGCTAGTTTGATGCTATAGTTGGACTAGTATTACAACCTTATAAGGCTATTTTGATGCTAGCAATACACTAGTATTACAATACTATAAGGCTAGTTTGATGCTAGCTGTATACATGTGAAATACAGGAGGAAGGAAAGTGAAGAAAAGAATAAAGTGTTATTTGATTAATCCCTCACTCACTTGCTGGAAAACTTAACCCGGTTCTCCAGTCACTCGCACGAATTTTCAGGAAAGAAATACAAAGGACGGACAACGAATAACGACGTCACGAACCGTCCAGCTTTTTTTCTAAATGCTTATAATAGTTAATCTAGATCTAGCCTCCAGACTCCTTTTGTGAACACAGCCCCTATAACATGTATGCACATGACGGGATGAGAAACTGAGTCAATAATTATAATTTTAAAAAAAAGTTAATAAAGAAAATGACAGCAAGATAAATGTCCACGTGGATCAGAATAAAATATGGGCGAATGTCATCACTATTAACGAAGGATTTTGGTGTGATAGTGATAAAAATGTATTTCTAAGTCTTTCCTTGTTAGACATAACTTTAACTTCGATGACCAGAAGGAAACCTACCCCCTCAGCTATTTACAACGTCGCCATATTGTTCTCTGGTTCATGTGAATGAAGGCGTGGTTTGGCGTCTTAGTGCGGACCAGCGATGGGTAGATACGGCGATTGAATGGAAAGGCCACAAGTCTTTCTTGGCTGGTATCCCTTTGCACAAGGTGCCAGACTATCCATGGTATTGTATTTTTTTTTTTATTGTCTAAACGTTAATAGACTTCAACACAAAGGTTAAAAAATAGAAAAAAAAAGAAATTAATTAATTATTCATTTAGTTTAATCTGCCTTCTTACAAAACCCAAAGAACTAATCAATAACTTTGTTTTAATGAAAAGTACCACCCCTATTTTGTTCTTCCATTCTTGAACATCCATTTAATTACACATTCTTTGTAGTAAATAAGAAAGATATTTTCTTTTGTCAATTTACAGCAAACTGAAAAAATAATGTAGTTTACCTTTGGTTAGAACATTTCAAATTTGTATGCCACTGTTGTGATAAAGGCACAATAAAAGAAATCATTTTAATGGTCTGCATTTTCAAATGACTTTATGAGAGATTATTGGTCTGAACTGCATTCACAAATGTCGTTATGACAGATTATTGGTGTGAACTGCATTCTCAAATGTCGTTATGACAGATTATTGGTGTGAGCTACATTCTCAAATGTCGTTATGACAGATTGGTTGTCCACTCTAGTACATCCTTCAATGTGTAAATTGATGAAATGACAAGTTTTGCAGATAATTTATCTAAGCATCCTTCTGAAATATGAATTATTAATATGCTTTTCTCTGAACACCACTCATTTAGCATATTTCCAATGTTGACTTCAACACTATTTTGCCAAAAGTAATTTACATATAATTTACATATAATTTACATATAATTTACATAATATATTCTTTTCTTTCAGACAGAGCAGAGCTGTTAAAATTCTTAAATCCTCTTTCAGGGACTGTTCAGATTCCACCTTTGGGTATTAATTTGCAGCCATTATTAATTTTTAAGCACAAAGATGTGGGTTTAACAGACGAGGTGTACTTAATGCCAACAACGTATGCAGCCCGACTCAACACATCCCAGCCACATCTAATTACATAAAACAGCAATGGCTGCTGCATTGGAATTTGAGATGTTTAACACATATTAGAACTGATAAGCCTTGTAATTAATATAAATGAAATAACTTTTGCTAATAGTTAATTTCAGTAAATTTCTACTTTTAATTCTTTCATTCTTTTTTTAACAACAGCAAGAAATTTTTAATTACAAATGTTGAAATAACGTTATCCCTTGTAATATATGTGCGTAAAGATGTATTACTTAAATGTATCTACATTTATGAGCATGAAATGCTAGTTTCCATTATATGCCTGAATTCTGACATACAAGTGTTTTCAAAAGACATTTACAGCTTTTCTTTCCCGTATTTATTTCCTTCGGGTGCAGAAGTAAAATTGAAAACAAACTGCATTTTTTTAAACTGTAAGAGATATAATTCCGTTTCACTGTTTACTGAACTGAAAAGGAGTTAAAAATACATGTACAAGGCCAGATACATGATTACATGTATTGCTAGAATTATTTAATTAAAGCCTCTAAGATTAGTGAGAATGTGTGCATGCAAAGTCCTTCTGTAAAAGATATCTAAATTTTCAAACGGACTAATGTCTCGCTTTATAGTGACAATAAGATCACATGGCAGTGGAAATGGAACAAATAATAGTCTTGTTCAAGAATTCCTGGTACATTTAGTTCAAGCACTTCATCATCAGATGTATTGTGATCCTCTTGTATATGTTCATCAGTATTTCTAAACTGCATCTCTACTACTCTTAGCAACACTCCTAATGCCCATGACAGATGTGTCAGGGAGGGATGCTGTTCAGTAGAGAGACCACGGTGATTTCAATGAAAGTGAAAATGATCAAGCATATAGTTAAAAGTCTGGGTTGAAAAACAAAGTGTAAGGACCATTTATGGACATCATTAGCAATTTCCAGCATGTCTGATAACTCCATCGACACAACAATCTCATTTTTAACAGTTAGAATATACCCTTCTGTTATTATTTTAACTTTGTCATTTCAAAACAGAAAATTTTTACTTTTTACAGTGTATCAAAAATGAACATTTGTTCATCTTGTAAATTGATGACTACTAACTAGTATAATCATATAATATTTCATAAACTACTTGAGGTTTTCTCTTAGAATTTTTTAAGCAACCTTATATCATCTATTCTAATATATTGTGTTAACACATTTGTTTTACTCTGAATTAAACTTGATAAATGGGATGGACTACCTACTACTACTAGGTGAAAACAAGCACTAGGTATGAAAGAAAATTTGTTTTTAAATATCACCATCGTCATCATGTATAAACAAAATAGTAACTGCATATTTTCTGTACATTATATCACTAAATTATGATAAAACTGACATGAAACAGTAGTAGAGTGGATGCATATATGAAAAATATTAGTGTGCATGTGAGAGAGAGAGAGCACTGATGTGGTAAAAATAATATGAAGAGTAAAAGGTAAACAGAATATCACACCTTAGGCCCTTTTTCACTGTAGACTTTGAAACATGAAAAGACTTAGCCATGCCATCAATGGTGAAATCACTGTCTATAAAGAACTGTAGCATTGATTGGGTAATGTCAAATGTTGACTCTAAAGAACTGTAGCATTGATTGGATAATGTGAAATGTTGACTCTAAAGAACTGTAGCATTGATTGGGTAATGTAAATGCTGTGCCATCCTTTGCACCTTCATGTTTACTAAAGGCCTGGTAACTATCAGCAGATGTAAATCCTGCACAGTGATAATGATCTATGATAAATCAAAGCTGCCTGTGTAAAATAACTATCACTGGTTGAATCACAAGGTATTAAATGAATACTAAAAGACTTAAAAATAATATCCAAGATTAAAAAGATAATACTGGAGTGACTCTAAACTGGCAACAAATAAAGCCAGTCCCAGTTATTACAAAGTGTACCGACTCTAAATTGGCAAAAAGCAAAATCAATTACTGCTTTTATTAATTGTAGTGACTGTAAACTGGCAACAAATAAAGCAAGTCACCGTTACTACAAACTCTACCTACTCTAAAGTGGCAACAAACAAAACCAATTTTTACTTTTAACAAGAGTATTGACTCTAAATTGGCAACAAACAAAACCAATTTTTTACTTTTAACAAGAGTATTGACTCTAAATTGGCAACAAACAAAACCAATTTTTACTTTTAACAAGAGTATTGACTCTAAATTGGCAACAAACAAAACCAATTTTTACTTTTAACAAGAGTATTGACTCTAAATTGGCAACAAACAAAACCAATTTTTACTTTTAACAAATGTACTGACATCAAATTGGCAACAAAACAAAAAACCCCAATCACCGTTATTACAAACTCTACTGACTTTAAACTGGCAAGAAAACAAAAAAACAATCACCGTTATTACAAACTGCCATATCGGACCGGAGCACATTACTTCGAGCAAATTTTACTGCGCAGGTAATAAAAAAAATGGCATTCCCCCGCCCGAAACACACTTGAACACCCACCCACCCATCACCATCAAAAGCAGAAAAGCCATTTTGTGGTTCCATACTAATCCTAATCTCTCAGTACCGTCAGTTTGGCTCAGAGAAATGTTATTGGCGTTGAGTTCCATTTCCAAGGCGGTGTCAGAATAAGAAAATTGCCCAGAATGAAAAGAGTTGTCTGTTTTGATAAGTTGGAAGTGTTCTCTATTTTAATTTTTTAAAAATAAAATTAAATATATATCGCAGTACTTCTTTTTGACTTCATTTATTTTCTCGCTTTGTGTCAGTGTGTACACATCCAAAGAATCTAAAATAAATCTTCTGTCGAATAAATAACACATTCCAGCTTATTCCTTTTTTTCTTTTACTTTTTCTTTTTCTTTTGGGAGGGGGGGAGGGAATCATGTAAATTAGAAAAAAGTTTTTAAAACAGGCCAACACTAAGGCCCATGTTTGCAGACAACAATAACAACACTAAGGCCCATGTTTGCAGACAACAATAACAACACTAAGGCCCATGTTTGCAGACAACAATACGAACACTAAGGCCCATGTTTGCAGACAACAATAACAACACTAAGACCCATGTTTACAGACAACAATAACAACAATAAGGCTAATGTTTGCAGACAACAATAACAACACTAAGACCCATGTTTACAGACAACAATAACAACAATAAGGCTAATGTTTGCAGACAACAATAACAACACTAAGTCCAATATTCTGAGTTTCCACCACGAGCATTTATGGAGACAACAATAATAACAACCCCCAAAATAGTCTCAATGAGTGAATAAAATTGCTTGGGTATCTCACTGTGGAATCTTAATCCATCTTTCCTCCTGATGACATTAAACTGTAAAGTCCGAGGACGCTGACGATGAATACACATATCTGAACTATCTCAAAGATGTTCAGTCAGACATGACCCACACAAAGATATTCAGTCAGGTATGAACTATACAAAGATGTTCAGTCAGACATGAACCATACAAAGATGTTCAGTCAGACATGACCCACACAAAGATGTTCAGTCAGACATGAGACATACAAAGATGTTCAATCAGACATGACCATACAAAGATATTCAGTCAGACATGAACTATACAAAGATGTTCAGTCAGACATGAGCCATACAAAGATGTTCAGTCAGTACATGAGCCATACAAAGATGTTCAGTCAGTACATGAGCCATACAAAGATGTTTGGTAGGAGACAAGCCACACAAAATAGTTCAGAGACGAAAGATGTTCATGCAGTTGGACACGAACTATACAAAGATGATCAGTCGGAGACGAATCTGGTGACGTAGGAAACCACAACAAACCTTCAGTGCTCTGCTGTTGAAACAACGAAATCTGTCTGTTGACATTGCAATGAGGTACAATGCCCTTCGAAATATCCTTAGGATCTGTCTTTTGACTTTGAAATGAGTTACAATACCCTTACAGATGTTCCTAGGATCTGTCTGTTGATGTTGAAATGAGGTTCAGTGTCCGTTGACATGTTTCTAGGATCTGTCAATTGACGATGAAACGAGATTCAGTGTCCTTTAACATGTTCCTAAGATCTGATTGATGACATTGAAATGAGGTATAATGTCCTTTGACATGTTCCTAAGATCTGATTGATGACATTGAAATGAGGTATAATGCCCTTTGACATGCTGCTAGGGTCTGTCTGTCAACGTTGAAATGAGGTATAATGCCCTTTGACATGCTGCTAGGGTCTGTCTGTCAACGTTGAAATGAGGTAGAATGCCCTTTGACATGCTGCTAGGGTCTGTCTGTCAACGTTGAAATGAGGTAGAATGCCCTTGACATAAGAACTGACGACGTTTAAATGAGGCACAATGCCCTTTGACACTACTAAAATCTGTCTGTTGACTTTGAAATAAGGTACAATGCCATTTGATAATAGTGCTAAGATCTGTCAACAGTATGAACGCGGGCTCCGATAAGATGTTTTAGCTTCATTGCTATCCTCTTGCGCGAGTTCCAGGCGTCCATTTTGGCTGTTACCGTCGCTGTCCGTAACCTTTCTCGCAGATGTGACGTCAAAATGTAGGCCGACCGATCTTGACGGTATCAGAATTGTTCCATAGTCGATAAACTGTATTTTAAAAAAAATTCCCTAACTCGACTTTCCTTTAAAGAAGCTTGTTCCTTTTATTTTAAAGATACACGTAACTAAAGACTCCGACTTTCTGGATTTCATAGATATTAAAGTCGTTAAGGAGTGCTTACCCCGAATTGCACGTGCAAAACGTCAGATGCTTTTGGTCATCAACCAGGTGAATTTCTTTTCCTGCAAAAATTAGGGATGCTTTAGTGCAAGCCTCGTTAAAACGTAATAAGAAGAACAATTTGAAATGCTCTCATGCATCTAAATTGCAAATTAAATTTTCAATGTGAGGTGTCATTTCTTTGGGGCAGTACTGATATTTTACCTTGTCAGTGATGTGTAGTCTGGGTTTGTCTTGTCAGTGACGTGTAATCTGGACCGTGTCATGTCAGCGATGTGTAATCTGGACTTTGTCTTGTCAGTGATAAATAGTCTGGGTTGGTCTTGTCAGTAATGTGCAATCTGGGGTTGTCTTGTCAGCGATGTGTCTGGACCAATGTCTCTAAGGTGCGCGGCCGCGCAGCTCATTAGAAAATGCCACGCAGCAGTTTCAAAAATTCCGCGCACAAGTTTTGGTAGCAAGCTCAAACAACCGCCAGTTCACCGCAAACATGAAAAATGGGGAGGGGGGGGGGGGGGAGAAGTTGGTTTGCGCTCTGCCTTGTCAGTGATGTTTAGTCTGTGTTTGTCTTATCAGTGATGTGTAGCCAGGACTTTGCCTTGTTAGTGATGTTAGTCAAGGCTTTATTGTGTCAGTGATGTGCAGTCTGGGCTTTGTCATACTAGTGGTAATGTCTAGTCTTTTAAATGCCAGTGAATAAGTTTGGTTTTTTTCACAATAAATAAGCCTTGGATATTCCTTGTCATTGGTAATTGATATGCTTTTACTTGTCAGTGAACTAGGTTGTTTTTCTTACCAGTGAAAAGATGTGACATTTACTTTACCAGTAAAACTGTGAAACTTGCTTTACGAGCAAATAAGTGTGAAATTGCTATAGCTGCAAATAAGTGTGAAATTCCTTTACCAGCAAATAAGTGTGAAATTAGCTTTATAAGCAAAAAAGTGTGAACTTTGCTTTATTAGTAAAGAGTGTTAAATTTGTTTTACCAGTAAAAAGCGAAAAATTTGATTTATCAGTAAATAAGTGTGAAATTTGCTTTACCAATAAAAAGTGTTAAATTTGTGTTATCAGTAAAATGTGTGAAATTTGCTTTACCAGAAAATAAGAGTGACATTTGATTTATTAGTAAAATTGTGAAATTTGCTTTACCTGTAAAAAGTGTGAAATTTGCTTTATAAGTAAATGTGTGAAATTTGCTTTAACCTTAACAAGTGTGAAATTTGCTTTAACCTTAACAAGTGTGAAATTTGCTTTAACCTTAACAAGTGTGAAATTCGCTTTATAAGTTAAAAGTATGAAATTTGATTTATCAGTAAAAAGTGTGACATTTGCTTTACCAGTAAATAAGTGTGAGATTTGCTTTATCAGTAAAAAGTGTGAAATGTGTTTATCAATAAAAAGTGTTAAATTTGCTTTGCCAGTACATAGATACTGAACTTGGCCTTTCCAGGGAATAATATAATAAACAAACCTGTTCTTTGTTTTGCCAGCAAATAAACCAGGGATTTTGTTTTTGCTGGTGAATATGTCTGGGCTGGGTCTTGCCAGTGAAGATGGATGGGCTGTGCCTTATAGTGAAGGGTAGGCTGTGCTGTCAGAGTAAATAGCATCACTTTTCCATGCCATTGTATAAGTCTGGACGATTTTGTCAGTGAAAACGTTGACATTTTCCATATCACACTAATACATCTGGGATTTGTATTGTCAGTAAACAAGTCTGTGATCTTCCTTGCAAGTGAATATGTCAAAATTTGTTTTGCCTAAAGAAAAATCTATCTTCCTTCTTTCCAACGCATGTGGCCAGCCAGAAGGGTGTTTTAGGGATTAGCCTAAGGGCAGCCAGGGGAGATGGAGATTTAACACCTTGCCATTTCTCAGGAAAACGTCACATAATTAGGAAGCTTATCTCGGGATTGAACTATTCCATTTGTAATTATACATTTCATACACTAGGGACTTTGTTCATATTTTCTATTAACCAATAGATAACTTGCCATTTGTAATTATACATTTCATACACTAGGGACTTTGTTCATATTTTCTATTAACCAATAGATAACTTGCCATTTGTAATTATACATTTCATACACTAGGGACTTTGTTCATATTTTCTGTTCAGATTAACCCATAGATAACTTGCCATCAAAACATAAGAAATACATATACCCAGTAAAAACACTTGAGTGAAGCTGTTGGTTGTATTGATTTTTTATATTTGCATTTGTATTAACGTTACCCAAATTATTCATTGTCGTGACTTATAACCATTGTATTAACGTTAACCAAATTATTCATTGTCGTGACTTATAACCATTGTATGCCATGCTGAATGAAAGTGCTACACTATATTTTATGTAATGTATGTTCTGTTGTGATTTGCTTTGTAATAATTGTAAAGGCAAAACCACTACAGCAGCGTTACAGTGTAGAGCTAGTGACTGTAACTATTTTAACACCTTTAAACTTAAGGTGTTATGTTACCATTAACGTTAAAAGCAATTTTTGTAAAGTAAAACCTAAGTGGTATTACCCACGATGGCATTGGAAACCCAACTTTAAAAGTTCAGAGGAGATTTAGGTTTGAAAGGGGGCGACCTCCTTGCATTCATTAGGGAGAGAGAAGAGAGGAGAAGAGACTAAAGAGAAAGGAGGAAAGAAAAGAGAAAGAGATGAAAGATAAGACTCGACAGAGAAAGCGAAAATTAGAGAGAGCTGGAATTTGAAAAACTTCGGGTCAAATGCAAACAAATCGAGCTTGAGAAAGCAACAGCAGACGACAGGTCGGATAGAAACGTATTACGTAGCATCTCTCCTGCATCGGACATTCATAGTAGTACCAGTACTGATAGCCTGCATTAGTCACAAGTAGTAGTACCAGTACTGATAGCCTGCATTAGTCACAAGTAGTAGTACCAGTACTGATAGTCTGCATTAGTCACAAGTAGTAGTACCAGTACTGATAGTCTGCATTAGTCACAAGTAGTAGTACCAGTACTGATAGCCTGCATTAGTCACAAGTAGTAGTACCAGTACTGATAGTCTCCATTAGTCACAAGTAGTAGTACCAGTACTGATAGTCTGCATTAGTCACAAGTAGTAGTACCAGTACTGATAGTCTGCATTAGTCACAAGTAGTAGTACCAGTACTGATAGTCTGCATTAGTCACAAGTAGTAGTACCAGTACTGATAGTCTGCATTAGTCACAAGTAGTAGTGCCAGTACTGATAGTCTGCATTAGTCACAAGTAGTAGTGCCAGTACTGATAGCCTGCATTAGTCACAAGTAGTAGTACCAATACTGATAGCATACTGCAAATATGCCCATTCCACATGGAGCCATACAACTTGAAGGAGACTGACATAGACATTTTCCTAGCTCGGTTTGAATGGTTGTGCAAAGATTATGAACTACCTGTTAAAGATTGGGGTAGACCCGGTAGAGCATTAGCAGTAAGTTTGAGCGCAAAGAACTAATTGTGTCATGCAGCTGCTGCTGAAAGACCAAGCTCATGACTATGACACTTTGAAATGGAATCTTTAAATGTATTTTCAACTGACCAAGAGTATTTTACTGGCAGATCAGCTCCTTATCTGACACTTTGATGTGCTGAGTCACAAAACACCATAACAGAACAACTTTATCATGGATGTTGACTTTGATGAGTACTGAACTGCGAAGCAACACCAGAGCAGAACAACACAGGCCAAAGACGGGTTGAATGGACCAAGTGTGCATCTGCTATGACATTCACTGAGGTCCTAGACACCAGGTGAGGCAATCCTAAATTATGTAACTATAAAGACAACAACCTCACATCTTCAGTCAACTTCTCTCATACTTATTTTAGAGTTCACTCAGAACATTCAGCGTCTTCTTATAAACTCATTTATAGTTCACTCATACAGATAAACAACTAACTATTACACTGCCATAGGACTCAAACAGATCTTCTCTTATGACACCACCTGGTCATAGTTATGAACTGTAACATTTATAAACTCTAATTGCAACAGTTGAACTATCCACAATATGTAATCATGGTGTCCAATGTTATTCTTGTTGAATACAATTCATTGTTAATACATAGACCATTCGTGTTAGCATGACTCACTTACATGTTATATGTTTGTCTGTCACCTGCATTTACTTACTATCCTGGCTGTATGTATCAGGGGGCTCGAGCTATCTTCTAGAACTATCACTCTTCTATTCTACATTATCTACTGCAATTGTTCATCTTACTAACAAATGTGGCAGCCAGAAGGTAGCCAATGTCACATTCTCCCTCTAAATGCCAAACTGTTTACTCTCCCTTTTAAAGACTGTTAACTCTTCCTCTTTTTACTCCCACTCTTAAATACCACACTATTTACTTTACTCTCCCTCCTCAATACCAAACTGTTTACTCTCCCTCTAATTACTGCCCCTCTTAAATACCACACTATTTACTCTCCCTCTTAAATACCAAACTGTCAAGAAACAGGAAAAGCTACAAAGTCAAAATTGACAAGCATGAAGTATGCAGAAGTTAAAACGAAAGACATATCTGTGCAATATAAATATTAACAAAATGATCAACAAACATTGAACAATAACTAGAGATGCCATAGTCCGAATCGGCCGAATATAGTATTTCATAAACGTACAGCCATAGTAAGCAATACGCTAGATAGACGTACAGCCGTAGTAAGCAATACGCTAGATAGACGTACAGCCGTAGTAAGCAATACGCTAGATAGACGTAAAGCCGTAGTAAGCAATACGCTAGATAGACGTACAGCAGTAGTAAGCAATACGCTAGACAGACGTACAGACGTAGTAAGCAACACGCTAGATTGACATACAGCCGTAGTAAGCAATACTCTACATAAACGCACACCGGTAACAATGCATAAGCGTACATCCGTAGCAATCAGTCAGTACGCTAGATAGACGTACATCCGTAGCAATCAGTCAGTACGCTAGATAGACGTACATCCGTAGCAATCAGTCAGTACGCTAGGTAAACGTATAACCGAAAGAATCAAAACGCTGCATAATCGTACACCTGCAGTTTGACTATAAGAAGACGGATAACGGCAAATGGTTTCCGACTCCCGAGATCATGCAGGTGTTCGTGGCAGGAGTATATAAGTATGATGCCAAATCTTTCTTTCTACAGTTACACTAAACAGCTTCTGATTGTGTCTAAACCATCCTCGCTGTGACACAACCGATGCAGGGGCGGCTAGACTAGGCCGTAAAGAACAAACGAATAGTTCTTGAGAAAAAAAGGAAGGGGGTGGGGTGGAACAAGCGGCAATAACTCCTACTGCGTTGCAGCCAAGGACTATTTGTTTGATATCGGTTTCACGTCCGCTCCCAACTTTCTCTGAGTTCGTAGCCGGACCGCAAGTGCCATGTACTTTCTAGAGGGGTGATGAAAGTAGTTCTTTGGATTGGGGAGAGTGAATTTTGGAGTGGAGGTTGGGGGATTTTCTAGGTGCTAACGGCCTACTCTTTCCGATTGTTAAACTGTCGAAGAAATCTTTAGCGTGGGCGGCCTATTCTCTGGGACCCGATTGACAGTCCCATCGGACGGAGTAGACACTAGGCAAACCACTGTGAGCTAGGGAGCAGAAGGACCGCCCACGACTTTTTCATTCTGAACTGAGAATCGAACCTTAGTCATTTGAGCGAGACACTTGTCTTACCATCTGTGCCACCTTGTACAATTTAGCCAAGGACTGATTGAAAGAGGGAGTGATTGATTTATCAAGGGACTGACTGATTGAAAAAGGGAGTGATTGATATATCGAGGGACTGACAGATATAGGGAGTGATTGATTTATCGAGGGACTGACTGATATAGGGAGTGATTGATTTATCGAGGGACTGACTGATATAGGGAGTGATTGATTTATCCAGAGACTGACTGATATAGGGGGCGGCTAGTGACTAATTTACAACTAGACTAGGCGGGTATAGTTTTCAAACATTTCACTTACATTGGGTGGGGGTGGTTAGTGACTAGTTTACATAAACAGACTTAGGGTTGATAACTCATGCTATATCGTAGCGGTCAGTTTTGGCGCGTCGCTGATATTTAAAAAGCAACAGACATGCACTTAAATACAAATATACAATTAGAAACAAAAACAATAAAAACTGGAAAGGGAGTGAAAGAACTGAGGGGCTGGGGGAAATTTATTCAGTAATTTTTTCTCCCTCCCAACTCCCTCCCGAACATGGCGGCAAAAACAGTCTATTACCACAGTCGGTGCCTTCCGTTCTGGAAGTCTAGTTGTCTGAGAGTGGCAGTCGTTTTGGCAGCGCGAGCCGCGTGGTTTCCGCTGTGTAGGCCCCATTGATAGCAATTCGCCGCCACAACTTTTCCGCCAGTCAACGGAAACGGGATTGTGTGCCTATACAACGAATCAAGTCGGCTGAGATCGGGAGGCAGGAAATTCAGTTCTGCTCTGTTTTTCTTTTACTACGTGTACTTCTGCTACTGCTACTACTACTACTACTACAGTTAATACTCAAGTTGTGAAGTATGAGTATTCCTTTTGTAGTACTGTGCAATTTAGGGGGTTAAG
The DNA here is from genome assembly GCA_028829895.1 of Sinotaia quadrata. Taxonomy (NCBI): domain Eukaryota; kingdom Metazoa; phylum Mollusca; class Gastropoda; order Architaenioglossa; family Viviparidae; genus Sinotaia; species Sinotaia quadrata. Next base: position 45,324,456 of record CM054177.1, on the reverse strand, counting down.
TTGTTAGAGTTAAAATTTTAAATATATATATATATCACTTCCACGATTGCATACGTACACTACGTCTTTGTTACTTGAAGACTGGAGGACTTTGTGTTGTTCATTGTGTCATGTTTTTTTTGTGAACTTCCACTGACGCCAGACAAGGTGATCACGTGCTGTAACTCGTCAGCAGATCTTCTGTGGCAGCTGTCTTGAGCTGTCGTGAGCTGTCTTGAGCTGTCGTGGGATTTCTCGGAGTGTCTAGATTGCCTCACGGGATTGTCTTGCTACTTCTTGGGCGTTCTTGAACTCACTCTGACTTTTGTTGGTTTGTCCTGAACAGTCTTGGACTTTCCTGGAATCTTTTGGAAGAATTGACTTGGTCATTGCTGTCCAAAACCAAGTTAGAAGGATTTAATTTCGATCTCTAAAACTCGAGTCGCCAAAACGTAATGTAAGTTTTCAATTAAGACACAAAAAAAAAAAAAGAAAGAAAGAAAGAAAAAGAAAATACAGTTTAAATTCACTTTTAAAATCCCGCCCATTATGGTACTGTCCTGTGTGACGTCATCTGCAGGCTAAGGAATATGGGTAGGACGGAGATTGTCGCTTTAATTAACAACAAAACAAAGCAAAACAAATAAATTAATTTCCACTTTATACTGCAATAACACCTTATTCACTTGAGTACACCTTGACGGCAATGTACATGAGTACACCTTGACGGCAATGTACATCAGTACACCTTAACGGCAACAGATATTTGTAGCAAGTAGTCAGATCTTTATTTTCTTAACTAAATAAAAAGAAAACGGAATGGTGTAGGAGTCAGAGAGAACATATTAATACTCTGCAAACAAAATAAACAATTAATTAATAATAGTCTAGCAGCAATCTTTTAGCTATGAGGAACGTGTGTTCCGGACACCATCGATATTAACTGCCGCAAATCAATCAAAGCGATTTAATTTCCTTCTCGATTCGTGCAGTTAAAATCTCCGTATTTTATTTTTATACAAAAAAGGTAAAAATCCAACACGCACTTTCATAGGTCAGCAACAGAAGTTTCAACAACCAGGCGCATATTTCCGCATTCGGAGTATTCAAGACAAAACAGCCTACACCACCGACTTTAACAATACAACTTCGTTTTCGAGCATTAAGAAAATAACAAAGGAAAGGAAAAATAAAGTGCAACACAACAGCACAAAGCTTTAAAACTGGATCAAATGCGCACTCAAACCAGTGGCAAAAATATACCCAAATCAGTAGCAAAACCAATCTCACACCAATAGCAAAACCAAACTCAAACCAGTGTCAAAACCAAACCCAAACCAGTGGCAAAACCAAACTCAAACCAGTGTCAAAACCAAACCCAAACCAGTGGCAAAACCAAACCCAAACCAGTGTCAAAACCAAACTCAAACCACTGGCAAAACCAAATTCACACCAAGTGACAAAACTAAGCTCCGAACTATGCCTTCTCACGAAAGATTCGCGACTTCACGCTGCCAATCTAAATGCTTGTGAAAAATGCGACTTAAATTTCGTTTCCAGTCTAAGTGCTTGTGAAGAATGCGCTTTTTAAAGACGGTCGGAAATACGTGTCTGATCTCTGTGTCGAAGGCGACGAACTTGTCAAGTTGATGAAGAGGAATATAAATTAAGTCCCGGCGCTTTCTTTGATAGTTTGTGCACGGGTTTTTGTTCTCAGGTCCACTTGCTTTTAACACTCGATGCACGGCGCGTTCTCAGTCAAGTAGAAGCGAACAGTAAAACTTCGAGTAGCACTGAACATTAAGTTACAGCCACGTGTGTAGTCTAACTCTAAAGCATATGGTAGATTAGTGCTGACATTCAGTTCGGTCGAACAGAATTGAACACTAAAACTTGTGTAGCACTGAACATTAAGTTACAGCCACGTGTGTAGTCTTAACTCTAAAGCATATGGTAGATTAGTGCTGACATTCAGTTCGGTCGAACAGAATTGAACACTAAAACTTGTGTAGCACTGAACATTAAGTTACAGCCACGTGTGTAGTCTAACTCTAAAGCATATGGTAGATTAGTGCTGACATTCAGTTCGGTCGAACAGAATTGAACACTAAAACTTGTGTAGCACTGAACATTAAGTTACAGCCACGTGTGTAGTCTAACTCTAAAGCATATGGTAGATTAGTGCTGACATTCAGTTCGGTCGAACAGAATTGAACACTAAAACTTGTGTAGCACTGAACATTAAGTTACAGCCATGTGTGTAGTCTAAAGCATGTGGTATGTTAGTGTTGACACAGTTTAAAGTTCATGAATAGAATTTAACATTGCAAAAGCAGCTGGGTAATGTAAGTCTCGTTTATTCTCGTGATCAATATGTAAGTCTCGTTTATTCTCGTGATCAATATGTAAGTCTCGTTTATTCTCGTGATCAATCAATATTCATTTGGAGAGTCTGAACTTAGCATTCAAATAAAAACTGGACAGTGTAAGTCTTGGTCGTTTGGAAGTCTGACACTCATATTTAATTAGAGAGAGAGAGACAGGCAGTTTGAACTGACCACTAACATAAAACTGAAAAGCTTAAGTCTGGAACTTTTGTGTTTCTGTGCAGTAACGACTTTGAAACACTGTTTATACATATATGTTAGGCAAATCTCTCGCAGTTTTTTTTGTTGTTGTTGTTTGACTGATTACATTTTATTATTTTGTCTAGGTACGCCTGTCCACTTCTGGCTGAATGCATTTTAATACAGTATACACAAAAGTATTTACCGTTCACTTTGATTAGAGCAAGGGCAACACTTTATTTGCCTATATATTAGTGTAATGTCTAGATTTATCTGTCCGCGCAATTAGACCGTCAAGCCAACACTTCATTTGACTATATATTAGTGTAATGTCTAGATTTATCTGTCCGCGCAATTAGACCGTCAAGCCAACACTTCATTTGACTATATATAAGTGTAATGTCTAGATTTATATGTCCGCGCAATTAGACCGTCAAGCCAACACTTCATTTGACTATATATTAGTGTAATGTCTAGATTTATATGTCCGCGCAATTAGACCGTCAAGCCAACACTTCATTTGACTATATATTAGTGTAATGTCTAGATTTATATGTCCGCGCAATTAGACTGTCAAATGAATTAACTAGCTAATCCTGTAATATCTAGATATCTCTCTCAGCGCAATTAGACCGTTAAGCAAACGCTTCATTTGACTGCATATTACTGTAAAGTCTAGATATGTCTATATATTTCTCCGCGCAATTAGATCGTCAAGCGAACACTTCATTTGGACTATATATAACTGTAATGTCTAGATATGTCTATTCATCCAATCAGAGCTTGGCACCAAACGTATTTATGGATGCAAACCGACATTTTAAAACACAGTTTATGTCTAGAGTTTTGTGGATTACTTGTTGTTACTACAGAGTTTTCTCCCTCTCCCATATACAGCCCTTCCCACCCTCACCCACCCTTCTTAGTGTAGCCACTTTACAACAACCACCAGTTCATATAAATAGAAACCAGTTTAAAATAAAGCCATCAGTTCATATAAAAAGAAACCAGTTTAAAATAAAACCATCAGTTCATATAAAAAGAAACCAGTTTAAAATAAAACAACCCCCCCCCCAACAACCTGTGTTTCGTGTTTCAGGTTGGCATGTAGAATGACAGCTTGCTAGTCAACGGACGTCATCAACTGTCAATAAGCTACAAGAAAGGAAAAAGACAGTAAGAAAAAGAGTCACGTGAGTGGATTTCTAAGTGTCGTTTGTTTTCCGACTCTTTGGTGCCGCACAATGTCTGCGAGACCGAATCTTCTGAATTGGTCAGTAAAGACTGGTCGTCCTTCACCTTCTAACTTCCATAAAATTGTTCTTCAGAAAAGCTGAAAGCCGAGTGAGAGATTTTTATCTCTTTAAGAAGCAGATCCGGAACTGAACTTTAATTTCATACTGACGTTTCTTTGATGTTCACTTTTATTGTTTCTCACACTTCATTTGAGCATAAGTTTACTGCAAAGCTGCTTGACTCAAAGTACGCGGCTTGGCTTAAATTTTCCCCGTTAATTCTATTAGATAATTTGAATTTGACGCTAACATCGTTAACTATTTTTTTTTTTAAAAACAAGGCTTCTGATGAAAAGAATTGTACATTAAGTCTTTTGGGGCTTTTTTCTTCTCTTCTCTCCCATCATCCTCCCTTTTCGGATCAACATTCGACAATTTGTGTCTGTGGTGTGATGTTTGACCCAGCGTTGCGAATCTATCTCATTGGTGTGTTAGTTAACTGGGTGTTGCTGAACTTGGTGTGTTGCTGAACTTTGCAGTGTGCTACTGAACTTAGCAGTGTACTACTGAACTTAGCAGTGTACTACTGAACTTAGCAGTATACTACTGAACTCCGAGCTGTGTTGATGACCTTAGAGCTGCCCTCTGAACTCATCTCTGTGCTGTTTTGAAAAGTGGTAGATTCTGGTTACTATGACAATGAGTGGGCGAAGAGGGTTGAGCCAACAGCGGTTCAACGGAACACCAGAATACAATATAGCCATCGTGGGCGCTCTCGGAGTGGGCAAGTCAGGTGTGTATTTTTCTTTTAAAGCATGAATTTAAGATTGTCTTTAAGTTTATAATATGCTAATTGTTTAATCGAATGTGTGTCGTGATGACAGGGGGGGGGGGGTTTGATGCAAATGCATTACGATAAATTATACGGATCTCATTTGAAACCACACATAATTCGGCATTAACCTGAAAAACATTACCCAAAACATAAGGATACCTTTTCGCTGTGTTGAAATGCGAATAGGCCAATAGGGCTAGTTACGATTTGATATATATATTTTCTTAAATCGCAAATGATATTTCTGCGAAATATTAGGAACACTTGTCAAATCCATGTAATCCCATTAAAGTTCTTGCATGTATCTAGAATTTATTGATTTTGCGGAATTTTCAATTCTGTCTTGAGCCAATGGACCCCGAGCATAGATATAAAATCTTAGAAAAAGTTGCAGGTTACATTTATCGGAGTGTGCATAAAGTGGTTTTCTGCCACAACGAACCCACCGACGTCCAGCCATAGAGCAGAAAGATATAACACATTTTTTTGTAGCTCACGGTAGTGGGACCAAATAACCACTATCTTCAGTACTGGTCCGTCTCAAGGGTGACGTGGGGAGATGTAGGGTGGTGGTGGTGGTTGTGAGATAGATATGCTACTGCTAAACAGCTTTTGACAAATGGAAACAGGAAAGAGTTTTAAAAAATTATTTACCCCCCTCCTCGCCGAAGGCATGGTTAAAAAAAAATATATAATACTCAGGAAATGTATTATACCTGAATGCGCAAAGTGAAACAAAATTTATGAAGTTACTGGTAAATGGTTAGTATGTGTAAAACATTAACGCCTCTTATAAACAATTAAGGTTTTGACTCTAGCACTTCCCGTGCACCCCAGAACAGCCGGAATCCGCCAGTGGCTGTTTATTTCACCACGTGACGTTGTAAGCGTGAGCAGCACGTGACCACGCCACACTGACGTGTGCCATGTGTTGCCCTAAATTTTCGCGTGCAAAAAGACGTGCTTTCTGCGAAGTCGACATCGTGTGCCATTTTAAAAATCTCCTTCACTAAGACAAATTTTGACACAGCTGCTCGGTGTGCTCACGACGCGCTTGGATGCGAACCGTTTCTAGCTCTCCCGAATGAATCCACCCATGACAACAAAAAAACAACAAACATAACGCTGAAGAAATAAACTGAAAAAACAAACCTAGCGGCACTTGTATCTTTTTGACTTATCTAACGTGACTAGACTAAAGTTTGGGGAATAAGAGCGTACATACCAGACTGTTCTTTCATTCGCTAGACACGATTTATTTTCAAGAATAATGTTGTTATATTAAGTCTGAAGCCCAGGTTTCTCCCCCTCCCTCCTTTTTTTTTCTCTCCTCCATTGTTGTTTTCTAGGATCGACGAAAGTTGAGTCTAAGCAAGAGAAATACGTTGATGCCTCTACACGCGTAACCTTTATTAAGACATTAAGCGAAGCTGCCAAGCGTTAAATAAGAATTGCAACATCAAACTCGTATAGCGCCAAGCACGTTGTACGGCCTGCATCAATATACGCTTCACTGGAGCTTGTGAAATATTTTTTTTTAAAAACCCACGTGAACTGGGACGCTAAAAAGTAAACGAGAACAAAAAGACTTCCAAAACGAACTTTGCTTTGTCGTGCGACAGCCACCGATGTAGCAGTACGGGACGTCGACAAGTTTTTCTTTTTCTCTCAGATTTAATTTGTTTGAATTTAAATGGTTATATACGATTTGCTTTTCTTTTAAAGGTACTTGTTAGATGACACACTTTCATAGCCTGTAATCCCATGTTTATGCATTAAAAAACTACAAACCGAAAACATCTAACTAAACTGTGTTTAGTTAAACCGCTCAATGTTAGTGTGCATGTATATATGCCTGTGTTTTTAAATTGATGTGAATTTAATGGGTTACATGTTTACCAACTAGTATCTGGTTATAGAGATACTAAAAGACATGGGAGTACAACTCATAACAGCATTACTATTCACTAATGCAGTAAAAATCACAACAGCAGTACAGCTCGTAATTGTACAACAGTTCACAGTACAACTCATAACAGCAGTACAGCTGTAAATGTATAACAGTTCACAAATGCAGCAGAGTTGTTTAAGAGCGCATTAAATCAAAGTGCTTTTCATTTCCTTAGCTCCCCAAAACACAAACACACATCGCTATAATTAAAATGAAGGAAATTTCTGATGGGTCAAGGCTGAAGTTCAGTTTTGTGTGAGAACGTAGATAGCATACAATCTATCTCCATGGCAACTACCGTGACCATGAAAACCGTGGTGTGCTAAAACTGCTTGACACCTCACAGATGACAGTAGGTGTGTGTGTGTGTCACTGTGTGTGTGTGTGTGTGTGTGTGTGTGTGTGTGTGTGTGTGTGTGAAATGTCAGTTTATTGCCTTTCTATACTAAATGCAAAACTTTTCTGTATTTCAAAAGATATATTTTTTTGTGTGTAAATATTTAAAGAAAACATAACAATTTGAATTCTTTTTGATTTACAGCCAAACAGAAAATTACAAACACCCTGCAAAATCCGCATTGTATCACAAATTTGCATATTTCCCAAACTTATTATGTTAATCTACGTCCTCTACGAGATTTTGGGCCATCTCGACCTACCTCCACTCACAAGCGTGCTCGGCATTTCTACTTCCCACCCACTTGCTACGTCTTCTACAGTACGCACATATAGGCCTAAGTACGAGTCGGATAGCAGAGAGTGCAAAACGGACTCACCGCACCACTAAAATACTCTCACACGTGCTCACAGGTGCGCTCGGAAATCCACCCAAGCTTGGAGACCTTTGTTTGCTGATAAGAAGCCAATTGGCAGTGCGTGATCCTGCAGTGATGTTGGTAAATTCTTTAGCGGTTCCATAAATTCCCATCCTTCTGACCCGTGTGAGCCCGTGTGCAGTATTGTTATCGCACAGGACCCGGAGTGACGGCACATTTATCGCATGAACGCACAATCCACTGATTGCACCTTCTCAGTCATAGAATAATCACATATCTTTTTCCCACAAATTTAGTAATAATTTGCGCTTAATTTAATAAAAAGGATAGTTAGTGTTACTGTTTGAGTAGTATCTTTGCGTGCCACAATACATGTTTATATTAATCGTAACGTCGTAGGCACGATAAAATACAACTTCGTGCAAACAACTTCGACTGATTCCGGCAAGTCAAAGTAAAGCTTCGGAGAATTCCGGCAAAATCCAACTTCAGCCGATTTCAGCAAGCCGAAGAATAATTTCGTCCGATTCCGGAGAGCGAATAGTCATCTTTGACCGTTTCTTACACGCCAAAATATTACTTTTAGCTCACAAAATGAAAATGAAAGAAAGACAATTCAACGCTAACACGTGCACGTATGCATTGGTTACCTTTTTAGACTTGTGGTGGAGGTTGTAAAAGAAAATTAAGTGACGTAATCGAATTAACTGTTTATGATACTTTTCAGTTACAAAGTCTATTTTTATTTATTGCATAATAAATATATTTACATGTTACATTTAAAGTAGTTTATTATATTGCAACTTATTATTGATTTAATATCAGCGTTTCAATAATAGTGAATGGTTATATTAAATAAAAAGAAAAAATAGTGTATTTCGATCATTAATGAGCAGTTATATTAATTTAAGAAAAAGAAAAGAAAAAGAAACTATGTTAAGTTCAATCATTCCTAAACAAATGCCATCGGCTATTTGAAATGGATTTATTTTCAGCATACCCATTGCTTAGCGAAGTAACCTGCCCCTTTCACTGCACACCCACTGGTAAGCAACGAGTCTGCCCCTCTCATTGCACACCTACTGCTTAGTAAAGTAATCTGCCCCTTTACTGCATACAAAGTGCTAAGCAAAGTAGTCTACCCTTTTCAATGCACACTGCCCCTTTACTGCACACCCACTGGTAAGCAAAATATCATCCAGGAACTTCGGAACTTCACATATTCATCATCCAAAAATATTAATAAAACACACAAAAAAGAGCAAATAAGCTAGTTAAATTTTGAATTACTTAAAGAATATAATTTCTTGATATTAGTCATGATCTTCTGACATGCGTTCCAAAGAAAAGGGAAATAATTGAAAACGCGTTACCATACATGCATATTACTGAGTGCTACTTGAATATTTTAAAACATGTTTACTTGTTTCCTTATGTCACTTTATATTTATTGATTAGATCTGTGAAGCACATAAAGCATTTTGTGGGGAAAAAAAATAGTTTACCTATTTTATTAAAGACTAGACGCTCTTGTAAGTCACTATCATTATTATAGTCTTACTCAGTATCTCGATGGTGTGTTTTGTAATTGTTTATTATTATGTTCTCTTTTCTTACAGTTTAACTACATGTTTTGACTGATATATTATTCATTTAATAATTTGTTAGCTCTTCATGGTTGTTAAACTGAACGTTATCATCTGTCCTATTCATGTTAACGCAATAATTTGTTAACTCTTCATGGTTATTAAACTGCATGTTATCATCTGTCCTATTCATGTAAACGCAACTAGCAGAATTTGTGCGCTAAGCGAGAAAAAAAAAATCATGGCGATTTATGTTGTAAACATTTAGCAATGTTCAAGAAGAAGAAAAGCATCTTTTGGAAAATTACGCGAAACAGAGATGGGAAGGCATATGCTAAAACGAAAGGAAAAGAAAATGTTTCAAAGTTTTAGTCGAGCACGCATGATTTCATTTCATGAAATTAGTCAAGCGAGTTAGTAAGTCCCAATTTGACTGTTAATTAAAGCTAATTGTAAAAAAAAATAAGATTTACTGTCAGCGAGTCCCAGTTCGAGTGTTAATTAAAACTAATTGTAAAAGTCATTATTTACTGTCAGAGAGTACCAGTTCGAGTGTTAATTAAAACTAATTGTAAAAGTCATTATTTACTGTCAGCGAGTCCAAAGATCGAGTGTTAATTAAAACTAATTGTAAAAGTCATTATTTACTGTCAGAGAGTACCAGTTCGAGTGTTAATTAAAACTAATTGTAAAAGTCATTATTTACTGTCAGAGAGTACCAGTTCGAGTGTTAATTAAAACTAATTGTAAAAGTCATTATTTACTGTCAGAGAGTACCAGTTCGAGTGTTAATTAAAGCTAATTGTAAAAGTCATTATTTCTTGCTAATATCTACGCACTTGTCTTACATATGAGCTGGTTTGAGCTGGTTTGAGCTGGTTTGGAGCCGTTGAAATGGAGTGTACATTTACCACTTGATAGCGGAGTACATCTCTTTTGGTGCCAAGAACAAAACTAACTAAAATAAACTTGAGAATGCAATTTTACTGATTTATTTCTTTGTTAAAAGAAACAGGAATGTCAGCCGTAGTAGAGAGCCAACAATTTTTATTTTTTTTGTTTTTAGCCCTCGGCGTCAATAAGTGTTTAGATTTGGCGGTGGTGAATTATGGTGTGCCAGACGCTAGTCTATATCGATTTTCTCTACTGTTCGATAATCATCCATCTATTCGAGTTAATCTATTAAAGGAACTCAGTCTGGAACAAATCTGATTTATTGATTTATTTCTTATTATCGTCCACTTCTAAAAACTTTGATTTTGCAGACCAACCGCCATCTGTTCATAGCTTTAAGGATTGGTTAGATTTAGGCCAAACACAGCCAGGTTACTCTGTTCGAAAGAGGCAGCCCAAGGAAATTAATTCTACGAACAGATCACCTCATGTTCTGCTTTTTTAAGAGTTGTTAGGTGTGGTAAGCCGAGATGACCGTGGGGACAGACACCTAGTGCTTGTCTTTGACGAGAGCAAGTACAACCTCAGGAGGTTCCCGACCTTTGCATGCAAGTGTGTAATGTGTTACTTCCCTCCCCCCCCACCCCCCATCTTTTCTTTGCTTACAGGTTTTGAATTTACGATCTCCAAAACTCCTCTTGTCAAGAAACGCTTGAACGAATACCTGATATTCGTAGTTCAAAGTGTTTGGCAATAAGTCTTGATTATTGTTCTTGTATCAGTTTTGATGTTTTTATTGTATTATTTCTTTTCTTTAACAGCTTTGTTGTTGTATTAGGTTTGTTGTAAAAATTATTTTTTTTTTCTTAAAAGTTATTTTAGACTTGTTGCTTGTTCTTGCATATTTTAATTTTTTAACTGTTGTCTCTTGCTGTAAGTATGTTTGCTATTATTTTCTCGTTGTAAATATATTGTTTGTTGTTAGTAATAATTCTTTCGGTCTTTTTATTGTTATATTGTTTTTACCTGTTGTAAATATTCTTTTCATTTTATTGCTAAGTTGGTTTTGTTGTTGTTGTAAGAAATCTTTTTTCCTGCTGTTATAATGTTTTCTTCTTGTTGTAAGAAGTTTTTTCCTTCTATTGCTATAGTGTTGTCTTCTTTTCATTTAATGTTAATTATCATTGGGTTTTTTTGTCGTTTGAAATGTTAATTCTCTATTGATAGTTGTTGTTCTTAAAATTGTTGGTTCAATTATTTGTTGCAGTAAATTATATAAATTTTGAGGGATTTATTGCTTTTTTTCCCCAAATTTACTGAGGTTATTATTTGTTAGTTTTGACACGTGTATTTATTTGTAACGTGTTGTGTTATAAGCATGATTATAGATAATAGTGTTTCTAAGATTTAATTTTTCGTTTAAAAATTAGTTGATCTCTTCTTTGCCCTTTGTTTCTGTCTGTCTGTCTGTCTGTCTCTCTCTCTCTCTCTCTCTGTCTCTCTGTCCCTCTCCATCTCTCTCTCTTCGTATCTTTGTTTTTTGACGGTTTGGGCCACAATTCAAGTTTGTTTCAATCAAACCTTTAGTTACCTAGTATAGCATGAAATTTTTACCTTGTCAAATGATATTTTAGCTAGTCAGATTTTTTCCGTCTTGCCAAATTATTTTGACACGTATAAAGTGCATTTGGAAAGATAACTCTTTAGATATGCAACAAATGAAATCTTATTCTTTGGCGCTCTTGGGTCGAAATTCGAGTTTTAGTTTTGCCAGTCGCACCATTGTTTTGTCAAAACTTTATTTAACAAAACTAAATAACTTGGGTCGAAAATCTAATACCATAACATTCTTTAAGCTTGCTGTCTATATCACTGAGATTGCTCAATATAACTTTTACCCAGTCAAAACTTTGTTTAGCAAGTTAAGTTCCTTGGCACTTTGTGTCACAATTAAATAGTCGAGTAAGGCCAAAAATGCTGGCAGCTATTATATCATCTTAACAGCTTTCCCCCTCAATATTTTAGTTAAATTCGGCATCACACACCTCACACACGGTCATTGGGAACGATTTCGAAAAATTATGCATGTGTGTAACCTTTCGGGTCATGTCATATCCCTGTATCGAGGCTCAGACATAAGACTCTTCGTGGGCTATATTTTCAGAAAGATAAAGAGTGACTTAAATCATTTATCATTTAATGAACTTTGAAGAGTCTTTTTCGTAATAGATCCTTTCACCTGTGTGTATTGCAATATCTAGAATTAACTGAACCATTCCTTTGTTTATTGCTGCTAACAGAAAACTCAACCTTTGTATGTTGTAATCGATCTTTAACTTCCGATAAAAATGCTACAACACGTCATTTGAGTAAGCCTGGGTTCAGGTTTGCTCTTTGAACCAAAGGTCACATGCATGCATAATTCTTTGAAGTTATCAATAGTGGCCGTGTGAGTCATGCAATGTTGAATTTAATTCAAAACATATTCTTTTGTCACAATGATATGGAGCAATTGCCACCAGTAGGATTGCATTGACCTTTCTCATTGGCTATTTATTTACACCACCAGTAGGATTGCATTGACCTTTCTCATTGGCTATTTATTTACACCATCAGTAGGATTGCATTGACTTTTCTCATTGGCTATTTATTTACACCACCAGTAGGATTGCATTGACTTTTCGCATTGGCTATTTATTTATACCACCAGTAGGATTGTATTGACTTTACTCATAGATTATTTATTTTCACCACCAGTGAGTTAGTTTGCTAAATAAAGTGCTCAGATGTAGTGAGGTGAAAGTTTGGTTGAACCAAGCTGCAATTGTGATACAAATCACAAGCTGGAATATGTTTGATTGCTATATCTTTTAAAGGTTTAGCTAGTCAAATGTACGCTTTCGCTTGCCAGATGCAAAACAAAAAAAAAAAACAGTTTAACAAGCCAAAATAATTCAGCAAATTAAAGTGTCACTTGACAAGCAAAACGTTAAATTTAGCAGGCTAAATGCTACATTTGGCTAGCTAAACTTTAGACTGAACCAAACTTGAATTTTGGACTGAATTTCCAGGTATACACATTGTCATTGTGGTTATAACACACCAAACTTCCTCCTTATTGTGTTTTGTACAGCCAGTTTTCCTCTTTCCAACAGGAAAAATATTAACAATTACTTTGGCAGGAACTGTGCTGTAAGACTAAGAGCAATCTCTACATTTCCACTCACTCTTACTACGTCATGAACTCTTTCTCAGTGGGTGGCTGACAAGCAAAATATAGCTTATCATAAACAAGCTACCTTCTACACTTTTGTCACTTTTATTTACATGTGTACTCTTGAAATCTAGTCAAAAGAGTTATGCAAAAAAAAAATAATTAAAGAAGAAGTCTATAACTCCTTCTAAAATAAATGCTGAGTGACAGGAACAAACAAACTCTCTAGTGTGTGTTCTAGTTCCTTTGAGAAGATTCTCCTTTAATGTCTATACAAAGATGCACTTTATATCTGACATATTTGTCGCATAAATAACTGCTGGCCTCTATTCTTGGCTTATTAGCACCAGTGCTCTGTACTGAACATTTTAATAATTATTAATTTTAATTCTGCCCTGATTCTCTGAATCAAAACTTGAACAACTGTATTTAAGTAGCATACTAGGTGAACAATACAAAACCTTGTTGACTCTCTATCAATATTTCTATAATTTATATATTGTAGTCTTAATTTCCATGTATCCATAACTCTTTCACTTATCTACTGTAGTCTTAATTTTCATGTATCTAATATTTTTTTAATTTATCTAAACAGTTCTCTTTTCTGTATCCAGTATTTCTTTAAAATATTATTTTATCGATTACTTAGTCGTTTGAGGGTTCTGTATCTGCTCGTTTATTTCATTGAAAGTTTTTTCTTTTCTTCGTTAATTAGCAGTTTCAAAAGTATATGAAATGACTTTTTAAAATCTCGATGTATACTTGAACCATTAAGAAACGATGTGTATCGTAACGTTGTTCAACATTCGGGGTGGGAGTGGGGGGGAGGTCGAGTGATTTCTTTCATTCAATTAATTATAAACCTATGCATAATCTTTGCATTCATTTTGGTGTCGACTTGTGTGCGACTCGCTGGACACTGCAGTACAGTGGAGCTTGGCAAAGATATCAACAGCAATATTAATAGTGAGAATAATGAGGAGGAGGAGGAAGAAAATACTAATTAATACTTTTAATGATTTGTTGATGATAATAATATGATGATGACGGGGACGATACTACTGCTATTTAATGCTCTTGAGGATATTGATAATGATGACGGGGACGATACTACTGCTATTTAATGCTCTTGAGGATATTGATAATGATGACGGGGACGATACTACTGCTATTTAATGCTCTTGAGGATATTTATAATGATGAGAACTATGATGGAGATACTACTCGTATTAGTGATGTTGATGAGGGATGGGTGGTAGTGGCGGAGGTGATCGCGATTGTAAAGATGACAATGAAACTACTACTTATAATGATTTGTTGTTGTTGCTGTTTTGTTCTTGATGATGCTGTAAATGATATTAATAAAATTACACAACAAAATAGTAATATTTAATCGGTTCTAAGCTATTTACAATCTCAGCACAAAATTACATCACAAAATTAATACAAGTACAACCTGATATCTTAAAACACGTTAAAATGGTTAACAAGTAATAATTTAAACACACACACACACACACACACACACACACACACACACACACACACATACACACACACGCACATTAAAAGACGTGGAGACAAGAAGCATACAGTGTGCAAGCATACAAATATACACGAGTGGCTGTACAAATCGCAAGCATACAAATATACACGATTGGCTGTACAAATCGCAAGCATACAAATATACACGAGTGGCTGTACACATCGCAAGCATACAAATATACACGAGTGGCTGTATAAATCGCAAGCATACAAATATACACGAGTGGCTGTATAAATCGCAAGCATACAAATATACACGAGTGGCTGTACACATCGCAAGCATACAAATATACACGAGTGGCTGTACACATCGCAAGCATACAAATATACACAAGTGGCTGTATAAATCGCAAGCATACAAATATACACGAGTGGCTGTACAAATCGCAAGCATACAAATATACACGAGTGGCTGTACAAATCGCAAGCATACAAATATACACGAGTGGCTGTACAAATCGCAAGCATACAAATATACACGAGTGGCTGTACAAATCGCAAGCTTACAGTTTTAGATAAACTCTGTAGATCCAAGGTATGCTAAACAAAGTTTTAAGGCAAATTTAATGAGTGACAAAGTGACTCACTAATGTCTAAATATCTAATAGTTTACGTCTATCACCGTCACCTCTTGTCTCCGTATCATACAGTCTAGAAAACCTTCACGTCAATCACCGTAACCTCTTGTCTCCGTATCAAACAGTCTAGAAAACCTTCACGTCAATCACCGTAACCTCTTGTCTCCGTATCATACAGTCTAGAAAACCTTCACGTCAATGACCGTCACCGCTTGTCTATCAGATAGTCTGAATATCCTTCATGTCTATCACCGTAACCTTTTGTTTCTCTACATAATGTTCTACATCATGTTCACGTCAATCACTTGTCTCTTGTCTCTCTCTTATAGTCTAAATAACCTTCACGTCAATTACCGTCACCTCTAGTCTCTCTACATTATAGTCTACTTATCCTTCACGTCAATCACCGCCACCTCTTGTCTTTCTTTATCATATAGCTACATATCCTTTAACTTGGATCTTCTCATTCTGGAACCTTCTTTATCCTGAGGTTATGTGCACTCGACTGCGAAATCATTACACGTAGGAAATCGTCATTAATCGCCTCAAGACCATGAAGTCACCGGAATCGAAGCGGCGTTGTTGCAGAAACAAATCCCAGTGTTCCAGACATTCTCAGACGAATAATCAATAAACCACTCGTACATTACAGTTACTTTCCGCTCAACCAACCATTACTCACCCCCACGACTACGATCATTCACAAAGTACCCCCACCTCAAGCACCTAACTCTTGAGGTCTCACTTGCTTAATCTCCCCTTTAATTTTCTCATCTTTCCCACGCAGTCATTCTGTAGAGATGAAAATAATTTAAATTAAAATATATATATTAAGAGTAACAACACTAAAAGGAAACTACAAAAATAATCTGCGCGACTTAAAATGAACACTCACTAATAAAATTATTACGGCACAAGTTCAGTTGTGGTCGTTTCCTTCGCTGCCATTGATGTAGCGTGATACGGTTCTTCATTAACTTACTTCGCATGCGTGCCCGTGATTTTGATGTTTACTGGCCTATATCTTTTCACCCCACGCTGCGCGAGAAATGTGTTTGAAGAAAATCAAGAAGCGTTACTAGCAATCGGTGAAATCTCTGCAACAGTCGCGAAAGGGAGGGAAGAAGATCTAGTCACTAGGTACTGGACACTTCTAACTGGGATCACTTTAAATTATCTACGTCTTATTATTTAAAAATAGTAATAATGATGTGCTTATTCACCTAACGATTTGCTTGTAGTTATTTCGACTTTAGATAATATTTAGATAAAATTGAAAAATATCTTAATGATCATCCATCATCTTTTTTCTCTTCTCGTCTTACTCACCCACTTCATTTCAATGACTTTCCACCACCACCCCTCTCGACATATATACACTGAGCTATCTGTAGGTTAATTTCAACAAGAGCGCTAACTCTAATTTCATTTTGAGCGCCGGTTACCTTTCCTTGAATCTTAAAATTTACTTAATAGGAAATATGTGGTGTATATGTTTTTCAGAGTGCTTTATTAGTATCAAATATAGCGAATCAACTTTAATGCCAAGAGCATTCATCTTTTTTAAAAATAAATTTAAAACACTTTTTCAATATTTAACGTTTTATATTCTCTCCTAATTTCGTGTAATATTTTTGTTTTGTAATGCTATATGGTGGGAAATGTACAAGTGCAATGGGACGAAATACAATAAATACATGTAATTTGGTACATAAAAAGAGTGATTCATTTACCATTCAATTTCTGATGCACCTTTTCAGTATTTCTTTTACAATGTTTCCTATTTAATGAATTAACATAATTCGGTAGAGTGAAGATTATAACGAATGTGAGAAAAGTTAAAAATAAAATATAAAAACAGACCCACTCTTACTCCTAAGGTAATAGTTTTCGCAACGTCGCATTACTAAGCGCTGACACAACAAAGCCTTTTACCACTACTTGGAACTCATCAGTGGCTGCATGTGTTCACTTTCTTTAAAAACGTGGCACAACTCTGTACGCGCACGCACGCACGCACGCACACACACACACGCACGCACACACACACACGCACGCACACACACACACGCACGCACACACACACACCAATGCAGGCACGCGCACACACAATCTATCTATCATTTCAATCATTGTCTATGACTTTACATAGCACTTTTATTTTTGAAAAAGATTTGCAATAACTAGAACTAGTCGTGGAGGAAAGCAAAGATTGCGCTAAGTAATCTTAATTGGCGTTGTTACGAGCACTTCCCGTTAGTACAAATAACAAACTGTTGCCGTGCGTCTTCGCGGAACCGTTTTGCACGTCTGGACGCACTTCGCGAGGCCCTGAAGACGTGATGACAAACGTGCATATGGTTGTGATTAGAGCAAATATATTCCTATAATCTAGTTACGTCACACAAATAAAGGCCGTTACGATGATTTGATGTGCGTGGGTGCATCATGTATGTGCGCGCTTGTGTGTTTGTTGAGATAAGAGAGGAAACTGTGGAATGGAATTTGAACGAAGAAATACTTTCAGGTCGGTAAGAAACGCCAGTGCACTCCTAGGGTGTCTCGGTAATTCTTCGCTAAAGTTGTCTGGGTTGTTTTTCTTTTCTTTTCCATTTTTGTGCAATTGAGATGCTTAAAAACTATTTTATATGAGAAGCAACAGCTTTTGGAGCGACTTTCACACACATATACACCACACACACACACACACACACACACACAAACAAACGAAACATACACAAAAAATTATGTAAAAGTGCACATACATACACACGAGCACGCAGACACATCTCAAAAAAAACCACACACACACACACACATACACATATCCATACAGTAACGATAATACCACGGCACTACGTACTCAAAGCTCACACAAACAAGACATACACACACGGACTAACACACTCAATTAATTTTTTTAAATTGTACATACAAGCAAACACGCTCACACATAGAAACAATAAATTATTTAAAATTGCATATACGCGCATTCATGCACACTCAAAACACAAATTATTTTAAACTATTTTAAAAATTATTTCGCAAGTACACACAAAAATAAATTATTTAAGAGTGCACACGCACAGACGCAAGCACGTACACACCCAAAAGCACAAAAAAATATTTAATATTAAGCATACGTTTTTCTCCTAGTTGAAAGCTTCAGTGAATGGCATTTTTAAAACAATAGTTAAAAGTAATTATGAGTTTACACATTAGCAATCTTTCCAGCAACTTAATAAAGACCTAATCCAGATGTTATCATGTCAGTAGAAAATGTTTATTTGGTGTCAAGTCTGGAACTAATACACACACACACACACACACACACACACACACACACACACACACGCACGCACGCACGCACGCACGCACGCACGCACGCACGCACACACGTGACCAAATATTTCCTCCCTTTCCTTTATTTGTCATTTGTTTCATATACTTTTATCTGAGATATAATTTTGTGATGATATTTGTCGATCCCTTTGTTCATATTACTGATGTTTTTGCAGCAGTATTTAAAAGTAGACGCCGTATACTGCATGCTAAGCAAGCACACAATGGGGAAAATCACAACAGTTCTCCAAAATGGATTACTAGACATTACCTGAAGTAGTATTACAATTAAATGACAATGGCGTCATTAGATTACTAGACATTGCCTGAAGTAGTATTACAATTAAATAACATGGCGTCATTGGATTACTAGACATTGCCTGAAGTAGTATTACAATTAAATGACAATGGCGTCATTAGATTACTAGACATTGCCTGAAGTAGTATTACAATTAAATGACAATGGCGTCATTAGATTACTAGACATTGCCTGAAGTAGTATTACAATTAAATGACAATGGCGTCATTAGATTACTAGACATTGCCTGAAGTAGTATTACAATTAAATAACATGGCGTCATTGGATTACTAGACATTGCCTGAAGTAGTATTACAATTAAATGACACTGGCGTCATTAGATTACTAGACATTGCCTGAAGTAGTATTACAATTAAATAACAATGGCGTCATTGGATTACTAGACATTGCCTGAAGTAGTATTACAATTAAATGGTGGAATTCAATAGTGTAAGTTCCATTGAATGCATGAGTCCATCTTAAATCTTGTAATGTATAAATGGCTTACCACATGATGCAAGCATTCCTGAGAAGCTAGCCCATTTAAGGCTAGGGCCAACCAATGGTCACCTACTGGCCAACTATAGTTAACCAATGGCCATCTAAAGGTTGACTGTTAATGACCAATGGGCACTAAGGGAATGCAGGGAAAACCCATTTTGTGGAAAACTGTCCCTTTTGCAATCACTGTCCAGGGAACCCTGCATGCAGTAAGATGTTTAGTGTTTTATCTTGTCGGTCTCTAACAGGAAGTCACAGTATCAAAGCCTCACCCCATTGGCATAACTCCCTTTGGCCTCTTTGGCACCCTTTACACTTTATTACACCTTTATTTAACGACTGGACTGCCAGTGTGTGTAGTTTTGCATGTGAAGGCAGTGAAGGCATGGATGTCATCCCCTGCAGTTGGAAAAGCACTAAACTTTCGTTCAGGTCATGTTGACATTTATAAAACTATTTGCACTGTCCTTACTTTCTGATGTGCATTATTCATGCTGTCTGAATGTCAGTTAATTGAAGAAACACTGTTAATGAATATTGTTTACTCTAGGAGTCTCTGGGGAGAGCTAGAGATAATTTTCAGAAACACTATTGTAAATAGTTAATAAGAAAGTCTTTTTTCAGGCCTGAGACTACTTTGGACCATCAGAAACACTATTGTAAATAGTTAATAAGAAAGTCTTTTTTCAGGCCTGAGACTACTTTGGACCATCAGAAACACTATTGTAAATAGTTAATAAGAAAGTCTTTTTTCAGGCCTGAGACTACTTTGGACCATCAGAAACACTATTGTAAATAGTTAATAAGAAAGTCTTTTTTCAGGCCTGAAACTACTTTGGACCATCAACATATCTATATATATATATTTGTTGTGCATTTCTGCATGTCTTCATTGTATATGTCATTATTTGTGTTTGATCAATGTTGAATCACTGTGTAGTTTGTATTTAATTATATTGTTAATAAATTATGTTTTCTTTGTTTATCAACACCCTTGACCTTGTGATTAATTGGGTTAAAGGTTGGGGGGGTAATAATTAATAAGACTGGTGTAGACCATTTTTTTAGAGAGTGTCCACTACTCATTTTGGACATTTGCCAAATCATAGCTATTCAATAGTGTTCATTTACAATACCGGGGATTACTCTGGGGAGAGTATGTAGGTTACTCTTTCAGTCCATTGTCCACAAGTTGAGAGATGTGTGTTATCATAGGCGTGTAGAGGTGATAATAGTCTCATAATTAAAGAGACCCTCTCATCATTTAAAATAACCCGTTGCACACCACACATGCACATACGTACATAATACTCACACACACACACACACACACACACACACACACACACACACACACACACACACACACACACATACACATTGATTTGTTTATTGAAGAATTATCCTGTCACTTTTGTTTTTTTTTTATTGAAGAATTACTGTGTGAATTTATTGTTTATAGAATAATTATTCTTTCATTTTAGTTTATTTACATTCTTTCACTTTAGTTTATTTATATCCTATCACTTTGGTTTGTTTATTGAACGAATGCCCTGTGCCACTTTGATTTTATAAACACTTCAACCTTCTTTTTTATAACCATACATCATTTCCTTCCTTATCTCTCTTTTATAACCATACATCATTTCCTTCCATATCTCTCTTTTCTAATGTCTGTCCTGATGAATAATAATATTAATTTACATACGGTTAACTTGGTGAAAAATAAACAAATCAAGTTGCATAGCTTTTTGTCGATGGATAATAAACTTTTAAATTTACAGAATCCTTTCCTGGTGAATAATAAACATTTCAAATGCACTGTTTGTGTTGGGAGATAAAATATGTGACAATTTACTCAAGCTTGTCTTGATGAATAATAAATATTTCAATCTGCACAGAACATGACTTGGTGAATAATAAACATTTCAATGTGCATAGAATATGACTTGGTGAATGATAAACATTTCAATCTGTACAGAACATGGCTTGGTGAATAATAAACATTTCAGTTTGCACAAGCTTATGATGACAAGTAGCATTGTTGTCTACTCTATCCTGTTTTGATAAGTTAAACTGATATATAGTGCTGTTAAATAAGCCTTCCTTGTTGATGAGTAATAAAACCATATCTCTCTTGCTGAGTAATAAAATTACATTGAAACCAGATCTCTATTGGTGAGTAACAAACATTACTTTAAAACCAGATCTTTCTTGATGAGTAATAAAATTACCTTAAAACCAGATCTTTCTTGATGAGTAATAAAATTACCTTAAAACCAGATCTTTCTTGATGAGTAATAAAATTACCTTAAAACCAGATCTTTCTTGATGAGTAATAAAATTACCTTAAAACCAGATCTTTCTTGATGAGTAATAAAATTACATTGAAAACAGATCTCTCTTTCTGAGTAATAAAATTACATTGAAACCAGATCTCTCTTGGTGAATAACAAACATTACCTTAAAACCAGATCTTTTTTGATGAGTAATAAATAAATTACCTTAAAACAAGATCTCTTTTCCTGAGTACCAGATCTCACTTGGTGAATAATAAACATTAACTTAAAACCAAACTTCTCTTGGTTAGTAATAAACATTACGTTAAAATCAGATCTTTTTCGATGAATAATAAACATTTGTGATAACTGAAACTGTTGTTGATGAATTATGATTTCTGCTATTTACCCAGACCACTTTGATGAGTAATAAAACTTTGTTTCTATTGCCAAAATGCGAGCGGCATGACATTTGTTAATGTTAATCTTATTTAGGATTCAGTGACAACTTCGAATTCTTGATTTTCCTCCCCCCTGTCAGGTTGGCGCTACAAGTAACACAGCAAGACCAAGAAGGAAACCCTTATTAATGCTATACAGTTCCTTGTGTTCAGTATAAGCATTATAGCTCTCTGGTGCCGTCTAGAGTTCAGGCAGCATGTTTGCTTGTTAATACGTACTGTAATCGAGCTGTCGTTTTGAACCCACAGTAACATGTCAATGATTAATTTGTTTAACCCAAATCCTATGACACCCTTCTCCCCCATTCTTTCCCTCTCCTTCCCCTCTCTCTCACACACACACTCTCCTACACACACACTCTCACACACACTCCCTCTCTCACACACAAAAACTCACACACACACTCTCCTACACACACACTCTCACACACACTCACTCTCTCACACACACACTCTCATACACACACACGCACTCATTCACACACACACACATACACACACAAACAAAATGCTTTGGACCCAGACTGTCAGCCATCCACTATTTATAGAAACCACTGACTACCTACCTCCCACCCTCTCCATTCCTCCTTTCAATGAGATCGAGTCGGAAGAAGGGCACCTTCAGTTCAAGACTGCCAAGATTCTTCTAGAAAAGAATCTTGTATGTATTTTTTTCAACAACAAACACAAAAAAATGATTTTTTTTTTTTAAAACAGCAACTGTACATTAAAAAAATACAGAAATAGTTTTTGTTGTTGAAATTTTAAAGTCTGGATGTACTACAAGAGTTAGGGACTGTGGGTAGCATGTTTCGTCAACAATTTAATATATTCCTGTTTTGCTTTACGTTTCGCTTATTCCCAACGGAAACTGAACGGATCCTTGTCAAAACAATTCTAAAGAAGATTATTAGACAGGTGTTTTGCTTTCTTTCTTCATTTTCCATATTTTTTCTCCTCACAAGATGTCAATAGAATATAAAATTCGAGAAATCCACAGTGCGCATTATTTAATATATCTTATATATTGAGTGACTGATCTCATTAATATTATATTTTTATAAACCTATTTGAAATTTATTTTTCTATTAAAATATCACAAAGATAACTGTAAATAAACTTTTTAGAACAATGCAGTGTTGTTTAATTGGTCAATATTATTTGTATATATTGTATATAGTGTTGTTTGACTGATCAATATTGTATGTATGTAATGTTTGATTGGTCAACATTGTTTGTATATAGTGGTGTTTGGCTGGTCAATATTGTATGTATATAGTGGTGTTTGACTGGTCAATATTAATATATATATATATCGGTTTGATTGGTCAATATTGTATATATATATATATACAGTGCTGTTTGATTGGTCAATATTGTGTGTTTACAGTACTGTTTCAGTTGTTAATATTGTATGTAAACAGTGCTGTTTGATTTGTCAATATTGTCTATACAGTGCTGTTTGAGTGGTTAATATTGTATGTAAACTGCTGTCAGAATGGTAATGAAATCATTCCTTTCGTTTTCCATAGAAACTAATCTGCCTCTGACGTGTTTACGTAGTGCCACATAGTTATTAATTAAGTCACTCGAAGCAAGGAGCATAACTTTTGAGTTTAAAGTTATAGATTCACAGTGTTATTTCGCTCTGCACAGTTTGATAATTCAAAAATGATTTCGGAAAATTAAGTCAATCCCTTTTTTTTAATCGGCCGAGGATCCGGAAACACTGCATATTAAATAAGATTTGATTATCAGATTTAGAAACAGTCGTTAGTTTATTTACAATCTTAAAGTTTTTTCTCAAGTTGCCCTAAAATTAAGCAACACGTTTGTTAGAAATTGTGACGGTTGTTTTAACATAACATAATACACTTGTTCGTGAGAATTGTTTTAAACATTGAGCAATGCGTTTGTTTGAAACTGTCAGATTTGTTTCTAAAGATATAGCAATACCATTTTGAGAAATCGTGAGTTGTTCAGTACGCTTATTTCAAACTATATGAGAGTTGTTGTTAACAATCAATACGTTTGTTTGAAACTATGAGAGTTGTTGTTAACATTAATCAGTACGCTTGCTTGAACTTATGAGAGTTGTTATTAACATTAATCAGTACGCTTGTTTGAACCTATAAGAGTTGTTGTTAACATTAATCAGTACGCTTGTTTGAAACTATGAGAGTTGTTGTTAACAATAATCAATATACTTTTTTGAAACTATGACCACTTCTCTCTGTTGTCCGAACATCTGTCGTAGCCAAAAGCGTGGAGTTATGGCGAATATATATAGCGTGTTTTACATTATAATTTCTTTTATTAACATTTAATCCACTGACTGACTGCATACCAACAGTGGGTTCGGAAGGTACAGTTATCTGGCGACAGTCGGTACACAACAAACACTAATCGTGCGACGGTCGGTTCGCAAGATGCACTGATCTGGCGACAGTCGGTATGCAAAGTACATTGGTCATGTGACAGTCAGTACACAAGGTAAACAGATCTGGCGACAGTCGGCACACTATGTATGCTGATCTTTTATTAATATTCTGACGTCTTCTAGCACCAGAACACGTCATACATAAAAAAAAATCTATACAACTATTCATAAAACGCCATATTAGTGTAAACTAAATTACGATTGTTTTCTTATATTGGTCTGTGGTATGTCTGTGTGTCTGTGTGTGTGTAAGTTTGTGAGTGTATCTCTATGTGTATATGTGTATGTTTGTGTGCGTGAGTGTGCATATGTGTGCTTAGCCATTCTCTAAATATGAAGCACACGAATAAAGAAATGGGAGTTTTACAGCAAAAGTCCTTTCAAGCGATTAATACAATAAGACAAGTGACTAAGAGAGAGATTTAATTATATATTTTAAACAAGGCGAAATGTAAAGCATGGACTAAAAAGAACGTGTATTAGCTATACAGGAACGTGTATTAGCTATACAGGAACGTGTATTAGCTATACAAGAACGTTTATTAGCTATACAAGAACGTTTATTAGCTATACAAGAACGTTTATTAGCTATACAGGAACGTGTATTAGCTATACAGGAACGTGTATTAGCTATACAAGAACGTTTATTAGCTATACAGGAACGTTTATTAGCTATACAAGAACGTTTATTAGCTATACAGGAACGTTTATTAGCTATACAAGAACGTTTATTAGCTATACAGGAACGTTTATTAGCTATACAGGAACGTTTATTAGCTATACAAGAACGTTTTACAAATATAGACGTAAAGATTACGATGACTAGGTGCTTTAACGAAACAGGCGCTTCATAAAATAGAAATTTTAAATCTGGATTTAAAACAAGTACATTCAGAAAAAGAAACACGTACATTTTTCAAATTCTGAGATTTCGGAAGAAGAGTAAGATTTCAATTCTGCATATAGTGAGCGACTGGGAAAAAATAGAAATTTAAAATCCTTTAACAGTCAAACAGGTGATAGTTAAAACAACTAGCATAAAACTTTCAATGCATAAACATATTAAGAAACAGAAAACGTAATTTTTTTTCTGATAAAAAAACAACCTGAAAACTTAATTTGTCTACAACTGAAGTCAGATTGCGATCTTTCGAGTTATTAAAGTCCTGACATCGAGTAGACAATTAGCCAGTGTCAGGAACGGCAGATAAATGCCCACTATGGCACGTATTTCCAACAATGTTTCTCATTGCAAAGAAACAGCGAAGGAACGAGAAAGATTTCGTCAAGGGGCTTTCGCCCCAGCATTTCGCGCGGCTCCTATGAATGTCAAGAACGTATCCTTTCAATGAGTTGTTACCTACATCAGAAACGGCATCTACAGGTTGGTGTGGCGATCTCTTTCATTCCTACAATGTCGAGGGAGCATGTGGAACGTCTATTAGGAGCTTGTACCTGAAGAGGTGCTTCGTGCCACACACGGCGAAAGGCCCCGAGTTCACAGAGCGCCATGTCTTTTACGACTGTAGCAGGCACTTCGCCGGAAATATAAAAATAAGATTTATTTGAATCTATCCTACAGGTATTTCCAAATAAGCTCTTTTCCTCCCCCTTCGTTCTTTCTTTTTTAACCTACAAAGTGGTTAGTTTACTTTATTGTATTTAAAATGCGTTTTTTGCCTGTGTTTATGCAAGAGAATTATCAGCATCTTTATTTAGATCATCGCTTGGTGTAGTAGTATTGAGCGGAAGTATCATCTACTTCGAAAGGTCTGAGAAAGATGACGAGAGAGATGACGAGAGGAGCAAAGCGTGCGTACGTTTGTAGCATAGGCGTTTCTGCTTAAGGGGCGGCTATCCTTGCAGAATTAGTTGCAGGAAACTGGGCAATAAACCGTATCTATCTGACAACAGGCTGTAGATTAACCCCTCCACTGTCGGGCATGTAAAATATGTAAAACATTTTGTGGGAAGTATTTATTTATTTTTTTAATTTGAAACCTATAAACTTCACATCCTTATATTTTAGGAACTAATAAAGATTTCACTTAGTTGTAAAGGATGTCTGTCTTCTTTTCCTTTTTTTTTTTAAAAACAGAATCTCAGAAAAGGCATCATGGCACTATTTTTGTTTGTTTGTTTGTTGTGGCGTATGCCTTTCGTCAAAGGAGCAAGGAATAGATTAAACCCTAAGAAATCCTGCCTTATGATATTTCGAACAAATAAAACCTCTCTTATGATATATCGCGACAAAAAAAAAAAAAGAACCTGCCTTTTATCATAAAAAAAAATCCTTGCTTGATATCTCGCAAAAAAAAAAAAAAAAAAAAAAAAAAAAACTTTTTGATATCTTACTAGAAAATCTGTTTTATATCTCGGTAGACAACTTGTGCTACTTTCCTCCTGATGAATGAAATCCTTTCTACAGTATTAGAGATAATGTCGTACTGTCACGTGACTGGCGAGAGAACTAAGTCATACTGATTTTCTCGTAGTATAGTAACACTGCTGAAATATCTCCAGTGAAATTCTTGATATGATGTCTGAATTAGAATCACACCAGATTATCTCACGTCGTCTGATATCTCAGTTAAAGCCAACCTAGATTACCTAGCACAACCAGCAGTTACCACAACAAAAGAGCTACAGTCACCTTAGAGGCTTAGACATATCACTACTACGTCCATGCCACCACACCCACCATTAGCCATTACCACAAGAACAGTGCCAGCATCGCAGTAGAAATAAATGAGACCTTGATCTCCGTCCTATTGTTGGAGTAATTCAGTTCAAAACTACCGTCATCAAACTTTTGTTGGAGTAATCCCATTCAAAACTACCTTCATCAAACTTTTGTTGGAGTAATCCCATTCAAAACTACCGTCATCAAACTTTTGTTGGAGTAATCCCATTCAAAACTACCGTCATCAAACTTATGTTGGAGTAATCCCATTCAAAACTACCGTCATCAAACTTTTGTTGGAGTAATCCCATTCAAAACTACCGTCATCAAACTTTTGTTGGAGTAATCCCATTCAAAACTACCTTCATCAAACTTTTGTTGGAGTAATCCCATTCAAAACTACCGTCATCAAACTTTTGTTGGAGTAATCCCATTCAAAACTACCGTCATCAAACTTTTGTTGGAGTAATCCCATTCAAAACTACCGTCATCAAACTTTTGTTGGAGTAATCCCATTCAAAACTACCGTCATCAAACTTTTGTTGGAGTAATCCCATTCAAAACTACTTTCATCAAACTACTGTTGGAGTAATTCAGTTCAAAACTACCTTCATCAAACTACTGTTGGAGTAATTCAGTTCAAAACTACCTTCATCAAACTACTGTTGGAGTAATTCCATTCAAAATTACCTTCATCAAACTAGGACCTAGGATTGCATTACCAGATGTGACCTCATTGTATTATTTTAGATTATAGGGAAACTGAGAAGTCTTGGCCTTGAACTATTCTTTAGAGTTTCTGGAAGCGCACGTAGAATGTACATATGACCAGCTGACCACTGTCTACGCATGCCAGCTGATTATTTACCTATGTTACTGTCCAAATTATACAGTAAAACTAAGCGTGAAAAACCCAGCAATGAATCGAAGTTTCTAGTAATTCTTTCCAAAACTATTTATAGAGCCAAATGTAAGTAATTTTATTGTCGCCATTCACAGAGGATAGTTAATAAATGCATCATACTGTCTGTCGGTGCCTGAGCAGAAATCTACTGCATCGCGAGGAAATACTTGATATATTTCTCTAGTAATTTTTGAACTATTTTTTAAATATGAGCGAGGACAGAGGAAATACTTGATATATTTCTCTAGTAATTTTTGAACTATTTTTTAAATATGAGCGAGGACAGAGGAAATACTTGATATATTTCTCTAGTAATTTTTGAACTATTTTTTAAATATGAGCGAGGACAGAGGAAATACTTGATATATTTCTCTAGTAATTTTTGAACTATTTTTTAAATATGAGCGAGGACAGAGGAAATACTTGATAGATTTCTCTATTAATTTTTGAACTATTTTCTAAATATGAGCGAGCATTTGAATCTTTGGCTACACTTTTATGTAAAAGTTATTGATCATTATATTTCTTTGAACTTTATTTTTGTTTGTTGGAGTTTGTTTCTTATTGTATCGATTGCTGCTGATTTTTAGATACTGAGATGATTTTCTAGTAGAATTTGTTTACTCTTGGGCAGACACATTCTTTTATTTGTCTGTGTATGCAATATAGCCACTCAGTTATAATTTAAGTTAATGGGAATGATAACTATTGTTACTAATTAGCAAGGAGAATGTCTAAGAACAAGTATTGCTGACTGCTGCTTATCTAATATTATAAGACATATTCATATAATTCGTGACAGATAATTATATATTAGTCAGCCACTATGTTCTGACAGTGCGCACGCCTGTTATGTGAGGTGACGTCATCACATTGCTTTGCTATTTGTATATTGTTAACATCTGATTACACTTACAGTATCAAACACGCACACCACTTCACGTCAGACTGTAAATGTTTAACAGTGGTTTTTGAGCGAACATTCTACTGTACTTAAGAGGGTTGACTCCTCTTGGCTCAGTTCTGGTGAAGATCATGGGTTCGAATCCAGCTTTGGTAATTGGGATTTTTCTCGAATCGATCCACACACCCGCCCCTAGTTCGTGTTTGTGGTTGTGCCCAGAACTCTATGGAGAATTAGCGCGAATAAATACACATTATAAATTATTATTATTTATTTATGAAATCTTCACGACTTCAGTAAATGATCCCTCTTTTTTTCCTCCTCCTCTCTTTCTCTCCACCCACCCTCACCTCCGCCGACACGCACTTTCCGTCCCTTTCTACCCTCCATGGCTGACACATTGCTTTCCTTTTCAATTAGACACAGAATTATCATTACACCTTGTTACACCAAATAAAACTGCGTCATGCTCTGCGTGCCAAAGTGTCGATCGGTACTCGAACACGACATGCTTGACTGCTCACATAGCACGTGCATAAGCCATGTTATTGCCAGACGTCAGTTGCGCCGAAGGCGGTCCCATCGGAGCTGTTAGTGTGACGCAAACATCTTTTCGCCGATGGAGTGTACGGTCGTTCTAAATAATACAGTCTACCACAAGCAGTCTCTTGAAGAATTTAATCTTGAAATAGAGGTTTATGAGAGTGGGAGGAATTTTCGAATAAACTGGATGAAAATTATAAATCATTCCAAAAGTCATTTAGATTCTTGAACGACTCTTTAGCACAATAAATAGTCTTGTGATATATTTAGACGCCAATCTATTAAATGAAATAATCATGACTACTACTGCTATAAGACAACCTTAAGTCGATTGGTTTCTATAGTCGGCACTTGTTTTCGATCTGTTTTAAAAGGGGGGGGGCGGTACCGTTTTTTTTGTTGGTTAATTGTCCATGAACACAGACTATTTTTTGTTGTTGTTGCTTATAGACTCGTGTATCACTTGTAAGAATACCGAAACAAATTAATTTTGTTGTTAACTGATCGATTGATTCATGAAATTAGACCATGTCATTTGTAAGAACACAGAAGGTAACAAAATGAAAAGAAATGTCGAAATTCTGAGAAAAAACAACACGAACCTGTAGAAAATACTTGATGAACTATAGTTTTGTTGTTGTTTTAAAAAAAATAATTGTTTGTCTTTTAAAACGCTTACTTCACTTGGATAATATTTGTAAAAACCTCCCATTCTTTTGGAAATTGAATGACTGCTGCGCCACCTAGCGGATTTATTTCCCTTGCTGCTAAGATCAAACCTTTGTCGCACAATTTCGAAAGAATAACAAAAACAGCTATACCGCAAAAACAAGTAATCACTCAGTTTGCCCAAATTTCTTTTTTCTCTCGAAATCTACATTTTTCTTTTTATAATATTAATTAATTAAAATAATATTTGTTTATCATTCAATTTCTGATAAATATATCGTTCTTAATCTTTCTTGCTGTAGACTGTAGAGTGTTACTAAAAATTAAGAGATAGTCACTGAGCCATACAGATTGTGTTACTTGGAAACTTTATCAGTTATTTATCTTTAAAAAAAAATAAAAGACACGTAACGCTTTTAAAATATTATTACAATTTATTGTACGTGAGGAGTAGAAGTGCCTCTCTATTTGTTTTCTTCTTTATTTCTTCTCTCTCTCTCTCTCTCTCTCTCTCTCTCTCTCTCTCTCTCTCTTTCATCCATGTTGTTTCCTTTTCCTCATTCTGTTTTCTTCCCCACCCCCAACTCTTCTTTCTTCATTTTTTTTTCTATCAGTCTTTGTCTTCTGTCACTCCATCCCTCTCTTGGTGTCGCTATGCATTATAATTGTAGGTGTTAATTTTCTATTTAATTCTTGTTAAGTCGCATTTTAATATGATTATAGGCTATATTTTACTTTACTAATATATTTCATTCATTATATCGAAACTTGTGTGCAGTTCATTTTGTTAGCCTTAATAATCTGTAACATAATTTATAAACTGTGCATTTATCAAAAGCACTTGAAAGACAAGACACTTTACTCAAGCATTATCTTTGGTAGAGAGAATTTTTTAAATTAATTTAAGCTCGTCTTTCTTTCTTTCTTTCTTTTCAGCTTTTAAAGTGTATGATGACAACTGATCATTGAAATAAATGAGAATTAGTTCTCAAAGGAATGATCTTTTTCTCATTTATTTGGTAACATGTCCACATGACAGCCACTACCCTTTCTCATTCTTTATTTGTTTCTGACCTTTTAGGTAACTCGTCCAGATAACAGACATCTCTCTCTCTCTCTCTGTCTCTCTCTCTGTCTCTCTCTGTCTCTCTGTCTCTGTCTGTCTGTCTGTCTGTCTGTCTGTCTGTCTCTCTCTCTCTCTCTCTCTCTCTCTCTCTCTCTCTTTCTCTTTCTCATCTCTCAGAAGTTAGCAAATAATATTTTTCCCTTTCCTGTTAGATGTGTATGGTTAAGATGTAAAACTAGCCCAGAAAATGTTTCAAATGAGTAATTACTTCTAAAGTTTTATTTCATAAAGTGTGTCAGAATCCACTGACTACGTCAGTTTCAAAAAAAACGAAACAGCGAGCGTAAACCGTAGTGATGGGGGAGGGAGGGCGGGGGGAATGAATCTGCTTGTGGGTTGAATGCTCAGTTTTGTTTCGTTTCAGATTAAAACCCTCTGCAAAATCTTATGATCACTGCAGCCACTGAGGTATGCTGGGTAAGGAGATGGGCAATGCGATTGTTTGAAAGGCTTGCTTTGATTGTAGAAAAGAAATGTCTGAAGGTATTCCTTTCCAGGCCGTTACACTGCAGGTTTATAGAAGCTCTTTTGTTTTTCTTTTGTTTTTTTTACTAAATATTTTTAATTTTTATTTCCGGCCTTGTAGCTAAAGCACGCAGAGATTGTTTACCTTGATTCAGTGGAAGGAATAAAATGCACGCATCTTTGCTTTCGAAAGCCAGTGCATATCCAGAAAGGTGTTCTGAGGTGTTCGGTCTTGATACATAATTGTACAAGAAATGTTTTTAACAGTGCATTAAGGCATTTTAAATCAGATTTAGCACTGGTTTGTGTACCTTTGTATTTAATACTTGCAAACAGAAAGGTTTCTTCAAACAACACTGAGTAGGCCCAATAGCACTGTAGAAGGCCCAATAGCAGTGTAGTAGGCCCAATAGCACTGTAGTAGGCCCAATAGCACTGTAGAAGGCCAAGTAGAATGTGTACTGAAACGGTAGCTCTCTATTTCCAGGAATGTTGTACAATGAACAGTCAGACCAGGAGTACTGTAGTAATATGTCGTGTACAATGAATAGTCAGACGAGGAGTACTGTAGTAATATGTCGTGTACAATGAATAGTCAGACCAGGAACACTGTAGTAATATGTCGTGTACAATGAATAGTCAGACCAGGAACACTGTAGTAATATCGCGTGGACTGAATAAGAGCTTTTGTCTAGTAATACTGCAGTAATATCGCGTGGACTGAATAAGAGCTTTTGTCTAGTAATACTGCAGTAATATCGCGTGGACTGAATAATAGCTTTTGTCTAGTAATACTGCAGTAATATCGCGTGGACTGAATAAGAGCTTTTGTCTAGTAATACTGCAGTAATATCTAGTGAAACTAAAAAGAAAGTTTTGGCCCGGTAATAGGGTAATACTTTAAATAGACTGAATATGCACTTTTTTGTTTGCCCCTTTTTTGCCCCTTTTTTGTCACAGAAAAATTTATACACTATATACTGAATGGGCAGTTTATGCCTTACAAAACTGTACATTCTCGTGAGAAATAAATGTGCAATTTTTGTTTGTTCCTTATACCACTTTAACCATAAATAATATAGCAATGTCAAGTAGACTAATTAAAAGTTTTGCTCCCAAATCATGTAGTAATGTCAAGTGAACTAATTATTAGCTTTGCCCAGTAATCGTAATACAATGTTAAGTGAACTAATTAACAGTTTTGCTCAGTAACACTGAAGTAATGTTTAAGTGGAATAATTAACAGTTTTGCTCAGTAACTGGGAGTAGATAGAAATGTCATGTGGACTGAATCAACAGTTTTTGTCCGTAACACTGTATTAATGCCATGTATCATGAATAGACAGTTGTTTTGTTTTTTACCAAGTAACATAGTATTAGACCTAATGTCAAGTGGACTGAATAGGCAGGATTTTGTTGCTTTTGTTTTCCAATACTGTTGTTGAAGAGCTGTCGCGTGATTGAATATTGATTTTGCCAACAACCCTGTAGCAATGTAGCAATGTTATACCATTGGGGACTGAACGGGTGTTTATATACTTGTAGCACTGTATGGCTAAGTGGACTTGGCTAAGTATGTGTATTTTGTCTCAACACTTAATATTGATGCTGGTGAAATCAAGTCGACTTGAAGGTCAACTATTTATAGATACTGTCATAAGTAATTTGAGAATTGGTAGAGGCTTTTAATGCGTTGGACTCCACTTGAAGTAAACGTCAAAAAAGTTTGAACTAATTTTACAGAAGACCTGAGAATGTCAGTTTTTAGACTGTCCATTAACAACAACAAAAAAATAGGGTGGGGAATTTTCTGTGAACGTTATAATTCACCACACCACCACCACATCCCTTAACCAGACACACAAACGTTATAATTCATCACATTATCGCTACATCCCTTAACTAAACACAAACGTTTATAAATCACCACATTACCACAACATCTCTTAACTAAATACAAACGTTATAATTTACCACATTACCACAACATCCCTTAACCAAACACAAACGTTATAAATCATCATATTACCACAACATCCTTTAACCAAACACAAACGTTATAAATCATCACATTACCACAACATCCTTTAACCAAACTCAAACGTTATCTTCGTTATGGATATTTACTAAATTTAATAGTTTTCTCCTCCTCCCATTCAAAATAGATCCTCCACTGCACGTGAGGTGTTGGGTCACGTCCACTTAGTAATTTCAAGGGCACGTTGTAGCGATGATGAATTTTTACGAAACGTAGCAACGTTTTAAGTGCAAAAAAGGGTGTTTTCTAAGTTTTCGGCGAAATGTTCCAGAAATGACCCAAGGCGGAAGGAGATAAAAAAATGAAGTTCATAAATTTTTTTTAGATGCGTACAAACATGTATTTTTAAAAGATATTTGGCTTGAAGTGGCTTGACAATTATGATTAAGATATTCAGGTGTTTTGAAAAATGAATATATATTATCGGGGTAAGCATTTTAACAGTAAATTAACCCTTCCCACTCCCCCCCCCAACCCAAAGAAAAAAATCCAGAAACAATAGTTCGAAAAGCCAGAGTGACTTGACCGAGAATGTTTAGTGGTCTGAAAATGAATGTCAAGAAGTCTGGATGAGAAATGTCAAACAATGTCAGACAGCAATAATTTAATAATGCATACTCCAGGGCCTTTTATTATCCGCACTCGAACACTAACGAAGAGGAGACTCTCTGATTGGTTTCAAAGTGCAAGTTCAAATGTCAAACAATGTCAGACAGGCACTAAATTAATAATGCATATTCCAAGGCCTTTTATTATCCGCACTCGAACGTTAACGAATAAGAGACTCTCTGGTTTCAAAGTGCAAGTTCAAATGGTACATGTTGTGCCAGAGTTTGTTTTCATCTTTTATTAGCGGATTGGAACCTAGTTCCAGAGGTACCCTGGTAAACGGGTGCCTACGTGAACAGTAATAGTAGTAGTAGTAGTTGTTGTTGTTGTACTTGTTGTTTATTCTAAATAACAGTAACTTGTGAAGCAGTCAGAAACGGGTCCTCAAAGACTCATCATAAACAGTTAGTTACTCTTCTTTTTCATTTTTGTATAAAAACAAGTATTCACAGATAACTGTTCTCTATGATGGTATGTATATAAAAACAAGTATATACAGATAACTGTTCTCTGTGATGATAAAAAAAAAATGGTGGAGCCACTGGCACATAGATATTTCTCTTCTCTTTCTCCATGCCAGGAAGATTGACTTTTTCAAAACATTTACTGCTTAAACACTTTAATCTTACGTCAATAGCCCTTTTCAAAACATCTTCTTAAGTCAATAGACTTTTCAAAATATATACTAATTAAAAACGTCTGTTTTGTGGTGATAATGCGTTGAGAATAGAGCTAAGACTGTATAATTTTTGATTGAAAGTAATTTACACTTTGAATTTTATCGCTTTTGTATCTTTAAGGTGGAAATAACCATGCCTATATATATTTAAAGTAATTTTCAATTAGATTATTTTTTGCCTCGCTTTTGTAACGTTAAGATATATCGCTCTTGTACTTTCTAGGAAAAAAAATCATGCCTATATTACAATGAGAATTTATCGCTTTTGTACCTATAATACAGAACTATGATTGCCTATTCTTACTGATTGAAAGTAGTGTACACTATACCTTGCTCACTTTATAAAATAACAAAAGATACAGATATTTATAAACTAAAAGTAATTTTTATTTTCAGAACTTAATCAATATTTGACGTGATCGTCGATCTCTCGGAATAATCATCTTTTCATAGACAGAAAATTGTATGTATCAAATGCATTTGTACAATCAGTCATAAGGACTATATTGGTACAATCAGTCGTAAAGGCTGTATTTGGTTCAATCAGTGGTAAGGGTTGTATTGTTACGATCAGTCGTAAGGGCTGCGCTGGTACAACCAGTTGGAAGGGCAGTGCTGGTACAACCAGTCGTAAGGGCAGCGCTGGTACAACCAGTCGTAAGGCTGCGCTGGTACAGTCGTAAGGGCTGCGCTGGTACATTCAGACGTAAGGACTGCTCTAGTAAATCAGTCGTAAAGGCTGTACCGGTATAATCAATCGTAAGATATATACTGGTACTATCAGTCATAAGAGCTGCGCTGGTACAAGCAGTCGAAAGGACTGCTGGTACGATCAGTCGTAAGGACTCCTCTGGTACAATCAGTCGTAAGGACTGTGCTGGTACAATCGCGAACAGAAATGCTGCAGAAGAGCGTTCAGTAATGATTAGATAACATCATGTGAGTTGTTCTGACTATTTTTCATCTTAAATAGTGTGGTGGAGTAAATTTGCCTATCCCTATTTCTAAACTTAATTTTTATATACAGTGTTAAATTGTCAAGCTGACCAACCCTTGAGCACTCCTTACATGATATTTTTTTTGAGAGCTGGAGAAAACACTCGAGTTGAGAATATGCTGGAAATTGCTGATGGAATGCAAACCAGTTCAACTGGACGAGTAGTTTTATTATCTAATGGTTAATATTTACAAGAACGAGATCAGCCAATGGGCCTAGATCAAAAGTTTACATGCTGTAGAATGTAGAGAATTCTATTGTCTACTCACTTGAATTTGATGTGGCAAGAAGTCTGGTCATGAAAGGCAGCCGTTCGCTTAATGGTGAGTTAACTGACTGATTGAGAGAGAATGGACTCAGAAATATTTCATGCATTTTTGCCTTGATATGTTATAAATTTGCATTTTACGTAGAGAAGCATATGTGAGTATTATTTCTACAAATCGAGAACTGTAATGCTCATATGTAGCATGCTAAACACTTGACATTGTTCTAGTGAACCCGATCATAAAACTATTACACTGTATTTATTATGGTGTATGTGTGTATCGGGCTAATAAATACTGTTGCAGGAAACTGTAATTTGGGACTTGAATGTATTAAGAAAGAATAGAGTTAAAACTTAGTGTTTGCTCTCTGATATATTTTTCAGGGAAAATGCAGCCTGAGTCAGTGTTTGTCAGTCTCACATCAGTGTTTGTCAGTCTCGTGCTAGTGTGTCATTATGTGTTAGTCTGAGTCAGTCTCATATCAGTGTGTGTCAGTCTCACATCAGTGTGTGTCAGTCTTGTGCCCAGTGTGTGTCAGTCTCATGCCAGTATGTGTCAGTCTTCAAGTCTGTATGCCAGTCTCGTGTCGATGTGCATCTGTCTCGCGTCTGTATGTGTCAGTCCCAGATCATTATGTGTGAGTCTCGTGCCAGTGTATGTCAGTGTGTTCATCATAATGCCAGTAGCCAGTTTGTTTCGAATTCAGAACTTCTTGACAATGGATAACTACAGTGCGCATTGCAAGAGCCAGCGTGCTGTGAGAGAGAAAAGTTAAAACAGCTCGTGACTTTAACTTGCGTATATTTTTTGCTGCTCTTTGGGTTGCTCCCTTCAGCTGTCCGACATCAGTACCTCTAGCTTTGACACGCGCCATCTCTGCTCTTGTCTCGGCTAAAATTCAGTCAAGATGAAGGCTAACAGAAACTTTCCTAGTTTGGAAAACGAAATGGAAATAGTTCAGTTTTTTTTTTATTCTTCAGTAAGATTGGTGTGACTCTCTGCATTGGAATTTAGGGGTGGACTGGATGGAAGGAGGTTTTCTTTTTAAAAATTTAAAAAATATTATATTTATTTGTCTCAGTAAGGAGTTAATGAGGTACTGGACGGAAATAGAAAACTATATTATTCAGCATAATTGGTGTACCTTACTTTAGGAATTTCAGAGTGCGCTGAAAGGAGCAAAGAGTTAATACTTCTGATATGGACGGAAACCAAAACCAAAACAATTTTCCCTACAAGTTCGATAACTTTTGCCCGCTCGTTTAGGTTTTATGTTTCTGTCATTTCAGCTGCGAATATAACACTTTTCCCCCTTGCTTTTTGAGGAGCCTCTGTGTGTGTGTGTGTGTGTGTGTGTGCGCGCGCGCGCGCGCGCGCTCCACTCTCATGCTATAAGAGTTATCTTTCCTGCGTCTTTATTTGCTCAATTGTTTTGGTTTTTGTTCCCCACACTGACAACGAATAGTTTATTTCAGCTGGCATAATTCTTGAATTATTTCCCTCTTCTGTCACTGCTTAGTACTTGTGGACCTTTACTTTTGAAAAACTCTCCCGCTATAATTAAAAATATATATATATCATCTTGGCTCTTGCTGTAATGCGCATTTCTCATAGTCGTCATTTTACTGACGTGACGCTAGCGTTCCGTATATCACGTGGTTGTGAGATGTTTTCTGTCATTCCTGTCAGTGGGCTAGCAATAGATGGATTTAGGCATCTGAGCATGTGCGGCCCGCTGAACGGCAAATAAAATTAGTATATTGATTTTGTCTGCAAACTAAGTGTGCAGCCTCTTTGATTTTGCTTGCTCAGCGATTCTTCTATTTACTCAGCCCCCCAGTTCTGTTTCATCTTCATTGACTGAGACGTACTTGTTTATGTGGGTGACTTGTATGTTTGTTTGACCAGCGGCACATCTTTTTCCTCCGCAAATAAAGTGCACGAGACTTAGATATTTCTGGATTAGTTTGATTGATTGAAGTATGAAAGGGTATGGCAGAGGGTGGTAGGGTGGGTGTGCGGTTTATTTTCTCTCTGGGTTACATTCGCCAGACCTTTGCATTGAACTTTTGTGGTCGTCGCAATTTGGTTTGTGGATCAGTTGTTCATGTGTTTGCTGTTCAGAGTCGGATCGACCTTGGACATATTTTAAATTTGGTTCCTGAAGCTGATGTTAAAATGATTATTTAATTACACATTTATTCAGGAATTTCCGTTTTGTTGAAGTTATTATATAGGAAGATGGAAAAGAACAGTGAATGGCAGTCAATTTGTGTACTTGTGGGCACTTAGAGTCAGTCAATTTGTGTACTTGTGGGCACTTAGGGTCAGTCAATATGTGTGCTTGTGAGGACTTAGGGTCAGTTAATTGTGTGCTTGTGGGCACTTAGGGTCAGTTAATTGTGTGCTTGTGGGCACTTAGGGTCAGTCAATATGTGTGCTTGTGGACACTTAGGGTCAGTCAATGTGTGTGCTTGTGAGCACTGAGGAAGATAACTGGTGTGTTTGATTGTTTGCTGAAGGCTCATTGTGTATGCCGTAAGGGAATATTGTAGGAAAATATGACAGCGAATTGCATTAATTTTTTCTGCCTCTATATGTAATATTTTTTAAAGTGTGAACTTTGGTGTTAGGGGTCAAGAGTATGGATAGGTACTTAGCAGCTCTTTTTGCATGAAGAAATATCATCTTTCTCCGATAATTAATTAAATGCTTTCTTATCTTTGTGTGCTGTATATTTCTTCTGTCTTAGCTATTATACTAGACTCCAGAAATCATACACACACACACACACACACACACACACACACAGATACACAAAGAGAGATTGAAAATCCCGTATTTATTAACAATATGTACGCGTTCCTGTACGTATGCATGCATAGATGTGTATATTAAGATTTATTTTATTTATTATATATGCATGTGTGCATTTAACGTAAGTATACTTAGTGTACGTGTGCATTTCACGTATGTATACATAGCACATGTGTGCATTTTACGTTGTCTACATAGCACATGTGTGCATTTTACGTTGTATACATAGCACATGTGTGCATTTTACGTTGTATACATAGCACATGTGTGCATTTTACATTTGTACATACAAATGTGTGTAATTTATGTAATGCATTATACGTACACAATCTGATCTCCTAAACGTAATTGTGAGAACAGTGAGTGGTGTGCTGGTGAGTGCGCGTGTTATTTGTTTGGCTTGGCAAGGCATCTTTCTGACAAAAGTTTGACATTTATTCCGGCAAGTAACAGTCTGTTTTCTCTTAGGCATAAGGCAGTCTCAATGTTTATTTCACAAATATGTAGTATAAACTGTAACCCTGAGTTTACTTTGTACTTAGGCCATTAGTCTTTTTAAAGTCGACAGGTGTCTTCTCCTCTTTCTTTTGTGTTACGCTCTCTCTCTTGTGTTACGCTCTCCCAGAAGCCGCAATAGACCTTTCATCTTCACGATGTTCACAGTCTTGGTCTGCTTCTGGGGGAGCCCCACAGCCTCGCGGTGCGTCTGAGGTGGAGTGCAGGAGGGCTGGCGGAAAGGAGTGAAACAGGTCGCACTTAGTTTGGCGTACACCCTCAACCGCCCTCCATTTTTGTTATGCTCTCTCTCACCCCAGAAGCCGCAATTGACATTTCATCTGCACGATGTTCTCATTATAAAAAATGTCAATAAGACAGTGGTCAAAGTCAAGGACCTCATTACAAAAATGTGAATAAGACAGTGGTCAAAGTCAAGGATCTCATTACAAAAATGTGAATAAGACAGTGGTCAAAGTCAAGGATCTCATTACAAAAATGTCAATAAGACA
Organism: Sinotaia quadrata; assembly: GCA_028829895.1. Taxonomy (NCBI): domain Eukaryota; kingdom Metazoa; phylum Mollusca; class Gastropoda; order Architaenioglossa; family Viviparidae; genus Sinotaia; species Sinotaia quadrata. The sequence continues at coordinate 45,284,265 of CM054177.1, read as the reverse complement.
GTGGTCAAAGTCAAGGATCTCATTACAAAAATGTCAATAAGACAGTGTTCAAAGTCAAAGAACGTAAATGATAATAGGCACTTTGAACGGTCTTTTTAAAATCGTTATGCTGTCAAAATAAGGCAAGTGCTAAAAGAGAAAGATAGGGGAAACATTAATGTTAATTTTATGTTTTCATTTTGGTTTATTAGAATTTTTTTATCCCTTACAAGAGTTAAACACGTGAACAGAGTAAATATTAATATGATCTCACCAACAAACAAATTTAAAACCATCACATTCCCTCATTAAAACAATTGAGTGAAGACGATATGAGAAATTAATATAGAGACTAATAGAATCTCCCCAGCAAGCAATTTTAAAATTATTATATACTTCCAATACGACAAGTGAGAGAAGACGATATTAGAAAAAAGAATTAATATGGAGACTAATAGAATCTCCCAACAAGCGATTTAAAAATTATTACATATTTCCAATAAGATAAGTGAGAGAAGACAATATTAGACATTAATATAGAGCAATTAACTAATGGGGTCTCACCAACAAGCTATTTTAAAATTATGACGTTCTTCCAGAAAGAAAAGGGAGAGAATACTATGTTGGAAAATAGTCTGGAGCAATAAACACGTGTTTAAAAATACTGAATTGAAACCTAAGAGGAAATTAATGAGCAAAGTAAACAAATGAAGCCAAAAAAGCTGTTTTAAAATTATTAAGTGGGTCACTAAGTGAGAAAAGGAATAGTGACAAAAATGGTTAATTTATAGCTGGTAAAAAAAAACTGTCATTTCATTACTAACGAAATGAATTAAAATCGAAATGTTATATGTAAAACTATGTAAAAAGGAAGCCATACAAAGATATATAATTCGTGAACTAGCTCAATTACGTCCGACCTGATTTATCCCTCTCCCCTTCCTCTCTTGCCTGGCAACTTGGCTGTTTGCCTGTTGTTGCAAAAATGAAGCTTTTGAAGAGAAAGTAAACATGCTTTCTATTGCCTTTTAGCAACATAAGAGTTATTGTCGGCAGTGAAATTTTACAGTTGACGCAAAAGATGAAACAAATTCCAGACAAGTTATCTTTTCCTCGGTCCCTTCTCACTTTAAAAAGGGCGATAACTAAAGTTAACTAAGTAGTTGTGAGAAAAGCTAAAAAGGAAAAGAACTTCACAAATTATCTATTTGAAAGGTTGTCCTATTAATAGTCCTTCCCGAATAACTGTCCTTGCACATTTATAACATGTGTTTTAATCAATCCAGTCAAAAAAGGAACACCAGCAGCCTTTAAATGTCGACAAAGTTCTTTAATTATGTTTACGGTGCTGATGTACAAAGAGCTGGTTGAAAGATTGTTGCAATCAGCCTGTAAAGGTCTATAGTGTATTAAGACTTAGAGAACGATTTAACTTTTTGTCCTGAAAACTTAAAATGGGCTCTATCACAAGTATACCCGTAGATAGTCAATTTGTAACTTGAAAGAGAATTGCTACTGGTCTTGTAGCTCTTTGTTAACATAGTCTTTGTCAGGTGTTGCAGGTTCCACAGCAGACGTATCTTATGACGTCAGTTTTTAAAAAAATTTTATTAACACAACACGATAATGAACATTCCGCGTTTACGTCAGGTCAGACCAAGAGATAATTTTGAAACTCTTACGTGTAAGGACTATAACTCTGGTTTCCATACCCAGCCCTCTTTTCGGCAAGTTCAAAGTAGGCCCACTTTGCTTGCAAATGAAAATGGGACTAATTTTTAAAAGAGTATAATTTATTCCTACCTGTTCCTAAGATTTAATTTAGATCTGATGACAAGCTCGGGTCTTGAGTTCATTCTGAGAAGTTCTGGCAGAATATTGCTCCATTTTACAAAGCAGTTGTCTTCCAAAATCTTAATGGGTTGAGGTTGGTGTTGATGATGGATAAATAAGAAACACTCAAGACAATCGGTACAGATATTTTTCATTAGGGATTGTTTTATTTTCATAAAATGCCATCTGGAATAGCAGCAAACAGTACAAGCAACAATGTCTGATGCGCACAACTAAAGAATATACACACTTACAGGCCTGATAACAATATTACAAATAATACAGCTTATAGAGCTTCTCCACCTGTTTATACTATTTCACTCTTTGATTACAACACCATCTGTGACAAAATTATTCCACCACTATAGAATTATTAAGTTAACATTGTCAACATTTACAATGATCCAGAGGTAATACGTGTATAACATTTGTAATATTTGGTATTTTCTAAAACTCCTTAATCATGTTTTGTATTCCTTAGCATTTTGTAAGTTAGTTGTGGGCATTTAGTGCACACTTAAATTAAACTGACCTCCCTGCTTATACAGTTATCTGGTCTTTTGTTTTGACACCTTGAGAAGTGGGTATGCATTGGGCCTGAATGGCATTATGACCCGCGGTCAGCCAGCAAGTCATTAGTCAAGATGTTTAAGTGAAATGAGAAAATCCATGCTGGGGTCTGTGTATGTCGGCATTAATTAGTGTCAGAATTAGTGCTAGAGCCAAGTGAGAGGTCTTGATGATATATTCTAGTACTTAGCAAACCGGGTCATTTGTGACCTGTCACCACAAAAAGATACTTAAGTCGCGCAAGGCTAAGCCGAGAAAAACGGCAAAAACGAAGGTGGGGGTCTACATGGGTGAAATTGAGATTTTCATTTTAGCGTGTTCCCAAACCATCGAACAACAAATTACTAGCGTGTTTTTCCTTAATTCGAACTAGAAATAGCTTTATTATTATTTTTTTGTGACCTACTGTCTAACTTCGAAGGAAAAATATGGCCCAAAAGTGCTATAATCTGATGATCGTAGACGGTAGAATCCCTGGCCGAACCTCATCATGTTGTATATCAGAATGCTCAGGAAAAAGCCTGTTTTTATGCTGACGACACTGGTTATTTATAATGTTTTATTTAGAATGTTTTATAAGGCTGTGCTTGGCGTAAACAAAGTGAAAAGCGCCAGCCAATCCGCAGACAGTTTATCAAAGCTTGCTATAAGTTACCAAGCATGCTCTCATAAAAAGACGGTCGCGATTGGTTGAAACGCACACAAGGGAGACAGTTTCGTCCTGTAATGCGTAATGTAAACATGGAGAAACGAATCGCTAATTTGTTGAATTCATGTAAAGAAAGCAACATCTTAGAAAAAGAAAGCATTCAGATTAAAGATTTGATATCTGATTATTTTGCTAATGAGGATGTAGCTGATGGATTTTCATCAGGAACAGCGAATCGCGTGATCGAACAACGAAAATGACGAAGCAGACGACAGCTGACGATAACTGACTGTACACTGAAGTGAAAGGTGTGCTATAATTACTGGATTATTTAAACGATATTTTTTTTAAGAATGTGAAAGTAATGCAGCTTTAATCTGTGATTTATTTAGTGGAGCTAGCATCAGATTTAGAAAGAGGTATCAATTCAATATTATGCCTTAATTTTAGAATATTCTGTGAGCCACAATAATCATTCTCGCATACAGAAATTCTAATCGTTATGGCTTAAAAAGACTGTTGTCTGTAAATGATGTAACAATATATTTGTTGTTTATAGTTATTACAGTGCTAGCTATTGTGTCTTCTTCAACTCTGATTGCAAATGAAGCAGATTAATATATGGTTGCTAAGGAAAAACCTCTCAGAAATGTGTTCAATCTTTGAGGCCGATTTTCTCAAAATGGCCGTCCGGACAGTAGTGCACTTCAAACAAACATAACTTTTCCATATTTTGTCCTACACTCTTTATTTTTATATCAACAGAAAGCCCTTTCAATTTTCTTTCTATTGATATATATATCTCAATACCCCCAAAATCCGACTTAAGTATCTTTTTGTGGTGACAGGTCACATTTGTCATATGGCTAAGCAGGTCCACTGTCCGTTTTGCAAAAGACTTGGTCTTTGTAGCAAGCAGTGTACGTGATAGTGTAATCCAGTGAGTTGGGTTTTGTGAAACTCCTGATTCCTGTATCTTTGCAGTCATGGTCTTGTGTATTTAGAGTCTAGACGGTGTTGGTATAAATTCCAATTTCTGTATCAGAAGTTTAGTTTGTGGAGAGCTGAGGGTCAGAAGTTGTGTTTTGCCTTACCTGTTTCGTCTGTTTCATCCTCTGTCAATGCAGCCATATGTGGTTCATGTTTACTCAAAATATCTACCTTAGGTTGAAATATTATAATTATTAATTAACAGAGGGGTTAGTTTACTACTAAGAAATTTTGCATTTATATTTCAATGAATGATCTCTTGAATTTATTTCATTTTGACAATTTTCTTTTGCTTTTGTTTGAAAATCTATTAGAATTACCTTTTGTTCTTTAGGTTACTGCCTGTTCTTTATCAATGCTTTTTCATTCTTAATTTTTATTAAATTATTATTCTTATTTTAAGGTTGTTCTGTTGTTTATTGTGTTCTATTCTAGACAGATCTTTATTATGTTTGATACTTTAATAATCTTTATTCTCTAATGTTTCTTGTTCTTTACTGTGTTTTATTCTGCAAAGCACTTTACTCTTATTGAACATTGTTCTCAAATGATCCTTGCTCTAAACTGAATTTCTTCTTGGCGGGCATGCCCACCTGTTTTTTTTTTTTTGTTGTTGTTGTTTTTGTTTTTTTGTTTGTTTGTTTGTTTTCCTGTTGTTGTTGAAAACTGTTGTATTCTTTTGATTTCACTCTTGTTTGTATATTTTATTCTAGAGCCTTTCTCGTAATCTGTGCTTTGTATATAAAATATTTTTAATGTTGCTTTATTCTTTTGCGACTTCACGCGCTTGTTAGGATATTTCCGTTCTTGTGCCTTCCTTCCAATCTTAGGCTTTGAATTAAAATATTTTTACTTGTGCCTTCCTTCCAATCTTAGGCTTTGAATTAAAATATTTTTACTTGTGCCTTTCTTCCAATCTTAGGCTTTGAATTAAAATTATTTTTACTTGTGCTTTCTATTTTTAAAACAAAATCATATTTTTTTAACTCTCTTTCTCACTTAATCGTGTGTACTGCATCAAATTTAAGACGCTTTTCATCCGAAATGTTCTTCTCCTGTTTCCAGAGAAAGTCAGAGCCAAAGTCTTGTGTATTTTAAAAAAATTGTTCTATTCCACGAGAATATTTCTTTCTTCTTATTTATCGCTTTTCTTTATTTTTATTTCAGCACTAGAGCACTTTCTACACTTCGTTTTTTGCCCTGTACTAGAGCACTTTCTACATCGGGTATATCACTTCGTTTTTGCCCTGTACTAGAGCACTTTCCACACCGGGCATATCACTTCGTTTTTTGTCTGTACTAGAGCATTTTCCACCTATCACTACGTTTTGTTTTGTACTAGAGCATTGCACTAAACTTTCCACACAGCATTTAATATGTCACTGATTGTTCGGACAGTGGTGGGGGTTACATATTTTACAAAATTTATTTCCCTTTCGCAATCCACCTCTTTACCGATTGTTTTGTGAAATAAGCACAAAGTTTTAGAGTGAAAATGAAACTAACTACCATCCAACCAGCAACTAATCATCTGAACTTCACTTTGCATTATCTACAGCAGGGGTGGCCAACAATTTCTGGAAGGCAAGGCATTAATAAGCGAGGACGCCTGTTTGGGCGGCCCACTTGCTGCGAGTAAGACCTGCCTTATGTGGGGGATCCATTCGCCAAGTTGCCTCGTACTTGTATGCGTGTGGGGGGGGGGGGGTGAGGAGGGGAAGGTGCTGAGTGGCTTCGAACTTTGATCAACTGTACTGGTATAGTCTCACCAGGAAGGGGGTAGAACGGGAGGAGTTATTTGTTTTTGCTTATCTTAGTCTCGGTTTGATTTTTGTTGTTTAGTTTGGATGAAATCGAAGTGGTTGGTTTGGGGCCGATTGAGACAGCTGCATTTGGGATAGTTTGTTTACTTGTTTCCTCTCGATTTATTTTATGTTCTTAATCCGTTCGTCGATGAGTTGGGTTGGCTCGGTTTGTGTTTATCTTTGACAACAAAATTAAATTCATCACTTCATTTATCTACAGTTTCATTTTGCAGGCAGTGTTCCTACTTAGACACTACCCAGACCAAGGTCTGGTTATAGATAGATGCATATTAGACAGATGGATGGATCGATGTGAATTTGACGGACAGACGGGTAGATGATGGATGGATGGATGGATGGATAGATAGATGGATGGGGGTGGCTGGATAGATAGATAGATAGATAGATAGATAGATAGATAGATAGATAGATAGATAGATAGATAGATAGATAGATAGATAGATAGATAGATAGATAGATAGAACTGACTCCAGGAAGGCCAGCATAATAAGATCCCCTATATTTAACTTCCCTTCCACACCCGGCCCCGTGTTTCCATGTGATAACAGGTAAAGTAATGAGCAGGTGATGATCAGCCTGCGCAAGATGTCTTTCCAGGTGAGAAGGCATGGCTCCGATAAGACCTAGCTGCAATCTTTCTGATGACGTCACAGCAGCTTGCCCGTTCTGTAATTAGCTTCACCGTCTGAGTGTCTTGTCAGGCCGGATGGCTTGTAACACTGATTTGTTTTCTGATAGCACGGGTCAAAGAACTCGAAATACGTTTCTAAAATTTCCGTATTCTGGTTCAAGTGTTCTTGATACAACTGTTTTCACTTCATTTTGACAATTATTAGTTCTTATAAATCTGCTTAAAAGTTGAATTTATATGTTGATGGTTAATCATTGGATTATATTATGATCATTGCTAGTTTTCTTACATCCAGACCATCAATGTCGAGATGTCTCGTTTAGAAAATCACACTATTTGTATACCTCTAGCTTAGCATAGTCTCGTAGTTATCAATGTTATATGCCTCTTGTTTAATATAACCTCCTAATTATAAAATTTATATCGTGATGCTTTGAAATCTCAATACGTAATCAACCGCGATAAATTATTATTAATGATGTCAAACAAGCTCAGGTGGATATGATTAATAATGATGTCAAACAGGGTCAAGACGCTATGATTAATAATGATGTCAAACAGACTCAAGTGACTATGATCAATAATGATGTGAAACAGGCTCAAATGGCTACGACTAGTAATGGTGTTAAACAGGCTCACGTGGCTATGATTGGTAATAATGTCAAACAGGCTCAAGTGTGTATGATTATTAATGATTTCAAACAGACTCAAGTGGTTATGACTAGTAATGATGTCAAACAGGCTCAAGTGATTATGATTAGTAACGATTTCAAACAGACTCAAATGGCTATGATTAGTAATGATGTCAAACAGGCTCACTCGGCTACGATTAATAATGATATCTAACAGGCTCAATCAGCTACGATTAATAATGATTTCAAACACACTTAAGTGGTTATGACTAGTAATGATGCCAAACAGGCTCACGTGGCTATGATTGGTAATGATGTCAAACAAGCTCAAGTGGCTATGAATAGTAATGATGTCAAACAGGCTCTATTGGCTATGATTAATAATGTCAAATAGGCTCAAAAAGTGGTTATGATTAATAATGATTTCAAAAAGATTCAAGTGGTTATGATTAGTAATAATTTCAAACAGTCTTAAGTGGCCTATGATTATTAATGATGTCAGGCTCTAGTGGCTATGATTAATAAAGTCAAACCGGCTCAAAAAGTGGCTATGATTAATAATGATTTCAAATGGATTCAAGTGGCTATGATAATAATAATTATTAATGATGTCAGAGACTACTCTCTTTCACACTTCCATGCTCTTGTATACCCTCAGACTAATGGAATACGTGATCTGATGTGGGCAAGTGCACGTGTCCTACACTTCTTCCCACTTTGATGCTCTTTGCATACTCCCAAGATCATCGACACGTGACCTGGTGTAGGCAAGTGCATGTGTCCTATTATCCTTCCAACTTCGATGCTCCAAGCTCATCAACACGTGACCTGATATGAACAAGTGCATATGTGTCCTACTCGTACTCTCCGTCTTCTTACTTCGTTGCTCTTGTGTACTCTCAGGTTCAAGTATACATAACCCGATGAAGGCAAGTGCATATGTCCTATTTTCCTTCCTCTTTCCACTTCATTGTTCTTGCTCACTCCCAGGTCTGAGTACACGTAATACTCCCACTCTTCTTCTTCACACTTCGGTGCTATGGCGCACTCCCAGTCTCAAATACACGTGACTTGATGCGGGTGAGTGCATAATCCTATTTTTCTTCGTCCTACTTCATTGCTCTTGCGCATTCCCAGATCTAAGAGCACGTGACCTGATGCGGGCAAGTACATATGCCCTACTACTCTTCTTCACACTTCGGTACTATTGCTTACTAATCTTACGCTAATTAGTTCAACCCTAAAGTCAGTCAGCAAAACTTGTGTATTAGTCCTTTGTTAATTAGCTCAACTAACAAAGTTACCTTAAGCTGTCTACTCATTAAAAATGTTAATGAAAACGATTCTGTTTTTAAAGCTAATTGTAAACTTTTATTTATCATTGTTTATATTTTGCTGCAACTAAAACTATGGATAAATAAAGTGTTTTAATAATTCAATGCTGAGTTGAGTGACTTTCCAAGAAAACAACTAGAAGAGGTAAAAATAAGATACGTGTTTGAGTGTATATATTAATATATACATGCGTGTGTTTGCGTGTGCGTGTGTAAGTGTGTGAACACATGATTTATATGTCTGTATGTGCTCTCAAGGTTACCCATGGTGATGGGATTGGCACTAATTTCTAGGAATGGTATCTAAAAGCATTTCATAACAAGCATTTCTCTGATAAGGTAAAACAAATTTTGAACAAAAAATATCCACCAGCATCTCCAAGCGTTCAGATAAGATTTAAATACCACGATAGCGAAGAGGTCTGGAAATAAAAAATATACTTGCCCATGGGAATGTAGCATTCGTGGTCTCTACAAGATAAGGAACAAGCAATCAGCAGAATGAATTTAAGTGAATTTATGTTTGCAAAGGTTTACACCCTTGAACTTTGCTAAACAAAAAGAAAAGAAATATTAATTTGTTACTGCACGATTGTCATCTTCAGTTTAGTTTTTTTGTGTTTAGTTATTGTTATTTTGTGAAATTATTATACCACCGGCCACTTAACCACAAACTTTGGAAAATGTATTCGCTTAATGATTGGATGGGTAAGGTGAATGTTGGGGTGAGGACCAGTATGTAGCGAAATAACCCCACAAACAATCCAGATCTAATGACTGGATAATTTCTTTGCAAAATAGTTATTTTAAACTTATTTGTAGCGGCATTTCTGTAAATAATAAAAACCAACAAAAGAGCCCGGAAGATGCTATATTAAAAAATCGTAGTTACATGGGAAAAACTTTAAACAAAATTAACTACACACACACACACACCACTGTGACCTCGATAAATAAAGAGAAAATTGGTGTTTGTATACAAATATTTATGTTTCTGTATCTTTATACATATTCAAGTGCACCTACCCATAAACATGCGTGGGAGGGTGTAGGGGGTGTGTGCGTGCGTGCGAGAGAGAAAGAGAAAACAGACTTTATGTGATTTACCTTGATAAATAGACCGTATTTTGTTTGTTATATTGTCACACAAAGTAGTAATAAAGCTAGTTAAAATTGTTTTCAAGTGTTTCTTTTTTTCGACTTTGAAGACAAAATGCATTTTAAAACAAAATATCATTTATGTTATATTTGGTCTGTAAATTTCTATAAATAGAATACGCTTCGTAGTTTTTGTTTCCTTTTGAAATGAAAAGATAACTCTTTGAAACCTGCAGTAAGTGTCAGGCAATCCAAGAAAATAAATAAACACAGATGTGCTATGAGAGCCTTTCAGTTCACGTTCAGCAATAAAAATGTCTTCGACCACACCATGCTTGAAAGAAAAATGGTTCAGGCGGCACCTGTATACAAATCCGATGTGGTCAGGCTTGCCAATCTCAATCCAGACACACTAGCTAACGAGCGTTAGGGCGTTGGCTGTTAGGGCATTGAAGTCTTAAGTTTAAAACTTCTTCCTTTACTGGCCCTTCTCCAGAAGTGGCTCTCGTGCTTGGCGATTGACGTGTGTGCATCTGAACGTGGTGTTGCTGTCATCCCTTCCAGTGTTCTTTCACTCCTTCATGAAGCTCTCGACTGATAAACTAACCGGATGTCAGTCAGGAGGATGAAAAAGGTGTCTTTAGGGCACTTCCTAATGTTGGCGTGACCTTTGTGCCTGGGATGAAGAGGCAGTTCGTTCCTGGAGGCCGTGTCCTGAAAATAGTCCATAGAATCTGGATTTCGACCCAGACAACACTAAGTATGAGGACTCTAGTTTCGCTGTCAGAAAGATGAGAGCAGTAAAGTGCAACATCAACTAAGATAAAATATGCTACAATTATGAATGACGTCTTTGAAACAAGTGGTAGTAATAGGTAAAATTATGCTATAAAAATGAGTGAGATCATTTGAAACAAAAGCTAGTAAAAACAAAATGTTAAGTTGTACTGGAAAGTCAGTCAGCCAGTGAAAAGTGGTGAAGCGTGAAATTTTTTTTGCAGATTTAATACCCCTTACCGCCACCATTCACAGGATGCTTTCTTGGAGCTGTTACATGACCTGTCTGCAGATGTGTGCCTGCGTGTGTGCGTGCGTGCGTGTGTCTAAACAAAGTATCTAAGAATAAAGTGCAAATATTCCTTTATGCATCTGCCAAAGTTAGTTTCGAGTCTTCTTCTCTCTCCATCTTTTCCCATCTTTCTTACTGTGTCTTCTCGCTCATTGCATTGCAACCTGTTAGAGGATAGTTATGTGATAAATTCTTTAGCAGATTAGGAAAAAGAAATGTTACGCACGCACACACACACACACACACACACACCCCCTCGCGCACACACGCACACACACACGCACGCACGCACACACACACACATACACACACACACACTCTCTCTCTCTCTCTCTCTCTGCCCTTTTGTTTCTCCGACTTTCTTTATTCTCTCTCCTTTTTCTTTCTCACTCACTCAGTCTCTCTATCTTACTTCTCTCTCTCTCCTCTCATTTTCTGTTTTTCTGTCTGCTTTTATCTCTTTCTTTCATCCCTTTCTCCTCTCTCTAGTACTTTTCTATTTCTTTAATCTTTCCACTCTTCTGTGTTTTTTTCTCTCTCCATTCACCAACCACCAACTCCCACAACAGCAACTGACCGTGCCAGTGATAACAACCATCAAGACAGTTTCCCAAAGACGCAGTTTGACCTCATCCATTCATCATGAAAACAAAACAAAAAAACTGCCTAAACACTGAGAACACCGAGCGTACTGAATAATGGAATTCGAATGCATATATATCTGTGAACTTACATCCGACTCCTTTTGGACTGCGTCATCATTTTCACTTGTTTACATTAAGAGAAGCTAAAATAATAAAAGATTTGGTAGGGACAAACTTATCTTGACCTTCCTTATTTTGTTGCTGTTCTACGCAGCATATGCTGCTGACTGATTTAAAACGTGGAAATAATGTTAAATAGCTTATGAGATGTATATTTTAAGTAGCTTATAAGATGTATATTTTAAGTAGCTTGTGAGATGTATATTTTAAGTAACTTGTGAGATGTGTATTTTAAGTAGCTTGTGAGATGTGTATTTTAAGTAACTTGTGAGATGTGTATTTTAAGTAGCTTATGAGATGTATATTTTAAGTAGCTTATAAGATGTATATTTTAAGTAGCTTTGTAAGATGGGTATGCTAAGTAGCTTTGTAAGATGGGTGTGTTAAGTAGCTTGTGAGATGTATATGTTAAGTAGCTTGTGAGATGTATATGTTAAGTAGCTTATGAGATGTATATTTTAAGCAGCTTGTGAAATGTTTATGTTAAGTAGCTTCGTAAGATGGACATGTTAAGTAGCTTTGTAAGATGGGTGTGTTAAGTAGCTTATAAGATGCAAATGTTAAGTAGCTTGTGAGATGTATTTGTTAAGAACTTGTGAGATATATATGTTAAGTAGTTTTGTAAGTTGGGTATTTGAAATAGCTTGAGAGATGTATATGTTAAGTAGTTTTGTAAGTTGGGTATTTGAAATAGCTTGAGAGATGTATATGTTAAGTAGCTTTGTAAGATTGGTATGTTACGTCCTTTTCGCCGAATTACCACATGGTCTATATTTAAACTTTTATGTTAATTATATGTCAGTTTTGTTGATCAGTACGCAAGAATAAATTATAAACATCATGACACGTTATGTATATCTAGGGCTGTTATGTAGTACGGACAACCGTTAATTTATTAATTTTTTTAACTGAAGAAAATGTTAGATAGGGTTCATGAATGTAAATAATTAAAAATTAATGAACAATTAAAAGAGAGAGACAGAGAGAGAGAATGTTAGATGTAAATATCTTTGAAAATCAAGTGCCCACCATATTATTCGCATGCGGAATCTTTGATAATTTCTTGGGTGCTTTCTAATCCCACTGACCAAGCGCCATGTTTTCCTTTTACTGACAGATATGTCAGTCGCTGGAATCCTGTCACGTGATTTCCCATTCAAGCGAGTACTGATGCTGTAAATACTTGATGCTAGTACTTACTGTCATAACTCACCTGAAAGAATAATAATGCATTGCTGCATTCTAGGTCTAGACAAGATCTAACTATTCTAACACCCAACAGTATAGGTAAAAATAGATCAGTCTAATATCTCTTGGTTATACAGACTGATACATGAATGGACAGACAAAATCAAGACAAGTCATTTTTTGTGACATACCTAAACAGTCAGTAGCTTCTGGAGACTACTTACTTACCTATAGCTAGAGTTGTCTCTCTTTAATTTGTTGTTGCTGCTGTTTTATTTTCCAGTGATGTTGAATGCTGGATATTACAACATCAAAGTACTATCATACTTATTCAATGTTTTCTAATATCATCTTTAATAACTAGTCTGGACAAGTGGACATTTTTATTCATAGGAATCCAATATTCTGACAAGAATACTTCTATAGGGCATTATGTGTACGTTCATTCACAAATGTTGGATTAAAGAGAATGTTTCTGTCATAAGCATACAAGTACATACATATATGATCACTTTAAAAAGCATATTTCTGTCAACTGTACATACATTCACACACACACACACACACACACACACACACACACACACACACACACACACACACACATATATATATATATATGTATGTTCATTTCTATTTGTGTGTCTTTTCTTTCAGCGCTCACAGTCAAATACATCACCAAGCGCTTCATTATGGAGTATGATCCCGACTTGGGTGAGCAGAAGTTATTCTCTCTTACTCATTACTCATATCCGTGATTGTCTTCTCTAGTTCTGCAGGTTATCACTCAGCTATCTATCTTTCACACTCATCAGTTTCCTTCGCTCCTATTGGCCATATACCATACAATCCTCATTTCCCCTTCACTCCTGTTTGACAATATGCCATATAATCTTCATTTCTCTCTCACCATTAGTTTGACAACCTACCACTCAGTTTTCAGTCCTCTCTTCTTCTGCTAGGTAATCTAAAAGAATCCTTAGTTTTCCCCCAGTCCCACTTGACAATTTAGCACACAATCCTTATTTTTCCATCATTCCTGTTTGGCAGTATAATACATAATCCTCAATCTGCCCACATTCCCATTTAACAATCAAGCACACAATCCTTATTCTTCCCATATCCCCATTTGACAATCTAGCACACAATCCTCAGTCTTTCCCAATTCCCATTTGACAATCTAACACACAATCCTCAGTCTTTCCCAATTCCCAGTTGACAATCTAGCACACAATCCTCAGTCTCCCCTCATTTCCATTTGACAATCTAACACACAATCCTCAGTCTTTCCCAATTCCCATTTGACAATCTAGCACACAATTGTCAGGCGGTATGTTTCATTTTCTTTTCCAAACTCAAAGAATTTAATTTCTGAATGAATCCGTCCAGAAATAGTTAAGCTACAGTAAGCATCGCTGACGCTGAAGTTAATTGGTTAATTAACACTAACAGAGAAACATTTTGGGAGTGCTGCGGGACAAAAAATATGGAAGATTTCGGTCATTGAAGAAGTGTATTTAGAGTCTGAATTGGTCGGTAATACAACCACATTATGGTTGGGGATTTTCTCTTTCAGAAAGACAGAATTATATAGAATTATAATTATAATTACAAAGGGTTTTCGTTGATAGAGAGAACTATGTACTGAGCTGGGTGGGACCGATAAACAGAAATAGAATTTAGAAGAAACAGAATTGTTTTAAATAGGCGAATTGGCCGAATGTGACATTAAAATGGGTGGTACGCTTTGCTTTTGCTGGAAGGCTGGAAGTTTATATATGCACAAAAGTATCCAATGGAGGAAAGACAGAAATGCATGTGCGACCTGCGGAATCAGTATATAGTTTACTTTTCTAACGACCCATCGATTGTGCGTGACGTTGGTTTTTTATATCTTATGAAATCACTACTGATATATCTTATGATATCACTACTGATATATCTTATGAAATCACTACTAAGCTATCTTATATCACTACTGAGCACCAACATCTTTGACTAAAGTGTCAACTTAGCCATAGCCAAAGGAGCGTTTGGACATCTTTGGAGAATCAGAAAGAAGCCGGACATTTTGCCAGACCAGGGAACTGAACAGTTCACCGTGTCAATGGTCTTTGACGTCTTATGACGTGATCGATGGACAACGTGTAAAGCGCATTAAAAAATAGAATGTGTGAATAAATACAGCTACAAAAGCAGTTCTAGACCGAAATATATCTTTATCGGTTGGCTTTGTCTATAATAATACCCTCATCTTTAAGGCGTCATCAACATTGCTGTCGACAGTCTTACTGTTTTGATACCTATGTCTCCGGTGTTGTTTCTGATATCGGCCACAAAGCCGTAAAAAAAATGCATGTTCTCTAAAAGACAGTAGAAGTCAAATGAGTATCTTTTAAACCTAGAACGTCAACACATTTCTGGCATAACTCTCCCGAAACCTTTTTCATCTAAGTAAGGGTAGTATGGGTGGGACATTTGTGAGAGGGGAGGGGAAACTGCAAATCGACTCGATCAAGTCAAGAAAATTTCAAAGGTTAATCGGATCTGTCATATCCTCATTTATAAATTGTACTCTGTCTCTCGCATCCTGGCGCGTAGGCACCTGTCTAGGTGAGGAACAGGAAAGCCCAAAGTCTCAACTTCCTGCCCTGATGTTTTCATCAGCTTCAGTCACTGATTACACCTGCCAGAACAAAAGTACAAAGCACGGCCGAAGAGTTTCGAAATTTAAAATGGAGGCTCTCTTTGGGCATTTAAAAAAATCCTAGAATATATGGTGCTATTGATGCGATTATTTTTGTTTGCGTTTAAGTTTGGTTATTTGTTTGCTTTTGTGTGCTTGTGTTTAAATTTGTATTGATTATTTTGTTACTTTCTGTCTTTTGATCTTGGCGTTGTTGTATTTTTACTGCCTTACTTTTTATTAAAATATTTTTGTGTTAATTTATTTATTTATTTTAACTTATTAGTTATTTGTGTTGCTTGCTTGTATATTTGATTGTAAAACAAGTGTCGAATTACAACTGATTAAATATCATTACATTCAAGATGTTAAACATTAAAATATGCTACAGTACTGTGATATAACGTTATGTTCAAGATTTTTATACACTTAAAGGTTGTTACTGAGACAGGTACTTTTAACAGCAAGATGTGTTTCTTAAATTTTGAGAATTATAATTATATTATCTTTCCTTTCTAATATATTGTGCCTCTCAAATGTGGACATGGAATTGGAAGAGTAGTCTCCCCATACATCTACTATTCCCACTGTTAACCTTAATATTACAGATAAACACTGACGTGGCACGTATCCAAATAAAACTAATAGTAGACACCCACGTTCAAAGGTCCCTTATGTCCAACTTATCATTTATTATTCTATGCTCCTCCCCCCACCCACCCCCAACTACTACTACGACCTTTTCTTTCAAAACACGTCAATCGGAAATCGTAGATGTTAACAAGAATGAAAACTTTATTAACAATATAAATCTGTCTACACACTACTCAACATAATTTAGCATTTAGTTAAACATAAAGTAAGGACATACATGACATAAACACACACAGATATAAATCAGTGATAGTATGACATAAACACACACAGATATAAATCAGTGATAGCATGATATAAACACACACAGATATAAATCAGTGATAGCATGACATAAACACACACAGATATAAATCCGTGATAGCATGACATAAACACACACAGATATAAATCAGTGATAGCATGACATAAACACACACAGATATAAATCAGTGATAGCATGACATAAACACACACAGATATAAATCAGTGATAGCATGACATAAACACACACAGATATAAATCCGTGATAGCATGACATAAACACACACAGATATAAATCCGTGATAGCATGACATAAACACACACAGATATAAATCAGTGATAGCATGGCATAAACACACACAGATATAAATCAGTGATAGCATGACATAAACACACACAGATATAAATCAGTGATAGCATGACATAAACACACACAGATATAAATCAGTGATAGCATGACATAAACACACACAGATATAAATCCGTGATAGCATGACATAAACACACACAGATATAAATCAGTGATAGCATGACATAAACACACACAGATATAAATCAGTGATAGCATGACATAAACACACACAGATATAAATCAGTGATAGCATGCTTGCAGTGAAATCAAGCGTAGAACAAGGAAGCCAGAATTGAGGAAACCAAGAAGCACTGCCAACTCCCTGGGAACACAGTGTCATGCATAAACTTGTCCTGGCTGAGCTTAAGTTCTCTATCTCTCCCTTTAACAACCCATCATATTTATCTTAACACTTGTAGGACTCAATAATTTGGTCTTTCCTCAGCCTTGACTAATTAGCGTTACATTCTCACTATAAGTGATCAATGCAGTTATACTATATGCTTTCATTACACATTATGTACACTTACAAACACAATCACGTTTAATTAAACTAAGTGATATTTCACAAATAAAAAATTATGAAAAATCTCTGTCATTAGACGAAATTTTACGGAGATCCAAGTCTGTTGTGTTAGACTTAATACAATGTTTCCAGATAGTGGCTACACACGTTTAGTTGCATAAATACATTTATTTGAATTAAATCACATGGTGTGTTCTAAATCACATGGTGTCTTCTACTGAATTAAATCACATGGTGTCTTCTACTGAATTAAATCACATAGTGTTTCATTTATCCATGAATATGGAACTAAGTCATAGGCCATTATTATTATTATTATTATTATTATTATTCAGTCTCTTTCCACGACTTCTGTTTGACTGTCGGCTGAGATCCTAGGTCTCGGAATCTTACCAAGATTCTGGGAGATCCAAAGTTTTACGGAGGATGTGGGCACTTCCGAGGAGCGCTGCTTTGAGTAGTGGAGCGATTCTGTGGTTTCCAGGGAGTTTATTCAGGTAGCCTTCCAATTCTGATGTTATGTTCCCCAAGGCTCCTATCACTATTGGTATCACTTCTGCTTTTACATTCCACAGTCTCTGGATTTCTAATCTGAGGTCTTGGTATTTTTCTATTTTTTCTCTTTCTTTTGTTTTTATGTTTCTATCACTTGGAACAGCGACATCAATAATTGTTACTGTTCTGTTGGTCTTATTGAGAACTACAATGTCTGGTCGTCTTGCAGGAATCACCCGATCTGTTCTTATCTCGAAGTCCCACAGTATTTTGACTTCTTCTGTTTCGATGACTGCTTCTGGTTGATGCATCCATGTTCTTTCTGGGGTTTTTATGCCATAGTTCTCACACAGATTTCTATGTATGTGTTTTGCCACTTCATTGTGTCGTTTGGTGTATTCTGTTCCAGCCAGAACCTGACATCCAGATAGTATGTGTTCTGTTGTCTCATCCATGGATTTGCAAAGTCTACATTTGGAATCATTTGAAATTTTCATGATTTTCGTTTTGTGTGCTTTGGTGTTGAGTGCTTGATCTTGTGCAGCTGTTATGAGTGCTTCTGTTTCTGCTTTCAATCCTGCCTCTTTCAACCATTTGTACGTTGATTGCTTTGTTGATATTTCGTCTGCTTGTCGTACATATTGGCCATGTAGAGGTTTCTGGCTCCAGGTATGTGCTAGTTCTTGCTTCGTTGTTTTCTTCCATGTTTCTTTGTCTGTTTTTGGTGGTTGGAATAGTCCACTCCTTTTTACTAATTCTATCAGTGGATCATCTTTATTGTTATTCCAGATGTAGTCCACAAGGCCAATGACTTCTCCTTCAATGACATGTTTAATTTTCTTCAGACCTCGGCCTCCCATTTTTCGAGATACATAGAGTCTGTCTACGTCTGCTTTTGGGTGTAAGGCTTTATGTATTGTGAGTAGTTTTCTTGTTTTCCTGTCCAGTTCATTTATTTCATTTGCTGTCCAATCTATGATACCTCCAGTGTAGCTTACTACAGGTATTGCGTATGCATTAAGGGCTTGTATTTTGTTCGCCCCATTTAGCTTGGATTTCAGGACTTGTCTAACACGTTTTTCATATTCTCTCTTAACTTTGGACTTCATTTCTCTCTGCATATTTTCTTGATGTTGTAGTATCCCAAGATACTTATATCCATTTTCTATTGAAACATCATTGATTTTTCCGATGTCGAATTGCAGGCCCTCTGTTGTTTTGACCTTGCCTTTCTGGATGACAATTCGTCCACATTTCTCAAGGCCGAATTTCATGTTGATGTCTTCACTGCAGATCTTGACAGTATTGATCAGTGATGTGATGTCACTTTCATTTTTACCGTACAGCTTGAGATCATCCATGTACAGTAGATGGCTGATAACCTGCCCTGCTTTCATTTTGTATCCTAACCCTGTTTTCTGGATCACGTGACTGAGAGGGTTCAGGGCAATGCAGAACAGCAGTGGCGATAGTGAATCACCTTGAAAGATTCCACAATTTATTGCTATGTCTGCAATATTTGTGTTGTTGCATGTGAGTGTGGTTTTCCAGTTTTTCATTGACTCCTGAATTAGGTTCTGTATTGATGGCGCTACTTTGTGCAATTTTAATGTTTCAATTATCCATGAATGTGGGACTGAGTCATAGGCCTTTTGATAGTCAATCCATGCCATTGCAAGATTTGTTCTTCGTTTCTTGCTGTCAGTCACTATTGCCTTATCAATTGCCAATTGGTCCTTCGTTCCTCTGCTGCCTGGTCTAGCACCCTTTTGTTCATAGTTTAGAATTTTGTTTGTTTCAAGATGAGTCATGATTTTGTTAGCTATAATTCCTGATAGTAACTTCCAGGTGGTTGATAGGCATGTGATTGGTCGATAGTTGTTTGGTGTTGCGCCTTTCTGTGTATCTTTCATAATCAGACTTGTTTTTCCCTTTACCATCCATGCTGGTAAGGTTCCTGGTTTGATTAGTATGTCTTGCAGTTGTTCACCAAGTCTGCCATGTAAGGAGGTAAACTTTTTCAGCCAGAATATTTGTATTTGATCTGGTCCTGGGGCTTTCCAGTTTGCCATATTTCGAACCTTCTTCTTAATGTCTTTCTCACTGATTGTTACGGTGCATTGTTCAGGTGTTTCTTTATGATCAACTTTCAGTTCTTGAATCCATTTGGCGGAAGTGTTATGCGTATTTGTATTGCTCCAAATGTTTTCCCAGAAGGTCTTAGTATCATGAATGTTTGGTATTTGTTGTTCTGTTCTGAAATTTCCTTTAAATTCTTGGTATAGTCTTCCAGGGTCAGTTCGGAATATTTTGTTCTGTTGGAATTGCTGACCTCTTGCAATGTATCTTTTCAGACGGTGACTGAGTCCTTGCAGTCTTTGCTTTGCATCTTCTATTGCAGTCGTAGTGTTTCTGCAGTTGAGATGGTATTTGGCGACCAATCTTGCCTTCATTTTCCCCTTATTTTGTTCTGCTGCTGTCATTTGGCTTATTTCTCTTCTAGTACACTCTATTTTCTTTTCTATTCTTTTCTTCCATGGTGGTATTGATGGTTTCTGTGTTTGTACTGTGTCTGGCCTTATATATCTTTCAATTACCTTTGCGGTGGCGTATATTAGACAGTTGGTTTCTGTAATATCTTTTGTGGGGATATGTTTTAATACTTCATTTGCATTCTCAATTGCTATCCATAGATCTTTGCTGTTTTGCAGCCTTCTTGTTGGTGTTCTGTCTTCATATGACTTATTTTTGTCCATGAAGCATTTTATGTCTTCAAACAAGCGTTGCTGTTCTCCAGTGAAGTGGCATGGGATTTCCCCAACGAAGTTATCAACTAGAATTGACTGTATTATTATTGACTGTATTATTATTATTATTATTATTATTATTATTATTATTATTATTATTATTATTATTATTATTCAGCCTCTTTCCACGACTTCTGTTTGACGATCGGTTGCGATCCAAGGTCTCGGAATCTTACCAGATTCTGGGAGATCCAAGGTTTTACGAAGGATGTGGGCACTTCCGAGGAGCGCTGCTTTGAGTAGTGGAGCGAGTCTGTGGTTTCCAGGGAGATTAGTATTAGTATTAGTATTAGTATTAGTATCAGTATCTTTATTATTATTATTTCTTTCTTCTTTTTTTTTTTTGTTGAGAAGAGGGGACATACACCAAGCACGAGGACTGGGACAACCAAGACCTTGTGGTTCACGTCATGGATACTTGTGATAAAGTAAGTACTTTACCCAAGTCTATTGTCCACATCAACACATGTCTCTCTCCACACAAGTCTATTGTCCACATCAACACATGTCTCTCTCCACACAAGTCTATTGTCCACATCAACACATGTCTCTCTCCACACAAGTCTATTGTCCACATCAACACATGTCTCTCTCCACACAAGTCTATTGTCCACATCAACACATGTCTCTCTCCACACAAGTCTATTGTCCACATCAACACATGTCTCTCTCCACACAAGTCTATTGTCCACATCAACACATGTCTCTCTCCACACACACCATGAACCATGATGCATTCTTGTTCTCTCAAAGCCAACTTGAATGTCCTCTTTCACTGTGTCAGTTCAGAACAACAATTGTGATGATTTCTAGTAACTTCACTGTACCAGAAATTGCCTGATGTAATCAGCATACTTTGCCACAATACATCAAAGAGTGTGGTGTATCCCTTTACACTCACACACACTGCTTCACTTCTCTACCACAGTCGGTCATAGCAGTTTACAATCAGTGAATCGGGAGATTCAAATAACATGAAGAGAAAAAGGCTACTTTACCCTGAAAAATATAATCAGGGAGCATAACTATGTTTCCAGTTTATCGCTTTATAACTCAACTCTTTCTTACATTCCAGACTCAATTTACAGTTTCCTGCAATGGTATTTATTAGCCCGATACACGCACACATCATAATAAATACAGCGTATCAAAACAATGTCAAGTGTCAGCACACTACATACGAGCAGCTTAGTTCAAACATTTGTAGAAATAATAGTCTACTGACACAATATATCTCTACATAAAACACAAGTATAATATATCAATAGCAAAAGTAATGAAATATTTCCAAGTCCATTCTCTCTCAAACAGTCAGTTAACTCACCATTAAGCTAACAGCCACCTTTCAAGACCGGACTTCTTTGCACACCAAATTCGAGTGATCAGACAATATAATTTTCTACAGCAGGTAAACTTTTGGATCTCAACCCATTGACTGGTCTCATTCTCGTAAATCATAACCATTGAATAATAAAACTACTCACTCAGTTGAACTAGTTTGCCTTACATCAGCAATTTCTAGCATATTCTCAACTCGGGTTGTTTACTTCCAACTCTGACACTTACAAAAATACCATCATAAGGAGTGCCCAAGGTCGGGTCGCTTTGACAGTTAAACAATTTACAACAATTAAATTTAATTTTATGGATAGGAAATTTACTCCACCATACAATCCAATAACATGAACCAATGAATGAAAGTAATGCAATGCAGAGTAATAAAAGCAATCTGTAATGTTTCATACTCAAGAAAACAAAAGTTTTGCCATATATTTTTAAGTTGAACCTAAGATTACGCAGTAATAATTGAATGAATTAACAAAGTAAATGCAGTATATTACAAATTCAAAGTGAAGACAACGAGACTTAGGTTACGTATCTACTGAAGCTAAACCCAGGATCAAACAGTGATACCACAATGAATGAATGAATAAAAAGCAGCACAATAACAAAGTTTAAGAAAACAACAACTAAACGTCAACGACAACAAAATACTTCACAATGGGGAAAACAGGAAGTTGGGTCGTGTATATTCTGAGCTCAAACCTAGGATCAAACAGTGACACATTTGTTTGCACCTGCGCTGCCAGATAATGCTATGCTCGTCTCGTTTTCACCTCGTCTGCGTCTCAAGCTTAGCTCATGCCAGTTTCCATTTTGTCTGGCCGCCAGGTGGCGCCCACAGAAGATGTTTCTGCATCTGTTTTGTAACAGAATAAGCACGCCGTGCCAATGCTGAAGGGGTTACAGACCTCGAGTGTAGACAAACTTGAGATAAAGAAAATGTGTTTTGTTTGATTTAGTTTCGTTTTGTTCTATTTTTTTCCTTACCAGTAAAACGGTTTGCTGCAAATATCCCTCTCTTTCTTAAATGTCTATTACAAGTTTATATTGTAACGTATTTGTAGTATTTTTCACCCTAATAATTAAACTGTTGTCATGTGTCGTAACCTTATCATTGCGATTGTTTGACTTTATTGTTTCACTGTTCAGTTGTTATGTTTTATATCTCTATTTCACTCACCTGTTCATCTTCAGTCTGTCAATCAATCATTGATCCCTCTAGATAATAATATCGTTGGTCTTTCGTTTGTGAATGATGAACCCTCTAGATAATAATAATAATGATGATAGTCTTTCGTTTGTGAATGATGCATTGAATTTTTTGTTTGCATTTAAACTTCCTTGACTGCATTACAAAAGATCGATTTTAGATGCAGATCTTCTTTGAGTATGCCCATTAATATGTCTGACTGATCATGATGGGGAGGGGAGCACTTTAAGCAGGTGCTGATTTCGCGCTTTGATATGTGAACATTTGTTATATTTTTTTCTCGTATTCCTTTGTTCCTTTATAATTTCATTTGTTCGTTGTATGTGTCGCTCGTTCGTCTGTTCACGCGAAGGTCCATTTCATTTATTTGCTCAAGTTGTTCCGTCCTTCTACCACTTCATCTTGTTTATGTAGTTGTTTCTTCGTTTCAGTGTTTGTTCTTATCTCCCTTTGTTCGTTCTGTTTATGTCCAGCCATTTTATTAAGGTCGGTCATTTTTAATGTCCATGGGTGCAGGTTTGCATAAATTTATTGTTATTATTATCAAACTGGCTGTCAGCATATTTCAGACAATTGAATAATGACTGTCCTAGTCCCGCAGACCGACTTATGTTCAAAAGGCCTGGGTTTTTTTTAAACACTGGGGGTTTAAACATATGTACGATGTTTATAATATGAAGGAAACCAGAGAGATAACTTCCTGTACAGATGCGTGGTGTTTATATGTTTACCACGCACGGATCTAGCGAAACGCACCGGAACTATGATTCAGAAAAGTGGGATAAAAACGGTTTCGATGAACAAAATTTATAGATAAACATGTCAAAATTCGAAAGAATCAAAAAAGATTAAGTAAGCAATGGCATAGATATATTCGTGTGCCTGTGAATATGATGAAACTTGTCCTAAGTTAGTGCGCTGTTGACGTCACGCCACAGTTTCTTCACTTGATATGTTTATGGGCAAGTGGCAGTGGAATTCACATTTATCTGGGACGCGGAATTTCAAGGTTTGCGGATGCAGGCCGTGCTGAGCGCGATAAATGGAGAGAAAGAAGAAAGAAAGAGAAAGGTGAAAGATGGCATGACGTTTAGTAAGCCATTGGGATTGATTGCGATAGGTCAGTTCTTAGAATAGATATACATTGCAGTGTGGATTTCCATAGGCTAGTTCTTAGAATAGATATACATTGCAGTGTGGATTTCGATAGGCGAGTTCTTAGAATAGATATACATTGCAGTGTGGATTTCCATAGGTCAGTTCTTAGAATAGATATACATTGCAGTGTGGATTTCCATAGGCTAGTTCTTAGTATAGATATAAACTGCAGTGTGGATTGCGATAGGTCAGTTCTTAGTATAGATATACATTGCAGTGTGGATTGCGATAGGTCAGTTCTTAGAATAGATATACATTGCAGTGTGGATTTCCATAGGCTAGATCTTAGTATAGATATAAACTGCAGTGTGGATTGCGATAGGTCAGTTAGTATAGATATAAATTGCAGTGTGGATTGCGATAGGTCAGTTCTTAGAATAGATATACATTGCAGTGTGGATTTCCATAGGCTAGTTCTTAGTATAGATATAAACTGCAGTGTGGATTGCGATAGGTCAGTTCTTAGTATAGATATACATTGCAGTGTGGATTGCGATAGGTCAGTTCTTAGTATAGATATACATTGCAGTGTGGATTGCGATAGGTCAGTTCTTAGAATAGATATATATTGCAGTGTGGATTGCGATAGGTCAGTTCTTAGAATAGATATACATTGCAGTGTGGATTTCGATAGACGAGTTCTTAGTGTAGATATAAACTGCAGTGTGGATTTCTATAGGCTAGTTCTTAGTATAGAAATAAACTGCAGTGTGGATTTTAATAGACCAGATCCTAGCACTGATGTAAACTACTGGGATGGCTCTCGATAGACCAGATCTTAGAAGTCAACTGCTGTGTGGACTTCGATACGTTAAGTGTTGGCACAGATGTAAACTTTCGTGTGGATTTCAATACGTTACCTGTTGGCACAGATGTAAACTTTTGTAATGGATTTGACAGGGCAATCTCTTAGCATGGGTGTCAACTGTTAGGATGAGTTTCTGTCGACATAGATGCAAATTGTCGTATGGATTTCGGAAGGACAGCTCTGGGCATGATTGTAAACTAAGGAGATGGATTTATGAATTAGCATAGATGTAAACTACTGTATGCATTTTGATATGCAAGCTCTTGACATAGAGTAAACTACTGTATGGATTTCGATATGCAAGCTCTTGACATAGATGTAAACTACTGTATGGATTTCGATATGCAAGCTCTTGACATAGATGTAAACTACTGTATGGATTTCGATATGCAAGCTCTTGACACAGATGTAAACTACTGTATGGATTTCGATATGCAAGCTCTTGACACAGATGTAAACTACTGTATGGATTTCTATAAGCGAGTTCTTCGCACAGACGTAAACTGCTCCGATAGCTAGATTTCGACAGAGCAACAACACTTTAGCAAACTTACGATCTCAAAATTCATCTCGCGGCGTGATCTCGCGGGGAACGTGACTTGTAGTACAAGAGCCCTCTTTGAAAGCCCTTATTCTTAACGCAGGGCTCCAAACTGCATTTGCATTAAAGGTTCGAGTACAGCTGACGCAATGAAACAAAACGTCCCACTTCACTAGCGTCGCCCGATGCGCCAAACAGTAGAGTTAAGTGCCCTTTTAATACGTGTTCTAAACGCTAGAAGCACACCCCTCTCTCTCCCCAAAAATAAACTGAAGTATCAGTAATGTGGTTCGGGGTAAGGGGAAAACGCTTTTGAAAAGCGAACACATGTTTGATTGCTTTTAAAATTATACTTAGTCTGTGTTGTTTTATTATTTGCAGTTTGGCAGATTTTTCTCATTCGATAATTGAAGTTGATATCTCTACAGCAATGGCACTTAAAGAATGAGGGCAGAAAAGTAGGGGTCGATATGGATCAGGGTTTTTTTTTTAAAATGTGTTCGCACGCTTCTCTCTCTCTCTCTCTCTCTCTCTCTCTCTCTCTCTCTCTCTCTCTCTCTCTCTCTCTCTCTCTCACACACACACACTCACACACACATACCCTCTCGATGTATATATGTATGTGTGTGTGTGTTTGGGAGATAATGTGTTTAAGAGTGCGTTTGAGAGAGCGTGTGCATGTATAATGGTTTTTGTTTAATTTATTTTTAATTAGATACATATTTTGATAGTCTTTTTGACAAGTAAAACAGATTAGATAAATTTTGTAAAAAATATTATTTCTGAATTAATATTAATAAATTGTTCCCTGGTTATATTTAGAGGGGAAAAGCAGCATTTCCTTGTTTTATCTGAACCTTCTGGTTTACTGATTATAAACTGCTATGACCGTGGTAAACGTGAGAAGTATCTACCACAGTATGTAAGAGTAAGCAATACACTGCATTCCATTGATGTATGGTGGCAAGGTATGCTGACTACAGTGAGCAATTTCTGGTACAGGGAAGTTACTGGAAATTGCTACAATTGTTCTGCTTGATGGGGCTAATACAGCGAAGGAGCGCCCAGGTTAGTCTCGAGAGAATAGCAGCAAATCAGTGTTCTATAATTTGAGGAGGAAATCTTGTGGAATTGACAGTAGTAATGTGAACAATAAACTTGTGGATTTAATACAAAAGCACATGAAAGACTACTGAGACAGCTCCTAAACCAGATTGTGTAGAAACTATTATCACTTATCTCTAATAACTCCATTTCTGTTCTCTGATAAGATCTATCTTGTGCATTGTATTGACACTAAATTGTTGAATGTGTTTTGGAATATAAGACTATATAGAAAATTATTTGAATGTGGTTTTTTGGAAATGTTGATGTGAAGTAATTTTTTCATTGTATATGTTATAGGTACATTTGATTGTAAATTTAATAAATTTATTGTTAAATATATTGACCTTCTTACATATATTGATAACCTTATGTTGGAGAAGAAAGTGGATAGATGGGAGCTCTCTAAAATAATTGTTAAAAGACGGATTTATCTTCTCCTTTATTAAGAAGTTTTCCGCCTATGGAAATATTGTGTGACGATAAAGGTTTGTATTTAATGTTGTGAAAGAAAGAAAACATTTACATATCTGTCAAGTGAGATGAGTGGTGTCTGCTGAAGAATTATTAATACTATAAATTAAGATTCCTATTAACTATGGATGATTAAATAAATAATAATAATCATAACCATTAACTAGGTGGCGTTGGCATCACACATGCATTATCTATTTTTGGTGTCCTCAAATAGATTATTGCATTCTGTATCTAACAGTAGTGTACCCACTTTTTTTTGCTTTTAAATTTTATTACATACCCTTGTTTTTAAAAAGTGTAATTCTTTTAATTATTTTAAACAGATTACAATCTTTCCTTTCCGAACGTAAATTATTACTTTCTCTTTTCTTATATTATCTATATTATCTCCCCCTTCTGGAAACAGTCTATTACTTTCCTTGATTCACATAGTATAATTCTTTTCCATTTTTAAATATCTCAATACCTTTACTTTTAAATAGATTTTTTTTGTCTTTTATTTCTTTAAATAGCATATTAGTGTGTTACTTTTTTTTAATTGCATATTACCCATTCAAAATATAGTAAATTAATATTGCCTTTCTTTTCCTTAAATGGATTATCTTTTCTTTTAAAAAAAAAAACAATATTACTTTCCTTTCTTTAAATAATTTTACCGTTCCCTTTCTATAAATAGCGTAACTTTCCTTTCTTTAAATAATTTTACCTTTCCCTTTCTATAAATAGCGTAACTTTCCTTTCTTTAAATAATTTTACCTTTCCCTTTCTATAAATAGCGTAACTTTCCTTTCTTTAAATAACTTTACCTTTCCCTTTCTATAAATAGCGTAACTTTCCTTTCTTTAAATGGTTCTATCGTTCCTTACTTTAAATGGTATTATCTCTTTCTTTCCTTTTAAGGGCATATTACCTTTTACTTCTTTAAGCAATTTATCACCTTCCCACCCTTTAAATAATGTTTTACCTGAAAGAAACAGCCAGAAATCATAAATTAGAAGTAAGTTTTGAAGTTGTTATCGCTTAGCGCAGTTCTTGTCCTCTTTCGATCAGTGTCCTTTCTGTAAATAAATAAATGCACGGACCATTCTTCCAGTGCCTGAGTTTCAACACGAAGTCAAAGATCAGTAAAATCATAACGAATATCCCAGGGAGATAAATTTGATCAGATCTTGTGCACCACAAAGACAAAGCCCAGGGTTTAGTTCAAGCAGAAGTTTCTATCTTCACAACTCTTCTCTCCAATAGGAATTATTCCCAGGCTTTCTCAGTCTAGCCGAATGACATTCTCAAACTGAAACCAGGAATCTGCATGTTTCCTGAATCTTTTAGTCTAATATTATATATCTTCCATGGGCGACGGGGGGGGGGCAGTGGGATAAGGAGGGAGAATCATGTTCACTGGACTTCTGTACTACATGCAGTGATTTCACTTGCTGTATCGCGTTCATTAAGCAAATTATTAATTTGCCGTTTCGTTTTGTTTATATAACTATCTTACATACAATAGCCAAAAAGACGATCTTAACTCATATTACTTGCTTGCCTCATGAAAAACGACTTCTCTAGATTCCCGCATGCAGATGTTTGTCCCTGTTCCATCCAAATCTCCGTCAAGGGGAGCCACTCAATCAGTGATTGATAACGAGCACTTATCCACAGCAAATAATTATACTAATGAGATGTTAGACTTACTTCTGTCAATTTATTCAGTTGTTAATTTCATTTTTAAAATAATTATACTAATGAGATGTTAGACTTTGTCACAGTCTGATAAAATTGTCCGACTTCGTGACCCACTAGCCTTGTTTACTTCAAATTCGAATATTTGAAACCCTTGGCCCTTTGTTCAAAGCTTCCTTTTTCTAGGTGCTTCTAGAACAGGTCAAGATGTTATGTAACTTTAGGACCATTGTCCAGTTCTCGAACCAACCACATGCTTTGCGAACAGTCACGTGATACGCAATATACCTTTCTATATATGTACCCACACGCTTCCGCTCCCTCACTTCGAGCACATTTTAGCTAATTCCATCAGCTTACTCGGGTCGTGAGAGGCAGCCGGCGCCATAGAGAATCAAGGTACCCTTCGACTTCTCTCAAAGGTATCATTTCATTTAATAGTATTTGCCTATGTATTGTTTAAGTATGTATTTGTGCTATGTATTATATGATTTCCATATACACTTGAGCATGGTTCAGAGAAATAGCTGAAAACCTATAAGTTACGAAATATAAATTTATTGTGACCCTTTTTCCATTTTGTACTTTAATTTATATTGTTTAATTCACTAAGAGCCAGAATGCTGCGCTCGATATGAATTCTTCATGTAATTCAATTATTGCGTGTAATTTTAATTGTAAATTGTGAAGCGCTCTGTCGGCTTGAATTACCCCTTGTATGAACATTAATTTAACGTTGTATCTATTTTATTGCTTCATACGTCATGACTGTTAAATGGAACACCTGTGAGACGATTATATTGTAAGCGACGCGAGGTCGAAACTCTTTGTTCAGCGCATTTAATTGAGCCATGCCTAGGTAGGACCTGTTAGGTTGAGAATTATATCCAAACACGTTGCATCCACAGGTCGGCTCATGGTTCATGTTCACCCATGCCTCACCTGCACTAGCTTATTGGTGTAAGCGTGTCGAAATCCACTCTGAGGGCCATGCTGCAAAAATTCCAGTTCCTAGCCACTAACAAAGGGACATCATTCCTTATGCACCACGTGTGTCGTTAAAGGGGGACTGAGGGAACGAACCGGCATGACTGAGTGTTGAGACCAAGGATACAAGAATAGAGCTAAGTGCAAAATCAAGTGTACAGATCTCAAAGGAACACTTTCCTGGCAATTTAGATTGACAAAAATCAGGCATAGGCGCGTAAAGACAGAGTGAAGACTATTCGCGTTGCATTCGATTTATTGTTAATTTGTTAAACTTTATTAAATCTTATTTTCTTTGTTAATACCTCTTAGTAGTTGATTTCTATGCACAATAGACCAATTAGATTAATTCTTAGATTTGAATGGGGGCGGATGAGCAGAAAGATTGATGACGAGTGCATATTAATTTAGAGGGATTTAACTGTTTTCAAATCTAGCTAAAAGTTCGCAGTTTATTAGTCTGTAAATTTGTCGTCTGAACTACAAGACGCACTTTTAATTAGTCAGATAATAAATTGAGCAACCAGTCTGCGTAGAATATGAGAGGAAGAATTAATTATATTTAAAGTCTTTTAATTATTCTAAGCAGGGTCTTTAAATAAATACTGGAAACGTAACAAGTGTGGGTCGTCGCGGGATTGATATGTATTAAATTGTAACTTGTAACATTTTTATACATAGGGCGTATCATAAACCTAGAAACGAACGAACAGAAATTGCCAATTGTTCTTTTGATTTTTGTATCACTGATTTTCTTTGCTTTTGTTGTGACATGTGCATGTATTCTTTTGCAGAGTAGCGTGCATGTTAGTTAATATATGTTTAAGCGTAGTTAAGCATTATGTTAGCTAATTGATGATTTATTTAGTATTGTGTTACTGAGTACTTCATTGTGAGGAGTCGAAGGTTATACCGCCAGCTAGGAGAGTTATCGGTAGTAACAGACTTCGGACTATTATATTTAGGGTGCTAGATATAATGTGTAATGTTGTATGGTAGGAGCCGTGACATTACGAAAGTCTTGGAACAGCGGACACTGTGACAAGCAGGTGAAACGTGTAAAGAGTTAACGCGTAATTTATTTCGGAAGGTGTTCTGAGTAAATTAAATAATTTTTGTAAGGTTGTAGCCTAAAAGTTATTTTCGGGATAAGCGGAGTTATCGCCGACGGTTAAAACACACAATTCACGGGAGACATTTTTATTGTAGCCAGCGCGCTAAGACAGTAAAATGGATCTAGAGCAGGTTATTGAAAATCTGAAAAGGAATGGTTCCTTATTAGGACACCAAGGTGACGAACTGACGAACTACATTAGAACCGAGCTAGTCAAAAAAGAGCAAGCGGATCTAGAGAGAGAGAAGCGAGCAGACGAACGAGAAATGAAAAAGTTAGAAGCCGAAACGAAAAAGCTAGAGGCTGAAACTGAAGCTAAAAAGCTAGAAACTGAGGCTAAACGCATAGAAGCTGATACGGAAGCAAAGCGCATTGCAGCTGAAACAAAACGGCTAGAATTAGAAGTGAAGAAGTTAGAACTTACTAATCCAAACCGTGATCGCAGAAGCAGTGGTGATTCGCATTCTAGCGATGGAAATAATCACAGTAGAATTGAAAACATCATTCCAAAGATAAATATGGTCCCATTTGATGAGAACAAAGATCAAATAGACGCGTATTTAAAAACGTTTGAAAAGTTAGCCAGAGCAACAAACATTCCAGCGGAACATTGGGCGATAAATTTATCGGGATTATTGCAGGGCAGTGCGAAAAACGAGTTCAATAAGCTTAGCGATTCTGAGTCAGATAATTACGACACAGTCAAGGCCGCATTATTGAAACGTTACAAACTCACAGCCGACACATACCGACGTAAGTTTAAACAGGCCACGAAAGCCAGTTCAGAGACGCACGCACAGTACATACGACGCGTCACGGACTTGTTCCAAAGATGGATAGATCTAGCTGAAACTCCACAGACATACGCAGGTCTTAGGGATGAAATGATAAAGGACCACATTCTCGGGTCATACAAATCAGATCTACTGATTCACTTAGCAATAAGGGAAAAATCTACGCTAGAGGAGATAGGCAACGCCGCCGATCGCTTTGATGACGCACATTCTCAATTCTCGAACGCACACGCGAACAACAAGTCTCGACCGAACGAACCGCAGACTCGAAAGGATAAGAAAAATGACGGGAAGGCACCTAGTGAGCGTGATGATAAAACATCTAAACCCGACACTAAAAACAGGTCCGACAAACAGAAAGATAAAAAGAATCTTGCATGTTACACTTGTGGTGATAGTGGCCATTTTTCACGAACATGTCCTGAAAAGAAAACAGCTAAGGTTTACGCAGTAGAAAGTCATACACCTAAAACAGAAAAGTCGAATCGAACACCAGTACAGGCAAACGGTCACGATACAATCGCTTTGCTTGATACAGGGTGTGAGCTAGACGCTATTGTAAATGCATCATTAGTTAACCGTACCGACTACACAGGGGAGACAATCTCTGTCACCTTTGCAAACGGCGAACAAGACATTTTACCAGTAGCTGAAGTCTCGATTGTTTCAGACTTTGTAGAAGGAACAGTCAAAGCGGCAGTTATGGAAAACTCACCGCATGACGTGATCCTTGGTTGCAAGTATGTTTTGCCGTGCAAAAAACAAACTTCAACTGAACCACCACTGGTTAACGCTGTAACCAGAGCAGCGAGTAGTAAAGACAAATCTGTAACTGCACCGATGTCTGCCGCACCAGCCGTAGATAAAGCAACAGTTAGCGAGATTAAAATATTACAAGCTGAGGACGAAACACTAGACAAGTTACGCAGACAAGCTGTACTTGTTAGTGACGTCAACACTGACGATTCGAATAAGAAAGCGTGCATTATTCTGAAAAAGGGTTTATTGTACCGCTATTCGAAAGTGGGAGACGAATTTCGGAAACAATTAGTCGTTCCACAAACCAAACGAAATGACGTATTACGATTAGGTCATGAGAGTCTTTTTGGTGCACACATGGGTGTACAAAAAACAACTAGTCGTATTACAAGTGAGTTTTATTGGCCGGACATCACTGCCGATATCCGTAGATTCGTGTTAAGTTGCGACACATGCCAGAGAACACAGTCTAAAAATTCAATCAGACCCGCACCGTTAGGAGAGCCTGAACTGATCAGTGAACCCTACAAGCGCGTAGCATTGGATTTGATTGGGCCTATAATACCCACATCAACGAGAGGTAATCGATACGTGCTGACCACTATTGATTACGCAACAAGATTCGCCGACGCAGTACCATTGAAAAATATTGATACTGAAACTGTCGCCGAAGCCCTTTTCGGTCTTTGGAGTCGTGTTGGAATTCCTACTGAAATTTTGACGGATCAGGGGAGTCAATTCATAGGCAACGTAATGAAGGAAGTAAATCGTTTACTTTCCATCAAACATCTTACTTGCACACCATACCACCCCCAGGCAAATGGTCTGATTGAAAAATACAATGGGACATTAAAAACAGCACTTAAAAAGCTCGCCACAGATAAACCGAAAGACTGGGACAGATACATCCCTGCCCTACTATTTGCATATAGGGAGGTGCCACAATCTTCCACCGGGTTTTCACCATTTGAGCTACTTTACGGACGTACTGTACGCGGACCGATGATGATTTTGAAGGCACTTTGGACTGATGAAAAGACAGATGACGAAGTTAAAACAACTTATACATATGTCACTGACTTAAGAAACCGTCTTGAAACTATAGGCAAGATAGCACGGGAAAACTTGACGATAGCTCAGTCTAGACAGGCAGAATATTACAATAAGCACACCAAACCTAGAGAATTTGAAGTTAATGACAAAGTGTTACTGTTGCTTCCTGAAGCACATAACAAACTTCAGATGAAATGGAAGGGGCCCTTTGTAGTTACCGCCAAGCTAGGGGGACTGAACTATAAGGTGCAGACAGGAAAGAGAGAGAAAATCTTTCATGTTAACCTACTCAAAAAGTACATAAGCCGTGAGGATCAAACCACTCAAGCTGATTTTGTCGTAGCGACGATAGTTACAGAGGACGAGGGGGAGACTGATTGCGTCACTGGTACTTTACCAAACTGTCCTCTACAGACGGACGAAACTGTCAAAGACGTTAGGGTAAATGAAGCCTTGACAGAAAGACAGAAAGAAGAAGTGAATAAATTGCTCAATGAGTTCTCATCTACTCTGACAGACAAACCAGGGTTGACAGACTTAATAGAATTTTCACTGAAGCTGACTGACAACAAACCGATACGTTTGAAGCCGTATCCGTTGCCACACGCTAAGATAGATGACGTTAGACGTGAGATTAAGACTATGCTAGATCTAGGGGTCATAGAGAAGACTGACAGTGCCTACGGATCACCCATCGTGTTGATTAAAAAACGTGATAACTCGCTCCGTTTTTGCGTAGACTACCGCAAACTCAATCAAGTGACAGAGTTTTGTGCCGAACCTCTTCCTGATCCGGATCTCATCTTCACTAAGCTAGCTAACGCTCATTACTATACCAAAATAGATTTGTCACGCGGTTTTTGGCAAATCAAGGTCAAGGACACTGATCGACACATACTAGCTTTCACTACACCAGTAGGAAACTACACATGGAAAGTTATGCCTTTCGGAGTTTCAAACGCTCCAAGCATTTTTTCTAAGATGATGCGGTCATTGTTAGAACCACTGTACGGACGTGGAGTTGAGAACTTCATGGATGATTTAATTCTAGGCACCCAGACATGGGAGGAGCACTTGACACTCTTACGAGACGTGCTAGCCAGATTAAAGCAAGCCAACCTCACTGCCCGCCCTACGAAGTGTGAAATAGCACAATTCTCCTTAGACTTCTTGGGACACAAGTTGAGTCATGGAACTATGTCGCCAAGTGAAGCTAAGATAGCACAACTTAAGGACACTTCACAACCGCTAACAAAAACACAAGTTAGAAGTTTTCTTGGTCTTGCTAATTACTACAGAAAATTCGTACCAGATTTTAGTGCCATTGCATGTCCTCTGACTGACTTGACACGTAAGAATATGCCTACAAAAGTAGTGTGGACTGATGCATGCCAAAACGCTTTTGACACACTGAAATCTAGACTGACTTCAGATTTAGTTGTTAAACTGCCAGATCTGACAAAACCATTCTTGTTAAGGACTGATGCTAGCAACACAGGATTAGGAGCAGTGTTATTACAAGAACACAATGACACCAAACACCCAGTTGCATATGCAAGCCGTAAACTCACAACTACTGAACAGAAATATTCCACCAGTGAAAAGGAATGTCTTGCAATAGTTTGGGCCATAAAAAAGTTCGAAAACTATTTGTACGGAAAAACCTTTGTCATTGAGTGCGATCACCAGCCGTTGGCCTTTCTCGGACAGGCGCAATTTACGAACAGCCGTTTAATGCGTTGGTCTTTGTTTCTGACACAGTATGACGCAAATATTCATTACATCAAAGGGTCTTTGAATGTTGGCGCAGATTACATGAGTCGTGCTTGATGCCATCAAGTGCCGGTACTGATAGAATGTTGTTTAATCAATTAACTGAACCCTACGGATTCCTTCCTGTAAATATGAAATATAGTTGCACACTTTATTTCTAGGAATGTTGAAATTTTTTTGTGTAAATTTTTCTTCATTGTGGACTTCTACATTTTATCATACATAATTTGTAGGAGGCATTTTATCTTTGGCAAGATAAACGCCTCAAAAGCAAGGGGGTGTCACAGTCTGATAAAATTGTCCGACTTCGTGACCCACTAGCCTTGTTTACTTCAAATTCGAATATTTGAAACCCTTGGCCCTTTGTTCAAAGCTTCCTTTTTCTAGGTGCTTCTAGAACAGGTCAAGATGTTATGTAACTTTAGGACCATTGTCCAGTTCTCGAACCAACCACATGCTTTGCGAACAGTCACGTGATACGCAATATACCTTTCTATATATGTACCCACACGCTTCCGCTCCCTCACTTCGAGCACATTTTAGCTAATTCCATCAGCTTACTCGGGTCGTGAGAGGCAGCCGGCGCCATAGAGAATCAAGGTACCCTTCGACTTCTCTCAAAGGTATCATTTCATTTAATAGTATTTGCCTATGTATTGTTTAAGTATGTATTTGTGCTATGTATTATATGATTTCCATATACACTTGAGCATGGTTCAGAGAAATAGCTGAAAACCTATAAGTTACGAAATATAAATTTATTGTGACCCTTTTTCCATTTTGTACTTTAATTTATATTGTTTAATTCACTAAGAGCCAGAATGCTGCGCTCGATATGAATTCTTCATGTAATTCAATTATTGCGTGTAATTTTAATTGTAAATTGTGAAGCGCTCTGTCGGCTTGAATTACCCCTTGTATGAACATTAATTTAACGTTGTATCTATTTTATTGCTTCATACGTCATGACTGTTAAATGGAACACCTGTGAGACGATTATATTGTAAGCGACGCGAGGTCGAAACTCTTTGTTCAGCGCATTTAATTGAGCCATGCCTAGGTAGGACCTGTTAGGTTGAGAATTATATCCAAACACGTTGCATCCACAGGTCGGCTCATGGTTCATGTTCACCCATGCCTCACCTGCACTAGCTTATTGGTGTAAGCGTGTCGAAATCCACTCTGAGGGCCATGCTGCAAAAATTCCAGTTCCTAGCCACTAACAAAGGGACATCATTCCTTATGCACCACGTGTGTCGTTAAAGGGGGACTGAGGGAACGAACCGGCATGACTGAGTGTTGAGACCAAGGATACAAGAATAGAGCTAAGTGCAAAATCAAGTGTACAGATCTCAAAGGAACACTTTCCTGGCAATTTAGATTGACAAAAATCAGGCATAGGCGCGTAAAGACAGAGTGAAGACTATTCGCGTTGCATTCGATTTATTGTTAATTTGTTAAACTTTATTAAATCTTATTTTCTTTGTTAATACCTCTTAGT
This sequence comes from Sinotaia quadrata, assembly GCA_028829895.1. NCBI lineage: Eukaryota > Metazoa > Mollusca > Gastropoda > Architaenioglossa > Viviparidae > Sinotaia > Sinotaia quadrata. Next base: position 45,247,636 of record CM054177.1, on the reverse strand, counting down.
AGTTGATTTCTATGCACAATAGACCAATTAGATTAATTCTTAGATTTGAATGGGGGCGGATGAGCAGAAAGATTGATGACGAGTGCATATTAATTTAGAGGGATTTAACTGTTTTCAAATCTAGCTAAAAGTTCGCAGTTTATTAGTCTGTAAATTTGTCGTCTGAACTACAAGACGCACTTTTAATTAGTCAGATAATAAATTGAGCAACCAGTCTGCGTAGAATATGAGAGGAAGAATTAATTATATTTAAAGTCTTTTAATTATTCTAAGCAGGGTCTTTAAATAAATACTGGAAACGTAACAGACTTACTTCTGTCAATTTATTCAGTTGTTCAGATTCATTTTAAAAATAATTTGAAAATACCTGGCAATAAATAGGATAGCAGTAACGTGTGAAAAATCATATCTTGCGTTAACTCTTTCTATACTGCCAACAAAATGACGTAGTGACATCAACATCTTCTATATAGGTGAACAGTATAAAAAGGTTAAAATTAAAAAAGAAAATTCTATTTTATGATGAAAAGTTTAGGACATGCATGTTTGTATCAAAGTAACTCTCAATCTCACGTCATAGAGAACGAAGCTATTACTGAAAATCTCACGTCATAGAGAATGAAGCTATTACTGAAAATCTCACGTCATAGAGAATGAAGCTATTACTGAAAATCTCACGTCATAGAGAACGAAGCTATTACTGAAAATCTCACGTCATAGAGAACGAAGCTATTACAGAAAATCTCACGTCATAGAGAACGAAGCTATTACTGAAAATCTCACGTCATAGAGAACGAAGCTATTACTGAAAATCTCACGTCAATTAATTAATGCATTCAAAAGATTTAGAAGTTATTAAACGCTCGCGCGCGCATGTGATTCGCTACAATATGCGTTCGCTCAGACACCCTGCATGAAGCCATGCGGAACACTTTTCTACCTGTTATTTTGTTTGTGCTCCACGCTAAAGATAGCCTACCTGCCATTCTAATCTAGTTTCAGCCTCCGAGTGATGTCATTAACATACCTAGTTTTGAAATAGCTAACAGGTCTCAACAGTTGTGCTTTACAATAATTGGGGAAATCTACTGGTATGTGAGCACAACTCCCCTTAAGTATATATACACTATCAGAAGACAAAGACAAATCTGCGACTCGGATCATTGATTGAACAATCTTACGAATGTCATTCTGCAATCTCGCCATTCTAAACAATTAAATGAAAGATAAGGAGGGGGGAAATTCCACGAGATCGTAACAGATATATTGTTGACATTAATGTCTTGCGTTTGTTTATTCTGATTTTGCACAGACTAATCTCTAGCTCTCTCTCACTCTTTCCTTTCTTTCTTAAAGGGTGTAAAAAACCAGTCGGCCACTACCAAAGATAGTTGACCAAATCATGTTATTTAATAAAATGTTTGGATAGGAAAAATTATTGACCAAAATTTTTATAATAATCTCTTCGCTCTCACATCACTGTGGACAGTGGCGCTTCTTGATGTAAAATTACGCAAGTTTCTCCGTAAAATTTATGTCACCCTAGGAATTTTATATCCGGCAATTAGTGGACTCAGCAGGACCTAAACTAGGTATCTGATATTCCGTAATTAGTGGACTCAACAGGAACTAACCTAGGTATCTGATATTCCGTGATTAGTGGACTCAACAGGACCTAACCTAGGTAATCTGATATCCGGCAATTAGTGGACTCAACAGGACCTAACCTAGATATCTGATATCCGGCAAATAGTAGACTCAATAGGACCTATTTCATGCAATTAATGGACTCAGTAGGACCCGATCTAGATATTCAATATCTAACAGTTAATGGACTAATCAAGATCTAACCTAGAGTTTCTATAACCGGCAATTTGTGACAGAACAGGACTTTTAAAGATTCTATGATATCCGTTGGTTTAATCGACTGGTCAGGCAATAATTCACTCTTGGGTTTAAACTGCGTGCGCACACACAGAATAAATAAATGAATGAAAGCCGGATTAGTGGACGAGTTTACCCGATGTACGGTAGGGTGGTAATACCATGACTTGCCACCCTTCCCATGCTTAGCTACTGCAGCTGATTCAATAGAGACAGTCGGTAGATGAATTGCACCATCGCTTTTTTGTATCCAGTCAGTTTACCGAAGCTCCAGGCAGCAGATGCTCTGACAGGTGGCAAAGTATTTATAGAACTGCTTATCCACCTCTACAGAGGTTTTCACAAAAACAGTGAACTGCTTGTAATGACGAGAGCAAATGGAGAGTGTTTCGCAATCACCTGTTTTTCGTGTGTAAAGATCTAATAGATAGATATAGATAGATAGATAGACAGACAGGCAGACAGACAGATAGATAGATAGATAGATAGACAGACAGACAGACAGATAGATAGGTAGGTAGGTAGGTAGGTAGATAGATAGATAGATAGATAGATAGATAGATAGATAGATAGATAGATAGATAGATAGATAGATAGATAGATAGATAGATAGATAGATAGATAGATAGATAGATAGATAAGTTGACTTATTTATTGATGGGATTAATTGCTCTTTGCTAAGTGTGGTAGCCCTTGAATAGACCAATTATTTCAAACTGTAAATGTTATGCAAGTATATTCCTATTAATTCCATAATGCGTGTATACGTTGTAATTGTGTGTTATTAGCATTAGTGAATTACTTTAACAATTCATTTCAGTAATTTTTATGCAACTATTTCCTGCCTGGAATGAAAGAGAGAAAATAAACAGTTTTCTCTTAATGCCTCTGAGTATTTGTTCGTTATTTGTTTGCTTATTTTAGACTTTAGATAACTTTCACACTAGTTGGCTCTATTTCACAGTTCAGTTTAGATATGATTTTTTTTTTAAATTACCCTTTCTTCTCCCCCACCCACCACGTCCCCCGCGGTGTTGTTGCACAACCAGACTTCTAACTGTCAAGGTTCGCATTCATCACCTATTTCTGTATGACGTATTTTTGTGTCTTGAGAATGATAAACACCTTGGAGAGCCCACTCTCTGCAAATCTCAACAGTCCGAAATGTTTGGCGCGATCTACCTAAATTTACCTACAACTGTTCTAGTTTAGTACGTTAACATTTTCTCGTGTGATACTCCGAAATATTTAGATTCGGTTGGCTGAGTAAGTAACATTTTCTGATTTGATATGTGAGGCTTTAATTATAAAAGCCAGACTGTTTAGATTCGGTACGCCAAGCCTTTGATTCGGTGCGCCAAGCTATTTTGAATCAGTACGCCAAGCCTTTGATTCGGTACGCCAAGCTATTTTATATCAGTACGCCAAGCCTTTGATTCGGTACGCCAAGCTATTCTGATTCGGTACTCCAAGCAATTTTGAATCAGTACGCCAAGCCTTTGATTCGGTACGCCAAGCTATTCTGATTCGGTACTCCAAGCTATTTTAAATCAGTAGGCCAAGCCTTTGATTCGGTACGCCAAGCTATTTTAAATCAGTACGCCAAGCCTTTGATTCGGTACGCCAAGCTATTCTGATTCGGTACTCCAAGCAATTTTGAATCAGTACGCCAAGCTATTCTGATTCGGTACTCCAAGCAATTTTGAATCAGTACGCCAAGCCTATGTTTTGATATGTCAAGCTATTTTGAATTGGTACAGCAAGTTATTTTGAATCAGTATGCCAAGCTATTTTGAATCTGTATGCCAAACTTGTGATTTGGTACACCAAGCTATTTTGAATCGATATGTCAGGCGTTTGATTCGGTATGCCAAGCTATTTAGAACTGGTATGCCAAGCCTTTGATTCAGTGTGCCAAGCTATTTTGATTCCTGCCAAGCCTTTGATTAGGTACACCAAGCTATTTTGAATCGGTATGCCAAACCTTTGATTAGGTACACCAAGCTATATTGAATCGGCAAGCCAAGCCGTTGATTCGGTATTTTGAATTGGTTCGCCAAGCCTTTGGTTCAGTGCGCAAAGCAATTTTGATTCGATACGCCAAGCCATTAATTCGGTTTGCCAAGCTATTTTGAATTGGTATGCCAAGCCTTTGATTCAGTATGCGAAGCTATTTGGATTTGGTACACCAAGCTATTTTGATCAAGTACATCAAGCTATTTTGAATTGATATACCAAGTCTTTGATTCATCACAACAAGGTGTTTTGAATCAGTATGTCAAGCCTTTAATACAAAATACCAAGTTATTTTGAATCGGTATGCCAAGCCTTTGATTCGGTATTCCAATCAATTATAAATCAGTACGCCAAGTTATTTTGAATCAGTACGGCAAGCTATTTTGATTTGGTACGCCAAACTGTATTCAGTTTGAACGCAAAAAAATGTCCTGATTTTGGTGCGTCCAATGTTCTTGGTTTTTTTGTGCAAAAATTGGCTCTAGTTGTTTGTATCAAATTGTTCTGGTTACCAAGATCAACCTTGTTGGTTTTGTGGCACGTTGCTCGGATTTGCTGGATAATTCTTTTCTGGCTTCTGTGGTGTGCCAAACTATTTTGAGTTGACACAACATTAAATGTTTATGTCTGACAAAGTTTTGATGTGATTGGATCGACTTGGATTTCTGGACTTGAAAAATGAACAGTTTCTAATAGAATTTGTGGAAAATTAGCAATATTTGTGCTAACACTCGACAAACATAAGCAATTATTCCTGTATGATTATTTTTCTTAAAAAATGAATACTTTAACAATGCTAGTTTTCTTGCATTCCAATTTTTAAAAAATACAAATAAGGGAAATATATAGTTAACTCACCTACAAAGTCTGGGCGAGGAAGGGAAGGGAGTGGGGTTGGAGGAAACTGAGGGAGAGAGTGGGTGGGACTGTTGATGATTAGGTTTGCAAAGTAAAGCCACAGGGCTAACCCATCCTAGCATAACTCCCTCCCCCCACCCCCTAACCTTGACAACGTCTTTGGTAGCAGAACCTGGGGATCTTGTGTATGAGAGTGGCAGCGGCAGCTGGAACTGAAGTCAGTGGCTGGCTTTTTGAGGGATCTCTGTTAGCCGGTATGAAGGGGATGCCTGCCCAACTGATGGAGCTTCCTATTCTTGTTGGAAGGCTGGGTTAGGTGGGGTGGAAAGGGGCGTTACTTGTTTTGATGCACAAAATAATGGCTATTGTGCTAAGTCAAAAGTATTTTAAAACGCATTTCTTGAACGAATTAAAATCAAACTGTGTTTTGGTCGTTGGGGTCAAATAAGAGAGGCGTTTTGTTAACTCTGGGTCTTATCCCGGTCACGAAACACTGGTTCCATTTAAATAAGACGTTTTGTGCATGGTGTTTTTGCAGAAAATAACAAAGAAATGTCACGTGGTGTGCTATGTATGCATTGTTGTTCTACTACACAAATACTTCTGATGTCTGCTGGAAGCAATGCCACTTTTCTTTCATGATGGAATGTACAAGCCATTAGTTGTTGTGGGAAGTGTTGGGGTTATTTATGTGTCTTTGATTTTTTTTTCTTTTAGAAAAGGAAAAACCTCTATATTAAACATAATACCGAAGTTTAGGTTCTTAATTTTATTTATGGGTTTGTTGTTGATTGTTAAATTTAAGTGTTATTCTGGGTTTGGTATTCTTTTTCACATTTGTCATACTAGTTTTGTTTTAGACTGTCGGATTGTTTGTTTGTTAATGTTCTTTTAATAAATTTATATTTAAACGCTGATTTGTTTAATAAAGTAGTTTTGTGTATCTACATGTTCTGTATAATATTAATGTCACTCAGTGTCTTGTATATATAAATATATATATATATATATTTGTTTGTGTGTGTGTGTGTGTGTGTGTGTGTGTGTGTGTGTGAGAGAGAGAGAGAGAGAGAGAGAGAGAGAGAGAGAGAGAGAGAGAGGGAAGATAGTTTGGGGAGTCAGATTAGAGGGAAAGAGATATTCAAATAAATTTTAAAATTAAAATGCGTAATGTTCATAAGTCTAAAGCCTATATTTTCTTCGTCTTGTTATTCTCTTTCAGTAGGTTAAATACAGACCTCTGATATACTAGACATCAATTAGTTATTAAATGAAATGTCAGTAAATGGCTAAACTCGTTTTCTCAGAACTGTCAGATTCCAGCTGCAACTTAAATAATTCATTGGCTTAACAGATCTAAGAACTACTAAATATAATTTATGTCCTCAGTTGTAGCTAAGACTAAGTCAATACACTGGCTCAACAGATCTCAGAACTATTAAGCATCATCTCTGTTCACTGTTGTAACTAAGTCAGTACACTGGCTCAACAGATCTCAGAACTATTAAGCATCATCTCTGTTCACTGTTGTAACTAAGTCAGTACACTGGCTCAACAGATCTAAGAACTAAACATCATCTCTGTTCACTTTTGTAACAAAGTCACTACACTGGCTCAACAGATCTAAGAACTTATCATCTCTGTTCACTGTTGTAACTAAGTCAATACACTGGCTCGACAGATCTAAGAACTTAGCATCATCTCTGTCATCAGTTGTAACTAAATCACTACACTGGCTCAACAGATCTAAGAACTTATCATCTCTGTCATCAGTTAAGTCAATACAGACATCAAAACTACCAGACATCTCCGAGGCTGCAGCTTATATTATAAGTCATGAATCAATTACTTCATAAATAAGATATGGCAATGGGGTCTTTTTTAAATGATTATGTTTTTGATGATATAATAAATTCTGAGCGGAAAAAGTTAGGCGACTTCTCAATGTTGCAAATGGTACGCTACTTGTTAAAGGGGGATTTCATTTGTTGTATGAAGGCTTTATTTGTTGCAGAGGAGTCTATTTGTTGTAAAGAACACACTACCATGGGTTATTTTATTTATTTATTTTTACTTTTATTGAGAGCAGTTTATTTATTCTGATTCGAACTTAGCCAAATCATGTTCTGGAGACAGGTGTACCTTCATATTCCCCGGAGTAATTCCAGCCCAGTCGTTTTCCGAGAGGCTTGGGAATTTGAGAGTTATCTTTCCCGACGTTGTGCTGATAAGTTTGAATTTAGAATTCTGGGCTGTTTCTGTTATTTTATTTTTTTAAATTATTATTTTTATTTTGTAGTAGTATTTTTTTTCTATCCGCGGAGTTTTTTCCTAGTGTAATAATTTTTGGATAACGTTGTATTTTACAGTTCTACCCCCGAGCAGGATTGCTTCTCTCAGGGTGCCAAACTGATCTCTTTTTTTCTTTCTCAGGGTATTTGTCTAATCACGTAAAATCTCGCAATGTTTTCACTCTAAGTTTATTTATGAATTTGTTGGGCGAGTTTTGCGAATGCTCTTCCTGAACTTCACCACGAATTACCATCCCTTTCCACCCAGCCCTTAGCCACACTTTGATTTACGGGGTTAAAGGCTTGCATGTTATCAGCTAACCACTCTGAAGAGTCCCCCATCCCTTACACACACACACACACACACATATATATATATATACGCACCTCCGTTTTGTCCAAATTGTATTGGTGGTGGGATTAAAAATGTGTGATGCAGGCTTTTCTACGCCTTTCAGCAAAATTGTCTCCCCCTTCTTGTAAACTACATGTACAGCTTTGATTTATGGATATGTTGTAGTGTGGATGTTAGCAGAGAGCTCTTTGACTTTCTTTCTAGTGTAAGTTACTGAATGCGATATGGCCAGGATAATGAAAGTGAATGGTGATACTAATCACACACTCGTTATAATTAGAAGGTGAATGGTGATACTAATCACACACTCGTTATAATTAGAAGGTGAATGGTGATACTAATCACACACTCGTTATAATTAGAAGGTGAATGGTGACACTAATCACACACTCGTTATAATTAGAAGGTGAATGGTGATACTAATCACCCTCTCGTTATAATTAAAAGAAGGTGAATGGTGATACTAATCACACACTCGTTATAATTAGAAGAAGGTGAATGGTGATACTAATCACACTCTCTTTATAATTAGAAGAAGGTGAATGGTTTACTAATCACACACTCATTATAATGAGAAGAAGTTGAATCTTGGATTGTTTATCAATTTTGCTATCCATGCTTTGTGTGTCCACTAGGCGGCAGTTATTTATTGGGGTGGCTGCTAAAACTGTTCTATAACGCTTTCACCACTTTTTGTTCCATTGCGGCGAAAGGTGACAGTACAATTGAATATCAAGCCGTCTAAGAAACAATAAACGCTAAAAATGTGCTTAAAAAATATTAAATCAGTATTAAAGCATTTTATTCGTGATCTTAGTGTCAGCAATAGACAGAGTAAGGGGACTTAATTTAAGCAGCAACATTTACAGATGGACGGATTTTGTAGTTAGTAAAATCTCAAGCTCGCTGTTAGCAATAAACAAGTGGTGTTTGTAGACCGATAGTATGCAGTTCGCACAGGTGAAAATAGCAAACAGATGAAATGAGTTCATAATCGACAAAGTTGAAGTGTTAGTCAGGATATTACTGATTGGTAAATAAAATTTAAAGGTATTACCAACCAAAATATTGTCATCTGCCACTGTTAAAATGTCTATTTAGGCCTAGTAGTTGCCATGGCCTATACCCGTCACTCCCTATACCCGTCACTCCCTATACCCGGTTTAAGAAAGCGCCCGATGATGTAACTGATGGGTGATGGACACACAGACAAACAGACAGACAGACAGACAGACACACAGTCAGACAAACTTGGTTTCACATACTGGATAATAAATGGCTCGATAAATCTGGTCCCCAGGTATTTTCATAGGACAAATAGACAAATACGCACATTACACAATGATAGACATAAATATTTAACATAGGACAATAGACAAATACGCACATTACACAATGATAGACATAAATATGAAATGATAAGAATTTAACATAGGACAGTAGACAAATACATACATTACAGAATGATAGACATAAATATGAAATGATAAGAATTTAACATAGGACAGTAGACAAATACATACATTACACAATGATAGACATAAATATGAAATGATAAGAATTTAACATAGGACAATAGACAAATACGCACATTACAGAATAATAGACATAAATATGAAATGATAAGAATTTAACATAGGACAGTAGACAAATACATACATTACAGAATAATAGACATAAATATGAAATGATAAGAATTTAACATAGGACAGTAGACAAATACATACATTACAGAATGATAGACATAAATATGAAATGATAAGAATTTAACAACGAGACGAGCAAAGAAAAATAAACATTTTATAAAACAATAACAGAATTTAACGACAGTAGAGACAAATCAGAAAGTAAAATTTAAAGGTATTACCAACCAAAATAGAGTGACCTGTTGCTAAAAAAAAGAATATATATGTATTTGAAACTAAAAATACAAGTAAATATTTGCAATCAGAGTTTGAGCCTTGTTTACTAATGTAAGCGAAATGGCTCAGACTCAACTAAAACTATATCTGCCGTACCGCTTGCGCTCAGTATATAGGTCTACTGCTGGTCTACTGCTGTTCTACTGCTGGTCTACTATGGCCTGCTATCAACAATAATCGCGTGATTAAAAAAAAAAGAAAGAAGTAGAGGGGGGACGGTTTAAAAAAAAATGCATTTTCAAACATTTCTTCATTGTGTCAGATTGCCAAATGTTAGGAGTAATGATATTTAATAAATTTACACTTTAGTGTCTTTTCTTAAGGGATGGTTTTAAAAAAAAACTGGTTGCTGTTTTTTTTTTTAGTTGAAATTTTTTTTGTCTGATAAAGCGAAAGTAAAATTTAATCATGATTCTAAATACAATTTATGCAAATATCTTAGTCATTGATTCTACTTTACTGAGCTCTTCCTGAAAACGAAAAATGTCATTAATTCCCACCACAAAATATATGCTCATGCACAGAGGTCTGCTCGTGAATGTTCATTGCGTTACCTCCAGAATATTTGTGGGGGGGAGGGGAGTTTCAGGATCTTCATTTAAAACAAGTTTGCTTAAAACCTTGTTTGCGTGCTCGAATGAAATTTTCTTTTTGCAGACTACAGGTAATTCCTGATAAGTAGAAAGCATAAGCTCTCTTCAAAGTGCGCACTCATCAATAATTTCAACTCGCGTTCACTGGTATTTGCTGGATGGTAGTTACGTCAAAAAAGTTCATTAAGCAAGGGTCCTTTAAATGAGTAATTAGTTTAAAGTTGTGAAGGGTTTTTTTTTTGTTGTTGTTGTTAACTTTTTCTTTTTACAAAAATAATGATGACACCACGTGAAACGACTGAAATCGTGACCTCCGAGGTTTTTTTAATTTATGCTGGATGTGTACACGAGAGAGATTCTTTGAAACAGTTTTATATTCTTCATTTCACTTTTTCCACGTAATACGTGCTTTAGGAAAAAGGGGAGAAATTTTAAATGCAGTCATTATTTTTTCAAGATAAAGATTAACCGCTTCCGCAGACCATTTCCTCTCTACATTGGCATTTCCGCATCCATCACTATGGTTACGATGTTGCGGATGTTTGTTTAGTCTCGCAACATGTACAATCTTATCTGATTAAGAGACAGTGAGCGGTGAGGGGAGAGGATGGGGGTGAAGGAATAAAAAGAAGAAAGAGTGAGAGAGAGAGAGTGGAGAAAAAATAAATAAGATAAGTAAGTACACGTGCCACATTTTAGACTCTGTACTTGGGCGGAAATGTGGTGACAGAACTATATTTTGGAGAGCTACTACCTAGTGCAGTGACAGAACGATATTTTGGAGAGTTACTACTTAATGCAGTGACAGAAAGGTATGCTGGAGAGCTACTACTTAATGCAGTGACAGAAAGGTATGCTGGAGAGCTACTACTTAATGCAGTGACAGAAAGGTATGCTGGAGAGCTACTACTTAATGCAGTGACAGAAAGGCATGCTGGAGAGCTACTACTTAATGCAGTGACAGAAAGGTATGCTGGAGAGCTACTACTTAATGCAGTGACAGAAAGGTATGCTGGAGAGCTATGACTGGCGTGAATCTCTCCAGATGGACAGATGAGAATTTTATCTTGACGGTTACTGAACGTGGATTGACTTGCTGCATTTTATTGACTGGTTTTTGGAAACTGTTCAACTCTCTTGTATAATTTACCCTTGGCGGGCAGCATTTTCGTAAACGCAGCGCAAATGTTGAGATCTCAGTTAAATGGCTTCGCTGGCAAAATAAAAATACTGCCAGATCATTAGGATTCCATTATCACAACTACGGCACCTGTAGCATTACCGGAGCTAATGATTTACACTTATTACTGTATTAGCTGCTGATATTTTAATGATTATACATTGGTTTCATTGAAAAGCATTATTATAGAATGCGTTGCCAAATATAGTTACAAGCAGCAATCCGTGTAGGCCTGCCCGACCACATGTCCCAAATTAAGTACTGGTCGGTAAGAAACAAGGAAAATTCCCACTTTAAAACCTTTCTTTCGTTTAAATTTGCGTAACTGAAGTCGTTTAGCAGCGTCTTGAATATCATTACGTCATCTTTCCCTGCATTAATAAAGAATATTGTTTTTAAACTGTGAAGAGTACTTTATGTGTTAATGTGGGTACGTTCACACTTAACGCTGTTGCAAACCGGACACTTACATTTGTGCCGTTGATGTATAGTCACGTCTGTGCTGATCTGAACGACATACCTGTCTGTGCATACATTATATGTATTTATTTAGTACACGCATAGCCTCTGTGTGCACTTGTTATGACTGACCCACTTGTGTCAATATTCTGTGCATAGTGACGTCATTTTAACTTACGATCTGTCAATATTGCATCTGTTTAATCGCTGTTTTGTTTCTCAGTAGCGTGTGTGTTTTGACATCCAATTGAAGTGGCTGTTGTCCCAAACAAATTCTTGTCGATATTATTGTGTATTTTGACATCATTTTGACCCGGCTGTTGTTCCCAGCAAACTCTTGTCAATATTTTGTGTATTCTGACATCCATTTGACCCGACTGGTTTATAAGTAAACTCTTGTCAGCATCATTCGTATTCACTTTTATCTCAATTTAACCTAACATTCTTTAAACCTGGCGCCTGTCTGTATTATACCTGTTAAATATCTGTTCTTTTAAAAGATAAATTTTACGTCTTTTGTTCTAAATATCATCAGTAGTTACATGAATGTATACGCCCAGCCTCAACTGTTCCAAGCATCTCTAATCATCGTAATTATATGCATGTATACGTCAAAGTTCTGTTGTTCCAGGCATGACGAACCATCAGTAATTACATGCATGTATACGCCAAAGTTCTGTTGTTCCAGGCATGACGAACCATCAGTAATTACATGCATGTATACGTCAAAGTTCTGTTGTTCCAATGACGTGTGTCATCGGTAATATTGCATTTATTCGTTGGTGCATCCTTTGCAGGAAGACAGTGATCCAGCCCGGTATTTGAAGTGGGCAGACGCCTTTGTGGTCGTGTACAGCATAACAAACCGGCAGAGCTTTGAGACAGCGCGAGTCTACCTGGAAAACATCACTCATTACCTGAAACAACATGGCCGCGAGTGTCCAGTGGCTCTGGTTGGCAACAAAATCGATCTCGAGCGTTACAGGTATATACCATAAAACCTTGGCCTGATAATCATGCTGCCGGTTTGATGTGCATTATGTGGATATAGGATTATCTTCCTGATTGGATTATGTGGGAATAGGATTATCCTCTTTATTTGATTATGTGGGAATAGGATTGTCTTCCTGAGTGGATTATACAGGAATAGGATTATCTTCCTGGGTGGATGATATGGGGATAGGATTATCTTCCTAAGTGGATGATATGGGAATAGGATTATCTTCCTACGTGGATGATATGGGGATATGATTATCTTCATAAGTGGATGATATGGGAATAGGATTATCTTCCTGGAGTGCATGATGTGGAATAGAATTATCCTCCTGATGCACGTTACGGGGAAATAGGATTATCGTCATGAGTGGCTGGTATGGAAATAGGATTGTCCTCCTGTGTAGATGATGTGGAAATAGGATTAGCATCATGTGTGAATGATTCGGAAATAGGATTATCATCCTGGTGCGCATTTTGTGGAAATAGGATTATCCTTCTGGAATGGATAATATTGAAATAGGATTATCTTCCTGATGCACGTAAACCTGGAAATAGAATTATCCTCCTGAGTGGATGATGAGGAAATAGGATTATCTTCCTGGATAAATAGGATGTGGAAATATGATTATCCTTCTGATGTGCTTTACTTGGGAATAGAATTATCCTCCTGATGCGCGTTACGTGGAAAGAGGATTGTTCTCCTGGAGTGGATGGCATGGAAACAAAATTATTCTCTCTGTACTTCTGCTTATATCGCCTCTTTAACATTTGCTGGAAGTATAGATTAAGGAAAATAATTAGTCTGTTTGTCGCTAGGTTATAGGGTCCTAATTTGTAAAGAAAATAATTTTAAAATTTAATAAATGAGGGAATAACTCCCCAGCAGGCTTGTCTGTGGATTTTAGCATTATGTCCCTTCCAAGCCTCGGTGTCGTGCTGAGAATAAAGTCACCGTCTGTTGTCAAGGTCGGTTCAAATTGTTGAGGGCAATTTAAATGAGGGCAATTTAACTTCAGCTGTGTGCTCATGTAGGCACCCAGCCCATGAAATCCAGCATCCGTTTGCCCCCCTGCACTTCTCTGTATCGAGTCATTCGGATGTACCTGTTACCGTTTCTTTCCTATTTATCGGGCCCAAATTTTGCTAAGTTGGGGGGGGGGGGAGAGGCCATGAAATTTTATACGGAATTGTGATCAATTCAGTTAATGCTGTGGGTTTACGGGTTTATTTAAGGAGGGAGATAAATTCATTTAATGATGTGGATCCTTGGGGTATGATTAAGGAGGGAGATCAGTTCAGCTAATGTTGTGAATTATAAAGGCTTTTATTAAAGAGAGAAAGAAAGAGAGAGACAGAGTGATCAGTTCAGCTAATGAGGTGGTTTCTTAAGGCAGTATTAGGGAGAGAGGTCAGTTCAGTTATGTTGTGAATACTCACAGCTTTATTAAGAGAGATCAGTTCAGTTAATGCCGAAGATACTACGGGCTTTATTAAAGAGAGACAGACAGACAGACAGATAGACAGACAGACAGAGGGATTAGTTCATTTAATACGTGGATACATAGAGCTTTATTAAAAAGAGAGACGGAGGGGTCAGTTTAATTAATGTTGTTGATGCTACGGGCTTTATTAGACAGAGACAGAGAGATCAGTTCAGTTAATGTTGTGAGAGCTAAGGACTTTATTAGAGATAGACAAGTAGAGAGAGAAAAAAAGAGAGAGATCAATTCAGTTAATGTTTGTGGGTGTGGGTACTTAGGGTTTTAGGGAGAGAGGTCAGTCCAGTTAATATTGTGGGTATTTAAGGTTTTAGGGAGAGAGGTCAGCTCAGTTAATGTTGTGGATACTTGGGGTTTTATTAGGGAGAAAAACCAGTTCATTAATGTGGTGGCTTCGTGGTGTTCCATGTGAAAAAGTAATCAAACGATGTTGCGGCTTCATGCAGTTCTAGCAGGGAAAGAAATCCATCTATTTCATGTTGCAACAGATGTTCGAGTCAGGTTGTATAATGTTATTTACACTGTCATGGCAACCGAAAGCTGAAGTTTTATCTGGCTCACATTCGCGTGGAAAGAGTACGACATACAGTCTGTGCCTAAGCAGACGTGTCAAGGTGCCTCTTTGACGAGCATAATCGTCTGCAAGTGCTATCCGTGCGAGTCTGGGTGACCATTATTCATCCATTTTTTATTTATATTTTTAAAAATAGTCACTCTCCTCAGATCGTTATACCCGTAAGTAGGAAATGTCCCCTAGACATAGAAACAGATAATGATGACGATGATTACATTGAAGATGATAATTACGATGGTGGTTGTGGTGGTTGTGGTGGTCGTGATAGTGATTTATTAAACTGAAATTCCATCAGCCTGATCTTTGTGTCAAGTCGATCTTTTTATAACACTCTTTGTCCAAAATGCATCAAATTCTTCTCATGTCCAAAACTGTATCACCATGTTCATTGCGTCACACTGTATTAGCCTGATCAAGTTCAGTCAAACTGAATGAACCTAATCTTTTATTTCGTTTCTTTATTTTTTTCCCCCACTCGCAGACAAGTGAGCAAAGCGGAAGGGACGGCACTGGCGTCAGAGACAGACTCGGTCTTTTACGAGACGACGGCAGCTGAGGAATATGACTGCGTGGTGCCGGTCTTCACACGTCTCATTTCCGACGTGCACGCGGAGAAGTATGGTTCGCTTCTACAACCTCTCTACATTGCTGAAGAGCGCGCAGCGCCCGTCCACCCCTTGCACGCACGCACGCGACCAAAGTCACCTAAAGGCACCGCGGAAAAGAAAGACGAAAAGAATCCGCAAAAGAAGAATTTCAGTAAATTGTTCAAAATTTTTAACTAACTGTTTCAGAGAGTATTCTGAGGAGGGGTGGTTGTGATAGGGGTGGGGGTATGGTAGGAGTGAAAATACAATAAACCATAAATAAGTGTTGCTGGAGGTGTGCGATGGTGTTGACGGGTTTTGTTTGTTTGTATGGTCTGTTATTGTTTTAAGGGGATGGGGGTGTTATAATTTAGCCAGGCCAGACCACAAGAGATCAGTTACAAGAAACACTCATTACAACTATATCAACTATATATATGTGTGTGTACGTGTGTGTGACTCTTAAAATGCTAGATGAAAAATTTAAGTCTGCCTAGATTCCGGCATGAAAAGATTATGATAAGGCTATGATATAAATTTACTTTATCAAATTTCGTCATCTTGAGTTACACATTAGCTTAATCCAGTCAATATGATAGAAATTTACTTTATCAAATTTCGTCATCTTGAGTTACACATTAGCTTAATCCAGGGGACGTATCTTACCATTCATCAGCGCCTATACTACTTCATCTTATGGCTCGTGAACCCCCCACCCCTCGCCCAGGTTCCTGATTACATCACGTTCAAACATTGACACAGGAAGACAATACAACATAACGTTACTTTTAAACAGAGACAGTGATTCAGGGAAGACGATGCAACATTGCCTCATGTTCAAACAATGATGCGGAAATGACGATACAACATTGCGTCACGTTCAAACAATAATGCAGAAATGACGATACAACATTGTGTCACGTTCAAACAATAATGCAGAAATGACGATGCAACATTGCGTCACGTTCAAACAATGATGCAGAAATGACGATACAACATTGTGTCACGTTCAGAGAACATCTGCAAAGAAACAAATGCGATAGACATGTTCTGACAATGACAACAAAACTCTTAAATAGTAGCAATATCATAATAGTCAACACACAAAAGAATGTTAATCAACTGCAAGAAGTGGAATACAAAAGTAATTCAAATGTTTACAAAATAATAAATACGAGTCACTAAAGTAATTCAAATGTTTACAAAATATACTACGAATCAATAAAGTTGAATAATTGAAAGAGTGGAGTGTTCAGAGTTCAGAAGAATTTTACGACCATTCATCAGTTATTTTCACATCTAATAAAAAGTTCATCTGCTGTTAATCACTATTCTTTTATTACACAGTTAATTAAATTACGCATTATAAAGCAGTGGCATGAGCCTTAGGTTACACAACAGTGTTACGCTGGACAAAACAAGAAAGGAAAAACAACACGTGAAGGCTACATTCAGCCAGCAGCCTAACGCACTCTTAAAACACTCTCGTTATGTTTTTTTCAGGAAGAAATAACATAAAAAAACAACACAATTCCCTCCACCCGATATACAAATCTGATTTCATGAGACTAACGCATCTTTATAAATATTTATATAATAGTTCCCGATTGACGGCTAATTCTAACTCCACCAGGCTCACAGACAACAGCTACGTGATTACATCTGTAAAACTATTTCTCCTATCTCCCTAGAAGCGAGAACTAGCATTTGTCAATCTACCCGTTAATTAGTACAAATGCTGAAACATTACGATTCTGGAAAACACGTTCACTCCTCGTGTGACTTCCCAAACACCCATTCCTGAGAAAAATGACCACTTAAACAACAGACTGACCATTTGTACCGGTTCAGCTGTGCACTTCGCTCCTGTGAAATCGCCAGAATTTCTTCACTTCCAATTGGGTTTTCGCACTGACAATCCAGTTGTGAAATCGCACAGAATTTGTACATTTCCACTTCTTGCACTGACAATCCAGTCTCATGCGGAAATGAAGGCACGGGATATTCTGACCTCACATGGTCCATAGATTTCTGAGCATCATGATAGCCGACGTGGACGAGAGAGACAAACGAGTAAGTCTGACCACGAGTCAGGACGAACACGGGTACAAGGAGTTTCCGACAATCGAGCGATCGTTAACGATGCGTGTTCGTCACTTCCGACTGACGTAGGTCTGCTGCTACGCCGACCTTCGTTTGTCGGCGACCGTCGATTTGCCAGGTGACGATTCACACGTCTGTCGGACGACAGGCCTGCGATGTGCTAGCGATGCGACAACAGTTCCATTCGAAGTGCAAATTGATGGCGGGGCCACGCCCCTGTTGGTCGCTCGCCGTTTTTCAAAATTGACGCCGAGAATCTCCAAGCCCTATCCGACTGCCCAGAGAGATTAATGTGCACCACGCATACACAACATTAAATGACCGTCATTTTCGAGTGGGTGCGCCGGTTACCAGTGAATGAAAAGCCTAAACATCAATGAAACAAATTCAGCACAACTTTGACAGTTATAGACAAGAATTCCAATCATCTACAAAATACCAAGGCTAACGTACATGCAATTAAAATTATCAACAATACAAGAAATAGTAATACCATTATTATATCTATCAAAAATTTTTTTAAGTGGCTGGGATTAATATTGTTAGTGTGTGTGTGTGTGTGTGTGTGTGTGTGTGTGTGTGTGTGTGTGTGTGTGTGTGTGTGTGTGTGTGTGTGTGTGTGTGTGTGTGTGTGTGTGTGTGTGTGTGTGTGTGTGTCCTTCGAACACTACCTTTAAAATATTACTTACTAAATGATCGCTAAGGATTTTTTTTTTTAAGGGACGTGACACATGAAAGTGTAAAATAATGGTTTTAATTTTTGCGGACAGATTCGTACCATTAGTATTGGCGAATGCCGACAGACAGACGATACGTATTTGCCCGTTGATTATTTCAGTGTAAATATGTACAATATGAATGATAGTCAACCCAGTTTTACTTGTTCAATTGAAATAAATTATCTTACATGAAATTCTATACAAATTTCTTTCACTATTTCACATTATTTCTAATAAGACTTGATATGCTCATTTCTCTTAAAATAATAACATTATAACTTTAAAATAACTTGTAAGACCACAAGTCTCGCAATTAATATATATATAAATTAGTAGGAGGTAGACACCTAGTTTATTGGACGTTGCCTTCTCAGAAAACAGCAAAGAAATGTCATTAGTAAGAAATAAATGACAAAGACAGTTTGTGTTTATGTTTAAATTAAGCACAGTTCACACACTACTATATCTCGTGGCGTGAAGTGTGCTTCTTTGCCAATAAACAATCAAAATGGCCTAAAAAGGCAGTTTTTCTTTTTTCGCGATTAAAAAGACTGTTCTGCTTCCGTTTGTACAAAAGAGTAAACCTTGATGACCCCCACCCATCCACACTCTCTCTTATAGACCGACCACAGCGATTAATTCGTTAGAACAGTTTATCACTTATCTCTGATATACAGAGACCAAAATACTACTTTTCTAGTAACAATAGCAAAGTCCTGCTTGTAATTCTGGATAAACTTGTTCATTCTTTTTTATTTAAGGAGCTGACGTTTATGGTCTACGTTAATATTAACTAATAATAAAATAATATAAAGTTTGTGGTCCTCGTTCAGTATTAATCAATAACAATAATAATATAAAGTTTAATTAATTCCATTCTGCGGTTTCGCCAAGGATGTCGGGGAGTGGGTCTAGCATTTGGTGTATTTTTCCATAATTATTCTTGTTATAAGTATTTACTAAAGAACTCTTTATTAACTAATTATTTATTATTAAAAATTATATAATGGTTGTACTTAATGTTTTCCTTTTCACTCTGCTCTCTCTCCCGCTCTTTCTCTCCTTCCCTCGTCTTCTCTTCTTTACCAACGTACACACGCTCTCTTCGTATCTTCTTTCATAGACATTCTCTCACATTTCTCCCACCCTTTCACACACACACACACATACACATACACACACTCACACACACACAAAACACACATTCTCTTCTGTTCCTCATACACTTTCACTCACACACACACACACACACATTCTCTTCCATTTCACTTTTCACTTATCCCTTCCCATACACACACACACATACACATCACAGTCTATACCTTTTCTTCACACCCTTTCCTATAATTCTCTTCCTCTCACTCTCCCCCCCCCCCACATACCCTCCCGTATCTCTCTTCCTCTCTCTCACACACACACACACACACACACACACACACACACATACACATACTCTCCTATTTCTCCCTTCCACTCACACACACACACACACATTCTCTTCCGTTTCTTCCTCTCAAAAACACACACACACACACACACACACACACACACATACTCTCCTGTTTCTCCCTTCCTCACACACACACACACACACACACACCATTTCGCCCTTCCTCTCACAAACACTCACACACATAAACACTCATAAACACACATACATACACACACACAAACATTCTCTCCCGTTTCTCCCTTCCTCTCACAAACACACATTACACACACACACAAACACACGCACATACAGACATTCTCTCACATTTCTCCCTTCCTACGCACACATACACACACACACACACACACACACACACACTCACCATTTCTCCCTTCCTCTCACAAACACACACACACATAAGCACTCATAAACACACATACATACACACACAGAAACATTCTCTCCCGTTTCTCCCTTCCTCTCACAAACACACACACACACACACACACACACACACACACACACACAAACATTCTCTCACATTTCTCCCTTCCTCTCAAAAACACACGCATGCATACTCTTTCTCCAAATTCTCTCACTTCTTTTTAATACGTACACCCATAAAAGTATTTTCACACGCACACACAATTCACTATTCACTGATGTGATTGACTACTGGGGACTGAAAAGAAAGACAAAAGATAGTAAACTTAGCTGTGCTTACAATTTGCTAGCTGTGCTCTGTTTAGAGTTTTTAGAGATTGCATTTTGCAAACAGTGTGCAGATGAAGAGTACAGACGGTTTTAGTTCAGAAACCCTGTGGAAAGAAATATTAAATATTTTAATTTCTGAAAGAATTTTAAGTATGACTTAAGCTTTTGGATTTAAGAAAAAAGTATTTCTTTTTCTCTTTTTTTTCCTTTTGTGTACGTGTGCGGGGGGCTAATTCAGACTTGTCTGTTGGCCAAGAATTTCAAAAGAAAGCGCATGTTATTGTTTGGAGAAAAGAAATATAAAATGCATGTGTATGTGTGTGTGTATATATATGTCATTTGTTACATGGCTCAAAACTCAGTGTGTTCTGGATGAACAATGGATTGGTTACATGTATATGAAGAATGAAAAGTGAGATTGCATGCAACAGGCATTGTCAGTAGTACTGGTGAATAATCTTACAAAAATTGCTGTTGTAAGTGGTGTATATACTCTTTGTATAAAATAATTATACGGTCATCATGTGTGTGTACAAATGACTTTCATTACTGATGATTTGTTAAATTTGTCTGTTCAATAAATTGTGTGAATTAGACCAGTGTTTTGTCAGTATGTTTTTTATAGTTAGCCTGATGAAGGAAGTTAGCTAATCAAACAGGTCCTCTTAAATTAAAATACTCATAAGCACACTCACTTGCATGAATAAACACACATATCTATGTGATATGCATATATGTCACATGCGGGGTTCTTTTAATGACCCTGTCTCAGCATTAACTAACTGATTTGTTAATTATGCATTTTGTTATAAAGCAAATAACAGCCCCATGGCCTAATTTACTATTCACGTGTGACAGTACATGTTGACTTCACTCACAACACAATTTACTTAGTTAATCACATATAACTAATACATCATCTGTATAATAGCTAGACCACTACGTGCATATTACACAATCCACAATGTTAAGCATGCAACAACAATCAACTTGACAGCAAAAAAACAACCCCATGCTAACACTACCATAAATATATCTATCAACCTGCAAAAAAATACATGCACACCAATACAATTACAATAGATTCAAAGCATAGAAAATAAAATCTCTTCACTACTTCCAAATTGACAATCTGTTCAATATACCTTTTGTGTTGTTTGTATAGGGTGATGATAATTGATTTAAAAAATACTTACGAAGTAAAAAGAATTAAATATAAAAAATATGTTTTCCCTGGTTTAATATACGCCCCGTACTATTCTACATGATACAAATACATACAGTCACAGGTCATGCTCTATGAATCTGTGTGTTCACATGATCCATTGATGATGGTGAACAGTCACGGCTCATATGAATCTGTGTGTTCACATGATCCATTGATGATGGTGAACAGTCACAGCTCATGCTCTATGAATCCGTGTTCACATGATCCATTGATGATGGTGCTCCATCACTGGGTCACAGATGAGACTTCTGATTCCATTTGAGCTTTGGATCAAATCCACGAGCTGTTGTCTTGATGGTAGGGCTGTTGGAGGTACTAGTGGTGGTACGGTCGATTGTACTGATAGTAGGGCTGTTGGAGGTACTGGTGGTGGTGGTACGGTCGATTGTACTGATAGTAGGGCTGTTGGAGGTACTAGTGGTGGTACGGTCGATTGTACTGATAGTAGGGCTGTTGGAGGTACTAGTGGTGGTACGGTCGATTGTACTGATAGTAGGGCTGTTGGAGGTACTAGTGGTGGTACGGTCGATTGTACTGATAGTAGGGCTGTTGGAGGTACTAGTGGTGGTACGGTCGATTGTACTGATAGTAGGGCTGTTGGAGGTACTAGTGGTGGTACGGTCGATTGTACTGATGATAGGGCTGGTGCTGATACTTGAGGTGATGCTGGTGGAGGTATGGCGGTGGTATATTACTGACTGTTCTGGTTATTATGATAATGCTGTTGGTGGTTATGAGGATAATGATGGTGCTGGTAATGGTAGTGTTGCTAGTGGTGTTGCTGGTATTGGTGGTGTCTGGAGGTGCAGGTACTGGTGGTGTTTTAAGTGGCGGTGCTGTTCCTAGTGGTGGTGGTGCTAATAGTAATGGTGCTGGTAATGCTGGTAGTGAAGTCAGTACTCTTGTGGTTCTGATGGTGATAGTTCTATTATTCATGGTACTAGTAGCGGTTGTGCTAGTAGTAAAGCCAGCACTCTCTTGGTGCTAGTGGTGCTGGTGCTGGTAGTGGCCATGCTGGTAATGAGGCCAGTAATGGTAGTGCCGGTAACGAGGCCAGTACTAGTGGTGCTGATAATGAGACGAGTACTAGGACTGCTGGTAATAAGGCCAGTACTAGTAGTTTTGTACTAGTAATGTTTATTTTGGTGTCAGCTTTCTCAGAAACTAGTGTAGTGGAATTTTCTTTCTGCCATTAACCGTATTCGTGTGTCTGTGTGTGAGTGAGTGTATGTGTGTGTGTGTATGTAGGTGATGTTTGGTTATTTTTAGAGCACATTAAATACAGAAAATCTCCAAATGGCATTCCCTGAGCGATCCTTGTTTTAATTTATTTTTTATTTTATTTCCTAAGGAGTTGTCAGAGCGGTTCTGGAGTGCAAATATTCTAAATGAGAAATATAATTTCACTTCGGTTGGTTTTGTCACATTAAAATGATCTACTCTCAATTTTTGCAGAAAATAGACATACCATCGTATCGTGTCTTACCTGCCAAATTGCCGTTCTTCCGAACCATGTCGACAGCCACTGGGACTATTTATGGCTTGGAAGAGATGAACAACTTTATTTGACAACTTCTTAAATTAGTAGCTTGGGAAATTGCCAGACCGATAATAAATGGTCTATGTCGGTATATTAGTTTCTCCTGAACGTAGTAATTTTAAGAAATCGAGTTAAAATCAGATTGTATGTTTGAGTGTGTGCGTGTGTGTTTGTGTGTGCGCGCGTGTACGTGTGTGTTATATTAGTAGACCAGTTGTGCTCTTGAAGTATAAACTGTATGATATTTTTTAATGTTTGAGCTTTCACTGTTTTATTATTTATGCTTAAATAACTTGTGAGTCGTTTTTTCTAGAGCCACAACACTGAAACGTGTTACTTCTTTTGTAGTTAGGTACATGGAGCCACAACACTGAAACGTGTTACTTCTTTTGTAGTTAGGTACATGGAGCTACTTACCATCGTTTCAATGACGTCAGAGCCGTTCCCCGAGCGAACAGATGAGTGTTGAATAGGATTCTTGCAACATATCCCCACACCCACCCACCCTGAGCCCTCCCATCTTTCACAACAAGATCTATCTATTATTCATGAAAAGCTATGTTCACTAGTAAGAATAAGATGTTATTACAGTGGTGATCTATATATTCTACATAAATGAAAACTATGTTCTATAGTAAGAATAAGATGTTATCATAGTGGAGATTGCAAAACTATACCACATTATATAAGTGGAAGCTTGGGACTCTTTTGCTTTGCACATGTATGAAAATTGTACTGTGGAAAGCGTCTCAAGCGGAATGTTGGTGACAGACCACGATTCAAACACAAAATGTCTTCGTGATTATAATAAACGTTATATATATTAATAGCAGGTCTAAGTTAAGGTTAGAGATAGGTTTAGGACAGAAAGCACGCCTACACAAAGAAGCAGGTTAGCTTATCTTCTGGCGATGTTGAATAACGAGAATATTTTGCTTTTGTTATAGGACTTTTGACTCGTACATAGGAAAATGTATTTAAAAATTAAAATGTCTTTGTATTGCTAATCCCGGATTTATGATTTTGTGTTTACCAGTCTTGACATACTCTTGATCCCGCTTATAAATAGTCTTCTGCTCTAAACTGTTTTTTTGTGTGTGCGTTTATCCGACTTAAATGCTCTCGAATCCTCTCATAAAAAGTCTTCTGTTTCAGCTCTGCTCTAAAATAGAAAGTAAAGAAAGTGATTTATGTACTTGAGAGATAACTCTTTTTTTTTTTTTAAAGAAAAAATGCATAATTTATCCTTATTTTACCCAAATATTTAAAGTATTGAACTTTTTCCGGAGCGTATCCGGTGTGGGTTTTTTAAATCAGAAAAAAAAATTACTAACTTGGGGTAATTAATCCACAACTCAAGTTAGCAATTTTTCTTCCGGCTAGTGTTGTAGTAACTAAGCTATGGCTAAAACTAGTGTTGAGTAACTAAACCACGGGTTAAACTAGTGCTGAGTAACTAAACCACGGGTAAAACTACTGTTGTAGTAACTAAGCCACGGGTAAAACTACTGTTGTAGTAACTAAACCACGGGTAAAACTACTGTTGTAGTAACTAAGCCACGGGTAAAACTACTGTTGTAGTAACTAAGCCACGGGTAAAACTTTTGTTGTAGTAACTAAGCCACGGATGAACAGTTTGGTGGATGATAAAACTAGGTTTTCAAAAATTAATACAAATTAATAAAGAGGCAAGTACATTTTAAGTCTTGCTTATTTCGCACATAATTTTGATAGATTTACTAGAACATGTACTTTGTTACCATAGTCTCCATGTAATCTGTCTTTAAATGTCACAACCAGTGCAAACCGGATTGGTCCTAGCAACGCAAGATTAAGAGGGGGGGACTGCAAGGGGGGGAGGTCTAGAGAGAGGGATAAAAATAAATATATTATTGTGAGAAAAATCACCACTGCTACTACTTCTGCCTCATTCACCTCCATCGCTCTTATTACTACTATAGGTACTATCTATGCTATTGTTAAGCTTAGTAATAGTGCTAATTGTCACAAATGGGGGGTATTTTATCGACCCTGAATTGATAAACAAAGTTATTAATTAAGAATTTTGATTACGTTTTAATGCTAATAATAGCCCCATGGCCTATTCTACTCTTAGCCCCATGGCCTATTCTACTTAGCCCCATGGCCTATTCTACTCAGCCCCATGGCCTATTCTACTCTTAGCCCCATGGCCTATTCTACTCTTAGCCCCATGGCCTATTCTACTCTTAGCCCCATGGCCTATTCTACTCTTCAGTCCCTATAATGAAATCCTGCCGCTTACGTTATGGGACAATTAAATGTCTAATATAGCGACAAGTAGACTAATTGACGTGCCCTGGAATCAGCAAAGTTATCTTCCCCTTTAATTAATTACAACATTCGCCCCCAGCCAATTCCATTGAACGGTCGCTCCAAAAATTAATTAAAATGTGGGTTAAAGTAGCAGAAAAATGTAATAATAAACAAGAAAAAGAAAAAGAAATTCAGAGTACAACAAGCAATTGAGATCACCCAATCAGTACTGTCCCATTATTGTCCCAGAAAGTTATTCAGCCAGATTATCGATGGTGAGTGGTTTCAAGGATGACTGTTCTGGATCCACGAATTAACAGTCTGCATTATTCACATGAAACTCCTTTGGCTACATGATAGTTGATACTCTCTTCAGATCACATGGGGTCAAGGTCAACCAGCAGTAGGAGAACTGAATTAGAGTAGGAAAACAGAGAAGACACAAAAGGGCCAGCTGCAATAATATCAATAATTACTATATTAACATTAAGGTCCTTGTAGATGGCAATAATTACTATATTATAATTAAGTATCATAATGTTCCATTTGTAGCTAGAGATAATTAATATATTTGAATTAAGTATCATAACATTATCTTTGTTACTGGTAATAGTTACTGTATTAACATTATTACCATAGCATTCCCTTTGTAGCTACCCTAATAGTTACCCTATTAACGTTGAGGGCTTTGTGCCGACAGCGGTAGACGTCTCTTTACAATTATTACGTCATCTAAAACGTTAACTACACTCTAACTTACAATTCAAAAGAATTCCCTTCATCAAGGATCATTTATAAAATGTGACAATAATAGTTCAGATTTGTATACGTGTATTCATAATTTATCAACATAAATGTGGATAATTAACATCCTAAACAATGGTTAATATTTCACAATTACACCCCTCTTTACGTGTCTACACCTCAAGCGTGGCCAACGGTCTTGACCTAATTCCTCTGCTCGCAGGCAAAATAGGCGGTCACGGCTGATTACACAACAAGTAGAATGATAAAAAGCAAGAAGTGTAATTTGCCCTTGGGCACCGCCCAGTACAGTAATAATAATAATAATAATAATAATAATAATTTGAACATGATTGTGATAAATGTAAACCTAATTAAACTTGACTGCTATATACTCATATCCACATATCATATACAAAATCCCAGTATACATGAACACACAAAACTTTAGAAATTAAAATTACAGCTTCTCTCTCTGTCTCTCTTCCCCCACCTCTCTCTATAAATAGGTGTTGAGCTTACATTTACATGCAAATATTTCTTGTTTGAGTTATAAACAGATTCGACAAATGCAGTCCTACACAGCTGGATATACTGCCAGAACACTACCTCCAAATGAGAGTGATACGGTTACAATATAAACTTCTGCAAACTCCATCTCAAAGACCATAAGGGGTTCATGGGTCGTTAAAAATATTACTAAGGGATTGACGACCCTATTATGAATTGTAGATATTACACACAGTACTACAGCATCCTTACTATTCATGCAAGTAACGTTTATAATCGCCATTCATGCAAGTAACATTCATAATCGCCATTCATTCAAGGGATGAAGATGGTGAAAACAGGTTGGCGTCAACTGAGAGAAATTTGCTGACAAGGGATGAAGATGGGGAAACAGGCTGGGGTCGAGAGTGTTAGCTGACAAAGAATGGCGATGGTGAAAACAGGTTAGAGTAGTTTGCTGACAAAGGATGGTGATGGTGAATACAAGTTGGGGTCAACTGAGAGAAATTTGCTGACAAGGGATGAAGATGGGGAAACAGGCTGGGGTCGACAGAGAGAAGTTTGCTGACAAGGGATGAAGATGATAAAAACGGGTTAGAGAAGTTTGCTGACAAAGGATAAAGATAGTGGAAACATTTTGGGGTCCACAGAGAGAAGTTTGCTGACAAAGGATGAAGATGGTGAAAACATGTTAGAGAGGTTTGCTGACAAAGGATAAAGATGGTGAAAACAGGTTAGAGTCAACTGAGAGAAGCTTGCTGAAAAGGAATGAATTTGGGAAAACAGGTTGGGGGTCGACAGACAGAAGACAGACCAAAGGATGGTGATGGTGAAAGCAAATCTAGACAAAATAAACCTCCCTGATGTAAACAGATAAGATGGTTTCACTTCTAGTTAATAAACTCCTTTTAAAATATCATTCTGTGGCGTGGGAGTTTTAAACGATGTTATAAAAATACTTAAAACCCTAATGTGGCCAACTGCACGTCCACTCACACTTCAGTGGTGTCACGAATATTTACAGTTTAAATAACATTTAAAACATTACAATCACAAATGGCTACAACGAGACCCCCTGCCCAAATCTCAACCTGACAAATGTACAATGATAGAGATAACATTTAAAAGGGAGATAACACACAAATACTCATGAGCTTAGGAATAAAATCAAATAACTTTGTAGGAAACAGTAAGGGTGGCAGAAAGAATTTACAATGTACGTTCTACACTCCACAACAGGTTCCCTTTCATAAAGTGCGAAGATAGTGTCCGTTATAAACTATATCCAGTTGATAATATCAGTGGGTAATATCTGGTGTTGATGATATTAAGTGTTAATGACTCAGTAAGGAGTCAGTATCAGCTGGTAAGTAAGGTTTTAAACCTCGTCACTACAAGATCGACTACAATACTTGGATCCTGGCCACGAATTTCTTTTCGTTTTTATTAAAAAAATATTATTATACAAGACTACCGCCATGATCCTTTTCAAAAGTACACTGTCCTTTAGACCCAGTGAGATACAGGTGTTTTGTATTTATAGAACTATACAGGTGTTTTGTATTTATAGAACATATATGCTTGCTTTCCCTCTTATTTCGGCTTTGAGGTTGTGAATAGAGTTTGGGTTATGATTAAAGGTGGTTTTCAGTATGTTAACACTTCGACCCTGAACGTAAAATTGATGTTTTCTTAAAAATGAATCCTACGACAACTCTATTATGAGAAGGAAAAAAATAATAAACAGTAAAAGCTGTTGTCCTGCCTAGCAGGCTACGTACTTCTTTGATTATATAAACTATTTCAGTCAAGAATTGTTTTACGGATCTATTCATCGTCTCTGAGATTTGCAAATTGAAGCTTTGCCAACTCGCGATCAGTTTGAGAGGAGTCCTAGCAAAGCTGTGACACAAAATCGTCAGATCACTCATCCAGATTAAACTTGATGTAGGACTGTGACGCCGCCCTCAGTCTATTAATTATTATCCCTTTTTATCTCTAACCATTAATAATCAAATTAATACAGGTCGGCGGATCACGTGTAAATGCTAGCTCTAATTAGACGACTCTTCTCTAATTTCCACCTTGCGGATCTTTCAGAATATTATTTAAATGCACACACCATAAATAATCATCACAGTTATACTACTGACGGGAACTTCTTTGCTTAAAGGACAGGTTTTGGTCCGTCTTTAATTATTTAACCCCCAATCCACCCGTCCTCTATGCCAAACGAGTTAATTAATCACGCGCAAGAAACTGATTATAAGAAATAACAACATTTATCACAGTAATGAAACAAACGAAAAGAAAATAGTTAGTTGTAACAAACAATTGATTCGATTATTATCTTCAGATTATTCGACGAAAGTTATGATCTTTATAAAGTGAATTCAGTCTTATAGCTACTAGTTTTCATCATCAGAATAAGAGTTTTAGAAAGAGGAAAAAACACGATTGACCTGGTCTCTGTTCGCGTGGCATGACGTCACTGGCACGAAGCTGGCAATTGTTGTCCCGCGTTCAAGCTGTCATGTCTGATCCACAAGGTCTTATCAGAGTCTTTACTGACAGTCTTTTCACAAGCAGAACGTCTCTTTAAGTGTATAAAGTTTGTTGTAACTCAGTTTATTAACACCCTAATGGATTCGAACCCAGGTCCACCGAGTCTGGTCCACCCATATCACCCTTTTCCACGCCCACGGTAACTACTGCCAAGATATATGTATGGTATCAAGACCGCACAAGGGCAGGAAGAATCTGTTATCGGTATTTACCGTAAGTTTCACTGTTGAATAGACAGAAGTAACATCCTCTCACTCTACGCATAAACACCTTTCCGCAAAAATAGATGAGTAATAAAAATAATATCACGCATTTTTGTTCCCAGTTCACTCTGGACGACATTGAGTAGGGTATGAACTATATGTCAAGGAAAGCCTATTGAATACTGTACATCAAATAAATATTTTGTGTTTTGTAGTTTATTCTGAAATACATTAATTTATCATGTATTAAACCAACGAAAAAATGTACCGAGAGTGCTGCGTATAAGAGAGATAATTGCCTTTTATTGCTAAAACCTTACATGCGTTCTTTCCCTTGAAAGATGGGATGGTGGTGGTTTATAGACATAAAATTTAGATGTAATTCTTATATTTGATGAATAAATATATTTAATTTCTTTGTACGCAAAATATAACCATACTGAATAGCGTAAACGTGTTTTTATTAAGTTCTTATAAACTGACAGTTAATAATTAAGGTTATTAGCAGAAAATTTAAACTAGAGGTATATCAGGAGTAATCTCCCATACTTTTATTTAAGGAAATGACGTCAAAGAATCATGATGGCTTTCAATAATTCTACGTTAAATATTATCAAGTAGATAACATTCTAAATGGTATGTTGTTTATGTCATAATATAGTAATTTTACAATGTTATTTAAAGTCTTGCTTTTAGCATTAAATAAGCCATCAGAGTCTGGGTATTTTTAGATTAGAGAGAGTTTCGCAATGTTTACCATTTCAATATTCCAAAAAATGAAATGGTCTAAGTATACCTTCTCTTTGAAAGAAAATAAAAATAAGCTCAATCAGTTTATCATTTAAAAAAAAAAGTCAAATAAATACCTTATTTTATATTTTAATGTACTCTTTCAATTCATTCATTAATTTTCAGATATTATTATTAGCGTGCTTCTGAAAATATTGTTTCCTCAGAGATGTGTGACTGTGACTCCGTGAGTCAGAAATAAAAATATAGGCCTATGTGCAAAACGCAATTCTCCTTTATCTAGTTGTAGTTGTACTTAAATTGAGAGAGAGAGAGATCGAAACGGAATGCATTCACTGTTTCATTTATAAACGGTACAGTGCAAATTATTTTGTTCCAGTAAATTGCTAATATCTTATTCACTGGCTCGGTAAAATAACAGTATGGACTTCCTTATTTCAGCATAAAACTAGTATAATTTATCAAATATCTTTCAACGGTTTTTAAGGCAAAAGTCACAGTTTGATTTAGATTTAATTCAGAAATTAGACTTATGGGCAGCTTTAGTCAGTGTTCAGATTTTGGATCACAAAATTCAAATAATTTTATTGTAAACTAGATTGACTAAAAAGTAAATAAATAATTTACCGGTAATTAGTATATACTAGTTTTACTACATACTAACACAATGCTTCATTATTGATAATAGTAATACACATTAAAGTTTTGCATTGTTAATCCTATGTTTATTATAAATAGTAATGTTTCATTGATATATAATTTCTTCAGAATCATGGCAAATGACAGATCTCCTTATGGATCAAGCAGTCAGACTAATGGTATGTTTATATTTTTTTTAATTTAATATCATGTAAATGTGAAAAATGAAAGACAGTAATTCAGTATATCTGTTTACTGTTACAATTTTGCTATAATTATTATTAAATCTTTTTTTTTTTAAATAACAATTATTGAATTAACAGTAACTATACTTAATCATTTTTAATGATAGTAAATTGGTAATGAAGTTAAACATTTGTTGTTCATTAGATTACTACTATTATATTATTAGTAGAAGTATCTCTCTGTTCATAAGAATTTGCTCAGAATTCTTTTTTGATATTTACCAGTTGGTTATAAAATTCACAATCTCAATTATCTTTAATGAGCTATCATATACTACATATCACACTACATATATAGTTATAGTTGTAGCACTTTAGTAGTAGCATCTCTGTTAGTTTGAAATTTTCTGTCCTGAAAATGTGCTTATAAGTTATGGTAAATTTCTCAGCCTATATTGATAAGAAGCTTGTAAGTTTGTAAGGATATTTTGACTGCCACATTATGCATAATTGCAGGCATTGTATGAAAATAACAGTCTTATTAACAAAACTGACAGTATAGTCCAATTCCAGATGACAAAATATTGACCAAATATTGCTAAGCTTGTTAGAAAATAAATACATTGAATTTGAAACTGGTATCAACAAATATACTGTACACAAATCAGAATATTTATAATGAAACATTGAAATGAAAGTGTGAGGTAAATAGCAGGGATTCTTACATGGCATACTAATAATCAGTTAGCTTCTATAGTTATATAGTATTATATTTATAAGTTTAAATAAACACTCAGTCAATATCTGACTATGAATGTAGAGATTCGGTTTAAGTATGGAGGGCATTAATCTTATCTATGTCCCATTATTTTCATTAATTTTTTTCCAAAAGTAAAAAGAAATAATTTTAAATGACAAAGGTGATTTATAATAAAATACTTTTTAGATGAAAATTAGTATAATTAGTATATATTAAAGAATAAATATTAATATAATATAATCTTTTTTGTATCAAAGATTACATCTGAATCCTACAGAGGGGTTGATCTCAAATTACTTTGCTGTATTACTCTTAAATAAACAGTGTTACAGATTGATAACTGATCACTCTGCTCTTACAGATCAATCAGATATTGATCATCACATTAATCCCCCTATATTCAATCTAATGGTGTATACTAAAACATAGGCCTGATTAATAGTAATACATCAGTTATATGCCCATCCATCCTTAGATTCTATATGTTAACTGTTTAAGATAAAACACAAGGACATATATATTTTTAGAAAAAACAACAATCTTTTAAAAATAGATAGTTTGAGATTTGTTCAACTCTTCATTACAAATAAATAAAATATTTAAAGATAAAATACCTCCCTCATAATCCAGATAATAAAATAAATTTATTTAAATCACATGTAGATTAATACAGATAATTCCTAAATTCAAATCAGTTCAATTACAAATGTTCTAAAATATTTCAAGTTAGAATATGTATTCAATAAGGTTAGTACATAAGAATCAATGGGATAGACATGTGATTACAATTCCTTAGGTAAAACATATGAAAAGGAAGGTAGGATAGAAATTGGATTTGAAAAAATCTTACTTTGATTGTTAGAGCGGTAAGTCAATCTGTTCTTAATGAAGCACAGAAAATCCTTTATAAAATTAAAGAATATTTAGTCATTTTTTTCCACTTCCAGAGAATCATTTTGAAGATTTGAATTCCTGTTACAAAACTCTCTGATTTCAATCTCAGCTCAGTTCCTTGACAGGTATAATTTTGTCCCTCACATAGACAAAAGATTATTATTACATAGAGACAAAGAATGGGTTGATTCCAGCTTCGATGTTCTCAGTATTTAGGCAATTTTAACATCTGATCTTTAGAATCCTAAGTGGGATCTTGAAAGAACACTGGAATGGATCTAAAGCCTTAAATAAATCTAGAGTCCAGAAACTGAAAAAATCTAGAAAATAACTCCTTTCTTGTAAACATTTAAGAACTAGCATCATCTACTACTTAGCACAATTCTATTAACCTCATTCAGTCCATAACTTCCTCCAATAATGGGGAAAAAATAGATCATTTACAATTTTAAACAATAAATACATAGTTTACCTTGAAAAAAGTATGAGATATTTCTAAATTAAAAATTCATTCTTACACAAATTAGAGTATCCTTTTAAGTACAGCAATTCTGTTGTAACCACAGAGCGAGCAAATTGTGGGACCCTCTTAATATTTGTGACATGTTAGGCATTTCATTAGTATTTAAAGAATTATTCCGAAAACAAAATCCATAGGTAATTTATCTTGCAAACAAATCAACACTCTCAATGATCTGTAAAATAAAAACAACTTGCACTTGATAGCAGCTTAAATTTAATAGTTGAATATAGAAAAATAAATGATTTTGCACTCTTTACAGTTCACTCATTCATGCAGTCTTTTTATTGGTGTGCCCTATTATATGTGTCCAGGCAACAAAGGGAATCAGCTCTTTGATGCTTATATGCATACATCTACTAGATCTAGTTATGTGCTCTTGAAAGAAATCTGATCTTTATAAGTCTGGATGGGGCTGGACGTTGGACTGGTGTGTGTTTGGTGTCTCATTCAAGCAAGTCAGTGAGAAGCATGTTGACTGCCATGTTAAGTGCATGTGACCCATGCTGTCTCGTTAAAAAACCATTCAACTAATTGTTATGCACTCTAGCTAATCAACTGACTACCTTATTATTTCTGTTAGAAATTTCAATCTAACTTTAGGAATTAAATACATAGAAGCATATCAAAGTATAGTACACAATTAACTAAGGGAAATTAAATATAGCAAAAATGCATAAAAATACATAATTGTAAACTAATCAGTTATAATTTGATTACATGTATAGATTTTGACAAGATTTTTTTTTTCTCATAATTTATGAATTGATGAATGTGTATCATGCTTAGAGAGATAGCAGAGCTTTCAGTATTTGTAATTTGTATATATTTTTAACAGCAGGTTTGGGCTCTAGCTTTTCCTGTCTGGATGGCATCCCCTTCAAGATTGGAGCAGCATTTAGGGTTCCACCCCGGGTAAGATGTTATTTCAGTGTGAAATGTTCATGGCCACCTTATTTCGGACATTTTTGATGTTTTTGGTTTTTTTTACATGTCATCCTTATTTAATAAATTATTGGTTGGGGGTTTTTTTGTACGTATCCACCATATTTAATACATTATTGAGTTTTTTTGTACATGTGCACCACCTTATTTAAGACAATATTTTTTTTATGCATGATGTACCAGCTTATTGATTTTTTTTGTTATCCATGTGTATCAACTTATTTAACACATTATTGGATTTTTATATGTGTACCATAAAAAATAAAGATTCATGGCAAGGGATAGCAATTAGATTTCAATATTTTCCTCTGTTCACACTTGACTGTAAATAAAACTTTATATCCAGTGATTTTGGGTTCATTTTTACATCTAGTTGATGTAAACCTACAGTTATTAATGCATGTTGCTGATGTAAACATATATTAATACAGGTAGTTGAAGTAAATGTACATTCATATATATATATATATTATATATATATATGTAGCCAAACATAGTCATTTATACAGGTAGCTGAAGAAAATATACAATCAATCATATATACAATGTAGCTGATGTAAATCTACAGATTCATTTATATATGTAGCTGATGTAAACCTAATGTCATTTATGCATGTCCTTGGGGAAAAAGATCTACTAACTGATGTAAAAGTATAGTCATTTATTTATATATACATGTATATATATTTGATGTAAACCTATAGATTCATTTTACACATGAAACTGATGTAAACTACATAATCATTTATACATTTAGTTGATGTAAACCTACAGTCATTAATGAATTTAGCTGATATAAATTTACCGTCAGTGATAAATATAGCTTATATAAATCAACAATCATTTATACTTGTAGCTGATGTAAACCATCCATCATTTATGCATTTAACTTATGTACAATACTCATGTATACATATAGCAGGTGCTTACATATTGTCATTTATACAAATAGCTGAAGTAACCATACAGAGTCATTTATACATTTAGTTGATATATTTAAATTTCCCTAGTAGCAGTAAAGCTCAGTTGAGACTGAATTTTGTCACTATCTCAAGTGGGTCTTTTGGATGCATCTGTGTGGAGAGCAACAAATTTTAAAGCTTTGATAATCGACAAAGTGGCATGAAGTTCATAAAATGAAAATGTAACTGGACAGCAATTATCATAAATGTATATTCTTTTCAGATCATCTGTTCTGGTCATTTTAGTGGAGACACTGCTTTTAAGGTTCATACATAGTAAATTGCACAAATCTAGGTACATATTTTGGTGTTTAATATTCAGAGGATGACCATATTTGCTTTTAAAAAAACAATATATATTATTGTTTATTTACATTTCTAGACAAAATGGCCAGAAGAATTGTTGCAGAAGTCACATTCTTGCCAAGCAATGAATGAAGAGGTAATTAAATGTTAATTATTAATTAAATAATTTTTCATTGATCACTGGAAGGAATACACATTTTTTTTTTTTCATCCATGCCTGGACCCTAATCTTCATGATAAATTGAATAAAGTTCACTTCACAATTGTAAGGAGAAAGTATCAGAAGTATTTCGAAAAAGAGGATGTATGAGATGGCTTGGAGAGGAAGAAGTTCAGTGGTGA
Organism: Sinotaia quadrata; assembly: GCA_028829895.1. Lineage (NCBI taxonomy): Eukaryota > Metazoa > Mollusca > Gastropoda > Architaenioglossa > Viviparidae > Sinotaia > Sinotaia quadrata. The sequence goes on along the minus strand of CM054177.1, from coordinate 45,212,066 downwards.
GACAACAAAACCGTTAATGTAATGTCATCTATTCATATTGCCAGTAATGCATTTACAGCCCAAAGAACTAAAATAAACAGCCACTTTCCAACAGTTACAATCAAGCAATCTAAAGTTATTAAAGTTATATTTATGGCTGGAGCTGATAAATCTGATCATCTAAATTCTAATCAATAAATATAATATGCTTAGAAAAACTAATAAGTGGTGGTAAACTTTTTTTTTTTCAATTTTATGGACATTATTTATGACATTAGTTTCATTCTAAATCAAGATTTTAGAAAGAAAAATACTGATACTAGAGAATTAAAAAGAAGTAATACATATACACATTTAGAATTTACTAAATAATAGCTTGGCTGAAATAAATAAACATTGACAAACCAATTCCATCTGTACATACAAGATCTACATTTTATAATTCCATTCAAAAAGAAATTGTAAACTTTGCTTTACAAAATTTAAAGTTGAAAGAAAAACATAAACAAAATGTGGGAAATGTTACTCACATTTATGCTTTAATAGTAGTAGAAATTGTCTTTTAACTATCATAAAACTTTGTAATATCACTATACTTATATATGTTAATGTATATGTGAAATAGGAAAGTTCTGACAGCTTTTATATTTACAAATTCAAAGAAAAACAGTTTTTTTCTCTATTTGGCTACTTGAAATCATTTCTCTACAGTGAATAACATTTTTCTTTTCTTTATAAACATCTATTTATATTGATGTAATACTTAAAAATATTAACATATGTGTTGGGTTATTGTCCTTGATTTTTCACTACTAATTACAAAAGCCTTAAATATATAATATTTATTGTCTGAAGGAAAACAAATAATGGGATATCATAGAAAAGTTGCAAATATATATAATTTATAAATTGTGTTTACATATTCTAGGCTTTTGCTTAATTGGGATATATGTTAGTGTTAATAACTGTTAATATTTTCCTGCTAAAAATATTTTGTTTTAATGCATTCAACAAACATATTTCATCAATGACATATAAAACATTACTTTTTAGAAAGAATATTCAATTTCCTCCATGTTGAATACATTTAATGACCTTCAAGCAACTATTTCTGCAAGTATGCTAATTGCTATGAGACTGCACAAAATATACACTGAAAAATCCTAAAAATGGAAGAACTGTTAAGAGTTAATATTTTATGTTCCTGATCAGTGAAAGACCCTGTGTAATCTGTATACTGCATCATGGATCAGATTCAGAACAAAATTAGTCATATTTGTCATATTTAAACTTGTTCTACTTAGTTTTCATTTAAGCAGTATACATTCCAGGCATTTAGGATGGTATTTTAATGTTACAATACTTCTGATCTACAATTTAGGATGGTATTTTAATGTTACAATACTTCTGATCTACAATTTAGGATGGTATTTTAATGTTACAATACTTCTGATCTACAATTTAGGATGGTATTTTAATGTTACAATACTTCTGATCTACAATTCTCCAGGGTTTTTGTGTTTAACTGTTCTTACTAATCTTGTTGAAAGCACTTTTAAGAATCTTAGAGAGTAAGATTTCTTTCAGTGCAGCTCCCCAGATAACATGTATAATGCCAGTATTATTATAATCTGTGCAGTACTCCTATGACACAGAAGAAGCCGTCCTTGCTTGGGCCCGAGCAAGAGAAGAAGCCAAAGTCAAGGCTAATGTAGAGAGAGAGGCTTCTGATAAGTCCAAGGCAGCAATTGCCATTGCTCAAGTTGATATTTCTTCCTCTGACTCTGAAGATGAAGTTTCTAGTGCACCCTCTAAACAGCCAGCTTCTTTTGTGCCTGCTGCTTTGGAGTCAGTAAAATCCAACAGTATAGATAGTCAAGCACAACTAACTAAGCCGCCATGGCAGTTACCTCTTACCTCTACTTCTGGCAGCACCATCTTGACTCCCATGCCCATTTTATTACCACAGGCAAGAGGTGACAAAGATCAGACTCCATTGGCAGTGCCCAAGGCTTCCGTGGATTTAGCTATGTTTGAGAAGGAAGATGACCCTTTTAATAACCTAGAGCTCCAGACAATAAATGATATGGAGGAACTGAAAGCACTTTTAGAAGGTTCTAGCATAGGTAGGAACTCTCAGCCCACAGTGACCATTTCAAACAATCAGCCTATAGACAGTGCTGTAAATTACTCAAACAAAGATGAATCTTCTGTTGACAATGTCAACCTCAAAGGTACTTCTGCATCAGCTGATCCATTTGTGAATTCCACTTCTTCAAATATTACCTATGGAGAGGAAACGATAAACTTTGACTTAGTTGATAGTATAGGTACTTCTGAAAAGCCTTTGATTAAAGAAACATCAAAATTTGTAATTGAGCCCTCAGCAGATGGAGATTATGTACAGATTAGGCCAGATTATGACCAACAGACTGTCAGTTTTCAGAGAGATACTACTACTCAACTAGCTATTGTTCAGTCTAGTGCACACTCTGACCAAACTGTTCAGTTTGGTGGAAATTTGCCTGTACACTTGGTAGGGAGTAAGCTTTTCAAACCTGTCCTTCCACCTATACACCCCAGGGGTGTTAGTTTGGCAACCTCCTCTCCACCAGAGATGCCTGCAGACATGGGAAGAGTCACTACAAATGCATGTGACTCATCTTTGACACAGAACAGTAACCGCTATGGTATGGGTGAAGGTGTTTTGACCCAGAGTATTTATTCTGCACACATTGCATCATCAAATATTCTCAACATGCCGCAGTCCAGCTGTCCAACAGTACCTCAGGAGCAGTCGCAGTTTCATGCTCTTGCATCACAGCCTAACTTCTCATCAAGCCAGGCACCTTCGAATACTGCAAAAGCTGGGCTAGGAAATATATACAGTCGATATGGAAATGAGGTGGATGCATCGGCCAGTACTGCTGTGAATGGATTTAGCACAGGGTGGGGAAATGCTCTAAGGGCCGCTCACAGTAATCCAGATCTCTCGATATCCAGGGAAGAAAATTTGACACAGCTTCCAACTTCATATTCTCCCACACCACCACAGGTATGTAGAACCCAAGTTAGCCATTTTCTTTCATACTTTCTTGTGTCCACAGTGCTAGGAATTGTCTCACCAAGATCATGTCTAAGCCAGCAGCCAATTCTTTACACTTATACCAAAATACCATAGACGATAGAATTTTGGAAGATAGTGAAAATAATGTACAGCTTCAATTGTGCCATTTTTTCTTCTTTTTTTCTTTTTTAGAACAATATATGCCAACTTTGTTGTTAATATTATCTTTGTGAATTCAACTCTTACCCTATTCGATTGTGCTGTTTTAATCTATCATATCCATCAAGGGTGACTGGCAATCTGGTATATTGTTGGTAGTTTGTGCTTTGCTTGTCTTTTCCGTTTATTTTAATAGAATTTGAAATATCACTTTTTCATAATGGAAACAGGTGGACGATGATTTTCTAACATATACTTCTGATCTTTGTCTTGAATCAAGTCTGTTGGAGCAGATGTTGCATTTTGCCAGTGTAATAAATGTAAAGAATGAGTGTTTTACTTTGCCTATGAATATAATATTATCTTTACAGTTTTTTTGCTTCTATGTCAGTATAAAATGTATTTAGTACCTCTGGGGACTGCGTACTCAGAACTGACTCGGACATGCAATGATTTTTAAGAATAAGTGATGAATATGATGAGAGTATTTTTTCTTTCAATTAATCAGGCCATTGTTAGTGGATTTCTAATTATGGGTTTTAATTTTATGCTTTGTTATTATTCTCTGATTATATTATTGTTCTGATAATGATGACATAACAGAGTTTTTATTCTCACAAAAGTTATACATACTTTACAATATTTACACTTACACATTAAATTCTTTTTACAGACTGCTAAAGACTAATGAGAAAGCTAAAGAAACTATAGCAAAGCAAAACATGGAATCCATATGTAAAAGACAATACACAACAAATAAGTTTATTTACCAAAAGCAACACATGAATAAAATGGATTTACAGTTGTGCATTTATTAATAACAAATAATAACACAGAAGAGTTAGTTTTATTCCTGCTGATGAAAAGATGTATTGAGAGCCTTGAATATGACCATGGTCTCTGTATCTCATCTCAAAAAAAGCAAATTGCAGGTAAATGACCCTGAATAGCAAATAAATGTTGACCTTTTAACTTATTTGCTTTCCGAATGTTGAAAATGTATTTCTGAGCACAAGCTTCTGGCAGTTTGCACAGGTGAAATCACATAAATGTGAGGATCTGTAACAGATGGCTTATGGAGAAATGGTGCTTGTTGCTCATGAAGAGTGTTCATAGTTGCAGGGTTTGGGTTTATTTGAAGTTTTTCAGAAGATACGGAGAGATGAGTGATAGTAGTCAATAATTATGACACATAAACACATTTTATTTATGACTGTTTATGGTGAAATATTCATCTGTAGTGTTTGCTAAAACACATTTGTAAAGGCACATATTATTTATTTTATTTAGTTAGGTTTTTTTCCATTTCATTAGTCTATTTTGGTATTTTCAAAAGTTTCCATAAACTTAATACTATTAGTATTAGTACATATATAATAATATGAGTTCAACTGAAGCTGTTGCTCAGTTATGACAGTATTTCAAAAACACTTTCTATATACTAAATCACCTTTTTTTTTTTTTTTAGAAAATTTCTTTGTGTTGCATGCATATGTATGCGTAAGTGTAAAAAAGATTTTGTTTTATTGTACTTTGTTTAAATATATTACATATTCCTAACAGCCTTGGAATCCATACAAACCATTACCCCCAACACCAAGATCACATTCCCCAGAGGTCCGATCTGCCTCTTCTTCCAATGGTAGTCCCTCACCAGATCATCGTCCCAGTTCTGTGCCTCCTCAGTCCACCTCAGCACTGCACTCACCCTCAGAAGTTGATCCATACGACAGTCTCTCCAGTGAAGCCAAGACCTTTGTTAACAACTTGACCTCCATGGGATTTGCACGACCAAGAGCTGCTCGTGCTGTGGAGAAATTTGGTGCCGATGAAAGAGAGGTACATTTTTATTTAATTTTTGCTGGTGTTTTTGTTTGTTTGTTGTTGTGTTTTGTGGGGGGGGGGAGGTGTGGATGGTTGGGGTTATAGGTCTTTTTTACATTAAAGTCAGATTCATTTTGTAAGTATAATTGAATACAGAGCTGTGAGCTTATTTATAGGCTTACATTCCATCACTTTTTTCTTCAGTGCTTTATCTAAAGAAAACCCGTGCTAGTGCCCTTTTATATGCAATAATTTATTATCTGTAAGCTTAATTGTAATGCCCCATCAACTTATTTACAAGTTATAAATCTTACTGTGCATGTCAGTTTTAAGCAAAAATGCTTGTGATATCTTTTGATATAAAATTATTTAGTTTTTATTGTGCTTCATTATATTATAATATAATCAATAATGCCATAAACATATTTATAACAACAGTCCTTTTTTCTCCATATCTTTTACTTTTCAATATTTTACTGAAAAACAATCATGATTATTTTTAAATAAAATTATATAGTACTGTGTTATTTTTCCTGTAATGTTATTTGTAATTGATCATTTATTCAGGTGTACTTTTCAGCTAAAGATGACTTATTTTATTTTGTTTAGCTAAAACTATGCATAAGAAGTTGGTAATCTTATTTTTTTAATTGTAGTCTTAATGCCATTATGTACATATATGGGTTTTTACTACTGTTTTTTTCATTTTTTTAAATGACAAATGTATTATTGAAATTTGTTTTTAATTCAGGATTTAATCAGTTATAATTTTAGCAAAATATAATCAGACGAGCAATATTTGTTGTTTTTAGAGTGGGCAGAATTAATATTGTTTTTCCTGTAGTTGTACCACTGTCAGCAATAGAAGACTTCAAGCAATGTGTTTTGCATTACAGAAGTACAGATTTAGCCAATTGAAACTGTGTAGGTGTTCTGCCCAGCATCTAAAATTAATATTATTTAATTGTTGTTATACAAGTACCACTGTCAAAGTGTCATTGTACCAATAGTTTAAGAGAACTATTAAAATTAATTACTTGTACTTTATGTACCACAATCATTGACTCAATAGACTAAGTGAACTAATAAAGTAATATAATTAATGTGAGTTGCATTAAGTTTTAATACTAACTACTAATTTTGCAACAAAGTAAATGGTAAAGTAGAATAATTCCTTAGAACAACATTACAAAGATCACCATGTAAGTTAAAACCATAAGGCAGAGAGAGGAAGATGGATTGTTGGAGGGTGGAGGGAGCTAAGAAGTTTATAGAAAACAAGATTTCTGGAAACAAGATTTTGAAAGAAAAAATGAATTTATTGTATTGGTACTGTATTGAGTGGCACTTGAACTGACAACAAGGTTGCTATTAAGAGTTAGCTAAGCTAAGAATTATACTCCCTTATCAATGCATTTAGGAATCCATATAATTTATACCTGTATCAGTTGTAACTTAATAACAAATATCTGTTCTCAATCTTATTGTTTACAAAAATCTCTTTAATCTTTTATTTTTATCCTTATTTTCTTATAGGCACATGTATAAAGTACACACATACACACACAAGCACACATAAAAATTTTTAATGTGAAATGATTTGATCTTTCCAAAATTGTTTACTAAATTTTCCATTCTTAAACATTCATATTGTCACAGTATGCATTGGAAGATTTTGCATGATACAAATAAATTTGGGACAAATTCTTGCAAAGCAAACAATGATATATGTTTGGGACTTTTTTGAATAGTTACTGTGAGTTGAATAGTCGTAAATTATCGATTTACTTAGCATTATTAATATTATACATTGATGTGTTACACTAACAGGTTCTGGATCATTTGCTGAATGTGGATAAGCTGGTGGAGAAAAAATTCAATCCTGAATTAGCAGAGATTGGTCTTCTGCTTTTCAGGAATGATATCGAAAAGGCAAGACTCTAGCAAAATTTCAATCTCATGTGCAATCTTAAACAGCAAGTGACAATAGCTGTAAAAGAATTTTTAAAGAATAATATTACTCTAACTGACTGCAGTATAAATCAATTTTATCAGCAAAAATAAACAAAGCATACCTACTTTACCAATGCATCTCTCTTTGTTGAAGTATGAATAAGTATTTAAGAATCTTATTGATTTTGGTTCTGTATTCAGCAATTTGTGTTTATATTGATTGCATTGATATTGTTCATTTTATTTCTTTTTTAATTTTTTTTTATTTTTATCTCTTTATTATATACTATAATTGGTAATTGAATGTAATTTCATAAATCATATTCATGAGTAGCCTGTTTGAAGATAATTGTTGCTTTCATAAAATTGTCTGATGCGCTTGTAAAAAATATTTTCAGAAACAGATTTTGTTTTAATGTTTTGATTGAACTTTGTTTTGTAAAACTTACATTTTATCTATGTTGTATACTACAGTGGCATTTTCCTTTTGACAACTAGAGGTTTTGTAGAAAAGCATTCTTTCTTATCTTTTCAGGCTGAACTGTTCTTGAACCTTTATCAGCAGTTCACAGAACTGGGTTTCACGGGCGAACGCATCCAGACAGCACTCTTCAAGCATCAGTTGGACAGGGACAAGGCGTTGGACTATCTTACCACATAATTCTGTTGTGCAGAGCATCCTACATACCTCATGACTACATAAAGACAGTGTTATTTACATCACATTCCTATCATGACAGTGGTCATCACACTTAAGTGACCAGCACTTATCCAGCCTTTTCTTAGAAAGAGTTCCCACAAACGATGTGCAGAGCCAATACTTGGGTTTCATTGTTCTAAAACTCAAGAATATTGCACTTGTATGAAACAAGCATCTGTCATAGACTGTGGTTGTCTATTGTCTCTATTTTAATCTGATTTATTTATTTCTAATTGTAAATTAGGAGAAGATTAGCCATACAAAATGTACTTGTTGTTATTTACTTCTAGCTAAAGAATAATGAAACATCACGTAGGCAAATCATTATGAAAACATTTCTTCAAGCAAGAAAACCATAATTAGGTTGTGTATTTAATTGTTTGCATTTGCATTACTTGAAATTAATTGGTTGTTTGAAAAGAATACTCTCAGAAATCATTAAAGTGTTCCATTTTATTTTTCTTCTTCATGCAGATGTTCTGACTTAACAGAGATTTTACTGAGTGCAACATAATCTGCACCAGTTACTTAACGACTTTGGACAAAACTGTACTTTTGAAGCTCTAAGATACTAAGTAAAGTCTTTATTGATTTTTTTTTTCTATTGGGGATTAAAACCCATTTATTTTTTAACAGATGACTTGTAGCTTTGAGATAGTCACATGCAGTGGCTAGAAGTACTAAACATTTACTATTTATTCAGGTTTGTTTGAAAATTTGCACTAGTACTGCTTCAATTTATTTTTATTAATCACATTTTAAAACATTAAGAAAATCAAGCAATATTAGTCATTCATATTTTGCTGTTTGTTCACTTGTCTAAACTTGGTTTGCAGAGCTCAGCATTTTCTGCATTGTTGTTTTCTTGTCTGGATTTAAGGAAGCTAAGGTTGATTCTCTTTATTAATTTTACTGTGACTATAGAGAATATTGTACTTTATTTAACTCTTAATTAAACAGAATTAGCACAAGCCATAAAATATATTTAGTCAAACCAGGAACCATAAGGTTCCCAGTGATTTCAAGCAGATATATGTTACCTTATGAGAAAGATGTCTCAATTTTTCATGTATAAACCAAGCCCTCATAAAATTGTTAATCTGTTCACTTGACTGACCTTTTTTCCCCACATTATTGTAGCTGTTGGATGCAGAAATATTTAATGATGGTTCTCAGATTTGTCAGACTTTTTTCAAACTCGTTTTGCTTTTATTTCACAAGTGCGAAAATGATTGAATCCTCTTTTTGTGTCTCCTGTGTGTGCCAACACGCATGTGAGAAAAAAATTGTTTGCTTTGGGCAGTTTTTTTTTTTTAAAGTGATATGAAACTTAAAATCTACTTTTAAGATCTAATCAAATCATAACTCAGAATTGTTGATAATAAATAAGTGACAAAATGCTTTCTATTTCCAATAAATTTCATAGATTTCAATTTTTTATGTTCATTTTAAAGAGGAAGCAGTTTGTTCATTTGAATAAACATATCAACTTATGTGCTGCATAAAAAAAGCATAAGTTCAGACAAAAAACATTTGTTTAGACACTTTTAAAAAAATTTATTTATTTATTTTTGGAGGTTGCAACTGATATCTTTGTATGGCACTAAGTAATTTGGGCATGATTGGCTGAGAATTAGGAGTTTTACTCTTTAACAATTACTGAGACAATCAGCTTTGAGTGGCATTTCCCAATTTGCTTTATATTCCTTTTCAAATAACTTGCTTAATTTAAAGAACTATGTTCATCCTGTGGTACTAATATGGACTTTCAGTATGAGAGTGATATGGACTTTCAGCCTGGCTATAATACGTTATGGAATTCCAGCCTAACTGTGGTATTGGATTGGCCTTTCAGCTTGGTTTTGGTATATGTATGGACTTCAGCCTGGCTATGGTATCGGTATAGACCTTCAGCCAGGCTATGCTATAGGTTTGGACTTTCAGCCTGACTATTGTATTAGTGTGGACTGCCAGCCTGGCTGTAGTATTGGTACAGACTTTAAGCCTGACTATAGTATTGTGTGGACTTTCAGCCTATGTATTGATGTAACTTTCAGCCTATGTATTGGTATGGACTTTCAGCCTGACTATGGTATTTTTGTGGGCTTTCAGCCTGGCTGTGGTACTGACATGGACTTTCAACCTGTGGTATTCATATACATTGTAATATGCTTTCTGAACAGATGAGATCAAACTATGTAAATTTTTATCGGAAGGGTAGAATTATGATGATGTACATCCATCTTGAACAGCTGTTAGTTAAAAATGGCTGTACAATGCTGGCTTGACTTTTTATATTCATTATCAAAAAAAAGTGCTTTATTAGTATTGAACTTTTGAAAGTGCAGAGATTACACTTGTTAATCAGTTCTTTATACTACACACAAACCTTATATCACAGAATATATTACAGTATAATATATTTTGTTTAAATCTAATATGTTGAATTTAAATTTTTGTTGATTTATTAGTAAGATAAAATTGGGAGTTATTGTATGAATTAAAATTTTGTAATGTTACACCTACATTTTGTTAACAACAGCTTGTATCTTTATATATATATATATATATATATATATATCTACACACACACACACACAAACACAAAGTTCAAGGAATCATCATAAGTACACTGATTTCTCCAAGGTTCCATTATTTATCCATTTGAGAAATTTCAGGTCACCCAACATTTGTGAAGAACTTAGTAATTAAGAAACAGACCCATATACCTGCATTGTACACTTTAAAAAGTGATTCCTTGATATAATTATTGTACTTTAATAAAATTACTGTTTGCTTCTTGAAAAGTTTGTAAAGATTAAAATATAAGAAACTCCTATTTTGGCGTCCACTGTATCAGTACTGCAGTAGATACAGCAAGCTTATGATGATAATCAATAACTAATACTGCAAGTGTCTTTAGTTTTTAGTCTGAAAAAAAAAAATTTTACTGCAGACAGAATATATATTCTATAGTATAAAACACACAGTATTCCTTCTCAGTGGCATACTTGTTGGTCAGAAAGTGCACAGCTTTGTAAGAACATTGTAAGTCTGGTACAACTCAGCATACTTAGATATAAGTTTCTGTTTTTAAATCAGTAATGTTTGACAGTTATGATAATAAATGTAATGACATTTGTTTATAATTGAAGCTTTGCATGTTTCACAGTTATTCAGTCAAGTGAGTGAACTGCAGTAAACATTCAGTGGTTAAGGAGCCAGTAAGGATTGATTGAGAAAAATGTTACTGATATAATCTGGAAAAAGTATGTTAATGGAAGATTAAGATAGATAATTGGAGGGTAAGGTAATAGTAGTGATCTTCAATATTGATCATAAATTCTTGATTTTAAAACTCTAAGTCGCAATCTGTGCAGTATATATGAATTCAGTTGATGTCAAAATTCGTTTTGCAGGACAGAAAGAAAAGATGTGAATAAAAAGTCTCACTGCTTCTCCTCACATTGAAATCATTCATTGCTGGTTGTCACAAATTGAAAATTGAAACAGTGTTCATTAATAATGAGAGGTTTTACATTACCCACTAATAATGTATTTATTGTTCACAGTCGACTAGTTGTATAGCTTCTGTAATATTGCCAGCACTTGCTCACCATTCAAACATTTTGCTTAACTAAGATTGGATGAAGAATAAGTCACATAATTACTCCTTTTACCACCAAAATTAAGATATTTTTAATATATTGCCATTACCTAAATTTTTACAATTGTTTTGTAATTAATGCAGTTAGTGAGTTTTAACTGTGAACCTCCAGCAATATGTAATCATACAATGGTAAATCTAAACCTTACTCAAACAATCCTCTTAAAAAAGTAATGGCTACAATTAACTGATTGTGCAATTGCTTTCATACAGTTTATTGTTTCAATAGGTGATATTCAAAAATTTTCTTTGTTTTGTCAATCTAACCATAGAAATGTGGTTATATTTGAAACAATTGCTGATTGGTTAGTGAACAAAAAAATCATATACTTTCAATGTTTTCTTAAATATATGCCAGGACTAAACATCTTTTTGAAGCTTATTTTCTTTACTTACAGATCTGTGTGTAAAACTCTTATTTTTTTACTGTGATCACCCTCAGCTGGATGATCCATGTCAGAGACCCATGATTATTGTGATCCTCTGCTGGATGATCCATGTCAGAGACCCATGATTATTGTGATCAACAGCTAGATGATCCATGTCAAAGACCCATGATTATTGTGATCAACAGCTAGATGATCCATGTCAAAGACCCATGATTATTTGTTGTCCCCAGAATTCGTGTACACAAATGCTTATAATACAGAAAAATTTAGTTGCACAAAAATTAACTTTTTACTAGTCATTCCCACCAATTTACAGATATTATCTTCTTATTAATCATGTTAAATTTAAACCACATAAAAGAAGCCTGAATGGAATACCAATTGCTACTTTAAAATCACTTGCTTATAATTATATTATACTTTTTCTTGTATAGCATTAGTGCACATTTTTGGATTAAGCTGCATTCCTAGTCCTGATCACCTACTCAGCTTGAACTCTGTAGTATACTAAACTGTATGATAATATAATGACAAGAACTTTGTGAGATGTGAAAGAAGATGTATGCAAGCATAATGATATGAATTTGTATGAGATCTGAAAGAAAATGTATGCAACTATAATGATGAGAATTTTGTGGGATATGAAAGGAAATGAATATTAGTGTAATGATAAGAATTTTGTGAGATGTGAAAGAAATTTATGCTAGTGTAATGATAAGAATTTATGATGTGAAATAAAATGTCAAGTACATGTATGGAAGTGTAATGATGTGGATTTGTACAAAACGTGAAAGAAAATGTGTGCTAGTGTAATGATAAGAATTTGTAAGAGGTGTGAAAGAAAAAGTATGTATATGCCAGTGTGGCACATCAAGCAAAAAAAAAAAAAGATGTGAAGAATATAATCACAAGCATTTGAACAGTAGGAAGGATTGGCAGGGACATTACATAGCCCAGTATAACTGGGATTTGATGGCGACACAGAGTGTGATGCATGAAGCCTAATGACTTTCTGATGGAAGGAAAAAATTGAGGCTGCAGCTCTTAGAAATTGCACTTATTTGATATTAGAAAAGTAAATTACACGCTATTGAATGTTAATTTATAATTTACCCGCCTTTGTGATGTTAAAGTATTTTATTTTATTTCTTCCATTTTTTTGTGTGTGTGCAATTCCCTTCTTGTGCTTAATTACTTGCTAAAATAAAATTTAATAATTATTTCTATTATTGAAGACATAATACTCATTTTCCATTCTTTTTAATATTGCTGCTTTAGTTTAAATGAGCTTGGATTTGACTAAACAGATTCTGTAGAATCTAATTATTACTTGGAATTCCGGGATATATATAGGTTGGAGAAAGACACAAAAATTAATCACATTGCTGACAAATCAAGCATATGTTCATAGTGACATTCATTAAAGGAATTTTTGTATTTAGCTCTTTATCATTCAGATAGACTTTTGTTTGCTTGTTAAAGTTTGAAGTAGATATTTTATCTTTAGGTCTTTGACTCTTGTCATGTCGTCTTGCTTTCAGAGTTAAGCATGATGATAGGTAGACTTTTATATATTTTCAAGTTATATGGTGCCTTTTCATTGTCACCAGTTTAATAGAAGAAAAAGTTAAATAAATTGAATGAAAATACCCAAGAATATGAAAGTGATTCAGTGTTCCATTTCTTTGTTCATTTCAGATATTTTCTATAAAAAGCATTTCAGGATGTTTTCTATAAAACACATTTCAGTATGTCTCTATAAAATGCATTTCTGGATATTTTCTATAAAAAGCATTGTAGAATGCTTCCATAAAGAGCATTGCAAGATGAAGGTTGTTTTCTTTAAAAAGCATTTCTGGATGTTTTCTGTTAATTAGAGCATTACAGAATGTTTCTATACAAAGCATTACAAGATACTTCTGTAGAAACATTGCAGGATGCTTCAATAAAAAGCATTGCAGATTGCTTTTATAAAGAACATTACAAGATGTTTTCTATCAATTTGAGCATTAAGGGTGTTTCTATTACAAGACACTTCTGTAGAGAGTATTACAAGAGAATGACTCTATGTAGAATAATATGGGATGCTTCTATTGAGAGCATTATAGGCTGTTTCTGTAAAGAATATTAATATGGTAAAGGATGCTTCTGTAAAGGCTTGAATTTGTTGTAAAAATTTTATATTCAATTTTCTTTAAATGATCTTATATCTTTCATGAAATTATATTTTCAAATCAGCAAATTGTAAAATATTCAGAATTTATTTTTTTACAGTTGATTTCTTCAGCTTGTTCCATTGTGCAGAAGTTTATTTTGTTGGAATGTACTGTATATATGTACACAAGCTTTACACATGAAATGTAGTTATGTTTAACTGTTATTTTTAAACTGTAAAGGAGCCACTCAAAAGTTTGCTGAAAAGGAGACTTTGATATTGTTGAATAATATATTCAATTATTATTATTATTATTATTTGCGTACTAATAAACTAATGCTGCTTATAAAAATGCTACAACCATAAGAAAATTATTTACAGCTGTTCATTGCTTTTCAAGAACAAATTCTCTTTGTTCTCTACCATCACAGAACTATCCATTAGCATGAAAAGTTTAGAGTATTTTTTTTTAAAGTTCCAACAAATTATTTATACCAGTGTGTTTAAACTCAAGGTCACACTATGGTAATTTTTTAGGTCATATAGAAACCTTTCACAGAGTAACTGTAGATCAGGGGTCACCAACCTTTTTGATACTGAGAGCTACTTCATGGGTACTGAGTCATACAAAGGGCTACCATCTTCTGAAATATAACAAATTTACTTAGTTTGCAGCTGAGTAGTGCTAATTTTAGAAAGGCCTGCGGGTGACTCATGTGGTCTTTGCGGGCAACCCTGGTGCCTGCGGGCACCGTGTTGGTGACCCCTGCTGTAGATCATCAAGAATATTTGTGCCATCCTCAGTGACTTTCACAAGCTTACTAGAAATGTTGTGGTAGAACACTTTTATTTGGCCTTTCAAAAAAATTACCTAAGCATGACCTAATTCCATATGCATAAACAAATGGCAATATTGAAATAAGTCGATAAATAAAATTGAACTAATGCATTTTAGATGCAGAAATGAATATATGAAATTCTTAATGCAAGTGTTTTAGCATATTTTGGATGAATCAAGAGATTCTTAGTGCAATTGTTAAAAACTGTTTTAGCATATTTCGATGAATCAAGCAAAATGTTTCATTTCTACCAATTGCTATTGAAGTGCTGTTGTGCATAACATTTTACTTCCATCAGTAGCTCTTTATAGGTATTCATGGGACTAATGAATCATGCAAAATATTTGATTTTCACATACAGCTCTTTATTTGTATTCATGGGACCAATGAGCCATGCAAAATATTTTACTTTCACATACAGCTCTTCAAAGTTATGAGACTAATGAATTGTGCAGAACATTTTTACTTCACCACTAACTCGTCAAAGTTATCATTGGACTAATGGAATATGGAGAATATTTGTCTTTCAACAGTTGCTCTTCAGAGTTAATCATGGTCTAATGGATCATGCAAAATATTTTACTGTCAATTGGAGTTCTTCAGATTTATTTAAGGGACTAATGAGTTACAGAAAATAATTCACTGACCATAGTTGCTCTCCTTATGGGGTTATGGGACTAATGCTGTTATATATGGATTTCACAATTCTTTCTTTTAATGCATACTCAGAATCCTTTGGATTATCCACTGTCAACATCAGTTCCACTATTTCCCTTGACATTATCTAACTCATTGTTCCCTTGATACAGTGTCTAACTCAACACGTGAGATGTTCCCACGTTGTCAGAAACATAGTAAATGAGATGTTCTCCCTATTGCATCTGAAACAGACTACTATTAAAATGTATCTTACCATTTTGTTTTGTAATGAAGCATGCAAAACAGACTACTATTAAAATATATCTTACCATTTTGTTTCGTAATGAAGCATGCAAAACAGACTACTATTAAAATATATCTTACTATTTTGTTTCGTAATGAAGCATGCAAAATAGACTACTATTAAAATATATCTTACCATTTTGTTTAGAATGAAGCATGCAAAATAGACTACTGTAAAATAATCTTCTCATTTTGTTTTGTAATGAAGGATCTGGAATAGACTGCTTTAATTTATATTTTACCAATTTGTTTAGTAATAAAGCATCTGAACTGTGATCAAGTATGCTAAGCACATTATCTCGATTTTCATTGTTTTGATCATTTCAGTAAGATATACTTTCATACCTCGATCACATACATTATTTGGGCTGTGGTACTAGTTGAGAACGGTGTTCTTCCAACTTTATTATCTTTGGCACAGTTATTTTGGGTAAAGTTCATTGTTGGTATTTATAAATATGTGTGGTATATTTTTTCTTCTTTAAGTTACAAAATTTATAGTTTATTAATACTGCTATAGAGGAGGGTTGATGGTCTGGAGTGTTCATTAAATGTTTAGTTGTTACTGACTGTTATTATACAACATTAGTAATTTGAAATGTTTATGGGGTTAAAGGAGATAAATCATAGATAAGAGAAAAGCATCTACCAAAGATTCAGAAATGTATTTACCTTATAATTAAATATTTCAGTCAAGACTGTTGTAAATATTTCTAAACTGATTTTATAATAGAAAATGTGCACAGATGTAGATGTTCTTTATCGTACATTATTCTCCCTGAACAGTAATATTATCATTAATAATTCAGTCACAAATGTTGACATATTCCTGTAATAGATTTTTATTTTACATTAATACCATAATCAGAAAGTACCTTTTATGTTCATTTTGATTTAGGAGAAATCACAGCAAATCAGAATATGTTGCATGGACATCAGCAAAATGTATTATTTAATTTTGAATTTAAATTTAAATTTAAACTTTCTTTTTGAATCTAATTAAATATAGCTTTCTGTACGTTATAGAAGATACTGTTATAAATTGCATGAATCACATTAATAAATGATAGGGTAAGGTTTATGAAGAATTTGTTAAACTATCTTTTTTTTTCCAGTGGAACTAGATAAGATTACTGTTAATCCACCCAAACTTCAAATTATATTTGCACCTTGTGTATTACTCAAAGTACATTTTCATATTTAAAATAAATTCCAACTAAAGTCTCATCATAAATTATAATACAAAAGCAGCAATATTATAATGCATATATTGCTATTATTTAAAACTTTTTCATGAAGTCTGTACTCTTGAAGACAACCACTGTTTTCTTTTGTTGAAAATAATAGGGGTGTTGCAATCCTCAGTCTTAGTTTTGTTGTTTTTCTTATTCAGTGGTCAGTGCTTCATTATTTGACTTTAGTTATAAATTAATGAATATTTGATGTTGCAACTAAACATGACTTGTGTTCCATAGTTATTCATTTTGGTTTATCAGGCTAATTTACTAAATCTTATTTTGTTAAACATTTTATTTATTATTATTTTTAATTTTTTGCCAGAGAGAAATGTTTCACTTGGTAAGCAGTGTATATGTATCATATTGTTAGCAAAGTGCAGACATTTTCTTGCTACTGTGTCCACACAAAAATTATGAATACCTCAAATTCTTTATACCAATAGGTATTCTCATACTAAGAGCAAGAAGACAATATTGTAATGTCTCTATCAGGTTTGTGTTAAGGTACAACAGTGTGTTCTTTTTAATTATTTTTCTTTTATATACTTTTAATCATACTACTCTTTACTAAAATGAAGCTGAAAAAAATAGCATGCTCAGTCATCTGTGAATAATTTCAGACAAATACGCAAAACATAAATTGAGATTTGTTACATTTACAGCTTTATGAGCGAAGATATTTCTTTTTTAAAGGAATATCTTTTTGTTAATTTATTTTTGTTTTATTTTGTAAAAGTTGTGCATAGGAGAGTATATGAGTTTATTTCACTGACAGTTGTGATCATTTGAACAAAGGTCTCCATGATATTATTGTTTATGAACATTATATGAATTGTAAATAAAATGCTTTGATCATAATTATAAAAGTGAATAAAATGCTTTGATCCTAACTATAACATGATGATATGGTTTGAAAGTTTTCAAAATGCATACCAGCACAGAACTTGTACATTTATTTGTAGGCTGCATAGATATCTTACATAATATTGGGGGGAGGGGATCACCATGTCATGGCCTATGTCCTTCACTTCCTATACCCGGTTTAAGAAAGCACCCAATGATGTTTAACTGATGGGTGATGGACACACAGACAGTCAAACTTGGCTTCACACGCTGGATAATGGCTCAATAAATCTGGCCACATTTAACATAAGACAATAGATAATTAATACAAACATTACGGAATGATAGACATAAAGATTATAAGAATTCAACGAGATGAGCAAGGAAAAATAAGAATTGTATAAAACAATAACAGAATTTAAAAGTGAAGTTAAATTTTCGGGATGCAGCCCAAATGCAACTACATAGGAATAGCCACCCTCTACTGTCATGCAAGACTTGAGGTTCATATATTCACTATTTGGTAGTACTCTCTAAGGATTTCTTCCCTACGATAACTGTCTCAGAAAATATCCTCAAGACAATTTCTCTATAAGACTTTTCTCTCATTTTCTGAGTGGTCTCCCTTTGCCAATTGAGCTTCACTCAGTCTGTTTCAACACAACCCAAAGGAGTAAGCAATCCAGGAAATAAAACTGAGAGTTAAAACCAGAAACTCTTTTTCCTTAAAGTGTGGTTCTTTACACGCTGTGGAAGAAATCAAGTGTTTTGACCATCTATTTCTTTTAAACTGTTATGGACATTCCCTTGCTCATGAAATGGTTGGACTGGAAGCAGAGATTTTAAGCTGTTGGTGACTTTATTTTTTATTTTTTTTTTGCATATGGTTGTCATTTAGTCCCCTTTTTCCAATCCATGTGTTTTTACTCCAGTTTGGCACCATGAAGTCTGCTATTTGTTACTGACTAGTAGTAGTCCATCAACACAAAATTGTTTATGGTTCTAGGTGGGTTTTTCCCCTACTGATTGGTACCTATTATGCAATATTCGCCTTTTCCAATGCCCACTCTCTCTGAACGCTTTTCCAACTATGGGCAAAATTAAATACGGTGTGTTCTTTCCATGGACGCAAGACACACAATATGCCTTCTGTCTTTCTTGCACTGGCTTGTATTTGTGGTTTGTTTTATGAGAATTTCACAATTGTGTCTTAACTGGTAGACTGTCTTTCTTGTACTGCCCTGTGTTTTTAGTTTATTTATGAGAATTTCACACTTTTGTCTTAACTGGCTGTTTTTCTTGCACTGCCCTGTGTTTATAGTTTATTTATGAGAATTTCACACTTGTGTCTTAACTGGCTGTTTTTCTTGCACTGCCCCGTGTTTGTAGTTTATTTATGAGAATTTCACACTTGTGTCTTAACTGGTCTGTTTTTCTTGCACTGGCCTGTTTTTGTAGTTTGTTTATGAGAGATGTCACACTTGTATCTTAACTGGTAGAGACAGAGACTGGAAGGTGTTTGTATGTGCATGCATGAATGAATGTGCGTCTGTGTGTGTGTGGGGGTGCATACATATGGGTGGGGAGGTTGTCATTGAGGAAAGTTCAAAAACACTCAAGAATGTGGTGATATAGGAAAGTAGGGGACTGAATCACAGAGGAAAGCTACATCAGTTGTGTCTCCAACATGCAATTTTCTTCAAGTCTAACAAGTAAATTATAGTTAATACAACATATTTATGACAATCAAACTGTAAAATTTAAATAACATTTTTACTGTATTTTATAAATAAATTTTAATTGTATGCGCTGTGCAAGTTAACTAATTATATAGTGTTTATTAGGTGTAAACATGCTGTCAGTAAATGACCACAGAAAATGGTATGTAGGTGCTATGTCCAAATGCAGCAACGTCTTCGAAACTTGTGTGTATCCCAACAAGAAAACTGCAATACAGTGCCAGACTTTCTTTGTGGAGTCGGTTGGAACATTCGCCTTAATCATGAATATTAAATCATAAACAAAATCTAAAAATCAGACGCATTTACACATATATGCAGGTATGAGCATCATTGTGACATTTTTTCCTGTTACTTTTTTTTCTAGCAAAACTTGACGTTTTTCCCGCTAACCATCGCTTGGGACCTGTAAAAGTGGAGTGTGCTGCTGGGGACCCAAAAGATGGTAGTATGTGTTGCTATGGACTCAAAAGATGGTAGTATGTGGACCCAAAAGTGTAAGGTGTATGTCTTCCTCTTTTAAGCAGTTTTTTTATTTATTTGTTTCTGGTGTGTTCTGTTTTTATGGAAAGTAGTTTAGAGCAAGGAGCATCGAGGAATCGGTATTTTGTGGGTGGGTGGGTGATGCAGTTGTTGTGATTTGTGATCTTTATAGTGCCATTCGAACTGCGACTATTGCTGCAGTCGTGATGGAGTGTTATTAGTCGGTGAATGTGTATTTTGGAGTGAGTGTTGCTGCCGTCCCCGTGTCTGTTGATCAAGCCGTCAAAGTGAATTTTGAAGTGTGTTTAGTACAATGACGAGTGGTGGCTTTATCGTGTTTACTACAATGACAACGAGTGGTGGCTTTATCGTGTTTACTACAATGACGAGTGGTGGCTTTATCGTGTTTACTACAATGACAACGAGTGTTGGCTTTGTCGCGTTTACTACAATGACAACGAGTGTTGGCTTTATGCGTTTGTTGCAATGACAAGTGTTGGCTTTGTCGTGTTTACTACAATGACCACGAGTGTTGGCTTTGTCGCGTTGTTGTGACCCCATCCTCTTTCTGTTACCAATGTGCAAACTGCCATGCCCCAGACGCAAACTAAGTATGCTTTGTAAAATAATCCATGTACAGTCATTTGCTTATCAGCTCTATTAATAGTCTGTCAGAGATCTCACAAAGTCGGCTGTTTTGAAACTGTTTTACTTTCGATTTATTGTATCTAATCACAAACGTGCTGCAAAATCAACTGGTCCTGAGGTCGTTGTCATGTGCAGGTACGAACAAACGTTCATTTATCCCTTTACTTTCGCCAGATCTCGATAATTCTTGCTGTGTTTTCAGCTGCTTGATATTTTCATAAGAACCTGTTTGTGTGTCGATTTCTCACCATAGCCCGATAATGTACATATGTGTGAACGTAATAAATAGCAAGCTGTACTACTTTTGGTTACAAAACAAATGCTGTAAGGGTTTATGTCCTCTGAGGGTAAATGACACCTACGCCTTTTAAATTTTACATTCTAGTTCATTTTTTCATTTTCTATAATTGTTAATGTGGCAGAGTAAATTTGCCTATCCCTGTTTCTAGACCTCATTGTGTGACGCGCGTGGTACGTTAATCTCTATTATGCGTTATTACTTATGAATTGGTTTATCATTAATAACCATAATCGCTTATCAGTGATTACATTTAGGATTCGTTTCCTAACATGAATTTCCTACTCACATACCACTATAAGCTTACACACCACCGGTACATAACATCTATTCATAGGTGGAATTTCTTACTTAAGGAATAATCTAAAATCACAACATTGATTAACTTTCATTCAAACAATAGCTCCCGAACCTCAATCCCCCACTAACTACTCCAGGCATGCGTCAATGCACGTGTAAGAATGATATAATAAAAGATAAAAGATTTATTATAAAATAATATCTATATCACAAAATACAAAATAAGTTTGGAAACAGTTCACGTATTTAAATGTCCGACATCTGATACTCTAATCTAGATAATCGATATTTCTACAATGTCTGCCTGAGGAACAATCTCTAACCAGAGTTACGATTTTTCATTAGATTGAAGAGAAGGAGAAATTAGTTAATATAGTAGATTGTGTTCATAACCTGAATCGTAAATGCAGCGTCGTAGAAAAGATATGGAGAGATTTGTTGTCAACACGATGCCGATGTCCCCTTTCCTCTCGTTCCATAGTTGGTTGAGCACAATGGGATCGTCTGGACTCAGAACGGCAGTGGCGGTCGTTTCTCAGTCTCACACCATCCTGGGATTCCATGGTAGATCGTGGTCTGCAGAATACCGAAGCCTCACCAAGACGCAACACACGTCGTAGAGCCTTTGCTGTAACAAGAATGACTGGATGAAGCCTGAAGCCTGAATCTCATTGAAGATTGAAGATGGAACCCTGCATCAAATTGAAGAACTCGGACAACTGAAGATTGAATGTAGAAGTTGAACCCTGAAGGTTGAACTTGAAGTTGGAGTTTGAAGGCACGCCCACTGCAATAACATGGGGGCGTAGTAATTCATAATTCTTCCATTCTCTTTTAGTTCTCTCACCAATCATTAAACTTACAATTTATCTGCAAGAGAATTGTTTAGCCCCTTATACACTTCATTCATCAATACATAATTTTCTAACATGAACTATACATATTAATGAGGCATATAAAAAATTCTAACATACATCAATCAAAATTCATAAACAATAATTGTTTTCTAAGTCCATTCGTACATTATCAACCAGATGTCTTATCAATGCTAATGATCACCTTCAGAACCGGACTTTGAGAAATTGTCGCAAGTGTTTGCAACGAGGCTTGATGGAGTATTTATCAACTCACACCTCAATGGACCGGAATCATCCATCTACACCTTTTTTACACCTGTTCACATCTGTGTGGCACCCTAAATATTTCCAACCAGGGACTGTCTTCTACAAAGCAAGCCACTAGGTACTTCATCCCCTCCACACTCTCTCAGCAGTCTCAGCTGTCTCCACTCTGGATTGCATTTAAGCAGACTAGCTGCAAAGGCTCTTACTGTCCATTGTCAAAGCCCTGTGCTCTAACTGAGTGTGAGTTGGAACTACCCCCTTTACGTCAGTACAGAGTGTGAAAAATTAAATATCTCTTAATTCTAAGACGTAATTAGGCAGCAATGAATTCCGAGCATCAAACATTAATTATATAAATTGTTAAATGTCAAAGTGACCTGACCTTGGGCACTGCTTATGGCGATATTTTTAGGAAGTAAACAACTCAGGTAAAGAATATGCTAGAAACTTGCTGATGTAATCTAAACCGGTTTTAGGTCGATGAGTAGTTTTTATTATTCAATGATTAGGATTTACAAGAATGAAACTAGCCAAAGTCTGATATCAAAAGTTTGCAATGCTGTAAAGAATTCTGTAACTGATCACTTTGAATTTGGAGTGGCAAGATGTACGGTCATGAAAGGTGGTCATTAACTTAATGGTGAGTTAACTGACTGATTGAGAGAGAATGGAACTAGAAATATTTTATGCATTTTCTATTGATATGTTATACTTGATTTTACGAAGAGATGTATTATGTAAGTAGACTATTATTTCTACAAATTGTGATCGAAGATGCTCATATGTAGTATGCTAAGCACTTGACATTGTTTCTAGTGAACCTGTTCGTAAACTATTATGTTGTATTTATTATGCTGTAGACGTGTATCAAGCTAATAAATACTGTTGCAGGAAACTATAAATTGAGACTTGAATGTAATAAAGAATGGAGTTAGAAATGAATAAACTGGAAACATAGAGTTTGTTCCCTGATTATATTTTACAGGGGAAAAGCAGCCTTTCTTCTGTTTTACTGGAATCTCCCAGTAAACTGCTATGACCATGATAGATTTGAGAAGAATCTACCCCCAATGTGTAAGTGTAGGGGTACATTGCACTCTGTTGATACATGGTGGCAAAGTATGCTGACTAAATCATGGAATTTCTGGTACAAGGAAGTTACTGGAAATTGCTACAATTGTTGCTCTGCTTGAGGGAGCTAATACAGCAGAGTACCCACGTTAGCTTCAAGAGAATAGTGACTCGTCAGTGTTCTACTCTGTGCAGGGGAAACGTGAAACTGACAATTCCTTTGTGACTTTGTTATGAAAGCATGCAAAGACTATTGTCGCTTCACCTAGACAAGGTTATGTACAAACTATGATCGCTATAATCTCTATAACTCCATTTCTGTTCTCTGATAAGAACTATCCCATAATTTGTATTGACACTAATCTGCTGAATTGTGTTTTAGGATATAGGACTGTATAAGTATTAAAATTATTCAAATGTGGTTTCATGAAAATATTGATGTCAGGTAATCTTTTTAATTGTATTTGTTGTATGTATATTTGATTGTTGATTTAATAAATTTATTGACCTTCTTACACGTATTGATAGCTTTATGTTGGAGAAGAAAGTGGGTGGATGGGGGCTCGCTAAATATAGATTAAAAGACGGATTTATCTTCTCCTTTAGAAAGAATTTTCTAGCTCTGGAAATGTTTGATGGTAAATGTTTGTCTTTAATGTTGTGAAGGAGATAAAACGTTTACAGCACCCGCTGCCAAGTGAGAGGGACGAGTGGTGTCTGCTGGAGAATTATTAATAACAAATGAAGATTCTCATCACTTGTAATTAGTTATGGATGATTAATTAATAATAATAATAACCATTACGTAAGTGATGCCAGCGTCACGTGGTTATTAATAATATGTTGCACGTACATTGCTGTTAATCGTATTCGGTTATATGAAATCAAATCAAATGTTTTGCACCTCCTGCTCGGTGAAGAGATTAAGCTGGTTAAAAAGACGTTAGATTTACGAGTAAAATCCAAAGAGGAGAACTATGCATGCGGATGATCTTTCGGATCATGGAGGTCGGGCTCTTTCTGGCTCATTTGTTAACGCTTTGCGAAGACTACATTGAATGTTTCACTTATAAGAAGTGATTGTCATGGCGTTATGTTGTGTTCCTGTTTGTGCTGTTGTAAAATTCAGATGTCCAACTTTATCATTTCGTACATTTCCCTATGATGAACGGTAGAAAACAATGGATTATAAAAATTTGCGCTCTCGTCACGGTTAGTAATATATTTTACATTTCGTAGTAATAGATTTAGATTTAAAATAACCCCATGCGTGACGAAGACATAAAAACTAAGATACCTCTGTACATCCTCTGTTCTTCATGTTTTAAAATTCATTAGCTCCTAGATTTTGTGATAATAGTGACCTTATAATTATGGCCATAAATAGGCTTTGCAGTTCTAATAAAAGATGATACAGAAGAAAGTCTGCATGAAGTGGTGATTGTATTATATACAGGCTTAAGAGAGACCTCTATAGTAATCACATTTGACACAGGCCTAAAAGACACCCTATATTAATTGTATGCGATACAGGCCTAAGAGAGACCCCTGTAGTAATTGCATTTGGCACAGGCCTAAGAGAGTCTCCAACAGTGCTTGCATGTGACACAAACCTGAAAGACACCAATATTAATTGCATTTGATACAGGTCTAAAAGAGACCCTACATTAATTTCATGTGACACAGGCCTAAGAGAGCCTTCTATAGTAATTGGATGTGACACAGGCCTGAGAGAGATCCCTATAGTAATTGCAGTTGATTCAGGCATAAGATGGACTCCTACAGTGATTGCATGACATAGGTATAAGACAGACCCTAATTACATTTGATACTGGCCTAAAATGAAACCCTACAGTGATTGCATGTGACGTAAATCTAAGAGGGGCCCTTTGAGTGATTGCATTTGACACAGTGTATATAGTGTGCATTGTTAATGCCGTTTATTTATTTTCATCCACTCCAAAACGCTTGACTGATTTCATGACTGAGTCAGGCGGCAAGAAACTAAACCACTTTCTCTTTCCTTCATTGTTTTACATTATAGGTAAATTCAAAGCGAATTCGGTGCACTGTCATAAAATATAATGGATGCTAACCAGAAATTCGGGAACATGACAACTGGCAAAAGTAAGTTTTATACTTTTTTAAATTTCAAATTTCACTATTGCAGTTGAATTATAATAAAGTAACAAAAAATACCCACCATTTTTGTTTGGGGGGATATTAATAGCAATATATTTTCAAATTGTGATAATCATGGTTCATATTTTTGTTTACCTAAGTTAGTTTATGGCAATTTTGTATATAGGCATTTATTTAGATTAGTTTTCTGGTTTGTACAGTTGTACTAAACTTTTGCCTGTTTTCTTGTATATCTATCTATCTATGTATGTATCTATCTATCTATCTATCTATTAGTCCTGCCGACCGTTGGGGCACCACTGATGACCTGACAACCAGCTTCCTCCATTCCATTCTTTTCTCTGATAATTTTACTGTATCGCTCAGCTTCAGTCCTGTCCTCTCTGAGATATTATCCTCCCATCTTTTCTGGTCTTCCTCTCCTTCGCCTTCCTTGCACAGTTCCTTGCATGATTGTCTTGGCAAACCCTGTTGATCGTGTGACATGCCCATAACATTTCATTTTTTGTTTTTTTCAGAATAGCCAATAATTTCTCATAGGGCCCAATGGCGCGAGGTCAGAATATTTAGAATTCAAGATCACATGATTTGCGGTGTTTTCAGGGGTGCAACTTTTTAATATGTACATATATCTTTTAAGTGGAGTTTATTCGATTGCTTGTTCTTAATTGGTTACAGGGTTTAATAGAAAATTGTTTGGTAAGGGTTTTAGAAAACACTATTTACACTTTTAAAATAGCAGCAGCATTAGTATTGTAGACCTAATAACAATAATAATAGTTCAGTGTTAATTAGTAATAGTATTGTATAATATTATCATGTTAACTACTAGTAGTATTATAGTTATATTAGCTAGAACTGGTAATTGTATTGTATAGTTATAATGTATACTAATAGTAGCCCAGATAGCAATCGTAATTGGGCCTATGTAGTTTATTCCACGATGGCTGCTCATGCAATCTGTGTAGAGCCAATTACTCTTCAACTATAATTCTAGTTATTCCCCTTTAGAATCGCATACTTAAAAATATCCTACATTCAAACGATGGCATGTAGTGCAACACAATTATCGTTCACACACCCAATAAACTCTTTTTGTGATTTATTAATTACTAGCAGTAGTATTGTATAATTGCTATAGTGTTAACTTGTAGTAGTAATGTATAATAGTTACAATGTTAACTATAAGTAATACTGTGGTAATAGAATTAGTGGAATGTTATCATTATCAATATTATTATCATTATCATCATATGATGCTGGTATAGTGATGCTGTCTGTTGCTACTGTTATTGTGATGATGTCGATGATGATGATGATGATTGCAGACAGGAAAGCTTCTCATGCTTTTCTGAACGACAAGCAGCAGCTCACAGCTTGGCGTGAAAAGCTGGAACCCTTCCCAAACTTGTTTCAACTGGAGGCATACAACAAGCTCCCCTCAGGGAAATGGAGAAGCATTAGGGATAAAATGAAAGCCGAGAGGTCAGAAGGTCTGGCGACAGTCATGGAGGAAGCCCGGGCAGCAAATCTAATTGCCTTCTCTAGCTTCCTTCTCGGCGATTATAAAGAGGCTTTCGATGAGACACAGCATGTGCTTAACCAGCTCGACCCAAACAATCTGGTCTCTCATGCACACATGGCCATTTTTCATTGGGAGAGAAGAGTTTTTCCTGATGCTGAAGAACAGTTGAAACTTCTTCAGCAAATAGCGAATCACAGTTGCGACTTCAGTGCCAAAGTCCTGGAAGGCAAAGCAGAGCTGGCTCATTGCTACTCGAGAATGGGGTTAAAGTACTACCTCCTTGCTGTAGAGGTTTTTGAGCAGGTGGTCCAAGAGAGGCCTAGCGAGTTGGATTGGAAATATGGTTTGGCGTTGTGCTTGAAGCGATGCACATCATTAAATCATAGACTGATTCACGTGTCCAGCTCTGAAGATGTTGTAGCCAAAGCCATTAAAGCTTTTGACCTTTTTCAAGAAATAAAGAACTCGAAGACAGCGACCAATGAAATTAGGGCTCAGGCAGCTGCAGAACTAGGCTATCTCTTTGGCGTCAAAGCTCCAGATATCATAAAAGCTCTGAAAGTGAAAGCACCACACATTCAAGCCAAAGACCTTTATAGAGAGGCTCAAGATCTGGCCCCAAACAACGTGATGGTCCTCACATATAGCGGTTGTTTCTTTCGTAATGTTCGTCAGTTTGAGCTGGCGATACAGCTGTTGGAAAGAGCAGTACGCATCAGAGGCTCAGTCAAAATCTACCATCAGCTTGGGTTGGCCTACATGAAGAAAGCCTCTAATAACAGGTCATTCAGAAAACGGAACAAAGATGTACAGCTAGCCATTAAGTCCTTTGAAAAATCTTTAGAAGTAGCACACGGAGAAAACCCTTCGGCGCATCAGGATCTGGGGTTCATATATGAACATTTGGGTGAATACGATGAAGCCCTGCAGCACTACTTATGCAATCTCGGACAAATTCCTACGCAATCTAGTCCTTGGGACAGTGCCAAAGCTTACGAGCAGTGTGGGAAAATCTATTTGAAGCTCAGTGAAAGCCAGCAAGAAGACAAGTTAGCATTAAAAAAGTATGGTATAGCGTGCTTAACCATGTCCTTAACAATAACCAGTCAGGCGTGTGCTAGCATTCCAAAATTCAAGGATTCCCTTCGACAGAAAGGTTACTCATTTCGTACCCTAAGAAACATCATAAGAAATGATCCTGATATTGAAATCAACCGGCAGGCGGAAGAAGCCAAACTTTTGCACAAGGTAGGTGACTACGCCAAATCCCTTGAGCTTCTAAATGACATCTCGCTCTACGATGATAGTGACGCAATCAATCCTGAGTTTTTGGAGTTGAAGTTGGACTGCTACGTCAAAAATGGCCAACTAGACGATGCAGTTTCGTTTCTCAACATAATGTCTTGCATGGGCCACCATTTCAAGAACCCAGACCTCCCTCTTCAGACGTACGTTACGGCTGCCAAGAAAAAGCTTTTAGAGTCAGCAAGAGTCATTGCTGATATGTCAGGCGATGACATAGGAAGATTCTTGAGTCTGAATACAGCTATTAAGTTTCAGATCAATGATGGGATGGCTAAAAGATACTTTCGCTGGGCGTTCGAGTTCGTGTATCCCAGAGAAGCACTTTCTTGCACAGGTGACATCGAAGACGAGTATGGAATCGAAGCAGGGTGGCAAGTGATGATTCTGCATGACCCGGATGACCCTGAGATCCTGAGAATTGCTGGTGGGGTTAAAAGCATTTTCCGCGATGTGTGCGGTTTGGAGGTGACATGCATGGATGACGACGTTCCGCCCGGCTCGTTACAAGAGATGGGTGTGGTCGACTTCATTTACATGTCCCAGGTGCTGGTGGTTCTGACTGGCGACCAGAAACTGTCTCCAGAGTTCATCTCAGTATACCTGGGGCACACGGTAGCTGCACTGACCGAAGCAGATTCCAGAAGTCAAGAAATGGTTGTCCTCAATGCTGGAGGTGCAAGACCTCCACGAGCACTGAGAACCTCGCGCTGCAAAGAATTTCCCAGAATTCTTCTGGACAGATGCCAGCAAAGCCCTTCTTCGGCTACACCCTCTCCGCAGTACCGTTATTCTGTGGACGAGATCGAGGCTATATACGACTTGTTCTGCATGATGCTAGGCAGAGAAATAGATGTAAAATGACTTACAAGCAGGCAGACACTCTAATGTTAATTTATTTTATTTTTTGCCGCTTTTGCCTTTGCCTCCATATTTCACAAATTTTGCCTTTATTTGTCTCTTATTGTGCAAAGGTCTGTTAACTAGAAGTAGATCCAGCACAGCCCAGACGAGGTGTTTGTTGTTTTGTCTTTGTTTCAATAACAAAGCATTATTTTGTTTGATTTAGTCTGCACTGATTTAATATGTAACTTTGCAGTATCCCTAGTATTTTTCTTCAGAAATCAAGATATTATCTACAGAGACACATAATCTACTCCAATCTAAATTGATAGTAGAATGGCTTAAACTATCAGAGCAATTTTCTTTTTTAAGTTCCTAGTTCAACAATACTAAAATGAAGTCATGTTTTACATCCGATTTTGAATCTATCATACATAGAAAGTCATTGTAAATCAATCAACTGATATATACCGATTTTCTAATCTAATAGTAATGGCTAGTTCGATATTTGCACAGACACATAAACAGAATGATGTGTTTTATGTGTATTATCCATTTAATTTTATCTGTAACTATCTAAATAACTCTGCCTCATTTGAGTAATCGTGATCCTAGTGCAGAATAAACAGGGCCGTCCTTTGACATGCAGAGTATGGAGTTGAGTAGGGCGTCCTTTGACATGCAGAGTATGGAGTTGTGCAGGGCGTCCTTTGACATGCAGAGTATGGAGTTGTGCAGGCCGTCCTTTGACATGCAGAGTATGGAGTTGTGCAGGGCGTCCTTTGACATGCAGAGTATGGAGTTGTGCAGGGCGTCCTTTGACATGCAGAGTATGGAGTTGTGCAGGGCGTCCTTTGACATGCAGAGTATGGAGTTGTGCAGGGCGTCCTTTGACATGCAGAGTATGGAGTTGTGCAGGGCGTCCTTTGACATGCAGAGTATGGAGTTGTGCAGGGCGTCCTTTGACATGCAGAGTATGGAGTTGTGCAGGGCGTCCTTTGACATGCGGAGTATGGAGTTGTGCAGGGCGTCCTTTGACATGCAGAGTATGGAGTTTAGGGCGTCCTTTGACATGCAGAGTATGGAGTTGTGCAGGGCGTCCTTTGACATGCAGAGTATGGAGTTGTGCAGGGCGTCCTTTGACATGCAGAGTATGTGAGTAGGGCTGTCCTTAGACATGCAGAGTATATAAGTGAGTAGGGCTCTCCTTGGACATGCAGAGTATGGAGTTGAGTATGGCTGTCCTTAGACATTCAGAGTATGGAGTTGAGTAGGGCCGAGTGAAACTTATGGGGCTCCACGAAGAGCAGTTTTTATGAATGTTTAAAAATGTATTTCACTTACTTCAATAGCATTGTATCTACAGTAGTTCTTCATTGCAATAAGTCCATCAATATTTGGCATTAGTGTGTTTAATTCATTCAATGTTATATTTCCAGTTTTTGTACGCTTTTCAGTTAAAACAGTCCTGATCTGTAAGTCATCAGGACGGCCCCGAACACAGCTATTAGCACGCAGACTAGACATTTTATAAATGTGCATACATATAGCGCTACTTTCACACAAACATAAACTAGACATTTTAGAATCACGCATACATATAGCGCTACTGTCACACAAACATAAACTAGACATTTTAGAATCACGCATACATATAGCGCTACTGTCACAAAACATAGACTAGACATTTTAGAATCACGCATACATATAGTGCTACTGTCACACAAACATAGACTAGACATTTTAGACTCACGCATACATATAGCGCTACTGTCACACAAACATAGACTAGACATTTTAGAATCATGCATACATGTCTGTGAAGTGTGATGCTATCACACAAACCATTTCTATTTCTGTCAAAGGCGTTGTTCATTACAATCATATGGAATATCTCTATGACAATCACACAGACTTTGAATGTGCTGATTGTGTGTATTATTCTAAGCCCACTCTGTATGTATGACTATGCATATGCAGTATAGAGCAGACTGTTGCTTAAGTGAAAAAACTCTTAGACACTATTGTAACAATTCGTTATATTTTTCATTGTGTCATTAGGATTTTTCTCACCTACTTAGATTAAACTTTTTCTCAATTGTTTGCAGATGATCACTGTTGATATGAAGGATGGGGGTGGGAGTAATAACATGTATAAACTCTTAGATCCTGGAAAGTGGAAGTCTTGTTGATAATCATTAATCAAGCAATAAAACTGTCTCTACGTGAATTCAGTCTTGTTATTTTATTGTTGGGGTTTTCTTTGATTTTTGTTGTTGATTTCTTTTAACATGTTTTGTTTACAAAAATTATTCTGATGCTCTGTCTTCCGTAGAACTATTTGTCATTAGAGTTCGAACACAAGGCATTGTAGCACAGTATGTTTATATCAATGCATTGTCAGCTCAGGTTTAATGTCACGTCACTGTAGTGACTGTACACCATGATCTGTATCAAGGTGGTGTCAAATCATGTCTCAATTATTTCTTTTTTAAAAGTGCCAATTAATACGTGTTCAAGAAGTTAACAATCTCAGAGATTCAGACATTTCAAGAAGTTAACAGTCTCAGAGATTTAGACATTTCAAGAAGTTAACAGTTTCAGAGATTTAGATACGTGTTCAAGAAGTTAGTCTCACAGATTTAGACATTTCAGGAAGTTAAAAGTCTCAGAGATTCAAACACGTGTTTAAGTTAACAATCCCAAAGATTTAAATACATTTCAGTAGCATGGCATCGAACATTGTTGCCAATTATATCAGCAACAATAATCCTGTTTCCTAAATGTGTCACAATGTGACTGGGGCTGGCTATTGCTACAATGCTTGTATTGGCAGTGGAAACGGTACCGGGCTGGCTATTGCTACAACGCTTGTATTGGCAGTGGAAACGGTACCGGGCTGGCTATTGCTACAACGCTTGTATTGACAGTGGAAACGGTACCGGGCTGGCTATTGCTACAACGCTTGTATTGGCAGTGGAAACGGTACCGGGCTGGCTATTGCTACAACGCTTGTATTGGCAGTGGAAACGGTACCGGGCTGGCTATTGCTACAACGCTTGTATTGGCAGTGGAAACGGTACCGGGCTGGCTATTGCTACAACGCTTGTATTGGCAGTGGAAACGGTACCGGGCTGGCTATTGCTACAACGCTTGTATTGACAGTGGAAACGGTACCGGGCTGGCTATTGCTACAACGCTTGTATTGACAGTGGAAACGGTACCGGGCTGGCTATTGCTACAACGCTTGTATTGACAGTGGAAACGGTACCGGGCTGGCTATTGCTACAACGCTTGTATTGACAGTGGAAACGGTACCGGGCTGGCTATTGCTACAACGCTTGTATTGACAGTGGAAACGGTACCGGGCTGGCTATTGCTACAACGCTTGTATTGACAGTGGAAACGGTACCGGGCTGGCTATTGCTACAACGCTTGTATTGACAGTGGAAACGGTACCGGGCTGGCTATTGCTACAACGCTTGTATTGACAGTGGAAACGGTACCGGGCTGGCTATTGCTACAACGCTTGTATTGACAGTGGAAACGGTACCGGGCTGGCTATTGCTACAACGCTTGTATTGACAGTGGAAACGGTACCGGGCTGGCTATTGCTACAACGCTTGTATTGACAGTGGAAACGGTACCGGGCTGGCTATTGCTACAACGCTTGTATTGACAGTGGAAACGGTACCGGGCTGGCTATTGCTACAACGCTTGTATTGACAGTGGAAACGGTACCGGGCTGGCTATTGCTACAACGCTTGTATTGGCAGTGGAAACGGTACCGGGCTGGCTATTGCTACAACGCTTGTATTGACAGTGGAAACGGTACCGGGCTGGCTATTGCTACAACGCTTGTATTGACAGTGGAAACGGTACCGGGCTGGCTATTGCTACAACGCTTGTATTGACAGTGGAAACGGTACCGGGCTGGCTATTGCTACAACGCTTGTATTGACAGTGGAAACGGTACCGGGCTGGCTATTGCTACAACGCTTGTATTGGCAGTGGAAACGGTACCGGGCTGGCTATTGCTACAACGCTTGTATTGACAGTGGAAACGGTACCGGGCTGGCTATTGCTACAACGCTTGTATTGACAGTGGAAACGGTACCGGGCTGGCTATTGCTACAACGCTTGTATTGGCAGTGGAAACGACTTCCTTCAGTATTCAGCCGATTTTGAAGAGTTACTCAAGTTACTCAAGTTACTCAAGTTACTCAAGTTACTCAAGTTACTCAAGTTACTCAAGTTACTCAAGTTACTCAAGTTACTGAGGAGCATGTTACATACATTAGGTTGTACTTTTCAAATGTTTTAGCATAAATTAGCAGTCTTACAATTCCTCATCTCTCCACACATGCATGCATACACATCACAGAGTAACTCACCATTTTGCATGTACATGCAAAGCATTTATTACAAAAGTTAACGTATAACTGTGTTGTCATACAAAAAATAAATAAATAGCTAAATATGAAGAGCATTTACGGTCAGGTAAAATTATTAATATACAAAAATAGCAACTTAGCATCCACTAAAATGATTAAACAGTAAAACATAGCATCCACAAAACAAAAAAATAAACAAATATTCAAAACAATGAGTTCTAAACACCTTCTACTACAGAAATGAAAGCTAAACACAGCATTGAATCAGAACATGTATTCTATAATCTAAAATATCCAAACACAAACAAAATGCTTTATATTATTATTACCAGGCCTGGGAAATGATAACAGCCACAAGATTTAAAATAACAACTTAAGGTGGTGGATTGGGGAGAGATATAGGGATATAAATATTTAATTTTTTTTTTTAAACCATGAAGGTGGAGGGATGGGGAGAGATATGAGGGCATGTATATATAATAAAAATAACAAATAAAGGTGGAGGGCTGGGGAGAGATATGAGGACAAACATACATAAATGCACACACTAATAAAAATAACATTGCTTTGACTGATTCTGTACACTTTGCCCTTTTAATTTTACTACACATAATTCAGAAGTAAATGGTAAATTGGTATAATAATATCTGTTCTTCTGAAGGTAATTTAAAATAGGTACGTCATGTTTTTGAACTGTACAATGAAGGGACCTGATATTAAAAATACACTTCTATCAAAACATTTTGCCTGTCATCATCAAAATCATTTAGAAAGAAAAATAAAATTAATTTATATAATGAAGGGGTGGATGGGTGGGGAATGATGTGGACTTCCTGATATTTAACACCAAAATCGATCCAAAAATGTGGGTGAATGTTCAATTGAACTATGTTGATTTGACAGAGAATGCTATTGATATCAATTTTTATCAATTCAAATTCATGGCAAAGGGATTACAAAAGCATGGCAAAGGGGGCTAAATAAATATAAGATCAATAAAATTTGTGTTTGTAATAAAAAATATTCAGGCTTTGTGCAAAATAATTAAAATTCAAATAAGCCTACACATCTGTGGTCACAATAATATATGCTGATCTGAAAACAAAAGCAATAAAGTGGAAGCCAAAAACACTATGATGCCTTAATTAATGTGTAAAACAGAAAATAAATTCAATGCTTAGATGTCTTTATTTTTAAATTCAATATGTTTGCTAATAGAATGATGGAAATGAAAGATCACTGAAATGAGATGCACAAAAAGTGCCAAAATAGCTTGAATAAGCAGAAATCAAATGCTGAACTCAGACTAAAGCAAAAGAGATTTCAAAATAAATCATGTTATACCTTAAATAAAAAGTATGCTATTTATTAAAAATAAAAATAATCACTTAATTGTGACATTTATTGAAATATATTACTCAAACAGTAAAGGCCCAGGCATGGAAACTGTCTTATATAAAGAAAAATCACTTAACATTTTATGCTTAATCTGTAAATACCTTAGCAAGCCCACAGTGATTAACAAATATATACTTACGTGGATATTCTCAAACCTGTATTGTGTAATAATTTGCAGGTTGTCTTAAAAAATTGTCACTAGTTAACTAAAGCAATGTGATCAATTAATAATCATCAGCCATATGAAATCTGTAACAAAAACTAGATTTGATTTTATAAGCTTTGTTCTGGAGTATAATTATGTTCACTGTAATAGTGTATGTGATGATAAATTTAAATCCTCCTTTGAAAACTTTTATTTTATTATTTGCACCACACAAACATACATATCTATATATTTTTTTATTTTATAAGGTACTTGTTTTTTAAATTTTTATTTGTGTAATGGTCAAATTGTAAATTAATATATATAATTAAAACAGCACATCTAACTCATGCATATGTTTCAAGTTAAATCATAAATATTCTTCAAGTTTCCAACTAACTTTTAATTATATTTAATTATAACTCAACAATTATCAACTGCAACAAAACGTTTTTTAATAAGAAAATATGCCAACATTATATATAAAATGTTGCATACACATATTTTAAAACTATGAGAGAAAAAATATCTTGTGCATTCTAGTAAGGCAAAACAATTTTTAAAAAATAAATACAATGCTCCTACAGAAGCTAGCAAAAGACTAGTTGTTCACAGACAGGGGACAAGAGGTGCCTAGCTTTTAGCTAACAAAAAAAAGATATAATTATTTCTTTAAGTGTGACGCAAAATAATTTTTTTCTTGCTCTTCGAGTCCTTGACATGCTGGGCATGCTTGGAAATGGTCTTGGACACATTCTTGTGTTTGTGTTTGTCATTTCTGAAAATCAAGAGAAAACAATGAACACATAATAAAATGAAGTTACATTATTGAACCATATTAGGTGATGCATAAACTTTCTTAAAAACATAATGTTACTGCAAAATATATACTGTAGCTATCTGGATTGATATTGTTATTCACCCTGTTTTGGGATCACCAGTTTATACTATGAATTAAGACAACATAATCAGTTGACAAAATGCCAATCTTAGTTCAACATTTCAAGAAGTATTATAAACTTTCTGGCCAAATGGCAAATTTATATCAAGGTTCCTGTCATAAGTTTAAAATGATTTCCCAGAACTTGTCCAGATGTTTTCCAAGCCAAAAATTTTTTTAATTCCTGATCTAAAACTGAGCAGTAATTCACAATGCACCTAAATACTAGGGAAAAGAACTGATAACCAAAGTTTTGAATAATACAATGGGGATAGATAAAAATTCTCACAAGCATTTATTTTGATATATCAACCTTTTACTAAATTTTAGTGATTAATTAAATAATATACTTAAAAAGATGCCTTTAAATGCAAGATAAATCTAGAGTAATTCTGTTTTAGAAAGAGCAAAAATCAGGTCATTCTGTTAAACTTACTATAAGCTGCTTCAATTAATTCATCAGTAAATTTGAGGCACATGTTTTTAAATGAATAGTCAAGTTAGATCAGATCATTACAGTAATTAAAACAATCAAACACAAAGAAATAAGAACCATGAATAAACTGCTTACCTGCTCATGGTGGTTTTATCCCGACATCCACGTCCACCTTCCCAGTGCTGTGTGTGGACCTTGGTCAGATTCAGGTCGCACCCTTTGCATGGTCTGTCTGCTGAGTACACCTTAAGGATAAACACTGCTTATTAGCAAAAACAAATGACAGTCAAATGAAATACAAATGTAAAAAATGTGAAAAAAGTTTTGTATCTTATAAAATGAACATAAATGAGAAGTGTAAGCATATAAATCTGATCCAAACATCCAACCTGATAGTCGACTTCAGTCGTGCACTGTCATAAATGAACAGGAAAAAATAAAGACATAAACCCTAAGAGGCAGAGCACTGGATTTATCTAGATGATCATCTACAGACTCACAAAACATGCCAATTCTGCCTTCAGACATAGTGGACTTCAGCAGATTTCTAAAATGCCTCTCAGATATAAATGCTGAAAAGTCAGACTTTATATTGTCTCAGATGTTTGTGGAGTTAGGTATGTTCTTCGACATAA
Source organism: Sinotaia quadrata (assembly GCA_028829895.1). Taxonomy (NCBI): domain Eukaryota; kingdom Metazoa; phylum Mollusca; class Gastropoda; order Architaenioglossa; family Viviparidae; genus Sinotaia; species Sinotaia quadrata. The sequence goes on along the minus strand of CM054177.1, from coordinate 45,174,888 downwards.
TAAACAACAATATCTTAGTTATAGATGTTTGCATTCTGAAAATTATTTTGCACTGAGAATATGCAAATTTGTAAGTTACCAACTCTGCAAGCCACCAACTCTGTAATTGATTTAACTTTTCTAAATATTCTGATAAATTCATTTTAACTGTCAGTACTTTTAAAATGTGGATATATATATATGGTAACATTTACTTCTATAATTTATATAAATAAAATAATACTGAATGTTGAAATGCAATATATATATATATATCTGGTGAATTCTATGTGTCTGCAACTTACTCTTGTACAAAATGCAAATAATTTGTATTTTATGTGAGTACTATACAGTGGTACCTTGCATAACGAACACAATTCTTTCCAGCAGTACGTTCATTATGCGAGGTGTTCATTATGCGAAACACAATATCCCATAGACTTCTACAGGAAATTGTGCAATCCGTTCCACATTGCCGTGAAAAATCAAAGAAATTAGGGGAAAATTCAGGGCCATGTTCAGGGGGAAAAACACTAGTAAAGACACTCATCAAAGCTGGGTAAGATGTTAGACGTTGATGAGGTAAGATGTTAGGCGTTGATGAGGTAAGATGTTAGGCGTTGATGAGGTGAAATGGAGGTGGGATGAGGAGGACACACACACTTATGTACAGTTCACACACACATAGGTCTCTTTTCCAGTCCAGTTTTTAGCTGTGGATTCCAATTCTTTTCTGGAAACAGTAGAACCACCCCTTGCTTGGCCTTGAGTTCTTCCTCTTCTCCAGCTTGTGAGCTTGAACCTGCCTCTAGGTTCTTCCTTCAGTCCTTCATAGGCGACCCTGACCCTTAGCTTTTAATTCTTCATCCACTTTTAGCAGTATGTCTTCTTTGCCTTTGGCCAATTTTCGCAGAGCATTAGACTTGGCTAAAAGATTGGCACTGGTGACACTGCAGGCACTGGAATTCATCGACAGATGATTGGTAGTTGAAATGTTATCAGCAGAATTACAGCCCAGTTTACACAAATTCTTATATTTGATGGTGATTTAGAGTCAATTTCCTAGACTTAAGTGTTTTGCTCCTTTCATGTGACTTTTCAATGCAGTTTCACCCATGTTTGACACATCCAACGATGTTATATATACTGCACAAGTAGCCATGGTTTGGAGAGTTGGATGTTCTGATATCCAGTCTTTGTAGTCATCTACTGAAAGCCACTTTTTAAGAGGCACTTTCCAGGCATTTCCAGGCTTTTTTGGGGAAAATAAAATCACTCAAAAACTCAGTCACATTGCATACAAAAATGGTGGCAAACAAAGCTGATTTGTTTAACCAATCAGAGCTCAAGACAGAAAGTGTTAAGAAAAAGGCATCCAATCAGAACTGTCATAAGATAACAGAGGAAAAACTTTGATAATATAATCAATGCAAACTGTGCTTTTTGTTACTCTCTTTTTTCTCTCATTATTTTTAAATTCCATGACTTTCCAAAACCCATTTTGTTTTCCTATGATTTCAAGGGCCTGGAAAATCATTTCCAAATCCAATTACTTTTCCAGGATTTCATGACCCTGTGAAATTTGTGTGCAATGTAATGGCATGGCTGATGGTGTTAGATAACTATTGCTACTGCCAGCTTGTATATAATGTCAAAATGTGCAAACTTTTGAACAAAGGAGACAAATTTATTTTATGCACACAAAAAATTCCTCTTAATATAACAGTTAGCAGTAATAAAAAAACAAACAAATGTACCTGTTCTTTGCAGCAAAAACCACAAATCATGCGGTTGGCAAGCTTCATCTCATGATCCTCCTTCTCATCATGGCAAGTGTCACAGGGGTAACACTTGCCACAGCATGGGAACCGCAGCCATCGGTAACTCTTTTTGTAATGCTTACATGTGCCAAAATTGGGCAATGGCTTTCCTTCCTGAATAGCAGGATCTTTGGGTATGCGCCTCTGCTTTGTCACTACCACCTTCAGCAGACCTTTTAAATCTGCATAAATATAAAATGAAAAAAGATTTTCAAGTTTAGCATACAATGAGAATCATTTTACAATATTTTTATCTCAATGTATATTCAATACACACTCTGCTTGCATTTAACTTTCAATACAACTACAAACATTTTCAATGGTAATAATATTTATACATTTTATTGTGTTCGAAAACATGCTGAAATTTATGTACCTCAACAAAAAGAATTAAAGAAGTAAAAATCAACTGATCTTTAGTTTACTGATATTTTTTTTTACTTAAGTGATTTGAGTACACTTTGACTGCTACTCAGCTTACATTCACTACTGTGTTACTAACAAAATGACATTCCTTTTGTGAAACTAAAATTTTGAAATAAGATCTTGACATCAATGTCACAGAAACTTAAAACCTTCATCTTACACACCTTGTTTTGCAGACGATGGTTCTAACAGAGTGAAGCGTACACCATCAGTGGAGATTTTCATCTTAAAGTGACATACACGACACCAGCTGTTTTGCATTTGGCCTGGATGCAAAGCCTGTCCCAAAACACAAGTTAATTAAGATATATATACTTGGATGTGCCAGTCCACCACCCCACCCCCCTCCAAATTATGACAATATCTATGCCTGAAAATACAGTCTGTTGAAACATCTGAGATAATTGATATATACACGATTCCATTTTACTTACCCCAAGCTTTGTTTCCTTGCTACAGTTGAGGCAGGATACAATGGTACTGCAGTTTTGCAGAATGAGGTCGAAGGGCAAGCAAGCATCTAGATCTAAATAACCTAAAACTGCAGAAAAATTATGTACCAGGGCTGGTCGGTAAGTAGCCAGCTGTGTCTGCCCACACTGAGCGCATTGCACCATATTTGTACGGCCTGCAGAGGCAAGAAATTCTGATGTTCCTTTACAGCGTTCGCAATGGATGGCTAATGAAATTTTATCAAAATACACTGATGCTACACTTTCTTTCAACTGCAGATTTTTCAAAAAGATTTCTGTTCCTTTGCGAACAGGATCAGCAAGCATTTCCTTGATTTTTTCATTTCTGAAATTCTTAATTTTGCTTGGATTTGTTCTACTTTCTCTTCCATTATCATCTTCCTGTGAGTCATTTCCAGTATCATCCTCATCTGAATCATATTCATCTGTGTTGCTCTCATCATCATGACTGTTCTCATCTGACCCATCATCCTCACTGACACTGTCTTCAGATTCAGTGTCATCTGCTGACTGACCTGGATATTGTCTCTGCAGTTCTTTAGCAGAAATGAACTCTAAGCCAGCTGCCCTGGCAGTCAGCTCCCTTTTCAGCTAAAAATAAACAGATGGGCAAAGGTGATTCAACCAGATAGTTTTCATTGGCAAACATCTGAAAATCATTTCAAACATCTTGGCTTATTACGTCACACATAGGTCTATTGAAAAACTGCACCCCATAACAGATAAACACTGATACTATTTAGGATAAAGTATTAATTGCTCTCACTATAAGATTTGTAGTAGTGACACTAAAATAAAGTTCCAAATTTTCAGTCATTTAAAAGACAAGTTCAAAACACTGCTCCTTACAGTACTAATCGGCATATAATCATGCCTTGCTTCTACCAAACCTTATACTGTAGTTCTATATTCAGCTTACAATGATGTAATGCAATTAAATGTGATCATTCTGCAAAAGAGTTTTAAATTAAAAGCCCTTAAGGAATGACAAGTGCATTTTATTTATATATATTAAATATTATTTTTTCAAACTTTACAATTTAAATAAACTGTTCACTGCAAATGGCAGTCTTTCTGTTTTTCTCTGTTTAAACAAATAATCAAAAGTTGTCTCTAAAATTTTTCAAAATTGAGATAGTTTGCTTGGATATATGGCAATTTTACACTTGGTGTAAATCAATCTCTAATGGTAACTACCTGTTGCATTAGCATAAACTGTATAAGTTATCCATTTTGCGAAGAAGCTAAAATTGGTCACCAAGCCTCACAAATGTTTTCTGCAGCTACTTGTACCTTAATACCACTATTTTTCTACCCTTTTAATTTATAAAAACAAAAAAGCATGATCAATGGCAAATGCTCAAGTACCAACCTCTCATACACCCCAATTTCTTTTAAATGAACTAAATTGGAAAGTGTGATGATAATTTATTTGAATACCCAACCTGTCGTAAACCATCAGTAACAAAATCCTCAATGTTTTTATCCAGCCACCGTAGAAAGGGGCGAAAAACAAGTTCAACCTGTCCATTCTCAACAAGTTGGTTCTCTTTCTCTTCCAACCATTCTTTGACTGAAATCTCTAGATATCTAGCAAGAGAAAAAAACAACAGTTTGATAATTATCTAATTCTAAGTATTAAACAAGTAAAATATTAATACTTAGCAATAATAAGACTGTGCTCAAAGCCCCTATTCAAGATTTCAAACTACTGACTATAACTAATTTCAATTATTTTAATAAAAATTAAACAGTAACAAGCAGATCATTTTCTTCCTTCCTTCTTTAATAATCAGGTTCCTTTAAGTCAAAATACTAATATTGATCGATTTACTTAGCTTATAATTTGAATTTATCCAATTTTAGAGAAAAGCATGCCTCAAGTTTCATATTTAATGTTAAAGTTTAAGTTACAAAAAGTTACCTTCGGACAGTTTCAGGAAGAGTTTGCTCAGTTGGTAAGGTAATGTCCAACATCTGAAAAGAGAAATACACCATACTGACTTGTACCCTAAAATTAGTCTTAGTTTTATAATTTAAAATTATCTTCTATAATTATAAATATATCCAGGTAGTGGTATAAAATTCATGAATTAAAATTAACTTAATTTGTTAAATTATTAAGGATAAATCTAATTTTATTAGAAGATATGTAAATTCTATTCTTTTTTACACCAAGGGGTCTTATTTGAAAACCTACCTTCTGATTTATCTATTCAATGACCTTAATCATACATGGGAACAAAATGTTAAAATAGGATTCAGTCAATGTAAATATAGTGCATATGGCTGTAATATTAAATAAATTAACTCCTTTGTGAATCCAGTTAAAGCACTGTGCAGATATTTGCAATACATTTTGCAATGACACTGAAAAGGTTAAAAAGTACTTTTGCTAAGTTTATTTTTTAAAATGGCACACAATTATGCACGTATGTCTCCCAACTAAAATCCATACAAAATATAAACACTTTTCATTTACTTATGTGTATAGAAGACAGCATTGTGGGAATAATGATACTATAATCACACTTACTTTTTTGAGAGAAGCAGTGTATAATTTATGTGTATTTTAAATATGAGAATATATGTATGAAAATATATATATATATATAATATATATATATATATATATATATATATATATAACTTTAACAGTATAACTATAAGTAGTAGAGAACTAGAGAATTGCTGAAACTAATGCATTTTCTACATTCTAGTAATCAAAAATAGCTCCATACACTGATACAGTGACAAAACAAAATGACAACAAAATTAAAACACACTTCATTGTCATGAAAATTTGTAAACCAAGCTTTCATAAACAGAGAATGTAGTGTATACCATTACTAATTAGTAATATTTTATTTTATTTTTAATTGTAAATTCATTCAATTTTAAATACTCTCATACAATCTCAGTGCAGATGAAGTTGGAAGAAATTTTAAATAATAATTTACCTCAAAAGGATAGTTGTCTGGTATTACTATCTCCAGATCAAAGTTTCTGACATCAAAAGGCTGGATGGATCGAAAAAATATTTTAGAAAACTCAAATTAAAAAAAATAAACAATTGATTAAAAATTTTATAAGATATTCATTAAATTCAATAATTTTTTATTATAAATGCTCCAACTAGTGCTATTACATGTATTACTAATTTAAGGTAATGTAGCTTTACTTTACAGTTACTGATTTAGACCATCATAATTCATATACTCAGAGTGGGGTGGGTTGGTTGTTTGTAAAATCAATATCAATTAGCCAATTACATAATGTCTCTCAACTGCAAATTGTGATGTGCAATATACTATGATTCATCACTCCAAAATAAATTAATGTTAATGGTGCAGTAATATAGTACTAGTAGTAGTAGTATATATACTATTACTAGTACTACTCAAATCTGTTAATATACTGTGATTCATCCACTCCAAAATAAATTAATGTTAATGGTACAGTAATATAGTAATATAGTGGTATATATACTAGTCAAATCTGTTAATAAAAAAAAATTACAGGAGAAACAGAACTACAAGTTACACTCAAAGTGATCATGAGTTTATACTACAAGAAGCTATTCAAATAATAATTCATTGTTTAATCATTAATGTTATTAATTTATATACTCCCCAAATGCATGTAGGTGAAAGGTATGAAACCTAGTTATAAATTAATTGATTTTAAGTGTGTATATATTTCTTTTAAACTATTTATTATATGAAAAACTAAATGAGTTCAATAAATGTTTACTGATCAATACATGATAAAATATGTTTACTAATAGTGTTAACTAAGCTAATCAGCAATAAGCCAACTTACCCAATCTGGATCTGTAGGGCTAAAGGTAAGTACACACTGAAATGATTCTCGTGTATCTTTTTTCACCTGCAACTTGCTTTGTGGAAAACGCTTTAGGAGCTGATCAATTTCTGTCCGTCTCAATCTTGCTGCCTCTACATCGTCAACTTCATCTTTGCGCCATTTTCGTACACCTTGCGGTATATAAGCTTCTCTTGGTGCTTTAACATGGTTCTGCTGTTTTGACAATTTTTCATCAGCTTCCCTTCTTGATCCATCCTTACCTTCTAAAATAGCAGCAGGTGATTCTGATAGGTGTTCTTTGGCATCAGTTGCTGATAGGCAACTATTGTCATCTTCTTTAGGATGAACAAATCGACATTTTGCTCCTTTCCAACATTTATCATGTAAGTAAAACTGGCAGATTTTATCCAGCTTTCTAGCCACCCATTTCTGCCTACCTGCATTTTCTTTATTTTGAAATCTCTGTTGGCTTTCTTTCCTTCGACTTTCTTCAGAATCACTGGCATCTTCTTGGCCAGTGTGTTCTGGACAAATGAGATCTTCATTTGTTTGGTTATATTTACTGGACTGAGATTCTGAATTACAGTTCATCCATTTTTGTGTGTCTTCTTGGCTATCCGAGATCTCATTACTGGAGGCAATATAGGAACTCTTACGAAAGCACTGAAATTGTCCCCTTGAATTTGATTGTCTCTGATGCTGTTGAACATGTTGAAAATGGCACCTGTTTCCATAGCGACAATTGCCAAATCTAGAAAAGTGATAACAAATGTTCCTGCTGTCTGAAAATTCTTTTCTAGGTTTTTCAATATTAGCAGAGGAACTGTCCTCCGAGTTTTCTGTAGTTACTGCTTCTTCATGGTAAAATGCCCTTGCTGGTTCTTGCTGGAACTCTCGAGTTTTAGGTGCAAACGAACTCTGGGGTGAAGCTGTATTTACTGGAACTTCATTTTCGGATGATAAAATTGATAATGAAAATTCCTGCTGAAGAGTAGCTGTCTCAGGAGAAGAATATGTATTTCCTACTGGATCTTCATTTTGAAAATGTGACTTTCTCGACGAATTACTAGAAGAAAAATACGGATCTGAATGTCTATAACGACACCTATTACCAAATTTGCATCCTTGTTCTGATCTGAAAAATTTACAAACAGGCAAGGACATCGGCTTAGTATGAGTATTTGCTCTAAGACCTTCAGCGCCGAACAGCTTTTCGCCAACAAAAAGTGGAGAGATAAAAGAAATAACGAGTTTATTGCCTTACACTTAATGCTGTTTACAGAACCTAATCCTAGGCTCAAGTTGCTCTCGATAAAATCGAAGCAAATGAATACTTGTACAAAGATGTTTCCCTTCTTAGATAAAATCAAAACTTACTTTGCGAAAAGATGTCTGTTTTATATAAAATCTGACAAGTATTGCACCACAGTTCGCAAAACAGAAAACCTTGAACTTTGGACAGCGCTTACACCACTTTTGTAGATTTGCACAAATTAATAGGAAATATTTAAAGATAAAAGAGCAACATATTTTTTTGAGAGAGATAATGAGATAATAATATTCCTGAAATGAAAATTTAATTTTATAAAATTATTTTCTAAAGTAAGCGTGTATTATGCACTAATTATTTTAACATGGCGGCTACCAAGGCCACTTTCATGCTTTGGAAGTCATGGTCTTCATCCTTAAAAACTGTAAAAGTATTTAATCAGCATGTATACGGTACCCCAACATTCTGTCGTCTTTCTTTATTTCTTCGAAGACTGACGACCGTAACAGAAAAAAGTGGGGCTGATTTAAATCAAAAACCTCATTGTAACGTAGGAACTATAGGTCATGTGGATCATGGGAAAACAACTCTTACTGCTGCTATTACCAAAGTGCTGTCAGAACTAGGCGATGGAAAAACGAAATTTATCAAATACGATGAAATTGACCGAGCACCTGAAGAAAAAGCAAGAGGAATTACGATTAATTCTACTCATATAGAATACGAGACAGCCAGTCGACATTATGCTCATACAGATTGCCCTGGTCACTTAGACTATGTCAAAAACATGATCACAGGTACATTCCCTAGACATTTTACTATTTTGGCTGTTTCCTGCACGTGTGCTTGTGTATTTGAGTGTATTTTAAAGTTGTTTTAATTAATAAAGCAATTTTATGTATTATATTTAATTAATGCATTAATAAACCATTATTTTATAAATAGACCATACAGTATAATAATTATTAGAAAGTTTCCATGTCCTGATCTGTTCATGCGCGTTTTATTTCTATTAAAAAATTAATTATCGAAATCGACAAGTGTACATTTTGGATAACTAATTGAATCAACTAACCATGGGCTGTATTTTGTAGGATATGTTCTCAGACTCAGAGTCAGGAGTTTTTAGGCTGAACCTATCTGATCTGAGTGAACATACATGTATACATAATTTAGCAGGATTCAGGACCTGATCTCAGGTGGATTTGGTAAAGAGCATACTGTTAAGTTTATAGGAAAGAATAAAACAATTTGTTTAATCAAAACCAGACATATACCCTTATTGGGGTTATTCCTCTTTGAAGATACATAATAATTCACTTAGCAAATTCCTGAAATAGTTGAAACTTGAATTTAAATGTCAACACTACAACAGATAGTAGCAATTTTGACTCACTGAATCAGTGGATGAAACTTTATTATCAGTAACAAAGTTCTTGAGAAATTATATAATAAATAATACAATAGTAACTACACAATTCCTAAGGCTGCTAAGCATTTAAAAGAGAAACCAGTTAAAATTTTAAACATTTTAATAATTAATGGTATAAAACAAAACTGTAAATAGTACAACTACAAGTCAACATTTTGACTAAGTAGTCTTAAACAGGACAAAATAGTTATTAATAATAGCACTGATATATTTAGAAAAAAACTACTACAACAGTACAAGAGATTAAATGACCTTCATCAAATAATAGCAATGATATTTGAAAAACTTCTACAAGAAATTAAATAGCCTTCATCAGGACAATACAGTTCTTAATATAAATAGTAATCATTGATTGATATTTGAAAAACTACTACATGAGACTAAAAATAGCCTTCATCAGGATAATACATTTATTAATAACAATGACACTTGACAGGAACAAAAATAAAATGAGTAAGATTTATTGAGTATGATATTCTTATCTGAATAAACAGTGGCTACTATTAAAACATTTACCTCAAGTCTTTGTCGTTATTATATCCTTAGATGCAAATTTAGGATTTAGGATGTATTCTTAATTTGATCTCAAAAGTCAAATGCATTATCTTTGATGTAGAACATCAATGTCCATCTGAATAACAGTAAATGTTGACATTTCACTTTTCAGTCTCCTTTGCATGATTATTTAATAGTAAATCTGAAGTTTTTCATTCAACTCTGATTTTTATTTTATTATCTTTTACTTTTAGTTTTATACATGATGTTCCATCAATCCACGAGTTAAACTTAGAATTACCCAGGCTTCCACAGAATTTGACAAAAATGTTGAGTTTAGAGATCATCATCATACTCATAGATATCTCTGAAATTTGACCAGTCTTTGGAATTCAGATAGCGCTCTTATATCATTAGTTTCTGGTAATTTAAGTTAAAGGAAGAAAAAATAGTGGAAATGGAGATTACCTTGACTTAAAATAAACTTAAAATTTGAAGTAATGGGCTTTCTTTTTTTTTATATATAGAATCATAAAATATAAATGATTTATGCTGTTTTAGGTACCTCCCAAATGGATGGAGCCATTCTTGTTATTGCAGCAACTGATGGCACCATGCCTCAGACCAGGGAGCACTTGCTGCTTGCCAGACAGATTGGCATTCAACATGTGGTGGTATTCATAAATAAAGCTGATCTTGTTGACAATGATATGATAGAACTGGTTGAACTGGAGGCTAGAGAACTTTTAGAAGAGTATGGCTTCAACGGTAATTCTACAGCTGTGATTGCTGGATCAGCTCTATTAGCAATGAAAGGTGAGAATGACAGTATTGGGAAAGCATCAATTCTAAAACTTCTTGAAGCTGTGGACAAAACGATACCAACCCCTAAGAGAGATTTTAGTGGACCCTTCCTGATGCCAGTTGAAACCTCACTTTCTGTGCCAGGAAGAGGAACAGTTGTCGTAGGCACAGTTTTGCAAGGAACAATGAAAAAAGGGCAGAGTGTTGAACTACTTGGATATGGCAATGAGATAAAATCTTCTACAGCTGACATTCATATCTTTCACAAGTCAGTTCAGCAGTGCAATGCTGGAGATAATATTGGAGCTTTGCTCCGAAACGTGAAGTCAGAATTGGTTAAGCGTGGTATGTTTCTGTGCCAGCCAGGCTCATTGCAGCAATTTGACACATTTGAGGCTCAGATCTATGTGCTTACTAAGGCTGAGGGTGGACGAACCAAGCCAATCTTAGATCAGTATGTTCAGGTATGCTTATTTTGGTATCTAAATAGTTGTGATTGTTTTAATTCTAAGCTACTTTACATTATGATGAGTATTTAATTAGTAAATTAAATTTTGTGTTAGTAGCACTTTATGTTTATATTAGTTGTGCTTATTGAATTATTAAAATAAATTGTATTATTATGTTGTAATGTGTTAATTTTGTGTAATTTGCTTTTTAAAAAATGTTGGGAAGTTTTTAGTATTTTAAGAGTGTATGTGTGCGTGTGTGTTTCAGAAATCAAAGTTAAATTCTAACTGCAATGAATGGTTGAATTTTACATTTTTGCACAGGTGATGTATAGCAACACCTGGGATATATCAGCCTGTATCAAGTTACCTACAGATGTCAAAATGGTCATGCCTGGTGAAGCAGCAACTGTACAAATTATTCTTCGCAAACCCATGGTGGCTAAAGAGGGACAACGTTTCACCATCCGAGAAAATAACCTCACAGCAGTAACAGGCCTCATTACCAAAACATTGCCATCCTCAGATCTGAAATTGGTAGGCTTTAATTGGGAGCGTCCAAGGTGTTACCGTACAGAAGGGAATGCTTGGTTGACTATGAAGAGACGTAGAAAATAATTTTGGGTTCAGTATCTTAGTTTTATAGAATCTGTGAAGGATATTGATAAATTATATTTATATATATAGACATTTGAAAAGTTAATAACTGATTCAGATTCACTCTGATTATCTCTTTCTTATTTCTAAAAAATATTTGAAATATATATTGGCAGTAAAATATGCCTAGTTTTATTTATGTGAAATTCGTTGCACTAAACATATCCTAGTTTGATCATGATTAAACAAAAGCAGTAAAGCAATTGGTGAAATAAAACAAATGCAAAATAAATCCATTATTAAATGGGACCTGTGATTGATTTTTAGTCCAAAAGATATTAAACACAATTGGATTTGATTGATTTTCAATGCAAAAGATATTTAACACATCGTGGTTGGTTGTAGAATGTTGGAGCCATAAAAAGTAAGTCACCAATATTTGAAAAAATATTTCAAATAGCACAAAAAGTGTTGTAAATTTGCTGTTAATGCAGCCAAGCCAGGGAACCTGGCATGCATATCCTTTCATTTATACTGCTTATTCTTTGCTGTAAGTTATGAAGGAAGTTAAGTCTGTATAACTTTTAGAGTCTGGATACACATACACATATTGTTGAACCAGCATGCCATTTGAAGCATCAACTTTGGACTAAATTAAGGATGCACTATCAGTTTCACTATACAGTTCAGATTTTAAATTGTCATATTATGTTAACAATTTTTCTTTTCTTATTTTAAAAAGAAGATTGTGTCAGTTATGAAGATAAATAAAACTGACAAACAGAACAAGAAATAATAGTGGAGGATATTTAATAACAGAACACCTGAGATTGAAAATGCACAAGAAATCTAGCACTCTTCAACAAGATACATGGTGTTTACTAGTTCTCATCAATAAACTTGAAATAATAAAACAAAAATCTATGTTCAAATTTATTTGTGAATCATTTATGTACAAGTGTGTGTGTGACGGCATGAATTGGAAATCACTTTTGTGATGTAGCAAATTTTAAATTCAGCTATTTCTCTTGAAACCTTCATCACATTTTCTATCTTCACATATTGCCCTAATTGTTGGAAGAGGAGGGGTAGTTTATATATTGCCTGGTTTGTTGGGGGAGGAGGGATAGTTCAAAGTTTAGACACCAAAATATGTCTAAGAAAAAAATGTTACTGCATCCAACTTTCCACAGATGTTAATTACATAAATAGTCACCCGAAACAGAAGATGAAAATATTTCAATGCAAAATAAAGTCTGCATCCAAACTTGTTATAATTTATTGACATAAAATGACTATCATTTTTATAAATTAAATGTTGGCAGTTTGTGTTAGTATATCATGTATATACAAAATACAGTATTCTGTTGTTTTAGTATTCAAATTGAAAAATGTATTTTAAAAAAAAGATACCTGTGTTTTGATAACTTTTCATCCAAGCTGATTATTGATATGAGATGGTGGTTTGATAGTCTTCAGAAAGGTTTGCACAATATTCAAAACAAGCAACTGTTGAGTTTGCCAAGATTGTGAAGTTTATGGATATTTAAGTCTTTTGAAAAGAAAACAACTCTCTTAATCTAACAACTAACTCTTCACATGAAATTTAAAGAATAAACAGGAAGTTGTCTTTTTACAGACTTTTTGTTTGGGATCACAGTGTACATATGATCTAAATGTTGGTTTAAATAATGTTTACTGCTGGTATCTTTAATGGAATGTAAAACTGTTCTCAATTGCTTTGATTCCTTTGTCAATTTCCGTTTTAATGAGGAAATAAAAATTATTTTTGGGGCAGATTTTTTTCATTCAGTGGAATACAGATACACCTTGTTTCCAGTGAAGAGATGTTTTTCACAGACTTTTCATTTCATTTCTACTTGTTCTTCCTCATTTTGTCATATTCTGATTTTATAGGGCTTGGTGGTTCCTGGCACAGTTTTTGGGAAAAATGCATCAGAAGTGTAAGGTGATCTTTATTTGAATTTTTGAAAGGGGTGTGTGGGGGGTGGAGCTTTGAGCAACACAACTTTTGACAGTTTAGAACTTTAGATGGTAAAAATGATCTCTTCTTATCGTTGTGACATATATTTCCCCTTTTCCTTTGCATAAAACCTTTCCCTGATGGCACTTCATTTTTTTTTTTCTGTTCATCAGCTTTTGCTTTGTCAAGCTCAAAATTTGGGTTGATTAAAACTATATATTTAAAGTCCATTAATACCCTTACAGCCCCTTTAGTCATTCATTTCTTCTTTTTTTTTTTGTTTGTTTGTGAAACTGCACTGAAATTCCCTGCTCTTCATACCTTGCAAGAATGGCTTTGTTCTTGGTCAGTTTTTTAGAACAGATATGTATATCTTCATCACATTCATCTATCTCTTAACTCATTCTCACTTGGAATTTATAAGGAACACCTATAATACAAAATTTATCATTCTGTAAGTGAAGTTACATGTACAGAGTAACTGATTAAAATGTATTATAGAAGAGTAACTTTAAATAATTTTTATTTTAAAAAAAAACAACACAATTTGGACACATTTTAATCTCTTTTCCCTTAATGGCATTAAAATGCTGGAAGTTATAATATATATGAATTAACTGGTGAAATACTGTCTGAAGGTGTTTTCACAATAGCCCACAGCAGTCCAAAATGTTTAATTAAAAGAGACTGAAGATGAAAGGAAAATTGTATTTATACAACTAACGACCTATTGCATTCAAATTGCCTCAGGAATACCATAAAAAAATTTTGCATAAGCAAATGCTATTGAAAAACAAAAGAAAAACGTTAAAAATAAACCCAATTAATGAAATCATGTATCATGGCTGGATCAAAGAAAGAAGGTGGTGTTTCTACATTACTCTGAATGACAAAACAATCTAAATTACCTCAAGTTGGTGTTTATACATTACTCTGAATGACAAAACAATCTATATTACCTCAGTAATAAACACCATAGTATTGGTGGTGGTGGTGGTGACTTTGACTTATCTCCTTGGATTCCCCATGGAACAAAGGGCTTCAACAGCAGCTCTCCATCGTAGTCTATTCTGGGTAGCTTTTTTCAGTTCACTCCAACAACAGGTTGCAGCTCTTCATTTCTTCTTCGCAGGATCCTCCCCAGGTGGTCTTAGGGTGACTGACCGGTCTCTTACCCTGGGGATTTCTGCTGATTGATGGGATCTTGGTTTGTCCGCTGCCACAAATTAGTGTTCTTTAGTTTGTCTGTCCACCTGATCTTCAGTAAGTTGTGAGGGCAACCATTAACGAATACTTGGAGTTTGTTGATTAGGGTGTTGGTGACTCTCCGGGTCTCTGAGCCATAGAGGAGGACAGACTTAACGTTGCTGTTAAAAATTCGTAGTTTGTTGCGGACAGCTAGGGTTGTTGACCTCCAGACTGGTCTCAGGTTAGTAAAGGCGTATCTAGCTTTCCTGATTCTGGCTTTGATGTCCTCATCAGAACCACCTGTTGCTGATAAATGCTGCTCTGATAGATGAAAGAGGCGACCTCTTTCAGCTCACTGTCTTCAAGGGTGATTGTCTTCTGCTGCTTTTTTAACAGGGTCATGATTTCAGTTTTCTCTAAGTTGATCTGCAGTCCAGTCTTGGATGCTTCTTGGGCCAGATTATTGGTTTTCTGTTGCATATGTTGACATTTCTGGGACATTAGGCACAAGTTGTCCGCAAAGTCCAAGTCTTAAAGGAAATGAGTCAGGGACCACTGGATTCTGGTTTTTCCTGTTTTAGTTGTCTGATGCATCACCCTGTCGACCACTAACATTGGGGAGAGCATGCATCTTTGTTGGATTCCTCACCTCAAAGTCCTATGTCAATTTGCCATTGTGGATAATTTGGCATGTGACGCCTTCATAAAGTTGTTGGATCAGGGTGATGAAACTTTGATGGATTCCATAGTGATGGAGCTGCCAGATGGTTTCTCTGTCCATACTATCAAATGCTTGACGAAAGTCAATGAAGTTAAGGTAGGGCATTGTCTGCCACTCCAAGGATTGTTTGATGATGATTTCGAGTGTTGTCTTTCCTGAAGCTGGCTTGTTCTGGTCTAAGTTTTTCTTCCACTGCATCTGTCAGCCATCAAGGATAATGGGGTCAGTACTTTGCTCAGCAGTAGCATGATGCTGCGCCAGTTCTTGCAGGATCCTAGTCTCCTTTTTGGGGAAGTTTTACCAGGTGTCCTTTTTTCCAGTCTGCTGGTACTCTTCCCTCCAAACCTGATGAACTAGAGGCAGCAGCATGTTGACTGTGGTTGAAAGGTCTACCTTGAGCGCATCTGGGGGAATTCCATTTAGACTGGCTGCTTTCCCATTTTTCAAGATCTTCAAGGCTTTTAGGATTTCTACTTTCGTGAGTGTTAACTTTGAGGTGGTGAGTCTGCAGGGGGATGTCTGGTCTCACTGATGGCAGGGGTTGATTTAGGAGTTCTTTAAAGTGATCAGTCCATCATTGTCTTTGGTCTTTCTCTTTACTGATGGGGTTTCCTTCTCTGTCTTTAACCAGTTTGTCTTCTTAGTTGTGAGAGTCCTGGTGACCTTGTACAGAGTATTGAGGTCCCTCTTTCCTGCTGCCTGTTCTGCCTCTTTTGCTAGCGTATCATAAAAGAGTATCTTGTCCTTTCTGGCACTATTCTTAACTTTCTTGTTCATTTGGGTAAATTTATCTCAAAGAACTTTCTTTTCCTCTTCATTCTTGTTGCTGTTGATCTGTTGCTTGATGTCTTTTCTATTCTTTATCAGTTCCCGGTGTCACTGGAGAGCCATTCCTTGGTTGTCCATTCCCTTTTGCCCAGTACTTCCTGACATGTGTCTGTCAATGTGTCTCTTAGGGAACTCCAGTGCTCTTCCAGGGGTGTTTCTTTGGTCACCAAGTTCAAGGCTTCAAATCTGTTCTTCATGGAGGTTGAAAAGGTCTCTGTTGTCTTTCTCCTTCAGCTACTGGGTGTTAAACTTGATGTGAGGTCGATAGGCTATGTCTCCAAAAGCTTGAAGCTTGACTTTGATGGTTCCAATCACCAAGTGGTGGTCTGAAGTTACATCTACCCCTCATTGGGATCTTGTGTCTTGCAGGCTTCGTCTCCATTTCCTAGAGATAATGATGAAGTCTATCTGGTTTTTAGTGTTGCCATCTGGTGAGATCCAGGTTTCTTTGTGGATGTCTTTATACTGGAATACACTGCCACCAATGATTAGGTCATTAAAAGCACAAAAGTCCTCGAAAAGCTCGTCATTTCTCCAAGGGCCTGGGTTCCCTTAATCAATTCTTTTCCAAGGGTGTCTTTTCTATCTTGGCATTCAGGTCACCCATCAGTATCTTGATATCTCTCTTGGGTAACTCGTTAGCTACTGTCTGGAGAGAATTGTAGAAATTTTCTTTTGCTTCCTCATCAGCGTAGTTAGTAGTTGAGTAGCATTGGATGAAGGTACTTTTCTTCCCTTGGAGTTGAATATTGCTGTCATGTTTCTAGGGGAGACTGGCTGCCATTCCATAAGGGTTCTGGCTGCTACTGGGGACATCATGATGGCAACTCCTGTGTGGTAATGATTCTCATCTGTATGTCCCGAGTAGAGGATTTTCTCTCCGCTGGCAAGTGATGTCATGCCAGACCCATTCCATCTGCTTTCACAAATTCCTAGTACTTGGATATTGTATCTTTTCATCTCACTTGCCCCCTGAGCTGCTTTTCCAGTTTCGTACATGGTTCATATGTACCAAGTTCCGATCTTTGTTGCTGCTTTCATCGTCAGGAGATTCGTCGGCTGGTTGGCTTCCGTGGTTTCACCAATCTGCATCATCTGTCCTGTAGAGACATTTTCAGATTCAGACACTGGTTGGATTCTTCTGTTGCTTTGTGGGATTTTATGGGGTGGGGTTGCTGGCCCCACGCCCAACCCTCCTTTCTCACCCGGGCTTGGGACCGGCCATGGTGGAGTTGGTGGTGGTGATGGGGTGCTTTAAAATTTGCTAAGTAAAAGAAAGATGAAACACAAATTAATTGAAAAAAATCACCAGATGTAAAATAATGACAAACTGGCGGATGTTTTGTTCTTAAACAAAAAAATGGGCTAATATTATGTGGTAGCATAATTAATGTTATGTTTTAAAATACATGTACAAGAAATGGCATATCTAAACTTATATATCCAGATAAACTAAGTAGTCTGCGTCCAAAATTTAAGCACATTTTGTTGCTAAGTAAGTTGTAATCAGATCTCCCTACTTACTAACTTAATGTATTCTTGAGATCTCTGTTCGTAAATCTGAAATATAGTTAAGCCTACTGTTGAACAACAAATTGACGGGAGTGGGGAAGGGAGAGAACACTAGTTATCTTCGCAATGCGAGCAACACAGTCCGTCAAGTTTGGCACTTTGTTTTTTATCTTCGAAAGTTCCTAAGGCGGACATTAGTATATCAGGGACTTTCGAAATCGTGTCTATCCACAATAACAATTAATAATAAAGGGCAGTTTACCCCCTAGAGAGACTAGACTAATGGGTGTCGCGAGAAAGTTTTGATGGGTCACGTCATGTGATTAGACAGTTAAACATCTAATTTTTGTGTGTATAAATTTTTTAAAGTTATTTTAATAATGTAGGAGTGCAAATAATGTGCAGTAAACGTGTATCTTCAAAATACACAGTATTAACATTACACTTTATCGGGGTTTTAATTAATTTTTGTTTTTAATAAAACTTTCATCGACATACATTGATTGGGTCGCCATATATGTTTCGTCGAAATTTAGTGCGCACATACCAGACTCCCTCCCCCCCCCCCCGAGTGGTAAAAAGCGGTGCCTGTAAATGTAATATATGCACATATGTTTACCCAATTGCTAAATCTTTTTCATTATATCTGTGAATTGATAGATTAAAGCTTGAATTTATTACTTTTAAAAATTAAATGAAAATGTCTGTTCGAACAAAAAGCTAGGTGGAAAAAATACTTGATAACTATATGCTCTGTTATATGTACTTCTTTCTATTCGCTGGTTTAACGGTTGATTAATGATTAATATGCAATAACCTTTTAAAGTATTATTTTACGCATGCATACTCCATCTCATCCGCGTCCATAATTATGCAATAACAAAGATGTTGAGGAAATACGCGGGTCACCGATCGTTGCCGATCTCTCCTACAAAGCTGAACATCATTTCCTAAATGCTTGTTAACGTGTTGAAAAGGGGATGCATGTTTTTAATATTTCAAAATAAATTAATAGTGTTATTATTATCTGGATAGTTGAAATTTATAATAATGATAGATGCGTCTAAGGTACATAACTCTTACTGTATTTCCGACAGGTACGATAACGACACTCGTGTTTAACTGTATACATTGTGTTTATTCATGTCTATAATTCCCCCTCCACACACAAAATAACTGGCAGTTGTGCACACTAATCCTTCCCAAGGATTAATTTAATAAATAATTAAATCTTCTTTAGAAAGTAAATATTATTATGTAAAGTTTAATGAAAATAGTGTAATGTGGTCTACATGTATAGTTAGTATTGTATATGCGATGTTTAAGGCATTGTAATTTAAATTCTGATATTGAATGCTATTATATAGAATAAATCTTCTTTGCTAAGAGGATAGCCTATTTCAATGATTAACAAAGAACATGATCCATGAACTATGATATGAAGCATGCTCAGATGTTAAAATGCCCATAATGTAGAGAGCTTTAAGAGGTTCATTTGCACGTAATTGATCAACTTGATGCTTAATATTGTTACACTTAGAAGAGGACACTATGTGCATGGCAATATAACAATTATTATTCCTTTCTAACTAAATTTTTTAATATTCCTTTCTAATTAAAGTTTTCTTATTATATGTATTATTAGGCCTATAATATCTTACATTTCCATATCACTTTATGTATACGTTTAGATTTACATGACAATACCACAGTTAACACTGATGAATATAGATTCGATTAAACTGGATCAAATACATCAAAATATAACATTTTATACAAATTATAAATCGACTAATTTTATTTTCCATTCTAGCTCGATCTTTAACTTTCTGAAGTCTTGAGGTAAAAACGAAAATAAATTTAAAGAAGTTTTAAGCATGAGGAACCTAAAGCTGTTGTACAGTCGCCACCAACCTCCATCACCTGATCTGGCAGACTGCTATCACATCAGTGTTGATCCTGATTCTGGCAACGTCATCCTTGTCACAGCTTCCAGAATTTTGGCTTTAGATCCATTGGCATCACAGGTAGTTCACAAAATGATGAATCATTGTTATTTTATTTAGGGTGTTAGTGCAGGTGTGGTCTAAGTCTGGCTTGTGTGTATGTGTGGTAATTCATATTTCTCTCAATTATTGTTGAATTGACTTTGTAAACTTCAAGATCACAGTAAGGTGTTGTACTGATTAAATATCTGAATCTTTATTAGTATTGTTTTTATTATTTACCACTTTAAATCAACATAGTATTCAGAATCCAGATTTTTCCTTTTAAATCAATGTAATAATATAAATCTACACTTTTTCTTTTCAAATCAAACATAATATAAGTGCATATTTTTCCAGCAGTTATTTTGCCATTGTAATTTATAAATTAATCAGGACCTATTTTATTATTAAATATTGGATAATACAGATGTAGTCTTTCTTAGTACCATAAGTAAGTAAATTTGCATGTGGTAGATTACTGAAGCTTATGTTTTATCTGTTTGTGATACCCATCTGTTCTCTTAATATAGGTGACACACAGCAGATCTCTGTTTTGTGAAGAACTGCTTCAGGAGGGCAAGGGTCATATTGTGAACATGCACTACTTACCAGAACAGCACAGTGCATGTCTGGCCACAAGCAAAGGGAACATTGTTCTCTGGGCTCTTGATGTAGATGAAGTGAGATTATTTTTTATAAATACCAATCAACTTTGTAAAGAAAAATTTTAAGTTGTTGGCATAAATATGTTAATAATAAGCTAGTCTGTTCATTTTAAAAATGAAATCCACATGATTTTACAATATTCTCTTGTTTATACTGCATTTGTTTCCTTTGATACTATGAAGAAGCAGTTTACACAAATCATGTTAAAAAAATAATAGCAAGAGAGAAGTCACTAATGATTGTTTTCTACATACTATATAACATCTGATGAGATGTATCAATATCATTCTCTTTATTAGTGAACAAATACCTTTAGATGTGGACTGTATGAATGGTCATTATCATTCTCTTTAATTTAGTCAACAGATATATGAGAAATATATTAGACATTGACTGTCACTGATACAATGTCAACATCATTCTCTTAGTACCATCACTAATAGATCATTACTGCCATAGTGTCATCTTCATTCTCCTATTACTGTCACAGCGTCAACATCATTCTCTTACTGATGTTACAGCAGCCAACATAATTTTCTTAGTACTGTCACAATATCAGCATCCATCTCTTAGTCTTAATGCTATCAAAAAGCTAGCAACCATCTCTTAGTATTGTCATGTCAACATCTTCTCTTAGTACTGTAATAGTGTCAGCATCATTGTCTTACTGGTGTTATAGTGTCAACATCATCATCTTAGTACTGTCACAATGTCAACATAATTCTCTTTGTATCATATCCTTGGACATTTGCCGTCAGTACTGTTTTATATACAGCTGGAGTGCATGGGATCAGTTGAGAGTGGATTTACTAATATGAACTGGAGTCCTGATAATGAGCTATTGGTTTTGACTACAGGTCTGTATCTTATGAATTTTTTATTGTTTATTAAATTTGCCCACTCCCCCAGCTCTTTAAAAAAAAAATGTTACAGACTGAATTGCCACTCTTCTATTTTAGATTTAATTGTTGGTTGCTGATTTTTATTCAACTATGCATTATATCATATAAATCTGAATAAATAGTTACATGGTACTTAATCTTTCATATTGATTGATTGGAATCAGTACAGATTTAAGAGACAACACCTCTTTCTGACTCCTACAAAAATCAAAAAACCAAAAAAACCCAACCTAAAATAAACAACCTATTAATTCAACTTTTCTGGATCATAGATGATATGATTTTTTCTCTAGCCTGCAAGCATCATAAGTCACTATGAGCTTATCACTATATGCAAAAATTTTGCACACATATTCATACACATATTATATTATGTTATATTTATATTATACCAGGTGGCAATACTGTTATCATTATGACTCGAGAATTTGATCCTGTCACAGAGATGCCTCTACATCCTAGTGAATTTGGTGAAGGTAATCTGAAAAGTGATATAGAATTGAATTGTCTTCCCTTTTTATGCTTATTGCATTCCTAAGTTTAGTGTTTAATAGTTAAAAGTACAATTTCTAAACAGTAATGAGTCTTATTTAATAAATTTCAGACTTCATACAGTATTTTCTTAGCACCAGAATACCATACAGACAACCAGATAATTTTTAAAGCAGCTTTAATGTAAATAGGAATTTTGTTCCATTTTCCCCCACATGACCTAATATCCACAAATTTTAGGAACTCTTCATTGGCACTAAATTTTAGTGGGAATTGCAGAGTGAAGTGACAAGGAGAGTGGCACTCTTGGTTTTTTTGTTTGCATGAGATGTATATTCTTTCTCCAAACCTCCATTGGAACACCTTGTAAATATAGTTGCCATTATTTATTAATACCCAGAAAACCGTGCACAAGACTGGTAGTGATCTCATGATACTTATCCAGGATTGTTCAAGTCAAAGCCACAAGAATAATCCTATTTTCTTAATATCTGTTCAGTCATCATCTGGCTGAGTCCTCACAGACTACATTTCATGTTAAGTGCATGAGTGCTATGTCTCAGTGTGTACTGTTTTATTATTGGAGTTTTACCTATTTAAGCACCCCATTGTATACCTATTATCATATCAGCTTTAGTTTTATTTAAGCACCCCATTGTATACCTAATATCACACGTTTTGTTGTGTTGAATTGATTTTATCTATAGAAGTTGAGGCTTGCACACTAAAAGCAGCAGCTTGTTAAATGAGCAATGTTTATTAGGTTAACTAGGCAGAACTATTCTTGGTTGCTGTAGTTACAGTTTTGTATATTGCATCTTTTTACCTTGGGTTTAAAGTATATTAACAGTTTTCTTCATAAAATGATCAAAAATAATACATTACTTTATACACATTACTGCTATTTACAAATGAAATTACCTCTAAATACTCCATTGATTGTCTAATCTATTTGACCTTGCTGCTGACAGAATGAGTTATCACATCAGTCTTTATATCATTATACTTCACTCTGAAGCAGTTATGAATGTAGTCAGTCTTTCTTTCTTAAATGTGTCACACTAACAGGAGAGTTCATTGCTCTTGGCTGGGGAAAGAAAGAAACTCAATTCCATGGCTCTGAAGGCAAACATGCAGCACGAAGACAAAAAGAGGTAAAGCAGTTTTAAGTGGTCTTTGTGCTTAACATTCAGTCCATGTTGTCTTTTTTTGTTAAGTTTTTAAATTCATTTTCTGTTTATTTTATCTGTTGGTGGAGATGGAAGTAGAAGAATTAGATGGCTGTGGTATTCTTCCTCTAAGGGATATAATTCAAGCTTAGTTGTTTCTAAAAGTTGAAGTGTCTTGCCTCACCTTTTCCATTGTCCAGAACAAAAAATGTAAATAATAAGTAGAAATACAGGTATTCATGTGAATGTTAAAAATAATTAATAAGTAAAAATATATGTATTCATAGTGTTGTAAATAACTAGTAGAAATACAGGTATTCATAGTGTTATAAATAATTAGTAGAAATACAGGTATTCATAGTGTTATAAATAATTAATAGAAATACAGGTATTCATAGTGTTATAAATAATTAGTAGAAATACAGGTTTTCATAGTGTTATAAATAATTAGTAGAAATACAGGTATTCATAGTGTTATAAATAATTAGTAAAAATATATGTATTCATAGTGTTGTAAATAACTAGTAGAAATACAGGTATTCATAGTGTTATAAATAATTAGTAGAAATACAGATATTCATAGTGTTATAAATGATAATTAGAAATACAGATATGTGATGAGTGTTGAATATACTGGATTAGTATGTGGGTACATTGAGTTGTTTGGAATCACTATGTAATTTTAAACCACACTATTCATGTTTACATTTATTCGCTGTCTACTGATCTGCAGGTTTATATTGGTATATGCTTGTTCCACACACACACACACACACACACACACACATGCACGTGCACACGCATGCACACACACACAAACACACATTTGATTCAACAGTTTTCAGTAGATTACTGCTGTCGTTTCATTCATCTATCTATAGAATCTGTTTCATTAAGATTCCTGCTGTTGATAGCTTAGTCATATGACTTAGTCATTATTCCTTTTAAAATCTTAAAATTTCACAGGATATCCAGCCAGCTGTAACTTGGGACGATCAAAAACCCAGAATTTGCTGGCGTGGAGATGGCCAGTTCTTTGCAGTCAGCTGTATTAGCCCTAGCTCAGGTATATTCTTTGTATCTAGAGGTTGCACCACAACATATTTGACAGTTTTTATTTATTTGCTGTTTTAATAATTTAGCTTAGAAATTTTTATATATTGCATACTTAAATATCTTTTATTTTTTCATGAATTCTTTTTTTTATTTTAAAATATTTTGAGAAAGTGTTATCTAAACCTTTTTTCACTTGATGCTCCTTTGTTGATGAAATATATGTATACTGAATTAAATATCATATATTAAACAATATGAGGTAGATTTATCTTATTAATTAATTAAAGTTATTATTATAGAAAAATGTAATTGGTTATTTGAAATTTAAGTTCAGAAAGCTAGTGAATCTGTTAAATTACTTCTTTTGTGACTTCTTAAAAATGAAAGTGATCATGTTTGGCTGATATATAAAAGTTCTCTCTGTCTTTATTTATATTATTCATGGCTTTCACTTACAGTGATAGTTTGTTTACACTAATTCTCAAAAGAGCTCCTAGTGCTTACATTCTTAGGCTGCTAAGTTCAGTGTTCATGTTTTAAGGAGGAGGTGAAGATTGATCAAGAAAAATCTAATTGACCAAGGCAAGTTTAAATCCAGGCTTTCAGCATGCAAGGTTATTGTCTTTATCTGTTGACTTTCCACATGCAGTGATCATCTTCATCATAATTTATTCTAAACAATGAAATTACATTTTCAAAATTGGTAATTTTTCTATAACAGAGTGTTTGCAGTCACCATAATGCCAAAATAATTAAATATAAATTTTTTTGTTCTTACAAAAATGAATGTAAGAAAGAATGTATAGTCAGCGGGTTAGCAAGTATGGGCTGGTTTTATTTGAGATTCATTTTCTCTGTATTTCTTGCAGTGATGCACTGCTTACAGTTATTTTTTAGTTTTTGACAAAAAGGCCTGTAGATTTCTGAAATGAATGAATCATAACTTTTGTATTTTCTAACCTGTTTATTTATACTTATAAAAATGTATTATTAGGTCAGAATTTCTCACAGGTGCCAGAACAATTAGAGTCTGGTCTCGAGAAGGTCTGCTTCAGTCAACCTCTGAACCAATGAGTGGTTTGGAGCAAGCACTGTTTTGGAGGCAAGTTCACTCAGAAATATTTCCTACCCTTTATCTTTTCTTTCCCATTCCTTTTATTTTTTTCTTCTTTTCCATTCCCTTTCTTTCTTTTTCATTCTTCGCATATGCACGCACGCACTCACACACACAATTTTTTCCTCCCCCTCCCTTTCCTTTTTTTGCTTTGCACCCACCTTCCTTATATTTCTTTTCTTCTTTATCATTTCTTCCCTTTGCTCTTTACTTTGCTTTTTTCCCTCCATTTTTTCGTTTCATTTTCTTTACCTTTTTCATTGCTTTTCTTTTTTATTTTATTTCCCTTTCTTCTATCCTTTCTTTTCTTTTTCCTTTAATTTTTGTAAAATAACATTTTTTTTTTAATAATAGCTTTTATTTATTCTTTTAAAGAAGGAGAAATATTTAATCAGGCTATTGTTTATTAATACTTACCATTATTTGCCGTCTACTTTAAAAATGTTTGTATTTTTAATTTCTCTTGTCCCTTTCGAATTCCTTAGACCATCAGGGTCTCTTATCACATCAAGCCAGAGGAAACCCAACAAGCATAATGTTGTGTTTTTCGAAAAGAATGGACTACAACATGGAGAATTTACTCTGCCCTTTCAGGTCCAAGAAGTTCAGGTTAGTGAACTACCTTTCAATTCCATCAAGATTAAGGTCAAACATAAAAATATAAATGTGTTTATGTGAATAGAAAGAATCAGTTTAAGTGTTTGAACTTGCAATTTCTTTATATTATATTGCTTTCTCTTTTGGTTTTGTTATGAATCTGTTCTTGATGTCGTCATCAAAAATTAATGCAATATTTTCTTTAACTTCTACTGTTCTAGAACCAGTGTTATGCATCAATTTGACTGTTCAGGAGTTCTTGATTATGTTTACTCTTGCAACTTCTTGTTACCTGTATGCAGCTGACCTCAGTAAATCACTAGACCCTTTGACTTCTTGAGATGGATGTCTTAACTTTTTTAAAAGTTAAATAATTTTGAAAAAAAAAAACCACCCCATAGTACTTAAATATGGGAGCTAACTCTGTCAGAACCTGTACAATAATTTTATTGAGTAACATTCCTTACACAGTAGACCATATTTTTGTTCAACAATTCTTAAAGACTGGAATAGAACTTTTGAAGCAGATGATGTGCTCGATTTGTGTTTTGGGAAGAAACATATTTATCTTGCAACCTTTGAAAATGATCATTTAAACCTGCTGAAGTGTTGTGTAAAAATTTAAAATTATTATGATAGTGATGTATAGAATTTTTATGAACTTTTAACTAAGTTTCAAGCATCTGGTGAGACATTTATGAGTTCTTTTAATGAAAACAATGATGATGATTTGTTTCCATTATTTTCTAATACTTGGATGTCATAAAAGCACCATATGAAACAAAAAAAAAGAGAAAAAAATATTTAAATTTACTTGCATTTTATAATAATTAACTAACAGAATTTAACATTGAGGATGATTACACCACTTTCATGAAATGAAAATAGAGAATACTGAATGATGAATACCAAAGGTAGGTCTCAAAAAGTGGGGGTGTAGGGAGGGAACATGTTAAAGGTTGTAAACTGCTTTAATGTTAATAATGTTAACTGCTTTTAATTCATGTGATACTAACATTGTGCTTTATAACGCAGCATTGAATGCTCAAAATGTAAAAAAGAATTAATTATTTATAAAAATAAGTATTTAAAAACTATAAGAATGATTTTGTTTAAAACAAACCAATACGAGGGAAAAGTAGATTACTTGGTCTTTGAGACAAATGAGAGCCACATTGACATCTTAATGTTACTTTACTTGGTAAGCATACTTGGCCTTTAAGACAGAGTTCTACAGACACCTTAATGTTACTTAGTAAGCATACTTGGTCTTTCAGACAAATGTAAGCCACACTGCCACTTTTGGCATATTTGGTCTTTCAGACAAATGACAGCCACACTGACACCTTTGGCATATTTGGTCTTTCAGACAAATGACATCTACACTGACATCTTTGGCATATTTGGTCTTTCAGACAAATGACAGCCACACTGAAACCTTTAACATAGTTGGTCTTTTAGACAAATGACAGCCACACTGACACCTTTAGCATGTTTGGTCTTTTAGACAAATGGCAGCCACACTGACACCTTTAGCATGCATAGTGTTAAAAGACAAATGACAGTCACACTGGCACCTTTAGCATGCATGGTGTTAATAAGACAAATGACAGCACACTGGCACCTTTAGCATATTTAGTCTTTACGATAAATCAGAGTCACACATGGCATTTTGGTCATTCTTTATTTGGTCTTTAAGACAAATAACAGTCACAATGGCACCTTTAGCCTAATGATCACAGTGGCAATGGTGTGCAGGTCATGGAAATTATGTGGAACATTGAATCTACAATCCTGGCAGTTTGGTGTGAAGACCTTCCTCCACAGGGACTTGTAGATAAAGACAGCTTCAAGCCACAGTCACATGGTGAGAGTACATGAAAAAATGCAACAGAAAACAATTAAGTGAAAGAAATAAAATATAATTTTAACTACATGACATAAATCAGATAGAGTTCAGACAATAGTTATTTAGGTTCACTTCAGTGGGATAGGATAAGTTGAAAGAAGTAAGAGAATAGAAGCAAATTTTGTGCCTACACTTGCAAATATTATTTTAATCAACAAAGGTTATAGATTAGATTCAGATGCTGTTAGCCCAGATCATGTGATACTTTAATATAGCGAAATAAAAAATTTATCAAAAATCTTATTTTATTGATTTATTGTTTTTCATACAGTACTACTGTGGACATGTAGCAACTACCATTGGGCCCAAAAGCAGAGCTTGATCTTTGGTGGTAGTCATGGCAAAGTGAGTGCTATGACTTGGGACCCTGAGCAAGCTGGACGTTTGCACTTGATGACATCTGATGGTGAATATCTGCAATATACCTGGACATGGTCGACAAATCATAGTCTTGGCCAGACATTGCATGATTCAGCCAATGTCTTTGTTATTAATGGCAGTAGGTTTTTTTCAAACTAAAATCTTTACATAACATTTTCAAAATACAGTAATAAGTTTTAAAAGTAAACAGATAAAAAGAATGCTGAAAACATTTTATTTGTGTTGTTTTCAAAATACAATATTTGGATAATTTTGGGTAATTTGTGATCTTTAAATTCTCATATATATAAAGTGATAAGAGCCATCTTATTTTTTTGTGTGTTAGTTATAGTTTTGTATTTTTAATAATTCTTTTTAGTTATCTGTACAGGCTTTTTTTTTCTTAATGGTAGTTTATAAAATTGTTAGTGTCAAAGGTTATAGAATTGACATTATTTCACAATTTTTATTTCTGATTGTAGAAACTGTTTGTGTTACACCAATGCGTCAGATGGTGATTCCACCTCCAATGTCAGCATATCAGCTGCAGCTTCCTTCACCAGTCAACATGGTTGTTTCCCCTGCCTTGCCAGCAAACGCCACCAATGCCATCGCCATCTTGACTCATGATAACCAACTCTTTGTGTATATGCCTGATGTAAAAAGTATGTTGCAATCTTTTTATATCCTTTATAATTAAATATTTGGCTAAATATAAAAAAAAAAATTTACATTTAAAAGAAATATTTTCATAAATGTTTACAGAGTGTTTATAGATACATATACCCACATCAAACCAGGTCTTCTCTGTCAACTTGCTCTGTGCCAAAGAAATCTGTCTCATGCTCTTACACATTCTTAGACAATCATATGATTGTTATGACATTTTTGAGATGCTGTTTGCTCTTATGACACCCTCTTTCATCCTTTTCTCTGTTTGCTGTTATTGTTCTCTTACAATCACATCAGGGGTCCTCAAGGTAAAGGGCCCCAGGCAGTTGAACACTCTAAATAGGCCAGATTAGTTAGGCCTTACTCCAAGCCTTTGTGACCGACTAGGTTCTATGGGGCAGTGTTGGAGGAAAGCCTGTCTCCACAATTTCAGTTTAGTCTGCAGCAGGCAATCAGTTATTGCTTTAAGTGATTCAGCTGGGACTTTTAATTTCTTTTCATGCTCCTCAACTGCTCTCTCATCAACCAGTATGCATAAAGGCACTGAAAGAAGATGTTATTTCAAGAGAAATTGCTTCTCTTTGGGCAAAGAATACAGTGGAAGAGGTAACAGATAGTTCTTTCCCAATTTTGTTTCTGCCTTTTTGTAATCACAAAACCATTAGGAAATTGGCCACTCTCAATAGAATTGAGTGCTCTGGAAAAGTTTGTTCCCTTTCTTTTAAGGATGCTGTGTATTACTGTAGTGCCATTGTGTTCTGTCTTAACATGTTTTCTTGTTGTCATAGACATAGACAAATAGTTGTGCTCTAACTCCTGTTAGCATCCTTGGAAAATAAATTTCAGTTTCCATCTAATAGATTGGGGTGAATTGTCATTTGATATTTTTTTAAATAAAAAAAAAGAAATTGTGGTCCATAGCAAGTAAACAGCTATAAAATAAACCATTTGATAAGTGTTCAGAGTTAAAATTTCAACAGAATTTAATCATTTGCATAAAATAATTAATTGATTACAAGTATGAAACATTATATTACCATCAGTTATTGGGAAGTTTTAGCCCTTAAACCCATTGAGCTTCTATCATTATTTGATAACTTCTCTTTATCAGGTTGTTGGTACATATCTTTTTCTGTGCATGATTATTTATTTGTTCATAGAGGAAAACAAAATTTTGATGATTTCAGAAACATCAGATGACAAAGAAATGACTCATTCACAAGGCGATGGGCCTCAATGTACAGAACCTGTGTTACAGACTTCATATCAGTAAGATTTTATTTACTGGGCCTATAGCAACCAGTCATGACATTTAGCAACTAGATGTGGTCTGTAGCAACCAGAAACTCTTAAGCTGCTTACAAAAAAAAGAAAACCCACTAAAATATGATTTTTGTGAGACCACAGGAGTTATCTGCTTTGTCAAAACAGTAAAATAACTTGTGAAAAGTTGTTGTCTCTTGCTTTTAAAATCCTTAAAAGATTTTTGTTGTAAATATAGAGATGAATTGATCTATGTTGATATAATATTTTTAAATATGGTACAAGAGCAAGAACTAATTGAAATATTGTTTTATTAAAAGTTTTTTAATAAGCAGTACAACAATCAAAAATGGATCTTTAGTCATTTCTTTTTTCTTTTTTTAAATTATGAACCTGGTTAGACAGATTAACTTTCTTGATGAATCTAATTATAGCTCCTTTGAATTATCTCATGTCCTCTTGTGGGCAGAGAAAACAATTCTGTATTAAAATGAACATTTCCATTTACTTTTCAATAAAGAAAATTACTTAATACTACCTTATGTTCTTGTAGTAAATATTCTGCTTAAAATTCCAACTTTGATTTTCTAATTTTAGAAAACAATTAGATGCATTTAATTTCCTTTTGTCAATGCTGTCAATGTGATTACAAGCCAGTGATTTGACTGTATTGGAATTCCCTATGTAAGTGCTGTGTAAATTTTAATACAGTCAGTGATTTAAATGATTTGAAATTCTTTATGTAGGTGCTATTTAAAAATTAGTTCACTCACAAATAGTATCTTGAGTCTATAGTGGAATAAGTCCACACTATTTTTTAGTTTCTTTTCTAGCAAACTATACTTTTCATATATGGACAGAGAACACGTAAAATCGGTAGGGGAATTAACGAGTTTATATTTCAGAGTGGTGCTCCCGGATGGTGTGTCTGAATTCCCATTGTGCATTAATCACATTTGTTGGCCTCAGTCAGACACACTGATCTTCAGTATTCAGAATGACAAGGGGGCTCTACTCTGTCCCTCACACTTGCCAAGCCAGACAACACCAAATATACTTCTCCTGGGGTTTGTTTTGCATCTTCATTTCCTTCTACATTTGTTAAATATATTATGGCATGTTATAATACTGTTTTAATTATTACCATTGATAAAAAGATTTATACTGTTATAGAATATTAACATTTCTTTTTCATTAAAAATAATATTCACTCAAAATAATTCTTTGTAAAATGCATCTAGTAAATTGGCAGTAATCTGTAAACCATGAACTAAGATGCCGTTGAAATTAGTTTACAATACTTTTAACTGTGATATGAGATGGTACAACCAGTATTCTTATTCCCATTCTTGCTCACAAGATTTCTATAAGAAGTCATAGATATGTAATTTTAAAACTTTTATCTTCAAATTTCATACAGTACTCTCATTCCAGTGGAAGATATGGTGATAAGTCTTTCTACCAGCATTTATTCACGCTCAGTTGCAATACAATTAGCCAATGGAGTCATGTTGAGATACAGATTTGGTGAGTATTCCTCTACTGTTACACCTAGTTTTTCCTCTCATCACTTGCTTTATCTTGTATTTTGTCATGGGTCATAGTGTTATTTAAAACTATTCATTCGCTATACCTTGTATTTGGTCATTTACACATTGCTCTGTAAGTCTGTTCCTTTGCTATACCTTGTTTTTTTGTTATGGGACTCAGTGCTCTGTAAGTCAATTCATTTGTTTTCCTTTTATTTTTGTCTTAGATGCTTTGCTCTTGTGAATCCATTTTATTTTTGATGCACCATGTTGTTTTGAGATATAGGGCTCTTGTAAGTTTCTTTATCTCTTGTACTCTATCATGGGATACATAACTCTTGTAAATTTCTTTATCTCTTATTCTGCCTTGTGTTCTTTCATGGGACAGAGCTTTTGTAAATGTGTAAATGTAAGTGTAAAAATGAACATGTTTTACTGGATTTTGACTATAAATACAAGATAGTTTTGAAAACTTATTGCACTTTGTTGTTTCAGATGATGAGACTTTGTTGCCGTGGGAGACAGCACTTGGTAAAGAACTACATATGCCATATCCATGCTCACAGATTGAAATTGTCAGTTTTTGTGGCGAGGTAACAGACATTTTGTTTGTCTTTTTTTTTTGTTGCCATTTTTGCCAATTTTTGTGAGAGGTAAAGGATATTTTGTTTGTCTTTTTTATGTAATGTATTTGCCATTTTT
This sequence comes from Sinotaia quadrata, assembly GCA_028829895.1. Classification (NCBI taxonomy): domain Eukaryota; kingdom Metazoa; phylum Mollusca; class Gastropoda; order Architaenioglossa; family Viviparidae; genus Sinotaia; species Sinotaia quadrata. The sequence continues at coordinate 45,142,666 of CM054177.1, read as the reverse complement.
GCCAATTTTTGTGAGAGGTAAAGGATATTTTGTTTGTCTTTTTTATGTAATGTATTTGCAATTTTTGCCAATTTTTGAGAGAGGTAAAGGATATTTTGTTTGTCTTCTTTTATATTGTTATTTATCAAATTTGTCAGTTTTTGTGAGAAGTAAAAGATGTTTTGTTTGTCTTTTTTATATTGTGTATCTATCAAATTTGTCAGTTTTTGTGAGAGGTAAAGGATATTTTATTTGTCTTTTATATTGCGTATTTATCAAATTTGTCAGTTTTTGTGAGAGGTAAAGGATATTTTATTTGTCTTCTTTTATATTGCAAATATCTGAAAAAATTTGTCAGAATTATCAGATATTGTATATAGGTAAATATTTGTAGTATTTTATGTATCTATTTACTTGTTTCCAATTAACTTGAAAAGTATTAGTTTGGCTTTGATAAATTTTTATTTCTTTCTGCAGGAAGCAGTATTAGGACTCACTGAAAGATTTCGGTTTTATGTCAATGGGATAGAGGTAAGATAGTAAGGTTTTCATATACTCTGTGGATTCTATCATCTTTAAAATATATATATATATATATTTAACTGATGGTAATATATTTCATGGAAGCAGTATTAGGACTCACTGAAAGATTTCGGTTTTATGTCAATGGGGTAGAGGTAAGATAGTAAGGTTTTCATATACTCTGTGGATTCTATCATCTTTAAAATATATATATATATATATTTAACTGATGGTAATATATTTCATGACTGAATAGATGCAAATGATTGTGATAGAAAACTTGATCACTTTCTACCTGAGTAGTTGTCATTGCATACCAGAATTGGAATGAAATTAATATTATTTACTTAAAAGATAAAAGTAATTTTTAAAAAATCAAGAGCTCACTGCTTTGAACTAAAACTGAATATGTTAAACAGAAGCTGTCTCTTTGCTTTTGCAGACTGTTTTTTAATAATAAAGATTTTATCACCTCCCTTTTGTGTATTTTTTGCAAGTATAACCAGATCTGGTGCTCATTGTTATTATAAAATATCTCTAGTCTAAAATATTTCATTTTATAAACAGATTGCATGCAATTGCACATCAATGTTATTATTAAATATCTCCAGTATAAAAGATTTCATTTTATTAACATATTGCATCCAATTGCACATCAGTGTTATTTTAAAATATCTCCAGTATAAAATATTTCAATTTATTTACAGATTGCATCCAATTGCACATCATTTGCTGTCCACAACAACTTTGTGCTGCTGACCACTCTAAATCACACTGTACGCTGCATTCACAGGCATACAACTGTCCAGGGTCAGTCCACTTACAGCATTGTTTTGTTGTTCACTATGATGGTTAAAGCTAGAATTGTAGAATCATTATATAATATTATATTATCTAGCCTTGATAACTGTGACCACCATCCACTCGCTCTCCACTAAATGTCAAACAGCTCACGCCGCTTTCTAATCGAAAGGGGAGATAATAGCTAGCCAGTGACTCATCGGGTCTTGCATGGGTATTTTTTGTTGATATTGTTTGTATTTTATTTTATTATTATCAGCTATCAAGATAATGTTTTTATTTTAATAATTACCATATTTAACAGCATAATCTTAATACTTTTGAACATTTGATGCCTTAAAATAGTTAACTAAAAGCATTTAAGATACTTTGCATACTATGATATGAAGCAGCAGTTTATATTTGAAAGACACTACAGTAACATAAGCTCATTGCTGTAAGAAAAAGAATATTAAAATATCCATTAGTGTGAAGAATGAATTTAATAAATCATAAAATATAGTGGTTTGTTTACTTTATGGCAGTAATAAGTGATTTGCTTCATCTAAATTGATCATGTTCATATGAATTATTGTATTCTTGGAAATGTGCAGGAATTAATTTTTCTTGTTTGTTTTATGGTTATTAAAGATTTGCCAAGTCTGTCTGATGGAAAGGCTCATCCTTTTGATGAAAGTATTCGGCGCGTGGAACGAGGTTCTCGTATTGTCACAGTTGTAGCCGAGGATACCAAGCTTGTGTTGCAAATGCCACGTGGAAATTTGGAGACAATACATCCGCGTGCTTTGGTCTTGACAACAGTTCGGAAGTTTCTTGATAGGTTTGCAGTTTTATGTATATATATTTGTTTTTCTTTCAGTGTTTATATTTCATTAATAATTAAATATAAACTTTTGGAAATATCAAGATTTTTTCTTAACAAAATACATGCTAACAAGACTGGACACATTGAAATATTTTTCTGAATGACTTATTTCAGAACCAGATTTAGAAAATCTTAAGTATTGTTCTAATATTTTGTGCTATCTCTCCATAATCATTTTTTTTCACTTGCTGCCTTGTTACATTCAGCATTTTGTGGAATGAATTTTGGAAAAATTGTCCATGTAATTTGGTAAGTGTTATTTAAATCCCAGCACGCACAGTGTGTTAGTGTGATGAGCAGGGTTAATAGATTAACACTCAACCACTTAATCTCTGTAACCCCACCTGTAAAGGTCTTTATTAATACAGATGAGATCTCAGAGCTGTTACTTATTATTAAACTAGGTTTCCTTTTGTCTCTGAGTGTTACCAGTCCAGAACTCAGACGCGCTAGCATGCCTTTTTTGCTACACTATTGCTTGTTTGATTCTAGACTTCACATTTCTCCTGACTTTAGTGGAACCACTACCTAGGGATGTGCTAATGTCCGACTTTTAAATAAAACTTTTCCTCCTACCCATTGGAGTGAATATTGTATTATCTAGCCTTGATAACTGTGACCACCATCCACTCGCTCTCCACTAAATGTCAAACAGCTCACGCCGCTCTCTAATCGTTTAATTGTATTTCTTTAACATAGTCACTACTCATTGTATTCAAATAGGTATTTAAATTGCACCAATAAAAGTCATTCAGTTTTCAAAATAATTCAGATGTATAGGTATTTCTTTAACACAGTCACTACTCATTGTATTTAAATAGCACCAATACAAGTCATTCAGTTTTCAGAATAATTCAGTAATGTATAGGTATTTCTTCAACACAGTCACTACTCATTATATTTAAATAGCACCAATAATTCAGCAATGTATAGGTATTTCTTTAACACAGTCTCAGCTCATATAGTGTGCACTGAAAGTAATAAATTGAGATCAGCTTAATTTTATGAGGTTTTAAAAGATTTGCTAGAATAAATTAAATTAGTAAGATAAATTATTGTTATCAGAATTTACTTTACCTGCTGGAATACTCTATAGAGTTTAATCAAAGAATCAGCACTTTACAGACACTGTAAACAGTGGATGTTTGAACAGACAGCACTAAGTTTTCATGTAAAAGATCATTGTAATAAGAATCAAATGCAAAAAGTCAGAATAATTATTAAAGGAAAATTATTTGAAAATAATGTAGTTTTAAAGCATAAAAGAGTTTTTAATGCAATTTTGCATAGACCATTAATTTTTATGACAGTTTGGTGTATTCAGTTTTTCATGACCTGCCCATTTTTTTCTAGACTTATTTGTATATTAGTTTTTCATGATCTGTTAATGTTTTTCTTTCAGATGTGAGTTTGGTTCTGCATTTACAATAATGAAAAAACACAGGATTAACTTGAATCTTCTTTATGATCATAATCCTTTGATGTTTCTTCGAAGTGTGACAGACTTTATACACCAGATCTCAAGCGTGACAGATTTAAATCTTTTTCTCATGGAATTACAGTAAGTAGTGTAATAATTAAATTATAGTAATTAAAATATTCTGAAATTGTGAATGAGCTTGATTATATAAACAATCTGTAAATTATTTTCAGCAACAGAGAGAAACTTGATCAATCATTAATAATTGCTTATTCAACACTCATACACTCATATTCTTCCTGATAACCACATCAGTAGTTTACTTTTTTTTTTGTTGAAGCTGCATCAGTTTATAAACATCCAAGTTATCTGTAAGTTAAGCAACTAAAACAGAGGGCAGAAATTCAAACTTTGGATTACTTACATGTACAAGAGCATACTTAGTTTCCCATCATTGTCAACTTAAATTTTCTATTAAACCAAGTGAGGATAATTTTCATCATAAATTCTTAATTTTGTTGACACTTTAGGTGGAGATTGGTCTTAGGTGGAATGTACCAAAGGCAAATGAATTTCCACCCAGTTATTGAAAGCACAGAAAATTTCCAAAGATTTTTTCTCATTTGTCAAACATGCATAGATCTTCTTTAGATTCTCTCGTGATATTAAAACTACATATCTAAAATGCAAAATCTTTAAATTCCCACTTGATATTAAAACTATTTGCCTATAATGCAAATATCTTTGAATTCCCACTTAACCCATTCCCTGACAGAAGCCCATTTTTCCGCACTGCACTGTAGATTACATAAGCACGTATTTTCACACTACTCTCTCTATGACATAAGTATATCTAAGCATACCTATGTTCAAAAGCAGATGGACTTTTTACATAACATCAAATTGAAGCTGATTTTGAAACCAATTGGAACTTCATTCATTTTCAAAATAGTTTATGATGTCAACTGGCATTGTTTATTTTTATAAAAGAAAAGAACTGTTTTACCCACGCTTGCCTCACTTGCGCTAAAGCGCTGATTAGAAATAAACAGACACAGGATAAAAAACAAGTGGCCATTCTGTCAACCTTCAGTGACCCAACCTCCATGCAACAAGCTTACTGATGCATTGGTCTCAATGGTGCTTATGGTTCTCCAGCCACAAACCTTCATCAACTATAATGCTCACATGATTGGGTGAACATTCATGACCAGAAGAGAATGAAGTATGATGACTGCGAGCAGAATTCCACAAAGACCTAGAAATACATATTTTGGTTTCTAGTAAATTCTGTCATCATAAATGCTTTCATACTTTATGACCAGACTACAATCCACCAATGCAAATGTTTTTCTCATCTTGCTTTTCATTGTGAACTTGCCACTCATTACTGGATTCAGTGCCAGAAAACAATATCCTGAAATTGTGAGAGCACTATCCTGCAATGATAAAAATGTGCGAGGTCACGTCAGCATCAAGATGCCAAAGAGAAACTGCTGCCATGATCATTTCAAGCAACAAATTCGCAAGGATATGATTTTTAGTTGCGCTCAGTGTAACATTAATTTATGCAAAAATGTCATGCCCCCTACTATCAATAAACTGTAAAGTGTTAGTACACTAACATACATCAATCCCACATACCCACCCAGAAAGTCAAGGTGTTTTTGCAAGCATTTGTTTGTTTTACAAGCAGTCACAATATTATAATAATTACATTTACAGCAGTGTATATAGTCAAATGCAACAACAAGAAAATACAAATATCTGTTTATTTATTTATAGCTTAGATCCAGATTAAGTGTAAGTATATGTTTTCTGTTTTTATTTTCATTTTTAAATAGCCATGTCCCTCTAGATTGTTTGTGTTGTATTTGCATGTATATTTGTTCTTGAATGTGCAAAGTTAATTGTTAATCAGTTTCATCATCAAAGCAATGAATCCTCTTATTTTGGGGTGAGTACAAAATTTTCTAAATATCTTTTATTTAGTTTTTACTTATATTTTTATTAATTATTATCAGCTTTTAGATTTTAAAAATAAATGTATTATTGGTTTTCTAAATATTTCAATGAGCCAGGATATTTTTTAATAGATTTTTGAATGATAAAATTATTTTTGAGTAACTTTTATTACTATTATAAATTGATTAGGACTTGTTTTGTGGGTGATATAACAGTTCAAACATGATAACCTATTTTTGCTCTCATTTCATGAAACCCCACCTTCTATAGGGTGGTTAGATCTAAGCAAATTGATTGGAAGGTACTTTGATCTAAATGAGCATCATTAAGAAAGCTGCTCTGTAAATAATGGCCATCAGTGAAAGATTCAATATGAAGACTTAATATCTAAAATGCAAAGATCTTTGAATTCCCAGTTGATACAAACTACATGTCTAAAATGCAAATATCTTTTAATTTTTTCTTGATATTAAAACTTCGTGTCTAAAATGCAAAGATCTTTTTAATTCCCAATTGGTATGAAAATTACATGTCTAAAATGCAAAGATCTTTTTAATCCCCAATTGGTATGAAAATTACGTCTAAAATGCAAAGATCTTTTTAATTCCCAATTGGTATGAAAATTACATGTCTAAAATGCAAAGATCTTTTTAATTCCCAATTGGTATGAAAATTACCTGTCTAAAATGCAAAGATCTTTTAATTCCCATTTGATGTGAAAACTACATGTTCAGAGATCTTGCACAGATTTACTCTTTAGTTCAACTGGAATTGTAGTTCTTAATCTCATAAAAAATCATATTTATTTTTATATTTTCTTTTTGTGCTCTACCTTTATGAATATTACAGTATGGCTAAAAATTATGTAATATATAGCTAGCCAAATGTATGACAATTATAGATCATGAGTGATGATAATTATAGATGCCACTTTTTCCAGAAACGGCTTACATGTAACCTGTACCGAAATAGGTAGGGTCAGAACCTTATCATTGTGCTGGCTTATTTGTGATCATGATTTTGTTTCTCCAATTTATTTTGATAGTTTGGTTTTAATGAGTAGGAGTTTGAGGTGGATATTAAGTAGTGCATTACTAGTAATTTTATTTTTTTATTTTCTTTCCACCTTAGTCATTTAAAAAATTCTATAATAAAATAAAATAATAAATTTTAATTTGCCTGAAATGTTTCTAATTTGCTGTGATATATTTAAAGCTAGACTTTAGCATGTTTATCTGGGTTTGAGAGTTATGTCCCCTTTGCTAATACCTACTCTTCAGGGAAATATTAGACTCATAGTCAGTATGGCTGAGTTAGTGGATCATGTTTATTTAAAAACTTTAATTGGTTTCTTTCATATTAAGAACTCGGTACAAATTCTAACTGATGGGCACCGTTTTTAACAGAACTTTCTGATTTTATCTTAATACTGAGGGTTTCTCTGTTCACAGAGAGGAAGATGTCACAGTAATCATGTACACGGCTGTTTATAATCGAACACCAGATGCACCAGCCAGCACCACTATCTCAGACCAGCATGCCAGCAAAGTGGATACTGTTTGTGACGCTGTCAGATCTGCACTGGAACAAGAAGGCGTGCATAGGTAAGAAGGGTATGAACAGGTAAAGTATGCACAAGTATGGTGTGAACAAGCAAGTATGTGTGCAAAGGTCAGGTATGAACGTGAGGTGTAAACATATAAGGTAAGAACAGGTCATTTGTGCACAGAGAAGGTGTGAACAGGTAAGTAGGTCTGCAAAGGGAACAGGTAAGGTGTGAACAAGTAAGAACAGGTCATATGTACACAGATAAGGTGTGAACAGATAAGACCTGCATAGGTAAGGTATGCAAATATCTGTGTGCACAGATATGTACAGGTGATGTGGGCACATTTAAGAAGGTATTTACAAGAAATGCGTGCACAGGAGGGAAGGTGTGACAGAGGATAGATGTGAACAAATGGGGTATGCATGGGTAAGGAGTACACAATTAGCAAATAATTTTGTGCATTTTGTGCATTTTAAGAAATGTTATTTTTATTTTTATTTGAATTTTCATATCAATGTTTCTCTTACAGATGTATTTTAAGTTGAGTTTTCAGAAATGGCATCTGCATATTTATGTCTTTTGATTTTGTTAACAAAATAAAATGCATTGGTGAATATTTGCAAACTTACTATTTATTTTCTAAAGTAAGAATAAAAAGGACAAAAGTAATTAATAACAACTAGCATGCAAAATTACAGTACATGGTGTAAGCTTTACCACCATCTTTCTCTTCATTTCATTTCCTCTATCTTCATTGAACTAACAAGAATATAATTAAATTTGTGGCAGATATCTCCTGTCCATCTTAACCACATATGTGAAAAAGTCTGTGCCGGATTTGCGGAAAGCTTTAGAAATAGTGTGGGAAGTCAAAGGTCAGCACTTTTAATGTGACATGTCTTAATAACTTACTTATGGTAGTACAAGATAGTGATTTGTATTTTCTCTTTAATAATTATATAATAATTGAGATTCTATTATGCATTTACTTTGTTATTGGAAATTCTGTGATATATTGATGACTTTGGAAATTTCATTGACTTATTTATATGTTGAGTTTGGGTTTGTTAAATGCTTGTAAAGGAATATACTTTGTATTAATGTTTTGTTTTAGTTTTCTTCCAATTATTTTTAAATCATGCATGGATTTTTATTAACTGCCAAAGGGAAATAAGGGTTTGAATTTACAGTAGCATTCCAAGAAGCAGTTAGTGGAGCAGCCACCTCTAATATATCTTCCTTTAAATAAATACAAAAACAACAACAAACAATAAGATTTGGTCAGAATGGACTATTTGTTATAAGACTACACAAAAGATGTCACTAATGAAGGTTAATAAATATGGTGTTTCATAGGATCAGGAATGGAGGAAGGCGGTGTTGGAGCAGATGAAGCCCTGAAATACTTGTTGCTGTTGGTTGATGTCAACAGGCTGTATGATGCTGCACTAGCAACATATAATTTTGACCTTGTCCTCATGGTGGCTGAAAAGTCACAGAAGGTACGAGTCAAAAAGATAAGTCATAAGCACATAAATTAGGATTTTGATTTTGCATTATGTCCTGAGTCATAGGCTGGAAAAGGACCTGCAATAGGAGAAGAGGGGAAAATTACTAAACTTTGAATGCAGATGTTTTTAAAATACACAACAGCATGCCATAAATAAAAAATCTGATAGGAAAAATTAAAACTATAAGAAAAAGTCTTTACTGTCTGGGTTTTTGATAAAACTTGATAAAGCTTGCAGAGTAAAGTTAAACCAGGTCCAAGACTCCATGAAAACAACAGTTATTGGCTAATAGTTCAGGATTTAGTATAGGGAATAATTCATTTTCTCTGCAACCTTGGGTTATCCAGGATGCTTGTCTTTGACAGTAATTCTAAAATGTTTAGGCATTTGGAAAACATTGTTAATACTTTCTATCTGATATGGTATAACATTTATAGTTAGATACTAGGTGAATGAATAAAATTTGTACCTAAAAAGAAATTCAAGAATTTTTATGCTAAAATAAAACCAGATCTATCCGGTTTTTGCCATAAATCCATCTGGTGTTCATCATGGCCTTTTTTTGGCATTCCTTTCATTCTTTTTTGTTGATGTTTTAATTTCAGGATCCCAAAGAGTACCTTCCTTTCTTGAACCAATTACGAAAGCTGCCTGATTACTACTGCAGGTTTACCATAGACAGACATTTGAAGCTATACTCATCAGCACTTAAGCATATATCTTATTGTGGTCAGTGTGTTAGTACATGAGTTAGCAATCTTTTATTATGGTCAGTGTATGTATGTGAATAGCAGTCTCTAATTGTGGTCAGTGAATTTATATATACATGAGTTAACAATTGCTGATTGTGGTCAGTGTAGGTACATGATTAGCTATCTCTTATTGTGGTCAGTGTGTGTTTGTTTGTTTGTGTGTGTGTGTTTGTTTGTTTGTTTGTTTGTGTGTGTGTATATATATATATAATAAAAGTTAGCAATCTCTTATTGTGGTCAGTGTGTGTTTGTTTGTTTGTGCATGTGTGTGTTTGTTTGTTTGTTTGTTTGTTTGTGTGTGTGTATATATATATATAATAAAAGTTAGCAATCTCTTATTGTGGTCTATGTATGTTCATGATTAGTAATCTCTTATTTGGTCATTGTGTTTGTGTGTACATGAGTTTACAATAAACTGACATTTGAAGCTGTACACACCAGCCCTTAATGGATATGTTACTGTGGTCAGTCTATGTACAAGAGGAGCAGGTTTATTAGTGTTATTTGTGTTGCAGTGGAATGACAAATGTTTTAGTAGTACTAAATGAGTAAAGTCAATCAGAACCTAGTCATAGATTAATAAAATAATAATCATATTTATATATTATGAATAAATCACATCAATTGTCATGGAAAATTTAAATTAGCCCATAAAACAACAAAATAAAACCCCTAACTTTACTTTAAAGGGTGTCAGACCTCCTGTTCTCTGTGTATTTAAAAATGTTACTTATGAAATATTGTGAAGAAAGTTGTAAAAAACATGTTTTCTTTATAGCTTGCATATTGTTGAAGATTGTTTATAAGTTTTGACTATTTCTCTAGGAATAAATTAATCTTCATCCCTCCCTTACCATTTCTAAAGAGTCCCCTCCTATCAACTTCACACTGTACTACAATGACAAAGTCACTTACAAGACCACCTAAATCTAATAGGATTTAAAAGTTTATTAATTAACAGTTTTTAATAAATAGAAACAACTACTAAATTTTATTAGTCAGTAGTTTTTAAATAAATAAAACACCCACTAAAATTTTATTAACCAGTAGTTTTTAAATAAATAGAAACAACTATAAATTTTATTAATTAGTAGTTTTTAAATAAATAGAAACAACTACTACTAGCTTATTAATGAGTAGTTTTATATAGAAACAACTACTAAAAGTTAATTAATTAGCTGGTTATAAAATAAATGGCTGAAAAGATATTACATCAGGTTTGGGTGTGAAAAATGTAATCCAGGCTTGGATCTTCTAATTACTTAATACAATTTTAGAGCACTGTATTGTAGCTCATATGATGCAATTCATTCTCAGAAACCCATGTTTGATATGTCACGTTGAAAATTCTATTTGTTAACAATTAAAGGTTTCAGTAAACCATTTTGTTGAATGACCCATTGTAAAAATAAATAAATTTTATTGAATATTGAACAAAATAACTGATTTATTTGATTTACAGATCTTTCTTTTTATAACCAGCTGATACCTAATTTATACAAATTTAAGAATTACAGAATTAATTATTTTTATTGTTGAAAGGTCCAGACCACTTCAGTGAATGTATAGATCTTGTACAAGAACACAAGCTGTATGCTGAGGCCCTAAAACTGTATGCAACAGATTCTTTAGAATTTAAGGTAAATTTTAGTTTACAGTTTTACATGCATGTGTGTGTGTGTGTGTGTGTGTGTGTGTGTGTCTATATGTGTGTGCCTGTTTGTATAGATGTATTATTACAATTGTATTGTCAGTTTATAGAAAATAAATGCTATTAAAACTCTTTGGTTGTGTCTTCTCACTAACTTTAGACACTTGCCCGAGAATATGGGTACTATTTGCGAGAAAAGAATCGCCATGAGGAGGCAGGAATAGCATTCTTACGAGCAGAATACAGGCGCCAGGCTTTTGATACTTTTATTGAATGTCTAAATTGGCGACAGGCATTCTGCATGACAGAGCAGCTTCAGCTGGATCCGTCATTTATAGCAGATACTGCAAGAAAACTTGCAGGTACTTTCCCTCATATTAATTTTTACAGTAATTTCTTTCTTTAACAGCTCAAAATTTTATTTGAGATATTTTCTAAATTTCACATTATAGATGGATAAAATTATTGATTATGTGGTATTAAATTATTCTTAAACAAAATTATTGATTTATGGATTGCCAATTTACTGTATATTTTTGTTTTTACCTTTACTAGTCCAAACTAGTGGCTTTTATGTTGATTTCAAACTAAAGAAGTTAAAGATAAAGAGATAAATAAAAATACAAACTGGTTTAACAAATAGTTACAGTAATGCACCAGAAACTGCCTTATCACCTTGTACATATTTAATGTCCTTCTCACAAATTTTATTTGGTCTGTCATGTTTCTAAATTGCTCCCTCCCAACACAGTCAACAAGAAGTGCAAGCATTAACAAAATTGTAACTTGCAACAAAGTGTAACAAAGTGTGCAATACTGATGGCAGTAAAATTGCCTCTTCATGATTCCTACTATAATACATAAGGGACATTCACTTTGAGTCCAATCAAAAGTAAAATGTGTTATTTCTAATGCACATTCACATTGTTGGATAGAAATTTACCAGTCAAAACAGTGACAGCATATGAGCAAAACCATGGATGTTGAGTTTGAATATATGTGTCATACAAAGCACTTGTTATCAGCAGAGCAAGAGACGCTAGAGTTTATGTAAAGGTATCATGGGTAAGTCCTGTTAAAACTAACTGTGCTTGCCTCTTAAAAGATGCATTTAAAGGATGGTTTGCAGAGACATTTGGTAGGAAATTAAACAGCAGGGCTTCTGGTCAGTTTCTCAGAAAAATAAAATGTATTTCTTTTGTCAAATAGTCTTTCTTTTACTTGATTTTTCAGTCCGCTTAAAAGACAACAAGCGTTTCAGTGAGGCTGCAATTGTATATGAACATTATGCGAAAGTGAGTACGTTTTAGTTTTTAAATGAAATATTCTAATATAAAACAACATTCTACTGTTGTTGATTGCAGTACAAACAATAGACTTTAGAAAAATAAGATCCTTGGGATTGGGGAGGATATTATTTTGATCTCCTCTAAATTTATTGTAATAAATACAATTTAAAATTAACATTACTTACCTTTATGTGCTTCATGATAATCATGTTCTTTAAAGATGCACTATTTGTAGGGGACAATAAGAGCAAAGCATGCATTTATACATTAATAGTAATAATACATGCATTAATAGTAATAATAAATGCTTTAATACATTAATAGTAATAATACAGGCATTAATAGTAATAATAAATGCTTTAATACATTAATAGTAATAATACATGCATTAATACAATATTAGTACTAATAATTGTAGTTCAGTGGTCAGTCAGTGTGCCTGTGCAATGTGGAAGAAGCAGTTATTATCTTTGTGGAAGGAGCCCTGTGGTCGGTTATTGCTTTGTAATTCTTTTTTTGTACAGGACATCAAAATAGCAGTTATTGTCCTTGTGGAAAGGGCCCTGTGGTCAGTTATTGCTTTATAATCCTTTTTATGTACAGGACATCAAAGTAGCAGTTATTGTCCTTGTGGAAGGAGCTCTGTAGTCATTGCTTTGTAATCCTTTTATGTACTTAACATCAAACTAGCAGCTATTATCCTAGTGGAAAGAACTCTGTGGGCACTAATTGCTGTGTAATTTTTGTGTGTGCAGGATGTCGAAGAAGCAATTGTGGCACTAATAGAAGGGGCTCTGTGGGATGAAGCATTACGATTGGTAAATTTGCATCTAGTTTGCATGAAAGCGAATGGAATCATTACTCTAACTACAATTTGTTGGTTTGTTTTTGTAAGCTTAATAAAATAGGAAATCTGTAGTTAATATACCATTGGTTAATCTGTGCATAATGTTTAACAGAGCTAGAGTGACTTTTGTGATTTGTTTTAATATAAAAAAAAAAATTCTTATGAAAACATTTTATTTTTCTTTAAAGACATTTGCAGTAAAATATTACACATTAATCTGGACCAGTAAATATTTCCAGCCAATTTTTTTTTTGGGGGGAATCAAGACATTTTGAATAACTCTGTTGTTGCCAACACTTTTTTTTGTAGATATTAAATAACATCTACAGTCATGTTTTTTAAATCAATCATTCTTGGTGACTAGATTATCCCCATTGTTACATGTAGATATTAAATAACATCTGATTTAATGTATTTACCTTTTTTTTAAAAGTGGTCAACTTATCCATTTTAATTTGAATACTGTTTTTTTCCATCAGATGCATCTTCACCAGCGCACAGATATCATTGAAACACACCTAAAAACAGCCATTAACGAAGCCTGTGATCAAACAATGGCCATGCTGGAAAACCAACACTGGGAGATGGAAAAACACATCAAGCGCTTGATGGACGTTCGACAAGAAAAAGAACATCGACAACAAGAACTATGGGGTCAGTCAAAAAATGTTCATTTGTAAAGTATATTTATTGATTTATATTAACCTTTGTTTCTTCAACTTTCCAACCAATTTTTACTTTATTTTTTTTATATCAGTCTCTCACAAGAAAATTAAAATGGTGTAGGAGAAAAAAAAAACTGTTACTAAACCAGCATTGTTGAGATATATCTACTTTTACTGTGAGTCGTCAACATACGACCACAATTGGTTCTGTCACAATGGTCAGAAGTTGATTGGTTGTATGTCAGACTACCCATTATTTTATGTGTACTTAGAGTACTATGTACACTAGGGTAAAACGGTAAAGTCCACGTCTGCTGTTCGTGTGTACAGTATTGATATTTCTTACTACAATGGTTGGAAAAAGGGAATATTTCAATGGGGAAGTTCAGTAAAAACGTGTATTAATGCTTTCAATCACGAAATTCAAGGCAAACTGATGTGACTAAGGTCAGCACAATCGCTCCTCTTTATCATCCTACTGCCTGATTAACAAAGGAGCATCTGTTCCTCCGAGTACCCCTCATATCTTACAGATGTACTACCAGATATACAGTACTTATTTGCAGTCAGGTCACAGTCATAAAGTCGATCAATTATAAATCGCTTATGTTGTAAGTCTACGACTAGCTGTACTTCAGCTTTGCTGGCTACATCCATGTTGTGTATGTTTGGGGTTAAAAGTAATATTTAAATTTTTTATTTATATTTTAATCTTAATATCAGTACTGTAAACGGGCATCACCAAGACAGAGATGTGTATCGTAAATATGCATCTTGTTTTCTATGCATATTGGTATGTGTACTTTTTACTTTTAAATAAGTGAAGATTTCTTATACCAGGATTTATTTTCAATTTCCCTACCACCTCCAGCTAGAGAGTCTTGTGAATTTATTTTAGCACTAAAGAGAATTAATTAAGTATTCTTTTTAGAGATAGATGTGGAAGAAATTATCTGTTGTAGAAGCCTCCCATAATTTGCCTCCCCTGTATGCATAGGCTAGGGTGTAGGTGATAATCCTAGACACTTGGACATTATGTAAGTTGTTTTAATGGTTGGGGATATTTTACTTACAAGTACATCTCATAATTATTATATGTATGCAGATCAGCGAGACAATATAAATGCTGATCTTCTCTCGGATACTAGCAGCATGACAGGGGAGAGCACAGCTGCTTCTCATGTTACAGTTGACAGTAACAGGTCTACTGTTTTCAGCAAGGCATCTGGGTATGAATACATTTCTTAAAAAGATTTCATGCTTATGAAACGTAAACAAATGATTGCAATTAGTCTTGTTCCTGTACTCTTTGCACTTCATCTGATAACACGATTCCTTGTTCTTGTATTTCTTGCACTTAATCCAGTAACATGATTCCTTGTTTTTGTATTTCTTGCATTTAATCCAGTAACATGATTCTTTGTTCTTGTATTTCTTGCACATAATTCAGTAACATGATTCTTTGTTCTTGTATTTCTTGCACTTAATCCAGTAACATGATTCCTTGTTCTTGTATCTCTTGCACTTAATCCAGTAACACGATTCCTTGTTGTATTTCTTGCACTTAATCCAGTAACACGATTCCTTGTTTTTGTATTTCTTGCACTTAATCCAGTAACACAATTCCTTGTTCTTGTATTTCTTGCACTTAATCCAGTAACATGATTCCTTGTTCTTGTACTTTTATACTCCATGTGCTTAGATTGAGTCCTTGTTCTTATACTGTTTACATTTACATTCCATGTGATGAATGATGCTCCACAGTGATAAACATGATTCTTTTGTTCCTGTACTTTTACATGCCTTGTGATAACATAATTTCTTCTTCCTGTATGATTCCCCATTCCTGTACTTTTTATGTTACTTATGTCGTTATGAGGATTCCTTTGTTCCTGTATACATTCTTTGTGATAATTCCTTGTTCCTATACTTTTTAAACTCAATGTATATGTTCCTTGTTTCTGTACTTTTTACACTCCATTTGATGATCCTTTGTTTCTGTGCTTTTTACACCCATATGATGATCCTTTGTTCCTGTACTTTTACACTCCTTGTAATAACAATTAACATCCTGTATGTTTCCCCATTCTTTTTTGTAATTTTGTACACTCTTTCTGTATTTTTTTACACACTTGTGATAACATAATTCTTATACTTTTAATTTCATGTGTATAACATTGCTTATCATTGTCCTTTTTTTAATGCTCCATGATTCCTTTGTTCCTGTACTCTTTACATTCCATGAGTATCACATGATTCCATGTTCCTGTTCTTTATTCACTCCATGTGATAACAATTTCTTTTTCTGTACTTTTTATACTTCTTGTATATATAACAGCCAGGATAATGATTCCGTGTTCCTGTGCTTTTTTTCACTCCATGTGATAATGCTTCCTTATTCCTGTTCTTTTTATACTTCTTGTATATATAACAGCCAGGTTCTTGTACTTTTTACATTCCATGCAATAAAATGATTCATATACTTTTTATATTCCATGTGATTCTTGGTTCCCATAACAGATTCCTTGTTCCTGTACTTTTTACATTTCCTGTGTATAACAGTTTTTTCACTTTTTACATTCCATGTAATAACATGATTCCTTATTCCTGTTCTATTTTTACTCCATGTGATATATCTGTTGAGAGGTCAAAACTTTGATCAAACATTTCTTATGGAATAACTTTATTTTCATGTTCATTTTAACGTGAATGTTTACAAAGTTTCTCTAACACTTAAATCAGGTACTGTAGTTGTATTATTAAAAAAATAACTAATCTAAAGCATACTTTACTATTTTGTTTGTTAATTTATATTTTTGCATATAATTGAACTTTGAATATATAATAAAAGGTACTGTTTGTTACCTAATTAGTTATAACGAAAATCATGTTATAATGCAGTCGGTCTGGTCGAAATCGACGGAAAGCAGATCACAAACGGTGGAGCCTAAAAGAGGGCAGCCCTTATGAAGAGTGTGCACTGATGGATGCTATTGCAAAAATTATTTCAGCTACTGATGGCATGAGAGGTGATTTTAGAATTTTTGTCATTTGAATTTGTAATTGTTTCCTACATAGAGATGTACATTTTAAGTCATAAACTTCTGAATATGTATCAATTTGTCTTCTTGCATGGTTTGTTTTTTTTCATGTTTTTTTTAAAGATACATGGAAATTATCTTGCAAATATGAAATTAAGTAGTGCTTTCATGAGAGTTGAGCTTAGGTTGGGATGCTGAGGAACTGACCAACACAGGCAAATCTATCGAGATTGTGATCACAGATCTGTTATCTTTATAAAAGGCAGTTCTCATAAGGCATTACACAATGAAAGAAACATAAAGACATACAAATATATTATTCATCAACACTTAATGAACAAATATCTTAGTAGATTTTCTTATTAACTGGAATAGGTCATGTCAACATTTATTGTATTATGTTTGATAGGTACTTATAGGTAAACAGAATACTCATAGATACAATACTAATAATAGAGATATTGCTTTAAGGAAGCTTGAAATAATGGATATAAAAGTTCAGATTCAGTTGTAAAATGTCTATTTTTTGTTGTTGTCTTTTATAGAGGAGGTGTATGCACTTTTGCGTGTACTGGTCCAGTTTCACCATATAGAGCAAGCTGAAGAACTCCAGGAGCGATATGATAACTTTCTGATTACCATACAGCGAGTCATTCCTCAAGTTTGGGTGTTGGACAATTCAGAGGATAATAACACGGTAAAATCTATAGGAGACTTACACTAGCCATTCACACCCATTTCTCCCATAAAAATGTAACTATTTGAATCTAAGCAATTTGCACACATATTGCAAAAACTTTTTCTTTGCACTAATAATTCCACAGTATACGAGAATCATCTACTGTGGTTTTCAATTAATTATTGCATAAAAAGTCATGCTACCATTGCTTTCACTCCTAGCCTTCCCTTTTCAGAATCTTGCTGGATCCCAAAGAGAAAGACAATGTATAAATATGTATGCAGATTTTAATGCAGTTAACTACTGGTGTTTAAGTGGTGGGTAAAAAATATCATCACTCTCTCAACTCATAATGGTGTTCTAACTTGAAATGAGAAATTAAATATTATTCATGGTGTCAGCTCCAGTAAAATTTGACTGATCTTTAAAGCTTCTGTAGAACAACCTAAATAGGCCTGAATGCATACCTTTGGTTTACAATTATAGAGAGTAACCTTTGCACAAAGGAAAAAAACTCCAAAAACTGTATTGCATTTTTCCAGGTGTTGGGTCCAAGTATGACAGCGAATGCCATCGCTCAGGCTATGAGAAAGGGGCAAATGCCAGCGAGTGTGAACAGACTGGGTAAGCTGTAGAATATATGTATGTTATTACAAAAAGAATGCAATTTATTAGCAATTTAGTTCACAACAGATTTCTTTTTTCTTTCTTATTTGTAATTTACCAGTTAAAAATGAAGTTTAAATTTAATGTTGAAATTAAGTTACTTAAATAAATGTTATCAATTCAAAATTCAATCAACTTGGAATCATGTAATTTTGTTTTTCTGATACTGCTATCAGAGCTGAATTAAAATTTTTGGAGAAATATGCAAAATTTAAATTTTATTTAACATAATTATGTTTTTAAATCTACACCAGCAATTATCATTTAATTGAAATAACATTCAAATAAGTGTAAGAGATTTATTACAATTAATATTTTCATTGTTTTGCACCTTCCAGATAGCTCTGGTAATTAAAATCAGATTTGTTACATAAATATTATTTAAAATTATGTTGATTTTTATTAATTGATTTTATTTTTAGAAAATTCTGTATTATTTCATTTTATAGAAAATCCTTATTGTTTTTGATCAGATCCTGTGCTCAGCATTCCACCAGTGCTGAAGAAAAATGTGCGATGGAAACTTCACATGCTAAACACTTTGGAACACAAGAAATTATAGACTGTACCTTTGAAAGATATTACCACCCTGTTTAAAGATAACAAACATCTCCATTCAAAAACTCCTTAATCAATTTACAAAAAAAATTAAAACTTCACCTTTGAGAAAAACAAAAAACAAGTGCTGTAATGAATAATACTAAACATTTCAAAGACAGTAACAGTAACACAGAAAATAGAATTTTTAAAAAATGCACTCGTTCAGAGTTATTACAGTAACTAATCTTGAGCCATTATTTTTAATTACAATGCAAAATTAGCAGTTTTTTATTCAGTATTTACAGATACAACAAATATCATATTTCAGAGTTCTTGCTTGCCTTTAATGAAAAAAAAGCACTCATTATGTATTATGTCTACATCAATAATACTTGATTGCAGCTTCAGCAAATTTCTTGTAACTTAAGCAGTAATGCAAATTGTTCAGCTGCTAATACTTGTCTACCATTCTAAACCTCCAACACAAAATTTAACCTACCAAGCTAAGCTAAGCAAAACAAAAATATTGCCTACCAAGCTAAACCTCCAACTTATTCTTACCTACCAAACTAAACCTCCAAAACAAAAATACCTACCAAGCTAAACCTCCAGCACAAAATCTTATCAACAAAGCTAAACTTCTAACACAAAATCCTTAAGTGGATCTTGCCATATGGACAACAGTATAGCATGTATTGATGGCATTCTGGACCAGTGCATGTTCCAACTCCACACAAATGTGATGGCATTGTGAACCAGTGCATGTTTCAAGTCCACAAGTGAGATGACATTCTAGACCAGTGCATGTTTCAAGTCCACATGAATGTGATGACATTCTGGACCAGTGCATGTTTCAAGTCCAAATTAGACATCATTCTAGATCAGTGCAGGTTTCAAGTCCACATGAATGCGATGACATTCTGGACCAGTGTGTGTTTCAAGTCCACATGAGTGCATTGGCATTCTGAACCAGTGCATGTTTCAAGTCTACATGAACATGATGGCATTCTGAATTAGCGCATATAGTCCACACGAATGTGCAGTGAAATATTGTTGAGATTCTAAATTGTGATTTAACTGCAATTATCTTTCATAGTTTTCTTTTAATATTAAATGCTTAATCCAGGCTTTCTCAATGACATGGTGATTAAGTTGGATTGATCACAGATTAAAAGATTTCAGAGAAACAACAATTTATACATATACATTATTTATATCCAAGATTTTTTGTAAATCTTGAGCAGTAAATTTTGCAGCAATCACAAGCTTATGATTTCAAACTTATAGTTGGTGTATAAACTGTACATGTTATGAAGATGTATATATTATAGCAGTAAAATATACAAAAGCAAAATATGTTCAAAAATTGTGTTTATGTTCAGGTGAGCTTAAATACATTTTGACATTATGTGAATGAGTGATGAGCCTGTCATTAGACTGTCTTAACAAAGTTCTGTAAAAGGGCAAACAGGTCACTGCTTTCTGAATTGTTTGTCTCTATGTTGCCATAGCAACATCTGAATATAGGAAGACCAGAAGTTGACCAAACTTAAAAACTAATTATGAATCCATCATTCCATGAAGAGAGAGACTCAGGATCAAAGATATTTAAAAAATTATCTACATTACCAAAACTCTAAATCTCTAATACAAAACTCCAGCTCATTTCAATAATTTTTCTTTACACAAAAAAGAAAAAAAATTTATACCTGTGCTTGTAATAGATTTGTTTCTTTCAAGAAGTATAAACATGAATCAACTAAGTGGGGTGATTTTGCTTTCTTGTGTATATTACACTATAGCAGTTAATATTAACAATCATTCCCAAAACTGAAAAAGGTAAGATTTTTAAATGTTAAAATAATGGGTTTGATATAGCATGTTGCAACTGTTATTCCAGACTGGGTATGGAAACATGACTATCACATACTGATGCAGTCAGTCAATCTTTTGGTTAACTGTTCATCTGAACTTTAGCAAACAGCAATGAAATGTCTGCAATGTCACAGTGCTGTGTGGCTTGCAAGAACTAGAGTAATGTCCTCTGTAGTAATAGTAATAAGTGCATTCTCTTAACTGCATTGTTTTCTCTCTCTCTCTCTCTCTCACACACACACTCATAAATCAGAAGACTTAAGTCATTATTTCATGATCAAATCTATGATCCACATTTATCTCGCTCATCAGCATTTTACTAATGCAGAGTGATTTTTTTACAATTTATCAGTTTTCTATGTCTATTGCAACATATGCACAAAAGGTCAGAATAAAGGCACCGAAACCACAAATGGTCAGAATAAAGGCACCGAAACCACAAACGGTCAGAATAAAGGCAGTGAAACCACAAATGGTCAGAATAAAGATGCTGAAACCACAAAAGGAATGTATGAATGTAGCAGTTATGAAAAGGATAAACGATGATAAATATGACTAATTTAATTTGGGTTTTATAAATTATCATTACACCAAATTGTTACCATCAAAAGTTTTAAAATTGTCTGCCCTATACACCAATATCTCCATTGTATCATTCTAAATCACTGCTACACTTATTTTTTGTCTTGAATGTTATTGTTAATGTATAATGATTGATACAGAACAGGATATGAACTCTTGATCATGATTTAATGTTCCAGTTTCATAATGATAAAGATGATTTCCACTTGAATTTGGAGTACAAATGTTGACATGAATATGTGCTCAATGTTTGTCCTATAATATTTATACCACTGCAAAAGCATGAAAGGCAGCTGGTATTTGTATTTAGTCCTCAAATTTTTTTGATGCAGTCTTGTTGACATCAATGTAGAACTTCTTCCCCTCCGCTGGATCTGGTTTAAAACCTAACCCCTTTCCTTGCTGGTTCCCAATACAGTATGCCCTTGCATTTTCATAATCCATGGCAAGTCTCTGATCAAACTCCTTGGCTTGCTCAAAAGACAATGCAGTTTGCCCCCCAACCTTTTTAACCTGTGTCAGTGGCAAAGACCCAAACAACCCTTTCTTTGGAACGTTTCCTCCCTCACCACATTTCTTGAACCCCCCAAGAAGTTTCAAGAATTTATTTTGTCGCTCACTGCTTTCAAACATGCTTACATTCCACTGGCCTAGTGCTGCTGGTTTTGCAGTTTCAGTTTTGTCAGAAGGAATCTGTATATCATCATTTCCTTTACTAGCATGAGATGCATTTTGCAGTTCACATTCTGAAATGTTATTCACAAAAGATCTAGTTTCCTTATCTGAAACTATCGAGTCCTTTTGTGCTGAGTTAACTGGTGATTTATCTTCCTCTTTATTAGATTTATGTTTCTTGCTTTTCTTTCTAACAATCTCCAAAGCAATCTCTGTAGGGGTTGTAGCTATTTTCTCTTTGCCATTCTTGGATTTCTTTAAGTTTTCTAGCTTAGCATCTTTTAGGACAGAAAGGTGATTTTCCACCTCTTCAGAATGATGAATGCTATCAATCTTACCCTGGATCATGTCTTCAACATCATGGTTATTTTTATTATGTTTTGATTTTCTTTTTATCCCTTTAATTTTGTAGTTTTTTGTTTCTTTATCATTGTCCTCAATCACGTCAACATCACTTTGGTTTATTTCTTCAATTTTGTCTTTTTTATGCTTCTTTCTCTTACCTTTCTTTTCTTCATTTGCCTCATTGCTAAGACTAGATCTACTTTCATGTTTTCCTTTCTTATTTTCTTCACATTTCTTCAGACCTTCCTGACTAGACAAAATCTGTGGAGTGTCTTGTTTACTTGAAACACATGTTTTGTCTAATTTCTTGTCAGTGAGTTTTGTATTACTACTTGTTAATACCTCATATTCATCGCTCTGTTCACAGATTGCTGCCTTAGTTCTTTTACTTTTATTTGTTAGCATTTCAGTTTCACAGATGGATGTCTTTTTTCTTTTGCTTTTACTACTTGTTAGCATTTCATTTTCACTCTGTTCACAGGTGGCTGCCTTAGTTCTTTTACTTTTATTTGTTAGCATTTCATTTTCACTCTGTTCACAGGTGGCTGCCTTAGTTCTTTTACTTTTATTTGTTAGCATTTCATTTTCACTCTGTTCACAGATGGATGTCTTTTTTCTTTTGCTTTTACTACTTGTTAGCATTTCATTTTCACTCTGTTCACAAAGGGATGCCTTTTTTCTTTTCCCCCTACTTTGTTTCATAATGACACATTCATCTAAATGAGAGTCATTTATTTTGTTATCTTTTTCTGAAATGTATGCATTTTTTCCCTTCATTTTCTTCTTGCTCTGAGTAGAACTAGATGGTTCAACATCCGCAGAGTCAATAATTAATACCAATTTGCTTTCTCCATTCTGATGAGAAACATCTGTTTTAGCTTTCTTACGTTTCTTTTTGCTCTGATTTGAACCATCTGTATGGGAATTGCAATCTCTGATGTTCAAATTGTCACTGTTTACCAATTTTCTTCCATCATTATGCTGATAAATGTCTGCTTGATTTTTTTTACTTTTCTTCTTGCTATTTGCTACAGTTATTAAATCATCCACATAAGAATCACAGGTGCCAAGGTTTTCATTTGTTTCTGATTTAGTCTCAAGTTTTGAATCCTGACCGTGTACTTTAACCAGCTCTGTCTTGCAAGTATGGAATACCAGCTCCTCACTCTCAGTCTCTTTTTGAATTTTCAGCTTCTTTTTTGTCTTATTAACACCCACATCCACACCTTTTTCTGTGTGCTCAGCCTGTGCTTCTTCATCTGCAGCTGTCCTTGTCTTTTTTAAAACGTACGCACAAGTAATATCAATGCTTATTTCTTTATCTGCCTTTTTTCCCTTCTGTTTCTTTCTGTCTTTGCAGCAAACCTCACTGTCTGGCAGACGACCACTGATGCAGCAATCATATTTGATTTTATTTTTGATTTTGTTGTCCTTAAAATAAGGACTGTCACAGGTAACTGAGCTTTGCTCACAGTGGTCTCCACTACCTTCTTTCTTGCCTTTTTTCTTTTTCTTAATCTTTTCTACTTCAGGATTAGGGGTTGCTGTGTCAGGAGTTATCTCTTTCACCAATTTTTCTTGCTTGGAGTTGAAAGATGTGCAGTCTAAAGCTGCTTCTTTTGCATCTGAGGGAAATAAATTTTTTTAAAAATATTATAATATATAATAGTTTTATATCTATATTACATTGTGTTGTAGTGCCTGCCTTTCAAGGATATATATAGATACTGTTACCAGTAAAAATCAAGCACCTTAAACACACATATTAAAAATCAAAATGTGTATAAAGTGGTGAATTAGTTTAATATAATAAATTAGAAGCATTATATAATCAACAAGTCACATATGACTAAATTCATACACATTTATCTGTAAAAGTACATAAAAATAAACAATAGCAGAAACTAATGAAAATATTCTTTAGATATGTTAAACAGGCCTTGTTTTAATTTTAGAGATAAATCCACAGAAAGAGTGCAATTTGTAGAGCATTCTGTATCAATAATCTCTGAGATCAAGACTAGTGATATCAATGTCTGTTAGTGACTGGGAAACTCTCATTTAGAGTAAACAATAGCATTAAGTGTCTGAAACATTGAAAAACAAAAGATTTGCAGAGTCAGGATTAATAGGATATTCATTCCACTATTGAAAGGATTTGCAAAGCCAGGATTAAGAAATTATATTACTATACTTCAGAGGAGACAAACTAAGAAAATTAAAATGATAAAACTAATTTAAAAAAATTAACTGATACTTTTGCAACTTCAGGTGATGTCAGTTGACAGATGCAACATGAAATAAGACCAGTTTTTACCACTCATCATGACAATGTACTGAATGGATTATGTTCTGCTCTTCATGACAACAATAATGTATTGTGTACACTCGTGACAACATACTGTATGTGATGCATTCAGCTCACTCACAACACACTATGGTATACATTCAGCTCACTCGCAACACTATGGTATACATTCAGTTTACTCTCACAACACGCTATGGTATACATTCAGCTCACTCGCAACACTATGGTATACATTCAGCTCACTCACAACACGCTATGGTATACATTCAGCTCACTCACAACACACTAAGGTATACATTCAGCTCACTTGCAACACTATGGTATACATTCAGCTCACTCATACTGTATGGGATATATTCAACTCACTCATAACATAATGTAAGGGATACATTCAGCTCATATCTAATTTAAGCTTTATTTTATAAAGTTTCATGATATAAACCCTAAGAAAATGCACTAACATTTGACCTGTCAACTCCCCTCAAACTCAAAGATGCAATGCTTGCTAATATAGGTCACCAATTCTGTATAAATAAAAAACTTAAGGAATTTCAAGCTGAAATCATCTTGTCATCAGTTTTAATAAAACTAAAAACTTTTGCAAAATAACAGAACTGAGAGCTGCATTCCCTAATCTGCAGCACAGAGGAGACAATATTCAAGATGGATACAGGCGTTGGCAACTCTAAATGGTTCACTAGGCATATTCACATGATGAATAAGCAATCATGAATCTATTGTTAGCAACAGTTTGGAATATGGATAATTATAAAAACAAAGTAAGCAAGCATTAATTATCATAAATGTACTCTTAACAACTGCTAAATTCACTCATTCATGGCAACAGAACATAAAAAGTACCAAGAATTAAGGTATCTACAATGTTTAATACACAAAATAAAAATGCAATAAATAGGACATGTACATATAAAAAGTACCATTTAACAGAATTAAGGTATCTACAATGTTTAATACACAAAATAAAAATGCATTAAATAGTGCATGTGCTGATTTTAGATAAATAATAATTCTAATGTTATATTGTGTGGCATTACTGTTCCATGCCACAATTATTTGAATCCTAATATATTTTAATTATCTAATTAATTCTATGAATTATACCTTATATTTCCTCGGGTAATTAAAGTTCACTGACCGATATTTAACCTATGAATAATATGCATCCCACCCTAGTTTAATTATACACGCACCATTTTGCCCTAGCAAAGACAGTTTAAGTCTTAAATTTAAACATTAACCAAAATCCAAATCAACGTAATCTGATAACTTTTTAAACTCCTAAAAATTTACTAGAATGTCACTGCCCCGTGATGCCACCCTTCAAGTGGAGTTAGTTACAGGAAACAGTACCAGGTTTCTTTATTGCAATATTAGCTTCTAAATCAGTTGTTTTGGCATAGAATAGAGTCAAAATAAGACAAAAATGCCTCTGACCCCCCCACACACACATACACACACACACTGGAAGTGGAATGGTTACTCCGTGTGCATATGTATATCAAAATCCTGAAATATGTACAATACCACATTACCAGTCTTTAATGTTCTTCTAAGTTTTTTCAAATCTGATCCTCCTCTAAATATATTGTATGCTATATCTGAAAACGTGTGTGGGTGTTGTATGCTACATTTGAAAAGGTTTTATATGTGTGTGTGGAGAGAGAGCAAAAGAGCATTGCAGCAATTAGTGAATTACTCGATTTACTGTAGTGTAATGTGATTATGTTTATTGTAAAGTGCTTAGAACTTTTTCTGTTAAATAGCTTTTAGTCACGATTATTATTATTATTTAGTAGCCTATAGTCAGTATACTGTAAATATAACTAGAAGGGAATAGTTGTTTGCTCTTCATTAGCAATAGCATTCATACAGAATTTAAAAAAAAAAAAGTCTTTAACTAAGTAACTAGTAAGGATCTCACCTTTCTTTTCTTTTTTTTGAGTGCTGGCTGGATCCAGTTTTTCTTTAGATTTCTTGCCCATATTACTAGGAAATTGATAATTATTAAATTAGTTTTAGTACGTGTATTTTACTATTACTTGTATTAGAAAAAATTAAAAAAGCTAAGAAAAATTAGACCAATCGCAGCTTGTACTAGTTGTAGCTATAAACAAATATGATTTAAAACAAAAGCACTGATATATTTATAAGCAAATATGGCTTTAAACGAAAACATTCAACATTTTTAATAATTAATAATAATATTTTTAATGTGACAAAGTGTAGGCCTACAAATTGTACAATGTACAATTGTACAAAGTATTATTAAATGTCTTTACTAACTTAATGTTATGTTGAAAAGCTGATAAAATCAGTTTACGAAGTGCCTTAATAAAATAAACTAATATACAATATTTTGACGTTACAGAACAGAAAATAAGAAAATTAAAGTTTTTAATATCTATCTAAGCTATTAGTATTACCAGAAAAGATGTCTTGATTACAACACGTGCAGGTCAAATCGTCTGCAACTTCCGTTTTTCGAAAGGCGCATGACCAAACCAAACTTTTAAAAATAAAGTTACTTTTTATACTTTAATATATATTCCTTTTTGTAGAATAATGCAATAATTTTTCAAACTGTTATATATAAATGCCATCTCTCTCGATTCACGTTGCTGATATGAAAAAGTTAACCAATCTCGATCGCACAGTATATTCAGTGCCCAGATAGGCAAGTTGACAATAAAGAGTACACAGTTTACATATACAATTACTAGGAAATCAAGATTATTGTTAGGCTCTGAGTATGTAAAATTTTCAAACAGAAGAAATTTTATCAATATAAAGAACAGATATATGTGTATAAACAACTGAATACATCCTCCTCTGACTTAATACTGTCTCAAACAGAACACGTACTAGTCTCTTCCTTTTGCAAATGCTGAACACGCTAGCAGACTTAACACACAAAAAATACGAAATTTGCACAAAATAGCAGTTAAACTACTGACAAAACTTACTACCAAACTGAACCATGTGAGTTAGAAACAAGCTAATCCTGTGAAAACAGAATAAGAAAGAATGACAACAAGCACACAAAAGAGTTGTCAAGTTTCACTCGTTATCCATCTTCTCCTCTAATTATCATCCCATCCCATCCCAATAATCATCTCTTTCTTACCCCGAAAACCTCTTTGGTTGCTTTGCACCTCCATCATGTCTACGAAATCAACGAAAGCTAGAAGAAATCGAACGCAGGCCTATAAATTTAAAAATAAATAAATAAAATCACCTGCCAGTAAACACCTCGTTGATTATTTTCAATGCTGATTGTAACTTCAACTATGTGTTATTTCCGAATAGTGTACGTGATCATCTGCATATTCAGCAGAAAAGCTTACACAATTGGCTTGTGAGTAAAGAGTATAAAATGTAACGCGTACAGTTATGACAAACCATCTCTAAACGGCGATTTTCGAAGGAATAAATTTTAAAATATTGCTATATTTGTTACCCCAAATCGTTTTCAGATAACTGATTTCTTCCCTGGGATTCAAACTCATTGTGTGAATATGTAACCTAGGCTCACCATACAAAGAAGAAATGTTTGTAAAACTATGAATTAACCATACACGTATACACGTTACGACTTAACAAACAATTCTGCTATGTGTGTGTGCGTGCGTTTTGTTAGTCGCGGTAGGTTAATTGAAATTCTGTACGCAACTCCCTATTTGTTACTCGAGTGCCTACTCTTGCAGACCACTATAAACATCTAACATAAAAATAAATACCCTTTGTGATATATATATATATTGTAATGAAAGGACTTAATCCACAATGTATTATGGTAGATTTACGTAGATTATTTCCCTTAGAAGAAACTTTAAAAAATATATTTCAAATAAAATTGTATAATACTAACAAAAGTTCTATTCAAATATAAGGTTTTAAATACAATATATATGTATATTTTATATTTAACTCACAAGCCTGAATGATAGACATTTCTGTTAGGTAATAATTAAAATTCTCTATAATATTTATTATAGTAATTATACGAACTTTAAATGTAAATATAACTGCGCATGTCACCCGCAAGCTTTTCCTAAGTTGATGTCATTATAGCCCCCACCTTATAAAGACTATAGTTTATAGTCTTTGTGGGTAATTTTTTGCATTCGTGATTAATCACGAATATAAAATTAACACAAAAATGGTTTGTCTTCCTAAATGCTTTTACTAGTCGATACTTGATTTCGATGGAAGTGATTTTTAAAAATAAATAGTTGATTGTCAGAATGCCAAGTATTCTTTATAGTTGTCAGTCGAGATTTGCCATTTCCATGCCTGCTAATTATTTACAACCTTGTAACAGATAGAAAGGAATTATTTAAGAACCCCAAGGAGATGTTTTAACATACACTCACTGATTTGTTTGATCAATTTTTCCTTTTCTCCAAGGAGATAAACCCCAAATAGATGTCAAACTTAAAAAAACGTCGAAGAAGGATTTAAACAAAAACAACTAGCCTATTTAATATAAAATTATATTTAGTATACATACTTGCGCATTAATCTATCACATTAAGAATGATAAAAGTGGTCATATCACACACACACGCATGCATGCATACATACAAGCAGAATAAAAACTCAAACTAAAGAGCATATGGTACAGACATTGATCTCTATGACACAATTCCCGAATTTCTTAAAGTAAGAATCCGTGTTCTCGGGTATGTAGTGCGCACTCGTATTGCACTAGCTCACACAATCACCTTTTACTGCCCACGACGGACCTACGTGAACTTGAAATCCAATTTACTGTAAAGAATTAAGTGTCTCGTTTCCTTTTCGTACTGGTCGTGGTATGAGAGTTCGAAATGGCTTAAACGTAAAGCATATTATTAGCCGCTAGCCAAAAGAGACATTTATCCATTACTAGACTCTATTGAAATAGTCATTTGAAATTTCTTTGAACCAAGTCGAGTGGTAATGCCTTGATACGGTTGATATAAACAGGGACTGATCACAGACACGTCACCATGTTGCTGTGATGTAAGCATGCTTATTTCCCTGTCTTTGGTTGTAGCCAGGCGAGCATTCAGAAAGCGGGTGTATCTGGAACCGTTTATGTTAGAAAGCGATAAATTTTGTACTTGTAATGATATACGTTTCTTGTATTATTTTATTCATAAAGAATTTGTGGTGCTGGAGCACGTGTGAAAGAGAGGCAGAGGGATAAACTGAGGTATTGGACCAGACTTAATTTGCTATTGTGTTTGACCTGTTCGCCGTCAGTATGTTTTCGCTAGTGACAATGGAATGGGTCAATGTACTAAAAAATTTTTTTTAAATTTATAAAGGGATTTTTAAAAATTCATAATACTCTGTAGTTTAGAAATGTGTTAAGGAATTTAAAAAGTAACTGATTGGTTGTTTTGTATAAATAGTGTAGCTATAAATAGTGACCCGTTTTTGTGGTAAAGCATATATACCAAAGACGGCCAACGGGTTGACAGTGCACAAAATCCCGGGGGGGGGGGGGGTAAGGTGTACTGACTACCTCATATTTCTGCTGCAGTAGCATACTCAGGTAGCAGCTGGTGAACAACTTGGACGAGGCAATGTGTGGTTAAAATCTTTGCCATAGTGTGTTTGTCATGACACGCAGTACTCGTCTGTGATGTTAGTCGTGTCCTGCACAAACTGTGCCTGTTGCACCACAACTCGAAAAATATAGAGAGCAGTTGAAATCTTCTAAACAATTCGTAAAAATATACAGAACAATTTAAATATTCTAGAACAACTTGAAAAATATATAGAACAACTGAAATATTTTAGAACACAGAGCAGACTAATGATACATATTTGTTTAAGTTTTGGGTGGTAGAGCCAACTGTGTTAAGGTATTCTAAAGCAAAGCATAGTCACATATTAATAATCGTTTTTAAAATAAACATGATAACGTGGGAATAGGACATGGTGGCAATTAAGCCAGTTCTGATTTCTCTCTCTCTCTCTCTCTTCTTCCTATTGAAAAACCACTGGTTAATGACTCCTGACATTTGAAATATTGGGACTCTAGAGCATGCATCTTAGCTACGTTATTTCACTATAAAAAGACTAGATCTAAGTAGAAACTTCAGGGTTTTGTCCCTTACTTTGGATTTAAAACCTAATAAGCGTTTTCCCCCTCCCTGTATCAATATTTGAGGACATATAGATCTAACATTCACACAATGCTGTTGTTTGCTGCACTTTTTAACAGCCACACTGTTTTAGTATTTTAATGTTGCAAATTATATGTCAGAAATATTTGTTAAACTATTTTTTTTTTTAATTGTGAGAGAATATTTCATTTTCTGTAAATTATTTTGTTAAAACTCTTCTACTTTCTCACACATTTTTCATATGAAATTTTTATGTTTGCATTTGAAATGTATTATATTCTTTACATGATTTTTAAAGCCTTATTTTAAATACTATTATTTTATTGGGATAATATTTGCATATTCTTTATATTATTTTGATTACACTTAGTAGATAAATAATATCATTTAATTATTTGTCCTCGCGTACAGTTGTATAGTTTTGTGACTGTATCTCCTTGTTTGAATAATTTCGATTAAATATTAATGTCATTTTATTTTATCGATTAGTGAATTATAAGCTTGTGTTAAGATAAGTACAAGTACTGTATACTGCATGGGGCATTATAGAAAATTACACATAGACAGAAAGCAAGCCACTTAAAGAAGGATTACATATGTTTTACAGCAATTTTTATGTTGGGGCCTTCCCAGCTCAGAAATATACTGAAGCTATTTCTAATTAAAATTCATAAATGCATTGACTTCTGTTTGGCTCTCTTCTGACTCAAAGCTACAAGATTAAGTACTACTATATTAGCTACTGCTCTATTCCTCTTAGACTATTTATCAGTCTCTTATCCCCAATTAGATGTCCTGTATGGATTGATGTGTTCTGCAGGACTGCATCTTTTCTAGAAGACCTATACCAGAACATATGGCTAATCTGCATTTGTATTAAGAGGATACGGACCCTAATTGGTTCTCATCATCCAGTACTAATAAAGAACCAAGACTATTAATCTGCCTGTATAATTTGTTACTGTTTTCTTTGCATAGACAAAGTGTTGAGGACTGTTGTAACAATTCTAAACATTGTTTTATAATTAATCTGTTTCAAAATCATAATGTATTAAAGTCACCAGTTTATGCATTAGACACTCTGTTCATTCTTCCAATTGTCTACACTAGTTAGCTTGAATGAGTGTGACGGGGGGGGGGGGGGAGGCAGCCATTTATCTGTCCATCGATCTGTCTTGTCTGTGTCTGTTCGTGTCTAAGCTGTAGGGTGAGTGTGACACGTGACGCCAATATCTAAAGTCATATTCACCAATCTATATGTCATGATATCTGTATTTTAGTGAGGTGTACACGTTTGCTGTTCGTGTATGGTGCTCTGTAAGTACTGTGTGATGTATACGTTGGCTTGCTGTATGCGAATGTAGTGTTTTGTTCTATTTAAGTGTAATTACAGTAACTGTATTTGCTATCTCAGGAGAAAAAGGTAAAAAAATCTTTCATTTAGCATACACAATCAAACTATATTAGTTTCGTTAATTATAAATGTGAAATATTTTATTTGGATTAACCCCATATCGTTGAATTTGTAACTCATAATTATATAATTCTATGGCGGATGGTTTATTTTTTCTTTGACTAGTTTCTATCAAGAATTCGAATTTGTGATGTCATACAATGACTCTATGATATAAAATAATTTATTTTATCTTGAAATGAATTTTGTTATATCTCGGAATGTCTCATAATTCTATGGCTGATTCTTTTATTTTTTCTTCACTAGTTTCTATCAGCAATTCGAATTTGCGATGTCACACAAAGACTCTGTGATATAAAATAATTTATTTTATCAAGAAATGAATTTTGTGATATTTCGAAATGAATTTGCGATATATAAATGATCAATCAAAATAGTATGATTTTATTATTAAAATTGTGAACAAAATGTAAAACGGCCTATGATATATTTTTCTTAATCAAAGCGTATTTCAACAAGCTGCAGTTTTTAAAACCTTTATACGAATCAGCAAAATAAACAAGTAAAATCGAAACATTGGGAACAATTTAGAATATTGATTCATTTCGACTTGCGGTCCACTTCCAACGTGCGATTATTTCCGGAACGGTCGTCGGTCGAAAGACCCCGGTTCTCAATCAAAACCATGCACAACCTCCAAATTATATCACAGCTGGCTTGAGTCTTCTTGCTTGCTGGGTCCACAGGCAGCCAAAGACATGCCGTGTGCAAAATTCACTGACATCTTTAGGGTGTCAATATCAAGCTTATCTTGCACACGGCACTTAAGATTTCGTGAGTTGTGACTGGGTCTGTGTACTCAGTGAAATAATTTCTTGAGATTGTATTACCAAACAGGAAATGAATAAATGGCACACATTTTCCGAACTGCATGTGATATATGCATTCTGCTTTATTCATAACAGAGTCGATGTGAAGTTTAGACTTGCAGCTTGTTTTTCATTAAGTAGTGTGGTGAAAGTGATCAGTTAATATAGCTGGATGGATGGATGGATGGAGTGTAGGGGGCGCTTCCGGCTTCCGCCGCTTTTGCGCAGTTAATATAGCTGATGGAGTCAAAAGTTTTAATACCTCGACTGTCCTAACCGCCCCTCTTTCAGTCTCTTCTTTCAGAGAGTTTTACAGCTTACTTTTCAGAAATTGACTGACAATGCCACCAAGTTACTCAAATTTGACCCTCTTGCCCCGCTCATGGATATATATCTAGGATCAATGTGCAAATGCAATTTCCTTAGTGATAATTTCTGTGTGTGCGTTCGTGCGTGCTGAAGACTGTGTACATAAGATTACATGGGGTACTGGCAAGAGTTATCTCTCGTAGCAGTCTGGTATATTACGGGTCACGGCGTCATCGATTTTACGAAATAATACGCAAATGTGGACTGGGAAGTTATCTTTGAAAGTGTAATGCTTCGGTTCCTGCGCTAGTGCTGTGTGCTGATTATGCCATTGCTAGAAAGGGGGCATGCGTATAAAAGGGTCTCCAAAGATAGGTATATTGTCTGTTACTCTATATTTGTTCCAAAATTTTAAAATGTATTAATTATTTTTTTTTTAATGTAAGTGCTTACAATTTTACACCAAAAAATCCTGAATGCAAAACGCAAACTACTTAAGACCCAAAAGAGGAATAAAAATAATATAACAGAACAGAAAGAAGAATTCACATGCTAAATGGCAATACAAAACACATAAATATATACATGTATTTATTATCGAAACATATATATAACATGTACAATATGCAACCACCTCTAACTCATCTTGATAACACTCTTTTAATTGTCTATCGTGCACTTTGCCCTATTTCGTCTAGTTAACACATTGCGGGGTTATTTTTGAATTGTCTATCGTGCACTTTGCCCTATTTCGTCTAGCTAACACATTGCGGGGTTATTTTTGAATTGTCTATCGTGCACTTTGCACTATTTCGTCTAGCTACCACATTGCGGGGTTATTTTTGAATTGTCTAGTTAACACATTGCGGGTTATTTTTGAATTGTCTAGTTAACACATTGCGGGTTATTTTTGAATTGTCTATCGTGCACGCCGCATTGTCTTGTCTTACTAACACTTTTTTTAAAAACTGTTTATTGTGCATCTCCTATTGTCTCGTTTTCCTAACACATTTTTTAATTGGCTATTGTGAATCCCTTACTGTCTCGTTTTCCTAACACATTTTTAATTGGCTATTGTGCTTCGCAAACTATTTCATCTTGCCAACACTTTTTAACTTGTATATCACGCACATCAAACTGTCTATTCTCGCTAACGCTTTGTTTTTATTGTCTATCGTGCACGTCACAACATCTCGTCATGCTTATGCTTTGCTTTTATTGTCTTTTATGCACGTCACATTATTTAGTCTTGCTAACGCTCTTTTTAATTGTCTATCGTTCATGCCACATTATCCCGTCTTGTTTGGTTTTTAGTAGTATTACTTCAGCATTTCACTCTACAGTCGTGTCAGAACTATTAGAATAATGGTGTGTCTACAGCACGGGTCGGCAACCTTTTATGAGCGATGTGCCAAAGTAATACTCTGAAGTGATCTGGTGTGCCACGCTATTTTTTTCTTCAAATAGGCCTACGTCTAATATTGTAAGATCCATGGGAAAGACCAAGTATATATGTTTATTTAGATGTCGAATAAATCAAACTCTCAAGGGCACAAAGACCAAGTATATATGTTTATTTAGATGTAGAATAAATCAAACTCTCAAGGGCACAAAGACCAAGTATAGATGTTTATTTAGATGTAGAATAAATCAAACACTCAAGAGCACATGTACCAACCGCCTGCACTAAGCACCAAGGCACTGCGCCTTCGTGTGACCTCCCCCCCCCCCACACACACACACAAAAAATACACATTTGTTCTAAAACTAAAACTAATTTGGAACTTGCAGAATACCATTTAAAGTTGCTCCAAGTGCCAGACAGGGCATTTTTGTGCCTAGGTTGCCGACCCCTGATTTTACAACGACCTGCCAAGTAATTAGGTCCATTTTCAGACAAGGCTTACTTGTGTGCAAAAGTTCCTGTCACCAGCATATAAAAAAGACAAGAAAAAAACCCTGTCATTTGACAAATGACAAACTGATTTTTAAGTACAAGCAAAATTATTATGCATGAGCCATATTAGGAGTAAACTGAAATTTATTTTTGAATCAAAACTGTGTCTAGTAGTATTAGCAACATTTAATTCCAGCAGACATATACAAGCAATTCAATTTTTTCAATAAGCATAGCTCCTCAAATAATAAACTCAAGAAGTCGTTTTTCTTTGGAAGCCATATTTAATCCCGGGAAAACTGCGGTTAACTTTGACTTCATTGTAGTTACCACAAGAGGAAAAATCCCCACTCCTTTTGAAAATAATTGCCGTTCAGTGAAATAATATCATCACCTAAAAGATCTAAATCAGTTAAATAATATCCTCGACTAAATTTATCTATACACAGGTGTACGTCAAAATGTTACCGACAAGTTCAAGTTCAATAATATTTAGAGATCAAATGAAAGGTGAATGACAGTCCCTTGAAAAATCCCAATAAAATAACTTTTAAATCGTTTAAAGCCAGCATCTTCCGTGATGATGACCAGAGCATGGTCAAGTCCCATGGTCGAAGCCCTATCAAAGGTCGTCATCACTGTATTCAAGTTCAAGGACGACATCTTATGGTTGCCTCGTATAGCCCACACCACTGCCTTCAGGAAATTCCATTTCCTTGTACGCAATGCCTTGTGCAACATTATGTTTAGTTTCAGGAAATAATTATGTTTCCATGCAAACGGCAACTCCGCCATGGCCCGTTCCAAGCCCGGGTGAGAAAGGAAGAGGGTTGGGCTTGGGGCCAGCAACCCCACCCCGTAAAAACTTACACGTTACAGAAACCAAAGCAACAGAAGAATCTAACAAGTGCTTGGCGCTGGAGGACCGTTGTCGAGGCCCTTTGTTCCACGAGGAATCCAAGGAAATAAGCAAGTAGGCCTAAGCATGTAAACGGCGCCTCCTGTAACCCGATATCACTGCCTTTTATTTCAGGAATTCTGACCGTTTTCTTTTGTCAGCGATGCCTGATGTAAACTTTATCTCTACATTATCATGATCAATTTCCAAAACTGCTGTAGGCATAGATTTGTACCTCATGTAATCTGCATCATTATGTATACATTACTGCGTTCAATTTCATGGACCGATAGTTACTGTACCTCGTGCAACCTACATCACTCTAAACAGTTTCCTGGACTGCTATATTTATAAATGCTGTACATATGTAACCTACATCACTGCGTTCAGTTTCAAGGTCAATATCCGTGCGCCAGTGCACTCTTTACAATCCAAATCTTTACATACGCTTTCAGGAGAAATATAATTCCTTGTACTGTAAGTATCGCTTCATCAAGGACGTAACCCACATCGCTAAACTCCATTATAGAAATAAATAGGTCAGTATTTACCGGCACTGATTGTAACCCACATCCTTCCACTCAATTACAGAGATAATGTTTCAATGTGAGCAAAGTAGCACTTTGTAGTCCACATCATTATGTTACAATCTACGGACTGTGCTTCCGAGTTAAGGGCGCCTCGGGTTACATACGTACAGCAGCTTTACTGGGGTTCACATTCTTGGGTGAAGTTTTGTGGATGTTGCGCTAAAGGTAAGCGATACACGGATACAGTGACCTGTACTCGACTAGAGTCTTAACAGCATTATTTCCCCTAGATTTT
Source organism: Sinotaia quadrata (assembly GCA_028829895.1). Classification (NCBI taxonomy): domain Eukaryota; kingdom Metazoa; phylum Mollusca; class Gastropoda; order Architaenioglossa; family Viviparidae; genus Sinotaia; species Sinotaia quadrata. The sequence goes on along the minus strand of CM054177.1, from coordinate 45,105,787 downwards.
GCTCATATCTATATTCAGACACGATATTTATACATGCATTATTTAAAGTAAATGTGTATGTATTATTTGAAAGATATATATATCAGTGTTTGAAATTAAAAGACTATCAAATTATGCAAGACCAGTTGAACTGTTCTGTAATGTAGATTATGAAAAAAGTAATTTTATTTTGGTGGTAATTTTGTCAAAATCATTTCAAACTTCCACATGTATCTGTATATTTTGCACTGCGTGCGTTGGTTCTTTCTGGCATCGGCAAGAAAAAAAGTCCAGCTAGGTGAAAGAGTGCCGTTCCGGACAAAAACATGAATAAAATTGATACTAAGTGAACACTCTCCCGCTTTCTTCTTCCGGTGAAATGCACGTGCACTCTTTCAAGTTGCATGAAATTAATCCATATATTCAGCAGCAAAATGCATTGTTGTTTTCTTTTTACGCAAAAACTCAGCATCACTGTCAGAAAGGAAAGTTAATGGTAATGCGTTATTGCTCAAAAAAGGAATACTAGTCAATAAATCTTGTATTAACTCATAATAATCAACAAGTCAGCAGTTAACTCATTATACGCTCAACAAGGAATATTAATCAACAAGCCAACATTTAACTCATTATACGCTCAACACGAAATACTAATCAGCAAACTAACAGTTAGCTTGTTATGCACTCCACACGTAGCAATTAACAAACTATGATACGCACCATAAGAAATATTAATCAACAAACCAGGAGATAACTCATGTGCTCCACAGAAGGTATTAACAACAAAGTAGGAGATAACTCATTATGCGCCAAACGAAGTGTTAATCAACAAACCAGGAAATAGCTCATTATGCGCGCCACATGAAGTATTAATCAACACAGTAGGATTTAATCCATCATGAGCGTCGCACGAAATATTAATCAACAAACCAGGAGTTAACTCATTATGTGCAACACACAAAGTATTAATCAACAACCAGCAGTTAACTCATAATACGCTCCACATGAAGTATTAACCAACAAACCAGGAGTTGTCTCATGATGCACGCCACACAATATATTAGTCAACATTTCAGGGGTTAACTCATTGTACGCGCCACACGATGTATTAGTCAACATACTAGGGGTTAACTCATTATGCGCGCCACACGAAGTATTGAACAGCACATACATCGCATCAGAGGCGAAAGTTCTGCCACTCCGGGCAGAATGTACCTTAACTGAACCCAGCGTTAAACTCATCTTATACTCAATAAGCTACTCATCGTCACAAACATCACACTAGAGTCGAAAGTTCTTCCGGTTGCGCTGGGCTTAGAATCGTCGGTGGGGGCATCGGTTGCAGTGGCTGTAGGGGCGGTAACGGGTGCGTTCCGGACAGCAAGTGTCGGTCGTAGACGGGCAATCCTTCTTCTGCACGGCTCTTCTCCACGCGCCAGTGGTAGACATTCTGCATGACGCTGAGAATGCAAAACAGCATGCCCGTCCCCAACATCACGCATGACGTCAGCGCTGGACCGGGTGTCAGTTTCAACAGCATTGTCAGCACCATGGCTTTAAAAGAACAAGAAGAAATCGTGAGAGGCCCAGGAACCAGTGGAATCGTGATATGAATGGTGACTTAATTAGAACTTTGTAAATTCATTAATGTGTGATATGAATGGTGACCAAATTAGAACCTTGAAGTCATTGTGAATTCATTAATGTGCGATATGAATGGTGACCTAATTAGAACCTTGAAGTCACTGTGAATTCACTAATGTGTGTGTGAATACAACTTGCAGCCAGTTGAAAATGTGCGCGAATGTGTGTGAAAACGCGTGCATGTGTGTGCTCACATTTGTACGTGGTCGTGTGGTTTGTGTGAGCCAATGTGCATATATGTGAGTGCATGTGTGGTCTGCGTATTAATTGTCAGTTATGTATGTGTGTGTAGCTTATGTATATAGAATGTGGATGTGTGTTTGTGTGTGTGTTGACATGCACACATGTTTGTGTAAGACAGTGTATAGTTCATATATGCCATATTTGTGTTTATTATATTTATTATGTTTGTGTATGTGCCATATTTCTGTTTATTATGTTCGTGTGTATGCCCCATTTGTGTTTATTAGGTTTTTGTGTGTCCCATATTTGTTTTATTATGTTTATATGCTATATTTGTTTTATTATGTTCGCGTGTGTAATAACCATATTTGTGTTTATTATGTTCTTGTGTATGCCATATTTGGTTTATTACGTTTGTGTGTATGCCATATTTGTGTTTATTACGTTTGTGTGTATGCCATATTTGTGTTTATTATTGTGACACATCGCCACCCTAGTTATTGATTATGATTATTATTACTTAATTATCCATAACTTATTACAAGTGAGGAGAATCTTAATTTATGTTATTAATAATTCTCCAGAAGACACCACTCGTCTCTCACTTGGGGATATGCAGGACCTGTAAATGTTTTCTCTCTTCCATAAAATTAAAGACAAACATTTACCGTCACACAATATTTTCATAGGTGGGAAACGTCTTAACAAAGGAGAAGATAAATCCGACTTTAATCTACATATGGCGAGCCCCCATCCACCCACTATCTCTTCAACATATGGTTTTCAACATGTGTAAGATGGTTAATAAATTTATTAAATCAGCAATGAAATATAGAACATATGAATATAATCAGAAGAGTGTTGATATTTACATTACTTCACAACAATATTTGATTAACGCTACACAATCATTCATTTTATCCTAGCATAGACAATAGCAGTCAAATGATCAAATATACTCAAATTTACTCTGCCACAATTGTGTTATGTTCGTGTATGTAGCCATATTTGTGTATATAGCTTCATTTGTATGTGTATCTCTTTGTGTGTAAATATTTACACAAAAAATACGTACATATAGATAGATATATAGATAGAGAGACAGACGGACGGACGGATGGATGGATGGACATTTCTATGTGTAAATATTTACAAATTAAAGCACACAGATGGATGGATGGATGGATGGGCGGGCAGACATGGTTGTATTTATGCATATATGTTATGTACATAATCTAATAGATCATTAATAAACCTGTATACTAGTATGACAATATGACATACAAGCCGATCTTGTGCGTGTATGTGTGTGTATGTATGTGTGGTCTGTCATACTTTCGTTCACTCAATTTGTTACTTGTTACTATAACTTTCATATAGCATGCAATATTGCATCAATGCATTCATACAGAATAAAAGTGTAGCATCAAAACATTCATCCAGAATAAAATCTATTTAATCATTTGGATTTCACATTTCATAACACGTGGGGGGTGTGGGGGTTGAGCGCATATTATGTTTGAGGTCGATTCCTCTAAAAAGAGCTAAATTGGACGTATGGCTTTATTAGTACCGCAGGTTCCAATTTCAGATAAACGATTGTATTAGCTGTCAAAATCGAAAATATAATCTGCAATCCGGAAAACAATCTTTATCACGTGACTCACATCGCTTGGAAAGGATGGAGAGTGGAAATATAAATGGCTGGTTCTGTGCACGCTTATGATCCCTTTGGGGGTAGGGGTAAAAAAAGTTAGAAATTGAAATGAACTCAGTCTGCTCTTAAGGGGAATATTAATGATTTTCACGACAATCAAATTTAATAGCAGTGCTTAAATAATTTTAGAAGTGAATTATCGAAACTCTAATATTGTTGGGAAAAAAGGTGTGTGTGGGGGGGGTATTTTTATTTAAAGTGAGCATATGGCTAGAAGAAAGTCAAATGTACATTTCATTCTGAGGTGTAAGAATGGTTTGCGATATGAAACATGCTGAAAATAGATATAATTTGAAGGTGGTGTTTTTATATGATTTACATAAGTAAATATAATTAGATGTTAGAGTCTATATTACTGATAAACAGATATAATTTGGTGGTAGGATTCAAATTGTCAATATTACTGATGAATAGATATAATTTGGTCGTAGGGTCAGAGTGTTAATATTACTGATAAACATGTATAATTTGGTGACAGGGTCATTATGTCAATATTACTGATGAATAGATTTAATTTGGTGGTAGGGTCATAGTGTCAATATTACTGATGAATAGATTTAATTTGGTGGTAGGGTCATAGTGTCAATATTACTGATGAATAATTTGATGGTAACGCTTTTCAGTTTCTACCGATAAACAAATTTTATAATTTGGAGGTAACGTTTTAGGAATTGATCATAATGATTATCATATAATTAAGCAGCATTTTCATTTGGATCTTACTGATAAATAGATATAATTTGGTAGTAACGTTATTTTTGTATATGCATACTGATAAATAAATTTTATAATTTAGTGATGACATTTTACACCTTGTGTCAGCCAAACGTCCCCTTTCAATACAGAATAAAATTTGATCCCCCACCCAGTCATCACTGATGTCTCTGTATTGTGGATTTTGTGTTACTAACTTCACAGTCCGACGTGTTGATGTCTCTGTATTGTGGACTTTGTGTTACCAACTTCACAGTCCGACGCGTTGATGTCTCTGTATTGTGGATTTTGTGTTACCAACTTCAGTCCGACATGTTGATGTCTCTGTATTGTGGACTTTGTGTTACCAACTTCACAGTCCGACGTGTTGATGTCTCTGTATTGTGGACTTTGTGTTACCAACTTCACAGTCCGACGTCGTTGCTGACAAATGTATACGTCCACCTTCCTTCCCGTCACCAGTGAGAGGGCGGATGTGATAACACACATATATATTACATATACATACACACGCATTCAGATGCATACACTTATTTTACATATTCACACATACACATGTGGTGATGATTAACTTTTCATCAATTTGGGTTGGCTTTGGAGGAACTTTGCTCTCTCTCTCTCTCTCTCTAGATTCTCGGGAGCCTGATCCTTAAGTGGACCATTTAATATAGAAGACCTCTCTATGAGGAGAGCGGGGAGAAATATGGCGGACAAAAGGACCATTATGCTAACGTTGTGTCACTTCCAAGACCTGCTTAAGCTTTTCATCAGTTTCATACTGTGAGTATGGGGATTGACCTTGGAAAGACACCACTCCCCTTCCTGGACTCTGGAGAGCCAGCCACCTCAAGTGGAAGCCCAATATCGAAACCATCCCTACCCCCATTTCTTTAAAGAGGCAGCCATTAAAAAAAAAATATATATATAAGCATATGATAAATAAATATTGCAATTTGGTTGCAGAGTTTTACATATAAAGCATATGATAAATCAATATCATTTTGTGTTGGTATGCTGCATATGCAGTATACTGATAAATATTATAATTTGGTTTAGAACATTTTGCATATGATGCAGAAGATAAATAATTTTTACAATTTTCTGTAGTATACAATATATAAGTAGTCTGATAAATATAACAAATTGATTGTATAGCGTTTTGCGTAGAAACATACTGATATATAAATATTATAATTTGTTTGTAGGGTTTTACAGATGAGACATTTTGATAAAACAAAAATTATCACTATGCATGAAACATACTGGTACAACAAAATTATAATTCGGTGCTGCCATTCTACAAACGAAATACATTGATAAATATAGTTTCTTGTTATTTTTTCAAACGAAACATTTTTATGAGCTAATATTACAATTGGATATTGCCGTTGAACAAAATTAGTTTACACATTGATGTATTTGCTGATGTTCAGAACGACAACAAACTGAATGGAACGACTCATTTAGAAATTTATTCTGCATCCATTAAATTGCTTGGAATACATACCCACAAGAAACGCTGGAATTGACAGAAAGAAACCCATGACGGCAATGAACCGGCTGCTGGAGCACTCTCTGAGATACTTGGCTGATCTGGAATGATAGATATTTTTTTTTTAAATCCAACGTCAGCCGTTACTACTCTCTGGACAAATGCTTGTCGAAAGAGAACTTAACTCATCTTTAGAATTTGTTATGTATAATCTAACCAGGAAAAATAAATTACTACCTACACATTGTGAGTGCGTGCTTGTGTGTGTGTGTGTGTGTGTGTGTGTGTGTGTGTGTGTGTGTGTGTGTATGTGTGTGTGTGTGTGTGTATGTGTGTGTATGTGTGTGTATGTGTGTGTATGTGTGTGTATGTGTGTGTGTGTATGTGTGTGTGTGTGTATGTGTGTGTGTGTGTATGTGTGTGTGTGTGTGTGTGTGTGTGTGTATGTGTGTGTATGTGTGTGTGTGGATACGTGTGCATGAAGGAACTCGTTAGAATTTTGTGGGTGAGACATTGCTACATCGCTTCCCTACTTTCCGAGACCCATTAAAAAGCGTGATCGAAATACAGTACGACAGGCCTAATTCCGTCCAATTTGCTGATTTAAGAATCTGACAGTCCCCCCCCCCCTCCCAGCCTAATCAGTGTTACCAGATCTGTGAGAATAAAGTATTTGCATACAGACAAAATATCAAATTGAAGCAAAATCGATTTTCACTTAAAGTCGCAAGAAAATGTGTGTGTGTGTCTGTGCAGAGAGATAGAGAGGATTTTAAAATGTGTGCGTGGTGTTTTGATATATAGTAAACGCGCATACCTATGTTTATTTGTGTGCATGTGAGCGCGTTGTGAAGGAAAACAATAGTACATGTATGAGAATTTGTGTATATATGAAAGACTGTGTATTGTGTATTTTAGAGATAAATAGTGTGTGCGTGTGTGTTTGTGAGAGAGAGAGGGTTTAGAAAACGAGGGTGTGATGTTTCGAGAGAAATGTAGTTAATGGGCGTGTATGTGTGTGTGCGCGCGCGCGTGTTTGGGGGGGGGGGTTGAGATGTGTGAGTGTGTGAGAAAAATAAAATATATGAAATGATGTATGATAGACTGTTGTAACGTGAGTGAATGAGTGACGTAATGTAATTTAATGTGACAGAGAGAGAGAGGAGTCAGTTATAATAGGGGAGGAAACGTTTCCGGCTTATCCCGATGTGGCGCCAGTGCACGACGGGGAGGGCAGGATTATTGGCTAACGTACTTTACACCTGGTAATGGGTTTATAAGAATTTGTATTTATTGGCTAACGTACTTTACACCTGGTAATGGGTTTATAAGAATTTGTATTTATTGGCTAACGTATTTTACACCTGGTAATGGGTTTATTACAATTTGTATTTATGGATTAATTTATTTACATTTTGGGTGAGGTGAAAATGCAATATTATTTTCTTTTACTTGTCTTTATTATTATTATTATTAGAAAAACTCTCGCTTTTGTTAGTTCATAGGCGTCTTAATTTAATTGTGTTTTTCCCCAACCCCCGCCACACACACACATACACACTGCTAATAGTGACTCCATTGCCTAGAGACTTTGGCTGTAATCAGTATGTTTTTTCTGGGTAATATCGATTAAAATAACCGTCATTCAACTGTGACTATTGAAGTGATATCTACCATTCTGAGACTAATGCCTGTATAATTAGATATGATATACCCCTATCCCAACCTGCCCAGTCAATAGATCGTGTGAGCCTTCTGAATAGACCTCTGTCCTGTCTATATTTGTCGTCTGTGAGCTTCAGGATATATTTGATTAGTTCTACTAATGTGTTGTTATTAAAGTTTTCAATCAGCCCCTGTCTGAGGTGGTGGTAGTTGCCACAAGTGTGTCTGTCAGAAAGTTGTGGCTAGTTAAAGTTCGCAAAGTTCTGCATATTTAGCGATTCTATTTGTTCTGCTGTCAGCTTAAAATGAGATGGATTTTGATCTGTGATAATTTTAACAGGGCGGTCGTTCGGCATAGCTTGTGTGTGTAGTTTGAGGTATGTTTAGATAGACATTCTTTGTTAATTAATTGTATAGCTTGTGTGTGTAGTTTGAGGTATGTTTAGATAGACATTCTTTGTTAATTAATTGTATAGCTTGTGTGTGTAGTTTGAGGTATGTTTAGATAGACATTCTTTGTTAATTAATTGTATAGCTTGTGTGTGTAGTTTGAGGTATGTTTAGATAGACATTCTTTGTTAATTAATTGTATAGCTTGTGTGTGTAGTTTGAGGTAGGTTAGAAAGACATTCTATGTTAATTAATTGTATGGCTTGTGTGTGTAGTTTGAGGTATGTTTAGATAGACATTCTTTGTTAATTAATTGTATAGCTTGTGTGTGTAGTTTGAGGTATGTTTAGATAGACATTCTTTGTTAATTAATTGTATGGCTTGTGTGTGTAGTTTGAGGTATGTTTAGATAGACATTCTTTGTTAATTAATTGTATAGCTTTCTTTCCACTCTCAGACATAACACTGGTGCTGGAGTTATTCGATGGAATGCCAAAGGCAACTTTTAATGATCTGGTTTGAGTTCTAAGTAGTGTGTTTGCTAGGGTATTGCTAATATTTAGAAGTAAAGGGGCTGGGTATAGCAGTCTGGACTAGGCATGGTTTTCATTTTGGCTCCCCAGCTAGGTTTAACAACTGTCATCATTAAGTTGATACTTTGTTTGCTGTAGTAATAAAACCATTGATATATTATGCCCAGTATTGTAATACCAATAAGTAGTAAATTTAATCTTTGTTTATATTCTATCTCATTGGTATCTTATATTAATGTTGGGTAATTTCGGTTGGTGTTTTGGTCTTTTCTGAAAGATAAGGGCTTGCTATTTTTAAAGTCAGGTTTAGTAAATAATTTTGGTATTTGATTGGATCATGCTTTGCTATTTGTTGGTAGTTAACGTTTCCGTCTAGTGATGTATCATCTGCAAGTTGTCTAAGAGTACGACCATCACCTAGGACTTTGTTTAAGTTGTGGGCGATTATTATACAGAACAGCGAGCTGATCACACTGCCTTGAGGGTGGGTGGGTGGGTGGTGATAATCCTGCTGTGTCATTTTCTGTTCTTACTGTAATTTTGCTCTCTTTCAAGAAAGATTTAATTACTTGGAACATTTTCCCTGTGATTCCTACAGCTTTTAGTTTATTTAACAAGTTCTTTTGCCAAAGCACAAAATAAACCGCTTGTTTATGTCCAGAAAGACGGAAGCAACCATTGATTTTGCTTCTACTTTTCTGACTTTCTTCTGAGTTTAGTTTATTAAGGTTTTTTTTTTTTTTAAAGTGAATCAAATGATGCGGTGGAATGTTTTTTAATGCCACTTAGCTGAGGTGGTAAGATCTGAAGAAGTATCGTACTATAGCAGTAGAGCTTCTTATTGATAATTTCGTACTTTGACCTAGTCGTGAAGTGAGTGATATGGGCCTGTACTATAGCAGTAGACCTTCTTATTGATAATTTCGTACTTTGACCTAGTCATGAAGTGAGTGATATGGGCCTGTAGTATAGCAGTAGAGTTTCTTATTGATAATTTCGTACTTTGACCTGGTCATGAAGTGAGTGATATGGGCCTGTACTATAGCAGTAGACCTTCTTATTGATAATTTCGTACTTTGACCTAGTCATGAAGTGAGTGATATGGGCCTGTAGTATAGCAGTAGAGTTTCTTATTGATAATTTCGTACTTTGACCTGGTCATGAAGTGAGTGATATGGGCCTGTGCTATAGCAGTAGACGCTTCTTAATGATAATTTCGTAGTTTGACCTAGTCATGAAGTGAGTGATATGGGCCTGTAGCTATCGGACATCGGAGTGATGCCTCCTAGGGACTTAGTACTCATATTTGTTTGTCATGTTAGAGTTATTCCTCATTCGCTATGACGTACAGTTTTAATATAATACGTGCCATTTGTAAATGAATATCGAAATATTGCTGGAAGGACACTGTTAATCAATCTGACATGATTTCTAATAATGTGATCGAATTTGAGGTACTATGGTTGAATTTTGACAGACTGTGACTGAATCTGATGATGTTGAATTTGATGCGGTATGATTAATTTTAACAGGGTGTAATTGAATTTGATGTTATTCAACTCGATTTCATTTGATTCGATTTAAAACAATTATCGTTCCACTTAATCGCTGCCTTGTGGAAGTGCTGTTGCAAATGAACGATCTTGATTTATAACAAGATTGGCTTACCGTACTAATAACTGGTGGAGCTATTCACTGTGTAGAATTACATGTCAGTTTCGTCTATAGATATTTTTTTTTAGTCTAGACCACTCGTTCAGTTTTTGGACAGAAAAGATCAGTTTTCAGTCTCAGAGACAGGAAAGTTAATTATCTCTTGCAAATAAGAAAACTGCCATACAGCAGTACAAAATGTGCAAGTATAATTTCAGGTAAATAAAATCTCGTTCAATCTGTAAACCAGTGAGTTCAATTTCGCAAGGGCGCTTAATCTTTAACATTTCGCAAGGGCACTTAATCTTTAACATTTCGCAAGGGCACTTAATCTTTAACATTTCGCAAAGGCACTTAATCTTCAACAAAAATACATAGTGAAACCTCGCTATAACGCGATAATTTGGGTCCATAAAATCAGATCGCGTTAATGCGGGGTTTTGCAATAGAATGCATTATTAAGATATTAAGATTTCGGAGCCATGCCACGACCGCGTTAGATCCGAATTCGCGTTATCGCGGGGGTCCACATGTAGCTGTAAGGGATTTAGCAAGATTAAAAGGCCATACAGCACTAATGATACAAAATAAAGATATAAAATCTACAGTAAAACACATAATAAGACATTCATAGAGTAACAAATATAATATAGATACAAAATAAATACATATTATAAAATGTGCAGTAGAACAGTAAGAATTTTGTACAATAAATATAATGTAAAGTTACAAAATAAACATGTTATAAAATTTACAATAGTAATAAGTGCTACAGTAGTACCAAATACGACACAGAAGGTGCAGATTTACTGAATGTAGCATATGACACACAATGTGCAGATTTACTGATGTAACATTTGACACAAAGTGCAGATTTACTGATTATAGCATTTGACACACAGGGTGCAGATTTACTGATGTAGCATGTGGCACACAAGGTGCAGATTTACGGATGTAGCATGGAGAACAAGCTTAGAGGTGGATCAGACATGAAGTTTTAATTCTTTTAATCACTAAGTTCAGTCCCGATGATGCAGATGAGTTGAATCAAACATTAAATTTTTAAAATGAATAAAGAATCTCAATAAAATCAATCCTGGTGACGAAGATAAAATATGTTTTGTAAGAACTTTTTTGAAGGGTGCTTGTGTGTGTGTGTGTGTGTGTGTGTGGTTGGGGGTTATATCTGACTTCTAATGTAGTTCATTCAAGGTGACAGAACTCTCATGTGAAAGGAATAGTAACCTATTTGTTTTTTTTGTTGCGTGTACTACAAATACTATTTGCCAAAAGACGAGTGTTGGAAGGCTAGGGCCAGAAGAGAGTTGGAAGGTTAGAGCCAGAGATGAGTGTTGGAAAGCTAGAGCCAGAAGAAGAGCGTTGGAAGGCTAGAGCCAAAGATGAGTGTTGGAAGGCTAGAGCCAGAAGAAGAGCGTTGGAAGGCTAGAGCCAGAAGAAGAGCGTTGGAAGGCTAGAGCCAGAGATGAGTATTGGACGGCTAGAACCAGAAGAAGAGCGTTGGAAAGCAATGGTTTGAGAGGGGATATTTTCTTCAATTAATCTTTACACTGGTATTAGCGGGGATATATTTCTACAAATAATTTTTACAATGGTATTAGCGGGGATATATTTCTACAAATAATTTTTACAAAGGTATTAGAGGGAATATATTTCTACAGATAATTTTTACAATGGTATTAGCAGGGATATATTTCTACAAATAGTCTTTACAATGGTATTAGCAGGGATATATTTCTACAAATAGTCTTTACAATGGTATTAGCAGGGATATATTTCTACAAATAATTTTTACAATCGTATTAGCGGGCATATATATATATATATATATCAAACAATTTTTTTAAAAATAATATACACAATTAATGTGTTTTTTTTAAATGTATTTCGTACATAGAAATTGTGTATGCTGTCAACATCATGCTATAAATTAGTCGTTTGCGTTGGGTGTGGTGCTCAGGTTTAATAATTACCATGTACTTCTATCGGTAAAAAAATTTCGTATATTGCAAATTAATTCTTTGATGCTTCTAGCCCTTACTGGTACTATGGCGTCAGATTCAACATTTTCAATTTTGTTTTATCTACATATTTTCCCCCCGGCTTTCTTGTCCTCAAGCGCTATTGAGTGCATCCGGAAATGGCTCCGTTTGTTCGTTATCCTAGGTTATAGCGTCCTATCCCCACAATCGCCTCACTCCAAAGCGCCGATTTCCTTTTTTCTTTTATAATTATTAGAAAATGTATCGAGGAAGCTTTAAAAGTGAAGCAAGAAAAGTCAATCTATACTGCGTAAAGGCAATGGTCGTTCTCAGTCAATTCCAATGGTTGTTAAGTCCTCTTGCCGTTTTACGTTAGAGAATGCAATAGGGAAACTAGTCAATCTATACTGCATTACGGCAATGGTCGATCTCAATCGGTGCCTTTGGCTAGAAGGCCGCCTGGTCTCTAGTGTCGTTTTCGGACCATGCAGTACAATCGATGTCAGCGTTGTTCGAAAAAAAACCACACCTTGAAGTGGTCAAGTTGACAACCATTACCCCTATTCGGAAATGTTGCAGCAGTGTAGATGTTACTGAGTAGTCAAGATTCACTTCCGTCCGTGTCTTTCAGCTGGGTTTCCGTTAGGTAAGACAACAGGTTAAAAAGCGCTTAGTAAGACGTCGACAAAACGTAAAATGCCTTTGTGACAAAATTGTTACTTTAAATAATAAAATAAGCATCATGTTTGTGATGGTGGTGATGGTGATCTAAGCAAAACTGTATTAAATAAAATAGTGCTAAAAAACCTGTACTAATAAAATAGTGCTAAAAAAAAAACTACTTAATTAAATAGTGCTTAAAAAGAATTGTACTAAATAAAATAGTGCTAAAAAACCTGTACTAATAAAATAGTGCTAAAAAACTGTACTAAATAAAATAGTGCTAAAAAAAATGTACTGAATAAAATAGTGCTAAACAAGACTGCGTTGAATAGAACAATGTTAAACAAATCAACTGGACAGTTCTAAATAAAACAAGGCTTGAAAGAACTTAGTAATATCACAGAGGAAAACTGAAAAAGATTAATGGTAAAAACTAATATGCTGAAGTGGATTAAAAACCATTTGTAGCATTTAAAAAGAGATGTGCGTTTCTGTAAGTGTGTGTGTGTGTGTGTGTGTGTGTGTGTGTGTTTGTGTGTTTTGGGGCGGGGGTACTATAGTTTTTAAAAATGCAAAAGCAAATTACTAAGCCCAACATTACTTCATTCTTGAAATATCAACATCATTTCATCTTGAAATAACAAACTTGTTCCAAGTACCATCGTTAATTTTTACGCAAATCACTTTGAAATAGCTTTTTTTAAAATATTAATCTTAATTGGCTATGTAGAAATGGAACTACATATGATGTATATTAATGAGTATAAACCACCGGCATATTTGTAGACTCCTGCCGACAAGTGAACAGGAGGGAGAAAATCGTATGCGTCGATGTGTAACTTAAGGAGTGGGTTTAAATCCCAGAGTAAAACATACAACTTCACCAGTGTGCATTGTGGAAGAGAGCATTCCGCCGATCTATAAAATCAATGACTGCGATCGCAGTGCTTTTAGACAAGAAAATAATATTGTCGTCACTGTCAGGGAAGATGGTACCCGCTCTTAGCATGGTGCCTACCGACGTTGATCATTTCAGAATCAAAGACAAGGTGATCATTTTAGACTCAAAGACAGGATGATCATTTCGGACTCAAGGACAAAATGGTCACTTTAGAATCAAAGACACAGTGATCACTTTAAACTTAAAGACAAGGTTATCACTTTAACCTTAAAGACAAGGCGATCACTTTAGACTTAAAGCCAAGGTTATCACTTTAGTCTTAAAGACAAGGCGATCACTTTAGACTTAAAGCCAAGGTTATCACTTTAGTCTTAAAGACAAGGCGATCACTTTAGACTTAAAGCCAAGGTTATCACTTTAGACTTAAAGAAAAGGTTATCACTTTAGACTTAAAGCCAAGGTTATCACTTTAGACTCAAAGAAAAAGTGATCATTTTAGACTCAAAGAAAAATTGACCATTTCAGACACGGTGATCACAAGACAAGGCAATCGAGTCAAAGGCAATGTGATCATTTCAGACTCAAAGACAAAATGAACATTTCAGAATCAACGACAAGATAGTCATTTCAGAATCAATTTCAAGAATCATTTCTGATACAGTTGATCATTTTATACACAATTCAGATACAAAGACAAGGTTATCATTTCAGGAACAAAGACAAGGTTATCATTTCAGGAACAAAGACAAAAGTTATCATTTCAGAATCAAACTGGTTAAACATTTCTGACTCAAAGACAAAGTGATCGTTTCAGAATCAAAGACAGTTTAAGAACAACTGCATTAAATTGTGTTCTAAAATAAAACGGACCTGCAGTTATTGATGTTTTTGTGAATTGTGTCAAAGTCTTCATTCTGAGAACAACACGAAGTAGAGTAATACACGCTCATGAAAAGTGTTGCTTGTAAAACATCGCCCGTATGCAAATGAGTATTATAACAATGATAGGCCGATGAGAAAATCTCAGTGTTCTAAAACATTGCCCATATGCAAATGAGTATTATTACAATGACAGGCCGATGAGAAAATCTCATTTTCTAGAACATCGCCCGTTATGAAAAACAGATAGATAGATAGATAGATAGATATTAGATAGATAGATAGATAGATAGATAGATAGATAGATAGATAGATAGATAGATAGATAGATAGATAGATAGATAGATAGAAAGATAAATAGACAGATAGATAGGTAGATAGATAGGCATTTGAACACATACCGCTGAAAGTTGACTTCACATTATATTTTATTAAAGGTTGACTTCACATTATGTACACTAAAGGTTGCCTTCACATGATGTTACATAAAACGTTGACCACATTGTGTTATATTAAAGTTGACTTCACATGATATTATGCAAAAGGTTTACTTCACATTATGCTATATTATGTCTTCACATGATATTTCACAAAAAGTTTACTTCACATTATGTTACACTAAAGGTTGACTTCACATGAAGTTACAGAAAAAGTTGACTTCAAATTATTTTACACTAAAGTTTGACTTCACATGATGTTATGTAAAAAGTTGACTTCCCGTATTACTTGAAATAATAATTTTTTACTTCCATCAACAAAAGAAACATTTCAGTAAAGAGAAACAAAATGTGTATATCAAGCCAGAGGATTTTTTTTCTATGGTCATATATTTTGCGAAATTATGCAGTGGAAAACTCTCTCTAGATCAGGAGGGGAATGGGGAAAAGTTCTCATAAAACGGGATGAAAATGTTTTAACGTCCGTTGTCACTAATTATTTTATCGATGTAAATTATGGAGCGTGAAGTCTTTCTCAATGACACATAACCTAAAAGGTTAACTGGTTTTAGTCCTTTGCCCAATTGTGCCACACCTGTTGTTCCAAACGACAAGTTTTGCTTAACGACTGTAAATTTACGTTCTAAACCTAAAGTGCTCGAGACACTCATTTTCTTATAGTTTACTCACCTCTCTCCCCCTTCGTATGTCTTCAGGAGCTTGGCTGCAAAAAAACATTGTATGGAGCACACCATCAAACAGCACATGTCCGTTACCACCACTACAGTTGCCATGGCGACAGCGGCATCTAATAACCTTGGCCTACTTCCACTGTCTGTCGCCGAACCACTGCCGTCGGAGGCTGGGTTCTGGGGGACGGCGAGCGGTGCTCGGGTAGATACGGACATGGTCAAGCTCCCGAGCTCACCCAATTCTCCGCTCAGCGGGTCTACCTGGGTTTTGCCCTGCGCAAGCTTGTGGTTCCCGTTTGCACTTCCGTTGTCGCCCTCATCGTTATTATCTCCCTTTTTTCGAACGTCCATACTATCGCGAGCAGAATTGATCGCCGTGGAGTCACCCTGGGAGACAACCGCTAACAACATCAACCCCATGACGGCAAGAACCAGAGACGCAATCGACAAAAGACCCAGAGTGTTCAGAAACGTGTCAATTCCGCCACACAACGTCCAAGAGTGACGACCCCGCTGGTCACGTGGTTCACAGACGTCACTTACGCGTGAATTGCTGTCCAGGGACTGGCGGGAAAGACTTTTTCGGGAAAAGCTAGACGGACCACGACTGAGGTCACCAAGAGTGTGGTTCTGGTTAAGGCCCAAGTGGGTGGTACGCAACAGCATGGCGGAGAGACGCGAGCTGTCATTGCTGCGGCTTTGATGAAGCTGCTGCAGGTGTTGAGTCCGGAGCGCCGTATGATGATCAGACTGCTGCTGGTGATGATGAGGGTGGTGTCTGTCGTCCTCGTCTTTTTTATGCAGCACCACCTCCAGCAATTCCCTACTGTTGGTCCGACTGCTGTCGGTGGATCGGCTAAGTTCCCGCATCATAGGTAAAGTCTGTTTGGGTCGTTACTGAAAGACAAGCTGAGGTCGTAAACTTGCTTAAGTGAGTCTGCCTATCATCATTGTCACTGGTGAATGAAGCTAAGCAGACGTCTGACAGTCCTGCTTGTGGCTGTATTAGAGTGATTAGCCAGACTGATGTGTGTATGGAGTGAATATCCAGTGATTATCTATTCTGCTCTCAAGTGATTAGCCAGACTGATGTGTATATGGAGTGAATATCCAGTGATTATCTATTCTGCTCTCAAGTGATTAGCCAGACTGTTCGTGGTGAAGTTAATATCCACTCGCCTGTGAACATATAATTATCGTCATTTGCATTCTTCCTATTTAGTTTTTTTGTTTTCAAAAGCTGATAATTATTTTCTTATTTAACAGACTTCATTGAGTTTATATTCATTATATTTTTCCTTTTCTAAGGGGAGTAACAGAAAGTTTTTAAATGAGATGGAGACTGATATTTTTCGAAAAGAAAAATATCAGTATAGTTAATTATTCTAAGTTCTATTTAATATAAAATTTGTTACATAATTTCTTTCTTCTTCTTTTTTAAATGTAGCACAACTGCAAATATATATTTTGAAATTTCTTTTGTGGGATTAAACTTTAACTGTTACTGGGTTATTTTATATGGTTCTTTAATTTAGTGCTTTTTAAAATATCATTCATATATGGTACATTAGCTTCTTCCAAACAAACGTAGCAATTTCCCCTCAAATACTCCAGAAGGTTTGATGTTCCTACACACACAGCAGTCTGAACTGTTTCCACTTAGCAGCGGAAATGTTTACATACTGTATGTTTGTGTGTGCATCAAACAAAGCGCGCTCACAAGTCACGTGATGCATTAGAGTAACAAAATTGCATTAGTGGCTGAAGCCTTAAACGTGTCTGCGATCTCGGGAAGTTCCGAATATAATACTGGATCATCTTCTCTTGCTGGTTCGTCATTGCCCTCCCCCCTCCCTCTCTTACCCCTTCCCATGAAGGTTGTGTATTAATGACGTCAGCAATGCCATCCATCGTTACTCGGTCGTGTCCTGCCTTTCGAGGATCACATACTCCAAATTTTTTCTCTCTTCCTGTCTGCTTTAAGGAGACAATAACGCCTCGTAACAGGGTTGTCATGAG
Organism: Sinotaia quadrata; assembly: GCA_028829895.1. Lineage (NCBI taxonomy): Eukaryota > Metazoa > Mollusca > Gastropoda > Architaenioglossa > Viviparidae > Sinotaia > Sinotaia quadrata. Next base: position 45,088,226 of record CM054177.1, on the reverse strand, counting down.
TAAAAGAGGATACCCACTATTCAGTTCCAGCGTACAGTTCGCACACTCACAGACCCAGAACGCATCGTAACAGGGTTGTCATGGTAACAGAATACCTGCTGCTTCAGTTCCAGCGTACGGATCGCACACTCACAAACACAGAACGCAAGGCTTCGACGAAACGAAATGGTGCCATGATCACTGCCCACCAATGTCCGCCCGATTCGAGGACCCCAGCGTGAGCACAGACGGCGCACGTGTTTGGTGCCATGCCAGTCTAACTCTTCGTCAGGCAAAAGACGACGGTCGTCGACTGCTTTCAGACTCTCACAGCCGCGCGTGACTGAAACCCGCTGTCCTCAGCCAGATCTTCGGCCGCCTGCATCACTTCTGTTAGCCGCCAGCACATGCGACCTCGACCTGGTGTAGTTGGAGAGAAAATAAAATGTATAAGCCTATAATATGTTTGTAAAAGAATAATGTTTTCGCTCATCTCATTAAATTCTTTATTTCTTTTAAATTCGCTCAGTATCAATGGCTAACGAAGGGCTGTCTACGGGCGAAGCCGAGAAGAAAAATGAAGAAGAAAGTCCAGGCATGATTCTTTTCTTGGATTTCTTAGCGCGCGTGGAGGCACTGCACTGTCGCGTGCGATTGCGGAGCGGTTTGATTGGTGGCTTCGCGTTCACGTGTCAGAAGATCAATACGAATTTGGCCTCGACGTACTCCTGGCCATTGATTCCACTATCACCTCAACCATCTTCCATTTCTTTCTCTCTCTCTCTCTCTCTCTCTCTCTCTCTCTCTCACACACACACACACACACACACACACACACAAACACATACGCACGCACACACACACACACACACACACACACACACAAACACACACAAACAAACATACACACTCTCTCTCTCTCTCACCCTTCAACATTATCGTTTTCCTTTTCTTTTAATCTTTCGTCGGCCTGCCTCTCCTTATAGAAAATATTTTTTAAATGCATTTGTGACAAGAGATCACGTGATTAATCAGTTGGGAATTACTGAAATAAGTTAATCAGCATTATCTTCTCAATGAGCGTTATAACATAACCCCATCTCAATACAAAATTTTGTGCTATATCTATTCATTAATTAAAAATGCAAGTAGTGTTTTTGAAAAATAGCAGTATACTTAGTTGGAGGTTGGGTGGGTGGGGATGAGATTAATTAATGATACGAAACGATATTTAATTGCAGATTTATAATCTAAATAAAATTTACTTTTCGACGCACGAACAGCTGACTCTTCAAAAACCCCGTTACAAAGTTCAACCCTGCAAAGCTGCCCCTAAATTCATCATCTACCCGAGTAGTAGATTGTCTTCAGTCTGACAGCTGGCTGACAACTCGCATGTAAATTGTTGGCGACTTTTGTGAGAGATTGTCTTCAGTCATGTCTAAACTGAGTGATGACTCGAGTGGGGGTTGTCCTGAGTCATGGCTAAACTGAGTGATGACTCGGGTGGGAGGTTTTCTTCAGTCATAGCTAAATTGAGTGACGACTCGGGTGGGAGGCTGTATTTCTGGAGAAAGTGGTTTATAATAACAAAAATGCCGAAAGGACCTCATTCTGTACAGCTTATATTCTATAAGCGCTTTACCATAATTACATATAAAACACACAAGACATATAAACATACACATAAAACAAATAAAAGTAATATAACAAAATTAACAACATATAACAAGCAAATGTATTTACCACACCAAAAAAAATTACTCAAGATGTTTTGTTGGAGAGAGAGAGAGAGAGAGAGAGAGAGCTGTCAAAAAATACGCCGATTTCCAAGTAACTGACTAAATGTAATGAAAATGCCACCAATATTTATTCACTTCCAAATGTAAAAATCTATAAACTCTTAAAAAAAAAAAACAACAGGCATGACCAGTTTTATCACTATATGTTGGTAACTTACTTTTATCTTCCAAGTCTGACCATGAGAAACACATTTTGATGGTGGAAGCAATTTTATTAAGGAAACTTGGTTGGTACAGATGAGTATTATCAGCATATAATTGGAGGGATACAGGATGGTGATTTATGACCCTGGACAGAGACATGGCAAAAGCTGGTCCGAGAACAGAATCCACTGGGTCTGGGTTAGAATGTTCACCATTTCCTAAAATAATTTTTTTTTCTTCCAGACAAATTATAATTTAAGGGTTGTGACTCTTGTGGCCTTATAGCGCAATTAAAAAAAAATCTTTTGAAACAATACCATAAATGTTCAGATTGTCATTTTTCTTTCAAATGCATACAAAAAAATAAGGCTGGATGGATGTACGTGCATGTTGAGTGCGTGCGTGTATGTGTGTGTGTGTGTATGTGTATGTATGTGTGTGTGTATATATATATGTGTGTGTGTGTGTATGTGTATGTATGTGTGTGTGTATATATATGTGTGTGTGTGTGTATATGTGTGTGTATGTGTGTGTGTGTGTGTGTGTGTGTGTGTGTGTGTGTGTGTGTGTGTGTGTGTGTGTGTGTGTGTGTGTGTGTGTGTGTGACAATTAATAGATAGATGTCTTCCTCTGGAACAATATTTCAATTTTGTTCTTTAACCTCTCTTAATGTTTGTGCACCAGGTATCTTATTTTAGATGCCAAGTTGGGCCACCATAGAATTAAAAGTTACTGTGATCATATTTGGAGAGCCTAATAATACGCCTGGTGTGAATATAAAACAAACTGTAGAGGTCAGATTGTGCAGTGTTTGGAGTTATAATTTGGCCTACTCGCGTTCTCGTATAAACCTAAAAATAACCCCAAATCCTCCCACCGCCTCTCAACATCTTTGCATTCAATCAAGGTTGTAATATAATAAGACTTTCAGTGTCTAGACTTGAAGTTGGGCGCTTTATCCAGCAGAAGCCATAAGATAACAGTCATTTATGTGACGCTCTGCGTTTGGACTTTGTGCTGAGTGGCTTAATTCCAGGCAAAAGACATCAGTGATGTTGCGTGACGTCTATATCTGGACTTAAAGTTGAATGGATATATCCAGCGGAAGCCCAAAATGACGTCCAGTGTCTGGACTTATTATAATAAGACTTCTGTCAGGTGTTTTTCTCGAGCAACCACATAGACCAGCCTATACAACAAAGGTAGGATATTAAATGAAAATTTGTAAAGGACTGTATCAAGGATATGCTTTTGTTTTATATTCTTTTATTTTCTTTCTCACTGCTTATTCTGCCAAGACATTGGGGATATTTAGCAAAAACTCGTAGGGTGTAACCGGTAATGTGACTTCAGTGGTTGCTTGTGTGTTAATTGCATCATAATATTTTACTTTATATACTGTAGTAATACTTTTAACAATATTCTTAACAAAAATTTATATGACAAATTTTTTTTATAGATAACCTTATTACTCTAGCCAGTACCAGGACAAAAACTGACGTCTTTATTTTCTGCAGTTTACTTTACTTGATAAATCCATTAGAATTATTATTATGCAACTGCAAAAACTACTTGTGTACAAATGAAAAGTTGAAAATTTTTGTTGCACTAATTATACCACCATTAGAGTAAGGTGGCAAAAACTGGGATTTTTCTGCTAGAATTCTAGCCATTTTCTTTTTGTTACTGTACTTTAGATCATGTATACACAATATATTAATAATTGCAATATTAATAAGAAGAAATGCATATATATATATATATATATATATATATATATATATATATATATATATATATATATATATATATATAAGCCTTATAAGACTATCCAACTATTAAATTAATATAACATTGACCATTAATTGTTACATTTAAAAGCTTTTGGTTTACAAAATAAATAAAACAGTACACACAAAACAATAAACACAACATTTATACAGACACTCATGCATAAACATGCAAATTAAAGAGAGAAATATAAAAGAAACTACTCTTCTAGTAGGTTTAGTACTTAAAATTTATTATTATATATATGAATAATAATCACTTATTTTAAAAAAATAACTAAACTGCTATTCTCTAAATGTTAGTACATATCATTAATACTATCACTAATAGTAATAAATATCGGTAATAAATTATATATATAATGAAAATTACAAAACTACTTTAAAAGCTTTCGTCAATCATTTCAATAATAGTTAGAAATATGTAATTGAGTTTAACGATGACTACAACATGCCATGTAGTACGGTTACTAAATATTATCAGAAAAATAACCTACCAGACGTGGTCATCGCCCCGATATCTCCACCATGAAATGGTTTGCGAATTACTATCAGATGAACTTTCGAGGTCATCAGCACCATCATTAGAAATGGTTTGCGAATTACTATCAGATGAACTTTCGAGGTCATCAGCACGAATTGGATCAAAGTGGTATGGTGTACCAGAGAAAATTACATTTCATTTGACTCCCATTCGTAACATCACTTCTGCCCTCCCAGAGGGCTTGGGATTGTGAGTCTTAGTAACGGGGCAAATCTCATTCACATAGTTTGACCTAGATTCCATTTCACTCGTCTTTAACTTTGCACTATTTTTTGGTAGCAGCCTGAATACAAATGTAACATGGAAAGATCTTCAAAAGGGTTTACATAACGACTTGCCTAGCTTCAGCATATTTGTTGGGAAGAGGAGGAGGCAGCGGAAATTTTAACTTTTTAATTTTAAAAAAAATATATATGTTCCTTCTCTGTTTCAGTCTGAAAGGCCTTTTCAGGCAAATTAAATTGATACCTTCAGAAGTATTATTTTGTCTTCGATTTCTGAAGTTTTAGGCGATTGAAATCGATTTAATTATAGAGAGACGGCTTTGAACCCCCCATTCTTACGAAAGTCACGTCTCACGCTCTGGCACGTAACTCTATCATCTCCCGTTCACTTATTTGCATCACGTGACTACTCAATTTCACTCCCGACAGACAAGCGCGCGTCATTCGCTAGCAGGTCGTAAAGATCTAGCAAGAGGCCCTTTCTCTAATCTCCAGGGGATAATCACTTGCCACAAGCTTAGTATCATATCTTCTAAATTTGCAGCCACTGCAAAGTGAACTTTAAATATGGCAGTAAATTTATTCGGACACTGACATTTTTTTGGAAAATAAGTTCAAGGTCTTGAAAAATATAGCAACACAGACTTGTATAATTTTAATAAATGACTTCAATGAATGACTTACAATAAATATATTGCGCCACTCTCACCAGTTGAGATGGTCAAAGTCGATAAATTACGTTAATCTCATGATTTGTCTTCAAAGTGTCACTTATAATCATATTATGTCAAGCTCATATACACTTACTTTTCAGGTAAGTTTTTGGTTCTTGTAGTTTGTTTTTATTTATTTGTTGTTGCTGCATATCAGTGCATTGGAAAAAAAACTTTTCCTGCAGCCTCTTGAGAATGCATAGGACTACATCGTTGTCATTCTTCTCTAGTGTTTAATAACTGCTGGGAAGGCTGATAAAGTGCACGTTTAGTGTGTGCGTACTTATCTAGGTCCTTCTCTAGTGTTTAATAACTGCTGGGAAGGCTGATAAAGTGCACGTTTAGTGTGTGCGTACTTACCTAGGTCCTTCACTAGAGATAATAAAATAGTTTAAAATATATTCATAACAGTGTCTGTTAAGAATATATATTAATTTCTGAAAGCTAATTTGGTCCTTCCAAAATCGATTCATCCATGTTTGAGATAATACCTTTTTCTTGGTTTGTAAAATCATTCAAAGTTCTATAGTAGTCTTTATAAAATCGTACAGTGCTTTAAAATTATTTGCACATAATAACTTTTCATTTTACAAACAGGAGCAGAATCCATGCATCTTAGCTGTAATGCACATGTCACGTTTGAATGATGATGATGACGACGACAACGGTGATGATGATAATAATAATAATGGATTGTGGTGGTGGTGGTGTGGTTGTCGTGGTGATGGTGGTGGTGCTGCTAATTCTGTTGGTGGTGTTGGTGCATGTTTAGTCACTTTAACGAAATACTGTCCCCAAAGGAATGACCTCGATCCAGAGCCAATCAAAACTAACTTCCAACTCGATTTTATTTTCTAGTGGTAATAGTGTGACGGGTGATGGAAGAAATAAAAAAAGGAGGGGGGAGGATGAAAGAATAAAACTGTCTGTTGAACCTGCCTGTTTCTTCACTTTAAATGAATTTACTTGCTCACATTCTCTCTATTATTTTTTTTTTTTAAAAACAAACAACGGTGGTGATGAATAAAATTGATAAGAAAAGAAATGTACCATTCACTTATTTGTTGGATTTAAATTTCAGAAGTTCGATGATGACAAAAATGATGATAATGTTGCTGGAGGCAGAAGTAATGACGTTAATTAACGTGGTATCATGATGAAGACACGAAGATGATGATAATGATGGGAGATTGTGATTGGCGATGACGAAGCAGAAGATGGTGATGTTAATGCTCCTGCTGATGATGATCTCGAAGTCAGTTGTGGCAGCACCGATAATACTGATGACGACGATAATAAAATGGTCACTACCTTCCCCTTTGCACTTGTTTTGAGTGGGCACACGATGTGCGTTAGACAAAAAATTCTAAATGTTTACTGTTTATCAATTCTGCTGATAAATAACAAAGAAAAAAAATCGGCTTTGACATTTATATTCGCTTTCACAGTTGCTGTTCTTTGAAAGATACACTACGAATAAAATCCTTATTGGGTATTTTCTTGTTGCTTAATTGGACTGGAAGACAAGAAATTATCCGGTTTTATAAAAACAAAATGGCGAGGGGGGGGGGGGGGACGAAATAAGACAGAAGTCCAAATGTGGCTCATCGTCCTTTCGCTAATCTAGATTAACTAGCTAAGGATGCGAGAAGAATATCCACACAGAGAGCTGATCAAGAAATACACACTTTAAAAAAAAATATTTTAAAGTCCCTTTTGAGAAGATGATGCAAACATTTTCTCCACCATACACACTCAAAAAGAAAAGAAATAAACGAATAAAATGAGTGACATTGATTTCGTTGTGTGCACGGCACCGAAAAAAATTGCAATGTCGCAGTTAATGTCCTTACTAGCATAATAATCATTACCGAGCAATTTCTTCCTCTCAAAATGGCGACATTTTTAGCGACTTTGATTAAGTGCTATTGGTTTTTTGTGTGCTGCGGAGGGAACTATTTGTGGTCTTTCTGTTTGTGTGTGTGTGTGTGTGTGTGTGTGTGTGTGTGTGTGTGTGTGTGTGTGTGTGTGTGTGTGTGTGTGTGTGTGTGTGTGTGGGTGGGTGGGTGGGTGGGTGGGTGGGTTTAAATGCGACTGAAGGTTTTGTTTTATGTGCCACAAGAAATTCACTTGCCCCTTCAGCTTAGGTACAAAAATAATCCAAACGTTTTGGGATTAGCTGCACATCAGACTGTTCGATGGACGGATATAGATTAACCCTTAGTTATACTCAGTCACACATAGATATGGATTAATCCTTAGTTACACACAGACAAATATAGATCAACCCAATGTCATACTCAGTCACCTACAGATAGATATAGGTTAACCCATAGTCATAGTTACAACCAGACAGATATAGATTAACTCTCAGTCTATACTCAGTCAAACAGACAGATAAACAGTTAATAGAACAAACAGAAAAGACAGATGGATGAACTGATGACATTTAATATATTTAACAGCAGTATGGGCTGAGACCATTGGCTGCTTAAAAATTAGAAGCTTAGGCATATTTTTACTAGAATAAATATTGCAGTATTTTTTTTTTTAAGTTCGCTCTAATAAATGAGTATAGAGTCAATAAATCTGCACTAACCAAATATTACTTGTTTCTGGGAGGATGATTCTAGAACAACTGTAGTTTTTCAGATGAGCTTCTCAGACAGAGAGCTGAATGTGGATGGGTGAGTGACAGTTTAGTCTACAATGAGTTAGAATGTAACCAATAATGACAATAATAATAATAATGATGTCAGTCAAATCGTCTAAAGGTGAAAGAGACAACACACCCAAATTAATCAAGCAAGTTTTGAAGTCTACAGTTTTATCTGAAGAATGCAAAGAGTACTCTGTGCCTAGGTGACGAGAATCGGTGCCTGGCGTAGGTCTTAAAAGACTTGTACCGCGAACACGCCTTGAGGATGTCTACCTGGAAGTCCTTCCTCTCTACAACATGGATGAATGGCTTTACCAAACATGGCCGTTGTGCTCCACCAGTTAACTGAGAAGCAAAAGATAGTAATGGATTTAACCATTTGAGGCCTTTGTAGCTCCTCGTTATTCAGAAAAGATGGACAAAAAAAAAGAGGAATAAGTCTCGCGCGCGCGTGCATGTGGGTGTGAGTGTGGGTGGGTGAGTGAGTGAGAGAAAAAGAGATGTCCTCTGCCGATCGCCGAGGGGTTCAGTGCCGACTTGTTCATTAGCAGTTCTCAGACGGGGCTGACGTACGACATCACTCTGTTCGACTATTATGGGACTGAATTTATTACTTTACCCACGCCGTTACCTTTCGTCTCACAATCCCCCACCCTCCCACCCTCTCACTCCATCCCATTTCAAACCTTATTGATTTTATTTTCGGTTTCTCTGCGCGTGCACCATGACACTGGCCCGATTCCTGAAGCAACAGCGCGTGCTGGATTTCCGGGTGTCGCGCACTCCACTGACGTTGCAAGACGAGCTCACAGTGTTCTGTTTCTCTTCCATCTCCATCAGTGTGTCCCACTTGGCTGATTATGATTGACTGGTTTGTTTCCGCCCGAGTGCTTATGAAACATCAATGCTTGAACGGACAATTTATGGCCATGCTGTCTGGCACAGTGCCACTCTCTTACACTTTCGAACACTTCAGCAAGTTGGCTAATGTAGTCTTGAACACTATTGTCGGGATTCAGGCCAAAATGGAGCGATTAGTTCGCAGGTAGGGCCCGGATGAGTGGACGGACCAATGTCATGAAAGGTTTGAAGATCACAACATAACGGCAGTGACGTAATGTTTCCCCGTCATCTAAGTTCGAGTTGCTGCAGAAACACTCAATCATAACAGCAGAACTCATAGCTATCAAACAAGCACTAATACTAGCAAACAACTACACAATCACGCAGATACAATTACTCATACTAACAGACTCACTCACATCGTTACAAAACTTAGCAAACCCCTTCCAATATTTATACTCAGATGCCTCATCACACTATGGGACCAGCTCTGTCCACATTATCAGCAAAAGTAGAAAGCAGTCTCGAATTAGGAATCAATCATTTAATCAAATATGTACATTTAAAAATCAATCTCTCAACTAAATATTTAAGTATTAATGACAGCTGGTTTACGTCTGTTGATTTGAGGGAATCCGTTGGGAAATTTGTTCATTAATATCGGTGAGGTTGGACAAACACTATTTGTGCGCTTCTACTTCATTTTAAAAATCTGATGCAACATTATCCAATCTGATATGCGCTAATTTTTTTTTTTATCCTTGGCGAGTTGAAGTTGTTAGACTTTCCCATATACTTAGATTATGCGCATATTTTGCGTTACTACTGCCGCTTATCAAGAATAGGAGCAGAGCACTTTCATTAGCACAATTTTGTAAGTTTGCATTACCTTCTCCCTATTTCCGGTGTCGTGAAAGTAATTGCCACGGCATCGTATGCTTCTCCGAAGTAGACTTTGAATGAGGCATCTTACAGTATTTCCAAAATTTGTTAATAATTTAAAATATATTATTCTTAACTCCTAAATGAGCATACCCAGACAAACATGATGTGCTTTATTAGTTTGTGCCAGGGCCGATCGAAAAATCTGAAAAGAAGATAAATTTTATATTACAATAGACCTAGGCCTATATGAAGTTAAAAATCAAGTCCAATCTGCGTATCTGCAGATAGTTATTAATTTGATACGCACATGGCTTCGTATGGAGGTGACGTTATACAAGGGCGTGCCATTTATCCTTCATCAAAGTGAGTTCTTTTACCTGTTTAATTTATTTTAATAGTTTTAACACTTGTCATTCTTCTGAAATTATTTAATTTATTATGGGCAACACATTATGTACTATGTAGCCTACTCTTTAGAGTTTACTTAGTCATGTATATTGTTGCTAGATATGTAAATTCTAAAGTTAATACTTTATAATAGTTTGTGTCTTCTCATTAATGTACAGTATATCACTATATGAGAAGTGCTTTTCCTACTAACATTTCTTTGTGATCCCTTTTACTAGTTTAGTACAAAGCTGAATTCTACACAATCGCTCTGTAATCAGATGTTTCATGTATATGTATGAGGCTATAATTTTAATAATTTATTAAATGCATATTTGCATGTCCTTGTGTTAACATATTTTTCTCTCTTTGCATTTGTTTTATTTATTTTTTTATTATTTTAAATAGCAAGCTGTACACTTCATTCTTTATATGTTGTGACTTTTTATTTTTATCAAGTTTATTTTTTTGTTTTAACCATGTATAGTATAGTGCTTTGATTCAAAACTAGAAGTGTGATCTTCATTGTGATTTATGCTAAAACAATATACCTTAAATTTAAAATGTAAACAGTTTTTTTAATTAAAAAAAAATACACATAACTGTCCCAGTATCTTATTCTTGTCTCTCAATCTCATTTCAAAACAAATAATCTTAATTCTTAATCTTAGCACATTTGCAGCAGTTTGATCAGACAAATTTTAACTGAACATGAATTTAGTTTCATCCAGTCAATCAATCATATTTATTAAAGTCAATACACAATTCATTTTAATGAAATTAAAAAGAATAATTGTTGTTCTTTTTAAATTAAAATTAAAATAAATAAAAAGACTAAGTACTAAAAGTAGTGGTTGATATAATTTTAATTAAAAACTCTTCATTCACACACACACACACACACACACAACCAGACTCATACTATAGATGAGTCATGACTTATGGCATTATATTTAGTTTCACAATTGTTTGTTTAACCCTAAGGATGAAATTTATAACTAGAGCACTTACATGCATTTTCATCACAAAATATTAAACTATTACTATTCCATAATTTTGTTTTATAAAAAAATAATAAATATTAAAACAAAATTGCATCATCATTTAACCATGGAAGCAGGATATTCTGCATACTTTAATTAAGTCAAAGCACTTTGTTTCTATAAGTATAAATGAACTATAGTCATATATTTATGGGTGTTTTCATAAAATTTGTAAACTGTGGTTAATTATTAAATACTATGATAGTTGCTATCATTGTGTGAATAAATATTAGTACTTATTACAGGTATTGTTTTGACACTGTTTTAAAATTGGTGCACTGTAATTAGTCATTTATAACTAAAATGACCAGGAATTGGCATGCTGAGTGAACTTTGACAACATTGCTTATTTTACACACATTCCATTTGTGTCTAATGACATAATTAGCACTCATACCAGAAGTATTGTGGACAGAATAGATTTGTAAATAGTGGTTCTAAACCCATAAGTTGTGATTTATGATCTGAAACTGAGTTGCCAAGCTCTTTTGAACTAGTAATATATTATTTGCAAATGAATAATTGATCTGGCATTCAAATTTCAATGTTTAGATCATTCATTCATTGCCCAAAAAGATTAATGCCCTCTTTGAAGAGAATTAAAACTACATTGACAATATATAAATAAATTTAAAATATAGGAACAAAGTTCATCATTTAAATTGTTGTAACAGCATAGCTAAAGAATGTCTTAGAATGGTTAGCTAGCAGAGTAGCAGGAGTGTGATTAAATAAAATCTTACAAATAAAGTGCTGCTTTTACTATGAGGGCATGAAAAATTACTATCCTTATATATATATATATATATATATATGTTGCTTCATATTGTTGTTATACTTATAGCTAAAACATGCTCTGCAATTATCTCAGTATAATTTTAAAATGTATTCAGAAGATAAAATTTTATTAGATACATAATTGATTGATGCCTGGTCACATAAAATCATAGATATGTAGGCTAACAAGTAATCTGCCCAACTCCAAAAATCAGTTTGCTATCTTTCAATATAAATACCTGCTTAGAAGGACTTTTTAATAACAGTATTTGTTGTGCATCATTTGAAAGACCTGTTCATTTATTTTCATATCAACATTTTTTTAGAATAAAGCTTGTTCATATAAATTTAGCAAGAAATGATAATATGAATACTGACAACTCTTTATTATTTTTAAAATAAACAAATTAAAAAAATATTTTGTTTAGAATAATTTAATCAGGGTTTTTTGTCATGATGTTATGATAATTAGTATAAAACTACTTTCAAGTTTCACTACAGTACAGTTCAGACTATTTTGAAGTAGCACAGTAGGTTATGTTAGTAATTTAAAACAGTAGTAAAATTTCATAACACTTTTAGTTTTGTAAGTGTCATATTGAATCATTGGAATGTTTAATTGTTGTTAAGATTAGTAAATTTATTCAGAATTGCCCTTTTCTTTCCTTATGTCTTTAGATTGGCATTATTCTCAGGAATACTAGTGATCTCAAAACTGCTTCGGGCAGCTGGGCTTTTCATTGCCTATGATCTTTTGAAGCTTATTCCAATTGTTCTCTTTTTATTTTTTCTCAAGTCTGGGTGAGTCACTTTTTATTTTAATTGTTTTGTCTGTTGTTTTTAATGCCAAATCATATTTATTGGTTATTTTTTCTCAAGTCTGGGTGAGTCACTTTTTATTTTATTGTTTGTTTGTTTTCTTAATGCCAAATCATATTTACTGATTATTTCTTATAAAATTTATTTTTTAAATAAAATTGCAATTTAAAGTTTAGTGGGGGAAATTAAGGAGTTCAGGGACACAGAATATATAAATCCTGTATATTAAAGATCACATTATGTATTAATATAATGCCCTAGACTCTCATAAATGACTTCATACTTCCCAGAATTATTTTTTCAATTTGATAATAATAAGATATAAGTTGTATTTAATGATCTTATTATTTGTTTTATTAAATAATAGTTGTACTTAATAATTTCTTCATTTGCTATGTTCAGTTAATATATTATGAATGAACATTTTATATCATTCTTAAATTTAAGTTGTAAATGTAACTGATATTTACTGTCTTTGTCATTGTGCATATCATAGATACCTACAAAAGAGTGATTTCCCTTTTTCTATTTTTTTTTTAAGGTCAGCCTTAGTTTTGGTTTTGTTACAAAAGCCTTTCAGTTCTGGCAAGAAGCTCTCAAAAAATCAGGTATGAATATGATTTTGAAACTGTCCATAAATTTTTTGTTGTTTTAATTTTATCCTTATGATTTCATACAGTAAGTGTGCAATTGAAACTGCTTACTTCAAATTTCCAGGCACAGGAGAAAATGTTTGTATTTACCAGAAATTTTTACTTTTAAATTAATTTATTACAAAGTCAGAGAGCACTTAGTAACCTATTATTAAGCTTTATCCCTCTGTTATCATTTATGCATTACCTCTCTGTGCAAGAGAGGTATTTCTGTGCAAGAAATATCACAGCAATCAGATTTTTGCTAGCACCCAGCAAAAGTTCTTGCAGTCAATATTTAAAAAATTGTAAATATTGAGATATTTAGGCCTTAACTAGTTTTTGGCAAGCTTATTAACTTTAGTGTTTTTAAAAAAATAAGAATTGGAATAATTATAAATACTGGTTTTTAGCAGAAATCCACAATTGCTGTATGCATCCTATCTAAGGGTTTTTAGTTACCCAGCAACATTTCTAGGATTTACACTTTTTTTAATACTGGAAGATTAAATGTCTTTTACTAATACTATTAATAGCTTCAGTTTAATGCAGACACCTGTAACTGACACTTTTGTTAACCAGCGCTCCAAAAAATTATATAATTGCAAGGGACTTTAAAATTCACTTGGACACAATTAAAGTTGTAATTTTATTTCAAAGTTGATGCCTGCCACATATTTGCAGTGGTTAATTATAAAGTGTAATCTAGATATGATAATTTGGTACATAAGATATAAGTGTACTATCTTCACTTTAATTATATATCATTAGTATTATTTGAATATCAATATATTTACATTTTCATTCTTTCAACATGTATTTATACATTAATAAAGAATTTTCCAATATTCAGTGCTTTTACAAAACCTAATTTTGGATGTCTCAGAAACAGAGATAATGCAGTAAAAAAAATATCAAATTCATTTTAATTAGCCAAACTAGCCATAAACGGTCTGTCTGAAAATTAATGCCAGAATTGAGTTATGCATGATTAATTATAATATACATTTTAATGAATCACACATAAATGCAAGCCTTTGCAAGTTTAGATGGGGCTGCCTTAATCAGTGCCATATCTTTAAAAGGTATAAGCCAAAGAATATAACTTTCTGAATTTTTTATACAAACACACACAAACATGCTTGCATACAGGCAGACCTTGATTAGGTGCCATGTGACTTTCATAAATTTGACTTTTTTTTATATATATAAATGTTGAAATTGAAAGTATACAGTAAGATGGTGTACTACTTGTTGACATTGAAAGTCTGATTGACTGTTGATACCTGCTCTAAGATCTGATGCTCTGTTAATAAATTTCTTTTGCTTCATATTGTAGCCTAATTTGCTGTAAATGTGAGTGGTTAAGAGTGAAGTGAAATGTGATAATTTTTATTGTTTTGAGTAGCAAATGTAAGAGAGACATGAAAGATAGTTTTTATTGCTGCAAGTGTGAGTAAAAATTGTAAGAGCAAAATGAAATGTTGCAAGAGAGTAGATAACATAAGAGTGATATGAAATGTAGCCTTTGTTGTTGCAAGTGTGAGTAGAAAACATAAGCATGACATTAACTGTATCCTTTATTGTTGTAAGCGTGAGTAGAAAACATAAGAGTGACATTTATTGTCATAAGTGTGAGTAGCAAATGTAAGAGGGAAGTGATATGTGACAATCTTTATTGTTGCATGTGTAGGTAGCAAACATAAGAGTGAAGTGAAATGTGACACCTTGTTGCAAGTGTGAATAGCAAAGTGATTAACATTATTGTTGTATGAATAGCAATTGCAAGAATGACATGAGAAATGATAACTTTTATTGCTGCAGACTTGATTAGCAAAACAGAAGAGTAAAGTGAAATGAGGTGATACATCAAAGAAATGTAAGATGATTATGCTTGAAGAGAAAATAAACACAATTTGATGTTTTGAGAGTGGGCAGAGTTTACTGTATATATATACTATAATTCAGCTTGCATAAAATTCAATTTATATAAAATCTCCAAAAGTATATGTAATTCATGCTGAGCATGTATTTTAACAATAGCCAACACAAATAGTATTGTGCATTCATTAATCATTGTATTTTGTTTCATTTTGCTAGTGGTTCCGTGTAGGACGACATGCATTGTTTGGCAGTCTCATCAGCTTCCTGTGGCTGTTTGGACTTACACTATGTGGACCACTAAGGTAGTGAGCTGCAATACATACATGATTATACATTGTTAGATGCTTGTACAAGTCACCATTTAGATAGTGAAAATCCCAAGGTCTCTCTAGTCAGTTGATTTTCTGTCCAGTATGTTTGGTTAATATTGTGATACTAGTGGAGAAAGTTGTAGTAAAGATTATGATTATCAGTAGAAAAAGGATTAGAGTACAGATTATGACATCACTATAGAAATTGTTGATAGATATTGCGCCATCACTATAGAAATTATTGATAGATATTGCGCCATCACTAGAGAAAGTCTTGAGGGAATCTTGTGATATCAATAGAGAATAAATTATGGTATCACCAGAGAAATAGTTTATAATATCATTAGAGAAATTGTTGTATAAAGACTGTTATGTCACTAGAGAAGAAATTAGGGTAAAGATTTTAATGTCACTAGAGTAAGCTTAATCATAACGTTTGCAATAGTGTTATATGGAAGAGGTGAAATTTGCTTTTCTATTTCTTGTGACAAGTTGTAGTTCATTCAAACATCAGTGTTCAGTCTTCTGAAGGATATCAGAGAAAATCAAACGTACCAAATGATGTACTTAAAGAACAATGTAAGAATTTGATCTTAGATATTCTGGGACAGCAAAATAAGAGGCCACTGCAAATATAAATGTTTAGTTTAATTGTTTTAGCAGCATTTTTTAATGCCTGGATACTTTTAAAGGTGTACCAGGTCATGCCATTTGGAATCAGACTTTGTACAAACAAAAGAACTTCAACAATTTGTTTTATTTATCTGAATATTATTTAGGTTATTACCTTTGTTATGGTGCAAACAACTACATTTTAAGTTTTGAGAATCCTGTTTGCTATATGAGTAGGGTAAGAAAATCTTAATCAGGAAAAGTTTCGAAATATCTGTCCCAAGTGCAATAAAAAAAAAGTACTAATTGTTTGTTGTATTGGTTTCTTTTCAGAACCATTTTGCTATTTGAGCACAGTGACCTAGTTATAATAGCAGGAGCATCTGCACTTTTCCATGGCTCAGGAGGACCAGCTAAAGTATGGCTGTTTTAAAGCATTTACTTCCACTGTTGTGTTGGGGGGTGGGGATTTGTGCAGGTGGGCTGAAAAGAGAAAGCAATTCATAAATATTGTATACCTGCAGAAGCATAAGAATAATCAGCTGTATACTGTTAACTGCTTTTCTTCACTCTTTATAAGTCAAATAAGTTTACAGAGTTTGCTTTGAACCATTTTCCACTGCTTGTGTTTGCTGTCAGTCAGAAATGTATTAAGTCTACCAAACTGGCTGAATATCACTTTGTTCAGTTATTGTCATTTCATTTTGTCCTGGAGCAGACACTTTTGTTTGTATAAATGCATGGCACTCTCACTAAAAGAAGTTTAAATAGTTCATATATATAAATAAATCAACACTTTAGATGTTAAATAAAACTACATTCTTGGCATCTGCATTAATGCAGGGTTTTGTCTTTAGCATTTTCTACTCTTTGAAAGTTTATACATGTTTCAGTCTGCTTATATACAACTGCACAACAATAAAACTGTCCTTGTTATTTCTAAATTATATTTTTTTTCTTTTTTTTTAGGCTCGTGGTGCAGCCTTTTTCTTGGTAGCTGTGATCTCTCTCCTATTGTTTGACCATGATGAAAAGATAACTCACATGTCAGATCATGAAGGTTTAAGGATGTTGATGTGTGTTTATGTGTGCTGAATATTGATGTATGTTGTGTATTTATGTATATTGTATGCTATATGTTGAAAGACATTGTTCTTATTATCTAGTGTCAGAATAGTTAGTTTAATCTTAAAACGATATATCAATACAACATAACTCTGATTGGATGGATAGGTGTTTTCTTAAATACAGATATACCTTTTAAAATTAATTATTTTTTTAAGGGAGTGATGTGTTCATGGGCTTTTGATAACTACTACTTTTGAATTGGATTTCTTCTTGAATTACACAGTATTAATAAATGAGATGTTTGAATTACACAGAATTAATAAATGAGATGATTGAATTACACAGTATTAATTAAGGAGATGTTTGAATTACACATTATTAATTAAATATACATGTTATTTACACAGTATTAATAAAAGAGATGCACGAATTACACATTGTTAATAAGATGCATGAATTACACATTATTAAATAAGGAGATGCATGAAAAACACTGTATTAATAAAGAATATGCATTAGTTACACAGTATTAATAAAGGAGAGTTGTTATATTCATTTGCAGGTGAACACATCCACCACACCTTTGTGTCTTACATCTTCAATCATGCTGTTGACTTTGTTGGTTGGTCAGATCACAAGGTAAACAGCTTGTTCAGCTGAACAGTCATTTTGCCTCAGATCCTGCTGTTGACCTATAACTGTAATAATTAAAAATGATAAAATCTTTGTTTATAAATTTCCTTTTAGAGTAACAAACGGGGCTTTTAAAACTGGTTTATAAGTGTGTTTATTCGTTATTTAAGGGCGGAGTTGTTTTGCTGTTTGCTACACTATGTATCCATGTTGGATACAATACTGCCTCCAAAAAGCTGTCAGTTGAATTGGGAGGTGCCAAACGTCTGCATGCTCTGTCGTCTTTGGTGTCTGCTTTTATCCTGTGGCCTTGGGCAGCTTTTACCTATCTGACTACAGAGGTATGTTGACTTCAAGGGAGGCTTCCAAAATTTGGCATATCAAAAATTGAAATATCAAAATGCACACTTTATTATGCTTGCAGTGTAAGCAGCAAATTATTAGGAATGTCAGAATAGTTTGATTAATCTTAAAATATAAACAGCACATAACAGCAGCAAGAAGATAACTACCAACAGCTCTAGACATTACTGATATTTATTGAAAATGTATTGATGCATTATTGAAATTCATATCATTCCAAGACTGAGCGCTCTGAGCAATCAAAATTTTCTTCTTTTTTTTTTTTTAACAAAAGCATTCCTCCCTTAATTGATATATATTGTGTATGGAGATTGAGATAGATGTCCAGGCACAGAAACAGTTGTCTAGGAATAGAGATACAATTGTCCATGCACAGAGATATAGTTGTAGAACAGAGAAAATTATATTTATCTCGGTGATTATAATTATTGGACAGAAGGTTGATCAGATATTTTTTTACTCTCCTAGATTGAATATGTTGGATGCTGCAATCCAAAATAAATTTGTGACTTGATTTACTCTACCATTGGCTTGTTTGTGAGTGTAAAATTAAACTGAACTCTTTTTAAAAAATATAATTTCTAAAATTATTTTTTTCCAGATTGAAATAGATTCATGGATTCATGTTCTTCTGCCACTCATCATAGTCATCTTAACAGTGTGTATTGTTGACTACTACATTGAAAATATCGCAGTTAACCATCTTCAAGGTGCTCGGGTAGCACTGTACTCAGCATCAGCCTTGTTTGGGGGTGCCCTAATTCTCAGCTACACTTGGAATCACCCTTATATGGCAAGGGCTACAACTCTTCACAAGCTTAAGGACATTATTACTGAAGATCATGTATTGTCAGGCGGTGTTATTTTCAGCTCATGTGTTTTATTGTTAGGTAAGTATTTGCATTGGATTGAATTAAAATATGTCTTTAGAACATTTGTTTGAAAAGATATCCAATTGCAGACTTGTTTGTAAATTTTTTGTATAATTATACTCAGTCTGGTAGGTAATTTATTTAAAGACCTTGTGAAGAGGAATCTAGTTCATTTGTGCGAATGAGCTCAGTCACTGGATTTATGGTATTCTGTCTGATAATGTATTTCTAATGTAAGAGTAATAGCTCTAGTAGATATTGCAATATACATGATCAAAACAACGTTTCTTTAAGATTTTTGATTTTACCAGTATACACAATCAAGCTTAGTAACAACACAGAGGACTAAAATGTCACTCTTTAATACTGAAGGCACAAAGAAACAACCTTGAATGGAATATAGTCTAGAGCATTTTAGCCACTTTGTGTCATCATGTGCTAATCTCATGCATGGCCAAGAGCTTTGGTTTCACTTTTCTGTTCCACTTTTAAACCATATAATAATATTTATAAAATTTCTGGCTACCAAAACTTTACCTGGATGCTTAGAAATATTGACATTACTGAAATATGTGTGAATTGGGTTCCTTTTCACTTGATCTTTAATATTAACTTGAATGGAGATGTAATAATATTGGAACTGCTTTTCAATTAATTTTTGTTTAATCTGAATATTTGTACATCTCTTTAGAAATAATTGTTTTTAAAAATTTGCTTTTTGTTTTTATAAAATGTTCTTCATATTAGAATATCTTCGCATTTAAGAAAAATTGAAAAAGTGTATCCATTAGCGGCTATTGGTTTCAAAAGAAGTTATTCATCCTTTGAAAACAACTTTGACACAATGTCATTATATTGTTGATTATAATATGAGGTTTGAGGTTGTTGGTTGTTGTCTTGAGTGCTATTTTCTTACTTTAACAAGAATAGTTTGTTTTTTTAAAAGAGAAACAAAATCAAAAGTAATAAAATTATCATTTCTGTAACAAGCCACACGAATACTGCTGTCTGTTGGTCGGGCTGCCAAAGGAAGCTTTATTGGATACTCAACAGCTGGCATCCCACTATACAGCTTTTCTAGTGATGCCATTCAGAGAACTTCTCACTCAGTGTTTTTGATATTGAAAAATGGTCTTCGACAGATTTTAGAGGAATCAGATTCAAGAAAGATTTTCTATTTTCTTTGCATTAACTTGGTGAGTTGCTCATTGACTTTTACACTTACAATAAACTCTTACCATTTATAAAGATATATTCCTGCTGCAACCTTCTTCCCCCCCAAGTGCAAATACCATATTTACTGTCAAATGCCATATTTACTGTCAAATACCATATTTACTGTCAAATACCATATTTCTGTCAAAGCCAAATGGGTGAGATGACTATCATCATGGCTTTCATCAGTAAATGTCATTACATCAGTAGCAGTTTGAACTAAATGATATTATAGGAAAATCAAATATAATTTTGTTTACAAAAATACATTCAAATAGTCTATGCTGTAAATAGAGTGTTACTTGAAAGTAGAATGATTTTCTTTATAAAATGTGTTTTGATATTTACTCCCATTATTTACTAAACCTTTTCAGTGCTTTACTTTTGTGGAGTTTGCTTATGGAGCCATGACCAATAGTTTGGGCCTTGTGTCGGATGGCTTCCACATGTTGTTTGATTGCTCTGCTCTTGTCATGGGCCTCTATGCTGCCATCATGTCACGTTGGAAAGCTACACGTCTCTTTTCTTTTGGGTGGGTGTTTTGGTTACCTCCACTCTATAATTATGGTTATGTGTGACTATTGTCTGACAGAGATTATCAAAAATTTCAATAAAATTTACAGGAGAAATTATAAATAATGATTTTTAATAGGCCTATTTAAATTATTGTTAAGGCTCATTTAACTTATAAAATTGGCCAAGACTTTGAGGGACCATGTTTCAGAATACATAATACTACTATTTCAACCTGCCACTAGATTTCAATCAGCCCTCTACCCTTATTTTTAAATCATCATAAATTTTAAAACATAAGACATTAATAATTGCATTTTACTAAAAATGTCAGCTATTTTTATTATTATTTCATTATAATTACTTAAACAAGTCAAATGGAACTTAAAAATATTGTTCATTTTCAGTGTTGGCTCAAAGTGCCATTGCACAATTTGTGTTTTTTCTCATTTTTGAGAATTTATAGATCAAAAAATTAAAAAAACTATTGCCTTAGAAATATCAGGCTTCATCTCAGCATTGGATACATGAGTATGCAAAAATTTAACTGTCAGATAATCAATTTTTACTTAAGGTTGCATGCAAAAATGGCAAAATGTAAAAAACATGTAAAAAGCATTTTTCCCCATTTTTTAAAATTGTGTTAAGAAAAAAGTATGAAAGATTAAGCAACCATTTTTTTGTAAATTGACTTCTTTCACCATGATAGTTATATGGTGTAAATTTCATTCATTTACAAAGACTTTGAAAAAATAGCTGGTTCTACCTACTTGCTAAGATAATTCATATTATGGACTCTTGCTAAGATTACTCATGTTGGGGACTCGGAGTAAGTTGTAAGTTTACTCATCAGAGAATATATATTTTGAAAGAAAGAAGAAAACTTATTTATGCCAAAAATTGATGGCTCAGAATGGAATGAAATATTTATAGTGAAGGCATATATATATATATATATATATATATATATATTTTCCAGGTAAATGACAGGAGATGCAGTTGTTCAGTTCTCTTTGAATTTTGTAGACACTATGCAGAACTTGGTATATCTTTTATTACATTTATTCAGCAGACCTCTCATTATTAAACCTGATTATAAGTCACTACATCAGTACCAACTTTATTCAGACATTGATAAGTCTAAATTCATGTTAATTAATTTAAGTGAAACTTTTTCTGTTTATTGAAAGTTCATTTCATTTTCTGCTTATTTCTGGAATATTTCATTGATTCCATAAACATTTTGGCTCAATTTTTTCTGTTTCATTTTAAATTAATCATAGGCTCTCATCTGACTCTTAAGAAAAGGAATTAAGCTTTATTTATTTATTTTAGGTATGACCGTGTGGAAGTACTTTCTGGCTTTATCAATGGTCTGTTTCTAGTGGTCATTGCCATTTTTGTCTTCACTGAAGCACTTGCACGACTGGTTGAACCTCCAGAAGTGAAAACAGAAAGGTTGTTGGTATGTACTCTGGAAGTGATTTGCAAGGATGTCAATAAGCAGCTTTGCTTTTCGTAATAGTAGTGAATTTAGTCCTCCATTTTTGCTTTAATTATTTGCAAAAGAATGAATGTCTTCTTTATGATACTTTATAATTCTGAAGTTAACAGAAATTAGAATTAAATGTATTGATGTTCTTTTATAAATTAAGCAAAACATTTAGAACATACTTTGCACTCTATATGACCATTCAAATATATTCTTGTCCTATCATGTTGAAAGCATTTCAGAGCTATGCATATTTATAGAAATGCCTTATTATATACTAATAAAATACAACTGAAGAATTTCTGTTTGCTATACAGCAGAATGGAAGTGAGCAAAGAAAAACTATTCCAACCCAAGAATTAACCATTTCATTGACATGCAAATTTAGCATGGCATGCATCTCCATGTAAATCTTTGTTGTTGTTATGAGGGATTTTTAGATAAATATTGCAAATTCAAGACTTTAGATATTTTATATATTATATAAGCATATTGTTCACATATAAAAGTAAAAGTAGTATATGTTAAAACATGTATTTATGTTTGTAAGAAAAATAGACATACTTAATCAGAGTTTGAGCAGAGGTCATGTGATACATTTAAAAAAAAAAAAAAAATTTCTAAATGAATATTTATCTTTTAAGAATACTAAATAGGAGCAAAGAAACTGTTTAGTTTATTAACTGTATGAGCTTTTATTGACTATTATTCAAAAAACATTTATTATTTTCTGTAGATATGATCTATGCTGTGCTCTGCATCCCTGCTCAGTTCTAAGATGGCTAAAATACAAACTGAAGGATTTATAGTTGTAATAATAAAGGGAGATAATTTGAGTACACAAAATCTGAAAATCGTTATAAGGCAAAATCATGCAACACAGATGTAGAAAAATAACAGAGAAAATATCCCAATGGGAGACATCTTATCACAGATGTGGATAAAAACACTAGACATCAGAGCCACAGACTTTGCTGCATAGACAGATATTATTGAAGAAAATACATTCAAGGGACTACTAAGTATTGACAAAACCACAGACAAGTACAAACTGATGAGAAAGAAACAACTGATGTAGAGATAGAGAACAGAAAGTGGAGTTGGAGAGAGAGAGAGAGAGAAAGAAACAAAATCATTGCCCAATCTGATTCAACAGGTAAAATAACTGTAACAAGGTTTACAAGTACTGATCCAGCAATGGCACTCAACACAGAAATACTTTGTGATGGCTGTTAAAATGTGTGTTCATTTTAATCTTCAAACCAGTGAAACACAAATAAAGAAATTAATAATGAAAAGGAGAGACAGAAGCAACTGTACCACTGTGGATAAATTTGTGTCTACAGCATCATAGCAAAAACCACTAAATAAAGTAGCTGAAAAGTATGTACTAATACCTGAAAGAGCAAAATGCCCCTCTCAAATTCATTGACAGTCAGAAATAAAAGTGCCAGACTAAACAAACCCAACTCACTGCCTTCACATCAACACCACAAATACCAAACAAGGTGATGGCACTCATTGAACAACAGAAACAACTCCACTACCACAGGCATAAATTGGCAAGCCTCTTGCCAAATGACTTACTTTGGTGGCTTTACAAAGAGAACTGTCTAAACCAACAGTGATGTGCACATGGACAAAACCATGTGATGTGATAACATCAAACCCAACAAAGTCAATTCCATAGCAACAGTCATAAAATGGCTAGAGTCCAGGCATGACACCAACTAACTAGTAGCATTGCATCAATCTTTATCTGGATAAGAAAGGACAACCAGACAACATAACTCATCTTTATCATCAGTATTTATCTCTCAGTATTTCTCAAATTTATCTCCTAGTATTTCTCAACATATTTTTCTTCAGTTTTCCTTCAGCCTACAGCAGTGATTCTCAAAGAAATTGCATGACTGTTTGGCGAGAAAAATAAACAAAAAGTATTTTTATTAAATTAATTGAATTTGCTATGAGTGTTGACTGATTTATATAACCTCCACTAGGGTTCAAGAGCATTCAAGACATTTCTTGAATTACAATTCGTCTAATCAACTTTGGTAGGGGTAACGCCTCTAGTGCAATGCTGCCATTTACTGTACGGGTGTGCCATAATATCCCACATAGCAAAATAATGTGCCATGAGCTAAGAAAGTTTGAGAAACACTGGCCTAGAGTCTGTCCACAAAATCAACATACGTTGGAAGTGGACTTTATGCAGAAAACTTTCAGTCGGTCAATTTGAGTTAGGTACTAACTGCCCCATTATGCAAGCTAATATATGGAAATTGATGGGGTAGTAGCCCCAGAGTCATGAATAGGTTAAATGCACACACATTCATATACACATACACATGCAAGCATATACAGATAAACACACATTCACAAATATATGTAAGCACAATCAGACATGCACAGATACTTTGCAGAGAATGGGTTCTGATTTAACACCTAGACAGAATAAAAAAAATTAACAAGTATTCATGGATATTTATGTGTATTAGGTGGAGAAATTTAGATTTTTTTCTACCCACCATTTCTATATTTCTAACCATAGGCTATTCTGAATTACACATTTATCCAGAGATGCTTTTGATTATTATTGACATCTTTGATTACGTGCATGCTATATTGGAAAAAATACATTTCTTGTTGAATAATGTATCATTATTTGTTTCTTTAAAATCAAATTAAGATGTTAACAATAATTTAACACTTTAATTTTACACTTTTCCCCCAGATTTGCCAGTTTGACAAGTTGTACTGTTCCTTTTCTCACTAAATACTTAGGATGTTATAAATATGATTTAGACCATAAATAAATTTATGAATTATAGGAAATGATTTATTTTTCAAAATATCAGCACCTAAAATTCTGTTTACTTTGTCAGTTCATAATCTGACTTTGCGGTTTATTTGCAGACAATTTCCGTCCTGGGTTTAATTGTCAACTTATTAGGCATATTTGCCTTCCAAAGTTCTCTATCACATGGACACTCTCATGGTGGCAGCTCACATGGTCATTCTCACAGTGGCACCTCTCATGGGCACTCACATGCCACTGGCAGTAGTGGTGGTTGTGGTGGTGGGTCATCTCATGGTCATTCCCATAACAGCCATGCAGAAAGTTGTCAACCAAGTGGAACATCTTCACATGGCCATGCACCAGCATCTTTTCATGGCCATTCGCATCACAACACTAATATGGAAGGTATGTAACTTGTTTTTCTTTTTTCCTTATAGATTTTACTTTGCATCGCAAATTTGAAATGTTTGTGACTAAACATATCCACCAACCTGATGTGGGGTTTTTCCCCAGGGTTTAACTTTGGTAAAATATAGTATCTGCAGAATCAAAACTGATTTCTTTCAGACATGTTTGTCACAGCTCTGGGCAGCATGGGAAATAGAAACTGTAAAATGAATTAATTATGTTGGTCTTTGGTTTCCGATATCATGTTTGTTGCAAGAAATACAACTTCTTTCTTCTGTATGTGAATCCAGGTACCACCATTGGATCATAACTATTTATATGCAAGAAGTATTCTTTTGTTTTATTACTACTTAAAATGTGTCTGTTAATGACTATAGATAACTGAAAAGAGTATGTAATATTGTCAGACATTTAGCATGGCAGTTTTCCAGAGCAGAGAAGGGCTCATAAAAGATCATTAATCTCTTCCTCACTAATTGACATGCCCAGTAACATTAAGATCTGCTGACATTATATCAGTGCTGTCTTTCAGGACCAAACCCTGATTTTGATGCACAAAAAGGGAACTAGACAACAAACAACTGGTGATACACAACTTACAAGATTAGTCAAGAAATAAATGAGTTTGAATTTTAAAACTCTTTTGTAAGCATCATTCATTCTGTTTCCTGTAGGCGTGTTTCTTCATGTATTAGCTGACACATTGGGAAGTTGTGGAGTGATTGTGTCATCGCTTTTGATTGAAAACTTTGGCTGGAAGATTGCAGACCCAATTTGTTCACTTTTCATTGCATCAATGATTTTGTTGAGTGTCGTCCCTTTGCTGAAAGAAACCTCGGTTATACTGCTGCTCCGAAGTCCAGCCAATATGGAGGGCGATTTAGAAGAAGCATTTCAAAAAGTGAGCATTTGTCAAGATTTTTTAATTAGAGGGAGAGAATTATTACAATAACTTAAAAGAAATACAACAAACTTCAAAAGAATGTTGTGCATAAGTATGTATGATTGTATGTTTAATAAGTAATTTTCTTTGCTTCATAGAAACATTAACTTATTTTATATACCTTGAAAACAATATATGTATCATGATTATTTTAATATAAAAAAGGCCTTATTCTCTTGAGATGGTATGATCCTAGTTTGAGTTATGCCTCATATATGTTGCTAGGTGCTGTCATTGGAAGGTGTGTTAGCGTATCGTGATCCCCACATCTGGCAGCACACATCTACCAAAGTCATGGCTACTCTTCATGTTCAAGTCTCACCAGGAGCCATAGAACAACGCATAATCAATCAGGTAGGTAGATTTTAATTCTTTCTTCTTCATCTATTCCCCTGATGTAAGTAATTTAGTGCTCACATATTGGTGCTGTTGGGAATGAGAAAATAGACAGAGCAATTGTCAGGGCACGCTGCAAATTTTTTTTCTTTTTCAGCTGCCTGGCCGATAAATCTAGAGCTGTTTTCTTGGGGTTCCAGATTGTTTAATGCTCAGTCTGCTTGACCTTTAGTTTATAATTAAGCTTTATTTATTTATTTTCGATGTGTCCATATGGAAGTACTCTCTGGCTTTATCAGTGGTCTGTTTATGTGCTGAATGTGCAAAATTTAGTTTGACATTATTACATCAGTCTGCAGAGAAGGGGCGCTAGGTAGGTGTATTCATTTATTTATATATATGAATAAAAATCGTTTCTTTCAAAAAGTGGCATGAGTTTCACAAAAGTTTTATTTCAGCCAAAATCCAGGTACCCAGGGCATAATAAGATATTTAAATCCTCCAAAATAAACTTATTTTCACTTTAAAACCTATATTTGTTTTGATACATGTATTTATAATTGGTGGCAGAACTCCTAAGTAAAATGGTAGGCCTTTGTCTCAATCTTTGTATGTTTACAGTAC
The DNA here is from genome assembly GCA_028829895.1 of Sinotaia quadrata. NCBI lineage: Eukaryota > Metazoa > Mollusca > Gastropoda > Architaenioglossa > Viviparidae > Sinotaia > Sinotaia quadrata. The sequence goes on along the minus strand of CM054177.1, from coordinate 45,060,908 downwards.
ACAGGTGAAGATGTTGATGCTTTTGATCTTGCTTGTGTGTGTTCTTCAGATCTCAGCCATTATGAAGGAGGCTGGAGTGCCAAATATCACCGTCCAGGTAGAGAAAGAAACTTACTTCTTTCACATGTCTGGCCTGGGTGTTTCCATCAACCAGATCTTGCCGCCTTCACGAACATCCAACAAACTCCTATTTACAGAGACAGCCAGTATTATAACCTCTGTGTAAATTGCCTGACAACTTTAGAATCTGCTTCAGAAAGTTATTTGAGACAAAAGAGTGATAAGAGTTTATGTAGTTTTACAAGAGACAGCCAATGCTAAGACTTGTAATTAAATTGCCTGACAGATTTTATATTGTTTTAGAAAATTATTTAGGAGAAGAAGGAAAAGTGTGTGCACTTTCTTTACTGAAAATCAGTTCAGATATACAATTTCAAAAAGTTTCTTTTAGTGTTAAGCACTTGATACTCCTGTATAGATATATTTTTCATGACTAATTTTAACAGAGTGCCTCTGAGTCACATGAATTGGATCTGATTCATACATTACTATGCTACACTTGAATAACTAGATTCAGTGTTGCCTATTTTGAGAAAGGTCTTTTCCTATAGTTTTCAATATTAATATCACTTTTAAAATTGACATTGTTTAAAAATCTTTGTAGAAACTGGCACCATATCTCAGTGATCTTGTTTTTATTCCATAATATTATTAAGTCAGAATGATATGGGGTGAAAAATTATTACCAAAGATGTCTTATGGAAATGGTATGTTAAATGGCTGTGGGTAATTAGACAAATATTGAAATGTTAAAAATGTTACTGTATTGTACTTATAAAATAATTTTTTGTATAAATATACATATAAATTTATTTTTATTTATTTATTTATTTTTATTTAACATTAGCCATTAACAATATTATTTCACTTGTGCTTCATTCTTTCAAAACATAAACATTTATAAATATGATACAGAACATAGCCAGGATTTTGGCTCATTACTATGTTGCCATTTATCATTAGGAAATTAATAGATATAATGCACAGTAATGTGCAGTGTGGCTAGTGTTCACTCCCCTTGAATTTAGGACTGCCTAGTTCCATTATACAACGGAACTTAAACCTTTATGATTCTAAGACAAAGGCAGTCCTCATTCCCCCCCGAAAATATTAAGAAGATAATGTCGGAAAAACGTTGTCTAATACAGGGTCAGTTGTATTGCTTAGTATTCATCTCCTAAATTTTAACAACTAAAACTGCCTTAGCCCCAGTGTCACAAAGGGATACCTTTAGGACAGCGAGACTAAGGCATTGCTAAAGAAAAAAATGGGTGATGACATTTTAGAAATTTTGCCTAATGCAGGGTCTGGGTTTTGTTATTGCTAAGTATTCATTCTCCTTAACTATAAAAATTATAATTGCCTTAATCCCATTGCTATTAAGGAAATTAATATCGTACTGACACTAAAAATGAAGTAGTCATCATCCATGAAGAAAATAAGGGAGATAATGTTGTAAACTACAGAGTATATAAATGGTATTGCTAAGTAATCACTCTCCTTGATATTAGAAATTGATACAAAGAGATCTCAATGACAGCTGTACTCATTCTTAAAGAACAAGCAAGAATGATGAAATATTCACCAATACTGATGAATGAGCATAGTACTAAGAAGCTATCTCCCTTTGACTTTAGAAATAAGAACTGCAATAGATCCAATGTCATAAAAGGTATCTAATAACTTTCGGCAATGGGACCATGGAAAATTCTTATTTTTAAATATAACAAAGGTACTAATTTCTTAGTAACTATTCATTCCAGATGTAGTTGAATACTTAACCCCAAAATGAAGTTTTGGCTTTAGACAACACTTGCTGCCACAAAACTTTGTAGAAACTTTCCTCTTGGTTGGTCACTAAGAATAAAGTCTGCCTTTAGTCTGGTCAGTGCAAGGTGATGTATGCATTAATCCAGTCAGTGAACACAGTGAAAGGCAATGTGTGCACTAGTCTGGTCAGTAAAAGGTGATGTGTGCGCTGGACTGGTCAGTATGTTGCGTGTAATGATGTGGTCAATATATGGTAAGGTGTTGCCTGAAAGAAATGAATAGTAACTCGTTGACAGTTAAACAACACCCTTAAGATATTCATTCATGCACACAGAGGATGAGAGTTCAGTCAACTAATTTGCTCAGTTATATATACATGGAATGTGTTTCAATTGTGAAACATAATTTCTGGGGGGTTTTGTCACTATATTATTCATCATTAGTTATTTTGCAAAACTGATGCCAATGTCAATCTTGTAAATTGCAAATAAAAAGACGTCTGAACCACAGATGTTCATATCTCTGGTGTAAGATTTAAATGCTGAATGAGATGCCTCTTCACTTTAATGTTCTTTTGACAAGTTTAGATAAAAGTCCTCAATTGAAGGATGTGAGTTACAAGCAGAAATATTAACATTCCTGGGCCTGCAGGATACATATCTTATGCTCTTGAAATATTGACATAAATAAAAAAGGATATAAGTCAAAATTGCACAATCAAACAGCAGTATAGGTTAAGCTAATATGTATGACAATTATATAAGAAAGCATTCTTTCACAAGTTAAGCATTGCCTTATTGTCTACAAAGCATATATTAAAGAAGTCTTGCCACTTGTGGATTTGTAACAATATATATATTGTTCATAAACTGCTTGAAGTGATTTAGACCCATACGAGTCTAGGCAATGGATGGTAATTATTTGACTTTATTGCAACTAAAAGGACATTTTCCAGCATTTTTCTCACTGCAAAGAAAAAAATATGGAGAAGAACTGTAAAATGTGTTTTCTCAAGAGGAAAAAAAAGAGAAATTTGCTATCAGCATATAGATTGAATACAAATTGCATTTGTGCCTTCTTTTTAATGAGCTGTTTCACATTCTAAAGTGGTTCACATAAAGCTTTATTTTTTGGTTAATCCAGACAGTGAAATAGTCACTCTTTAGTTGTCTTAATTCATTGTCCAAACATTGTTTACTGTGTATAGCGATCACATATACTATTTCTTAGTTTATTGTCCAAAAATTGTTTACTGTGTTTAGTGATCACATATACTATTTCTTAGTTTATTATCCAAAAATTGTTTACTGTGTTTAGCGATCACATATACTATTTCTTAGTTTATTGCATTTACCTACTTCTATAATGCTTCATAGTTTACTGTGTTTGTCTTGTACACTTCTTTATTATTTATTATGTTGAGCTATCTTATATACCACTTCATAGTTTATTGTGTTTTACTAGCTTATAAACCACTTCATAGTTCATTGTGTTGAACTCTCTTATATACTCTTCATACTCTATTTTCTAATTGCTGCAGCTGGTTTTGGAATGTTAAAACATATTTTGTTTGATTTTCTTTTTCAACTTTTAGGGGTTTCTGTTTTGCATCTAAATATAACTTGTAACATCATCCTTCTTGTTTTGAAGGCATGTTACATTAATAACATTGTTTTCTGGAAAATGTCTCTTTCATTTATGAAGAGATGTTGCTTGTCCAACTCCGTTGTTAAGGACTGCAATCATTATGTTTGTTTTACTTCTTGCTTCTATGATTTCATAAAGCTAACTATATCAAGTGTTCCTAAATAGTGTTTTTCACACTTAACCACATTAAGTGGTCAGTTCTAAATAGTGCTTTTCACACTTAACCACATTAAGTGGACAGTTCTAAATAGTGCTTTTCACACTTAACCACATTAAGTGATCAGTTCTAAATAGTGCTTTTCACACTTAACCACATTAAGTGGACAGTTCTAAATAGTGCTTTTCACACTTAACCACATTAACTGGTCAGTTCTAAATAGTGCTTTTCACACTTAACCACATTAAGTGGACAGTTCTAAATAGTGCTTTTCACACTTAACCACATTAACTGGTCAGTTCTAAATAGTGCTTTTCACACTTAACCACATTAAGTGGACAGTTCTAAATAGTGCTTTTCACACTTAACTACATTAAGTGGTCAGTTCTAAATAGTGCTTTTCACACTTCATTAAGTGGTTGGTTCTAAATAGTCCTTTTCACACTTAACTACATCAAGTGGTCCTTAATAGTGCTTTTTCCACTCTGTATTAGGACTACACTTGTCTCTCTTCCCTTTTCTTGCTGGCTCTCATTAACAAAGTTAAACTTTTATGAAGCATAGAATATTAATCTACTGCCACATTCAAATATACTGATTTGAACTTCTTATTTCACCTTAAGTAAGCTATCATCTGCCTACCCCTGTAAGTCTCAGTTTTGTCCACCTTTCAAGAAAAAGTCAGCAGTGCAATATTTTGTTTTTAATATGCTTCTGCTGATTATTAAATATACAGTTTTTAAAACTTGCAACCGACATGACATAATATGGCAGGAAACTAAATTTCTGCTGTGGTAAGGTGCAGTGACTTGTTTCTCAGAAACTTAAAAATATGGCAATGTATATTAGTAAAAAGTTGCTGTTCCAAGCCTTTGTCAAACATATCTGTAACTCACTGACATTGTCTGGGCTATTTTAAATCTTCCTTCGATACCACATGTTCTGAATATTGTATTCAATTAATTTTGGAGGAAGCGTATTTGGGTGTGGCAAGCATGCCAAGAATAAAGCTTCTCTGTAAAAGAGAAAGTGAAACAAAATATTCATGAACAATAATTTTACTTTAAACAAACCATTTTTTAAATTTCAGATGTTAAGTACTTAGCTTGGAACTAATTCATTTGTTATGAAATAAGGTCATGATAGTGGCAATGCAATTTTTTAAAAATAAATAAATATTTTAAAAATAAAAACAATGAAATTGAATGCAATTTCAGATTTGAAAGAAATCTTTCATCATCTTTGATATAATTTTTGTTAATTTAAAGTTAAATAATTTTTAGGATTATAAAAAGAACATATTATTTGTAAAGTGGGGTTTCGAAACTCTTTTTGGTTCTAGTTGCAGTATTACTAGATGAACACCAAGTTAAAGAGTTATGAAAGTTAACACATTTCAGCAAAAGCTTAAAATTCTACATCGTTGTTAGACAGAGAATAAGTTATTATACAATCTGGAAATGATGACCACAGAACTGAGGAGCACATGGTCTTGTAGGGGTGGAAATTATGTGTGTAGTAAAGTGAACAGAGGCACACCTAAATTTTTTGCCACTCTCAGTGATGCCATAGGTTTTGCTATGGCTCATTGTACACTGCAATCCTGACAAACTGACAGAAAAGATCAGAGTGATCTGACATGAAAACATGATTAGTACTGAATAATTTACTCCATTGCAATGAATGCACTACTGTTTGGTTACTAGAGATGTGGCACTGATTTTGCTAGTAGTCTAATGCCACACCGTTTGTGACAGAAACAGCCTCATTATTTTCTCTGGTAAATTTGTTGTAATAGAAACCACATCGTTAATTCTAGAAGTCATATTGAAATTTACATCACCATTAAAAATGCTGGGTAGTAAAGTAATGAAGTATTTAAGTGTATCCACTTAATGAATGTATAAGCACTAAGTATTTTCATGCGTAATTGATATAACAGTACATTAAAAGTGTTAAGCGTCAGCTACTTTTGAATTATATATCATCACATGTACTAAACCACTACTGTTTTGTTTTATTTTTTTTAAACCATATCAATTAACTTTTAGATGTCAGTATTCCAAATTTTTAGAAGCAAGGAGCTGTTGTAACTGCTGACTCAGTCCAAAAGTAAACATTCTATTTCAACCATTTATTTCAAGACTCAATCATACAAAAATCATATCCATTGTTTTGCAGTTATATTAATGATCTTAGACCTCAACTTTTGTATTGCCAGCAGCATGCCTTATTTCTGTTGAATACGTTTACTGCTCTTCATTTTATGGTATTACTAGACATGCAACAAGGATTGATATTATTGAAACCCTGTATTTTTTATTATTATAAGTTAAATGTACAAAACTGATAGACAGTGAAGACAAACTTAACAGAATAAACAGAAGCAAAAACAGATTTCATTTTTAGATGCTTTGGTTACAAAAACAAGAAATCTAATTCAATAAAATAGTTGATAAATTAGAATTTTTCATACCATTGTATTTGATTGGTGGTTGCTTTCATTAAATGTTACCATCACATATCACAGACTTACAATGCATCTGTTCAGAATAGAATATGACTTCTATTGGATTCTGCAGTGATGAATTTATTCTAGATATTTTTCATTCACACAATAACATTCTCTTTTAAAAAATGTTTATTTAATTCAATAATCTTGATTTAAAACACTAGTGTACCAGCTACAGGCTTTTGTGACAGCTGTTTTCTATGCAACATTAAACAAGGTTTTGATTATGTCTCTTTAATGCATAGAAATAACTTTTATATTTTCTAGTTATAAAATTTGTTATTAAATTAAAATAAGACCATGAATAGTCCTTAGCAGAGTAATTCTCTCTTTCCCCACCTTTTCTCTTTATTAGCAGAGACAAGTTGACTGTGAGAAAAACTTACGAAATTATTTTGTTGCTCTTGCCTTTGATGATAACTGAAAGTCTAAAGTTTATCACGCACTGTGGCAAAAGAAAGTTTTGCTTTTCTACCTTAAAGGTAAATTCATGTCTATGTGAAATCGATTCATGCTCATCATCCACAGAATTTAAAGTACTGAATTCCTAGATTTTTTTCACAAATTATCTCCAACATAACTATCATCATTTCTTTTGAAGGAACCTAGATATCAGAGTATTCTTGTCTTCCAAATTGGTTTTTATACTGTCTTTTGTTCTAGAAGAACTAGATGGTTTAGTACCTTTCTTAAACTGCTCAAAAAGACTTCTAAAATGTTTATACTTTAAAAAAGTCTTCATTACATCAAGTAATTTCTATCTTCATATTCTTTTTTTTTTTAGTGTTATCCTTGTTTGTAATCAAAGTAAGAAATTATTTGTGGGAGAAAGAATTTAATATTGTCATGTATTTGCTGGTGGTATATTTGTGTTTTCTTGTTTCAGACACTTGTTAATCTAAAATTTTTACTTTTTTCTTTAAATTAATACTTTGTAGTTAGTTTACAGTTATGAAATAAGATTTCATATCGTTTTGTCCTTTTTAAAAAAATCTTTTGACAGAAAGATAACTTCAATACACATATTCATATTATTTTATTTAAGTGGTAGAACCACCTAAAATGTCCATGGACTTTGCAAATAAATGATTGATGCTTGTCTGCTTTAAGAACAGAGGGTAATGACATTTATTGAGGACAGAAAAATTATCTGAATTTTCTAGAAATTTTTCTGTCTGTGTGTGTGTGTGTGTGTGTGTGCGTGTTAAATTATTGGTGGTTACTACTAAGTGATTGTATGAAATACATTTTTACAATTCTCTCCATATTCTATTAATAAATATCATCCATTCTCACTTATCTCCAGATGTGAAAAAATATAACAATGAGATATTTACAATAAAAACAAATTACAGAAACACTTAAATCATTGTCAAAGAAATTAAATTTTGATCAAATGTCAGCAATTAACAGAAGTACTTGCAGGTGGTATAAAATCATCATCGGCTATATTTTTGGTCTTTATTGTGTAACGTGGAATTTTCTAAAAAAAAAAGATTAAATTGCATTTACCCACACTCATACAGTGTATAACAATTTTTTAAAAATATTATTTGTACAAAGAAAATACAAGAAAAAAATTATTAATTCTCCTTTGCACAATTCATGTATAAAGTCAGTACTTAAAGGGTCCTGAGTATCTAAATGTAATTTCAGTGCTTAATTAAATAAAATTATAAGATAAAACATTCATTAGAAAACTATATTTTATATTATTAAAATGCCTATACAAAAGTGGCTTCATGTTAAATTAAAAATACAAACAGTCATCAGAAACTTATAGTTAATTTAAACATGAATAAACACTTCTCTCTATTCTACTTCATATATTAGAATGCAGCCATTTTCTGTTGCTTTTGTCAAGTTTTGTTAGCAGCATCTGAATCATCAGAAAGAGATGCAGCATTTAGGAATACTATTGTTTATTAGTGTGTGGTATTGAACAACGTGTTTTTATGTCAATACTGAGGAAGCAATATGAAAATAAATGGTAAATATTTTGAACATGTGAACAGTGTGCACCTCATAAAATTGTTTCACACAGTACAATAGGCCTGGTGGTTTAACAATGTGCATCTTGTTTTAGAGTTTACATCTTTTTATATCCTGGTAGGGGAGGGGATAGGCAGCCATTTCCAACTTCCTACTGTTTCAAGTTTCTTCACAACAAACATTATCACTGCAACATGTCTTTAAATTTAGGCATTTTTAATGCCACATTTTCTTTTATGTCTTAACAACGTATAAATTTGTTAATTTTAAACAAACAGAAATGTGAGTTTTCTATAGACAAGTACACTGACTCCAGAGTTTACTTGTAGTATTTTTAAGACAAGCCAAATAACTGTTAAACAACTGATAAAATAAAGTTAAAAGTATATACCTCTAATTTCTTGTTTTATAATTTTCATGTGAATATATATTGTTGTGTTTGCCCACATGTGAACAAGTTTCAGAATAAAATTCAGTAATTTTTCAGAGCTAAAATTTAACAAGCACCTTTTAAAAGGAAAAAATCATTATATGCTCATATTCATTAGAACTACAAAAGCAGCAGAAATAGAGTATGTTGTTGCAAATTGCCTTGAAGAAGTTGGAAGATTATACCAAGCTGTACAGTTTGTTTATAGCTTATACAAAGAAGCCCTCTTGTCTGTAGCCATGGCAATTACATTCAAATTAACTACACTTTGGGGAAGGAGAAATTGTTTTTAATTTAACAAAATAAAGAATACAGTTATTTTGTTTTGAATTCATGAAAAATTCAAATTGTCCATGTTAGAATAAAGTAGTTTCCAATGTATTTGTTTCTTGTTATATATTTTCTATCATTTCATCATCAATTTTCTACCATTAAAAACATTTTTAAATTGTTCATCATTGTTATTATGTTTATTCTCTGTCATAGAGACAATAATCTCTGTCACAGAATGAATCCGCCAGTTGATTACAGCCCATATTTTTTTTAAATATAGATTTGAACAATAAAGTGATATTATTAGCTTAAAAAAACAACTGAAGAATGTGTGTAAATGCATAATGACTTTAGACTCAACCCAAGAGATTCTGCTATTCATTCAGTACTGCTGCAAAAACTCTCCGACATGATTTTACAATAATGAGGAGTGCATTTTATAAGTTAAAGTTATGCATTTGTATGTGTGTGGGTGTATTTGTTTCATTTATGATAGCTAATGAGTAAGCAGTAAGAAAGATGTATTAACAAAGAACATTTCTGAAAGTACAGTTTTTAATGCAAAGAATAAATTGACAAAAGAACTGTTTTAATTGCATGTTTTATTTTGTTTCAACTAAAATGCATCAGTTGTGTTAATTACCATGCAATATTCATAAAAGTGTTAACAACTAAGCAAAAATTTAATAATAGAAAAGTAAAAATAACAAATGCTTTTCACAGTAAAGCCATAAACAAATAACATTACGTAAACGTAATAAACCAGCAATAACTATTCTTTTCAATGTTTAAACTGTGTGACTAGAAATGAAATGGATTTTATGCTTATAATGTGGTAGTTCTTTAAATAAAACAAATTACTGCATGTTTATTTGGCCTTTGTTATAGTTGTATTTGTGGTTTTTTACATCTGTAATAGTGTATTTTTCACTGCCTATTTCAAGAAAATAAATTAGTAGGATTGAAAAAACTAATTACTGGTCAACCTGAGAGTGAACTTTCCATGTAATATACATATCACATTTATGATAAAGCAAAAGCACCAAATTAATCACAGAACTCAATGCTAATTGCACTGGACATGGTTATTGGGGGGATGGGGGAATGAAAAATATGTTTATAAATAATCACATTTAGACATTTTAAAAAACAAAACAATAGCACCTCATTGATCACATAAGTCATCTGCAACATTTAAACAGAGTAAATGTTAATAAAGTAAAGAATGCTCATTTTCACACAAAGCAATACACAATAACCATATATTTTGTTGTCTAAAATCAGTATAAAAACTGATGACTACTATAATACTAGAGTGCATATTTTTTTTAAACTGAAGATTACAGTCCCAGTCAAGTGTGGCATTTTATTTTCAAATTTACTATAAAGACATTTTATTAGTATATTCTATATAAAAGTGATAGTGCAAAATAGTTTTAGTTGAACTCTTGTTTTTATAACATTTTTGTGCATTTTATCTTTGCATCAGTTTTGCATTCGGGATCTTCCTTTTGTCCCATGACTTTGGACCTTTTGCGCTTTCTCTTCATCTTGCTAGGCCTTGCTACTGAAACAGGAATGTAGGTCGTCAGCAAACAAGATGTTGGTTCCACTACACTGATGGACATTCCTGTTTTGGGGTTTCCTGAGAGTGCAGAGAGTCCCAAACCTGTAGGACTTTCATCTACTGTTGTAGAAGCACCTCTGTTTTGCAACGGTGATGATTTTTGAAATTCTACATGTTTCAACAGATTATGAGATTTGAGACCTGGATTTGCTTTCTGTCCTAAGGAAGACAAATGTGAACTATCTGATCCTGTGATTTTGGTTTTTGCAGCAAGATCTACTACTGAGTCCAAGGCACGCTGAGAGACTGACTGTAAGGGCTTTTCATTTAGGATGTTCACTGAGATGGATGGAGGATTGAGTGAAATGGATGATGTCTGGCCATCAGGAAGAACCATTTGCTGGATATATGGAAATGCAGCCAGACTGTTCTTTGAACCAAGCATAACTTGAACTGTATGAAACTTGTTTCTGGAAGTAAGATTGCTCTTTGTTACACTACCTATATGAGGTGTATTTTGTGGCAATGTTTGTGAAGGCTGCAGAATGTTGTGCACGGAGGAGGTGCTAGTTGTCACAGGTACAATTACCACTTCTGAGACTGCAGATTTAGATGCATTACTGGTTGCCATGGCTACATCAGAATCAGTTATTCCTTTTAAAAAGGTCGTCTTTGAGATAACAGAGCCGGCTACATTTTTTGAAATATTGCTGGATGTTACTGTTACAACAGAAGAAACCATTCCCTTGGCATTTTCCTTGATCTTTGTTGAAATCAATGATGATGACTTAGAAGCTTTTGTTATTTTAACTTGTGATGCCAAAGTCGTCATAGTTCCAAGGGATTTCTTTTCAGAAAATGAGTTTATCTTTGGAGCACCAACAATACAATGGCGTTTGTCAGTAAAAGTACCAGGAATGGCTACGCTTGGCTGCCCAAGCAACCGTGACAATGTCGGACTTGATGCAGCACTTGCACTTGAATGGACTGTGGTGGTCATTGGAGATTTGTAGATGACAGTGTCAATAGTTGATGTGGCAATGCTGGTTGTAACTGCTGTAATTGGAGCAAATAAAGTAGAACTACATGTGCCATCCTTATCAGGTAAGTAATGTATTTGTTGCTTAGACTCTGTACTCTGTAGATATAAAATTAGATAAATGTGAGTTGATTAATTTTTTAAAAATTACATCAACATTACTCTTTACTAGGATTTAAGGAAAATAGACCATTTGCAATCATAAATTGAACACCAGGAATTCTTTCAATCATACATATAGTATTTACTGATAGTGCTGGTAATTTTAAAAGACCAAATGTTATTAGCAGGCAATGTTAGTTTGATAATTTAAAACAATAATTAATTAAGCTTCATATAGCACTAATTCCATTGAATTTTAAACCACATTTTTGACGATACTGACTGATTTAAAAGGACCATAGACAAAGTACATATTTTAAAATCTAGCTATACAAGAACTGATTTAACAGATTTACTATCACACTATTAATATTTAAAATCTACAAAACAAATTACGTTAAAGATGCAAAATATTTTCTACACTAAAACAGCTAAATGTTAGATATGTTATTAGTGATGGCAAAAGTTCATTGTATACTATGGTTATAACTTAAATCCTAATTCATTCAAATTATAGTACATTAATAATGAAAAGTTAAAATTAGTTTTTGATTTCAAATGTTGGTTTGATTAATTCTTTCTTCACAATATATGCTGGACAGCACCAAAAATTTTCTAGAAAAATATCTGTTTCAAATGCTTATTTCAAACTATTTGGGATTATTACTTTGAAATTTATTACTTAGTCAAAATAACTAATAAAGAAACTATTTGACCAACTTACTTCCAGATTTGACTGAAATTCTTCTTCACATGATTTTAAGCATTTTTCCCTTTGATTTAGACAATAAGTCCTCTACATTCATGATTTAAGTATTTGCAATCATGATTTATTTAATGCAGGGGTCTCAGATGCATGTGGCCTGCCAAGCATTATCCTGTGGCTTGCAAAGCAATCAACTTTATTTTTTTAACAAAGTAAGAGACAGTATGGGATGAAGGCATTATGAACAATCACAAAACATAGCATTGGCTCACTTCAGTAACTTTAGGACTGTAAATTGAGCAAGGCCATTTGGCACCAGTAGCTATAAGTAGACCTGATTCAACTTTATAATGAAGGAATAGTTATGTGAGGCTGATAAATCATCCTGAAGGGACATAATTCTAATTTATTTTTTCTCTGCCAGTTGTCACAAACTGATATAGGATTTAGTGTGAAGATTTATTATTATACTCTTCATCTTGATAGTGTCTTCAACACTCAAATCTACATCTAAGAAAATAAAGCTCGTGGAAGAATAACAAAATTTTCTAAGCAGGAAAATATGTACTTTGTCACAGAGATCAAAGGTAAAATTCAATGTTTAATTTGCCTTCAAACAATAGCTGAGCTATAAGAATATAATGCTTGTTGCCACTATAAAATAATTCACGGTGAGATGTATGATGAAATCACCATGAAAAAAAAAGAGTTCTGAAACTGTAAACAACATTTTCCAAGCAAATTTCTTTTCAAACATTAAGAAGTGGAGAAGTGGTAAAAGTTAGTTTCTTATTAAGTGAAGAGATTGTTAAAACATCAAAGCCCTTTACACAAGACGTTTTTGTTAAAGAGTGTCTTGTTAAAGCAAGTGAAATTTTATGTCCTGACATAAAGAACCTGTTTGAAGGCATAAACTTGTCCACTAATACTGTTGCAAGCAGAATTACTGAACTTGCGAGTGATGTGAAGCAACAATTGATTCAAAAATTGAACGAATTTGAATTAATTTCAATAGCACTTGATGAAAATACAAATGTTTCTGATACTGCCAATATGCTGTTTTTAACAAAGGTGTGGATGTCAATTTAAACAGAACTGAAAAGTTGCTTTTGACTTAGTACCAATGAAAGATACCACAATGGGATGCAACATATTTCAAGGACTAGAAGAGTGCATATAAAATGCTGTACTACCTTGGAGCAAATTATTATCTGTGGCTATGGATGTGCACAATTGAATAGCCTCGCTACCCACAAAATTATGAGAGGGAATGTGGCCCATTTGTCAACATTAAAATCTTTGGGAAACCAATTGAAGCCACAAATTTAAAAGAATATGCCAAAATCATTTCTGACTTGTGAAAGCAATTCAATAACCAATTTAAAGATTTTGATGCACTTGAGCCACAGTTCCAACTTTTTTCAATCCATTTTGCTGTGGACATCAACACAGTTTTTGTGGACATACAAATGGAGCTTCAGAGTGACCCATTTTGAAACAGAAACATATGGACATTGGGATTCCAGAGTTCTACAAGTTTCTGTCAGATTCAAACAGATTCCCCAAGTTGCTCTCTGAAGCTACAAAGATCATGGCTTTGTTTGGTAGCACTTACATATGTTAGCAGTTTTTCTCATCTGTAATGAGGAATAACACAGAGTTAAGTCAAGACTCGCTGATGAGCATTTGGCAGCAACCTTGAGATTGGCATCATCTCACGATATAAAGTCAAACATTGATATGCTGTTTGAGGCAAAATGCTGCCAACTAAGTAGCCAAAAAAATGGAATGAAATTGAATTTATTTTTGCATCAATTTGCAGGTACTGATTATTGCTAATTTTTCATTTTTGTTATGTATATGATGAAAACAATTACTATATTTTTAGTATAAACATATATAGTTATATACCGTATCTGTTTTTAAATTCATTTAATTATTACTAGATGCAAAACAAACATTTGCTGTTCATTAACACCCAATTCAGGCTAAAAATGTTTATGTATGTTTACCTGAGCTGTACCAGAGATGCCAGCAGAAGCAGGTTTGTTGACAGATGTACCAAGAGATGAAAGCAAGGAAGACTTTGACAATTCTGAGCTGCTTGAAGCAGAAGTTGAACATGTATTCACAGGTAGCACTGAACTATCTTTCATCATATGTGCCTGAATGCCACTGAAAGATTTACCAATGGGTGAAGTAAATTTTGTCTCACAACTAGATGTTGCACTGACTGAGGATGGTGTGCTAACTGAAGGGAAAGCTTCCATTGTTGGAAGCCTAATGCAGGCACTAGGAACAAAAGGAGCAGAAACCAAGTAAGGCAAGGTCATTGGAAAGGCCAGTTGTTGCTGGGTCCCAGGCTGTGTGATCCATGCTGCAGTTGGAAACAAACCACCCTGGCGAAGTTCTACTAATGGCAGAAACTGAGGAATACTGATGTGAGATGGTACTTTTTCTCCAACATCGGGATGACAGTTGTCCATCTGTATCATAGTTGGTATGTTATGGGTAAAACACTCGGGATTTGATGTTGATGTGTTACTAAAGCCATTTCCATTATTTGTAGGATTTAACTTGGCTCTTGTACCTTCATCTAATTCATTATTATTTCGATAGTTGTGTGCAAATGAATTGCTCTGGGAATTGACATCTTTGTTTTGCCTGCTTTTCTCCTCTAACTGTTGTGGTTGTACAAAGGAACTGGACTGTGGTAGACGTTTATCAGGTGCAGAGTGAAAATGTACCCCTGTCACAGGAATTTGTGATAAATCTGACAGTGGGACTTGTGTCTGTGATAATGGACTTGTCTCATATTCATCTTTTTTTGCAGGTGGCACACTTCCAGAAATGCTAAAAAATACAAATTAAAAGACATTTATCATAACTAATGTACATGAGCAATATAAAATCATGTTCTGAATAAACAATTAAATTATATGTTAACAGTTGTGTGGCTCCTTAAACACAAGTATTACTTAGCTACTGATTACTATTACAAACCAGTTGTTTTTCTCTGATTTCCATTTCATGTATACATGTAACTATTCAATCCACTAAATCAACCTTGAGTTTTGTTTTTTGTTTTTGTTTTTTAATTTCCAACCTCTACAAATCATGAGATTTATTTGCATCAATCTTTTGCTTGGCAAAACACACACATTATACCAAAAGTTCATATTCAATATAATTAATACAAATAAATATGATTTGACCTGCTTTCAGTAGAATTTTGCTGCTCTGCATGTGATTCATCAAGAAATGTAATCAAGCACTGGGCCAAATCTGGTTCCCTGCCTAACAGGATCTGTATGTACCGTTTTGTCTAAAACAGAAAAAAAGTATATTTTATTTCACAGTACAGCAAAGTCTACGCTTAATTAAAAAAATATTAATCTGTCTCCTTTAGTACTTGCTAGCATATTTTGCTTTTTTACTTATTTTCTTATCCTCTGTCATCTAAACAGCCACAGTTCAAAAGGTGTCTTGATTTATTCGGTTGTATTTTTGGCTTGTTTAGTGCTGTAGAATTGCACTGTATAAGCATCACCAATCATTTTAAGCATGCTATTGCTAAAATTTTATGTTTCTTTTAAATTAGATTTTATTCAAGTTTGGATCAATTTCACCTTCAGAGTCCCAAGAAACAATGATATCACCCAACTACCTATTTCACCAAAATCCTTTTCGCTGTCACAATTTCACTGACTTGAAGTCAAGTCATATCAATTTTAAATATCTGCTTCAACTAACATGAACATCTTTATATTTGATTCTAATAAATTTACTAAGTGCTAGGATTAATCAAGTTAATAAAATAATAAACTACAACCTATAATATTATCATATTACTATTATTACTGAACACTAAACTATATCATTTCACATATTACTGAATCACTTTCAGCAGCTTTAGAAGAATAAACCCATTACCCAAGGACAGTAAACTACAAACTATAACATTACTATATCATTATCACTATTGGAAAATAAACTATAATGTTCATTACATTACTGCATCTTACAAAAAACTATATATTGTTTCACACATTATTGCATCACTTGTATCTTGCTAGAACTATCTCAATATCTTACTCTGAAGTTCAGACATAACAACATCACAATCTTATTCATATCTGGAAAACTGTCATAAATCTATTTCTTTTAACCTAAGTGTAAGACCACTGAAAACATGACAATGCTTTCCTACTATGAACTAGTGTGGAAACACCTTCATCAAAAGTTTTGGGTAGCTATATACAACAATCTTGGGATCTATATCTATATGTTTGTAAAACTCATCAACTTCAAAATCAAATGTATGATTATATTATATTTACTACATTTACATTACATTACTAGATTTATTACATATATCAATATTACTTTATCTAAGTAACTTAATCTGACAAATTAATAAAAAAGTAATTGTTCAAAATGCTTGCAATTAATAGCTACTAACATACCCTGTTGACACACTCTTGGTACTGGGGATTAAAGTCACACAAAATAGTGATCATTGTACGAAACACTTCAGGTGTATCCAAATATTTAACTTTGATCAGATTCAGCAAACCCATAAAAGGAATGATGTTCATAGAAGCTAGGTTGTCCATTTCACCTGAAAATCATACATTATAACATATGCATTCATTTAATCTATACAAACATTTTCAAGAGCTATTTTTTATTGACAGATTTGATCCTAAAGTAGTCAGATAGAAAAATAAATTAATTACTTAGCTGAACAATGTCACCAAAGAAAAATTCACAAATTGAATAAGCTCTTATAAATCTGCCAATCATAACTACAAAAGTGATCATAGTCTACTGCCATACATGCAAGGCAGAGATGTTTCATGCTTTAGATGAGTCTAATCTTCACATTTGCTGCAAAGTTCCACCTGCTTGTGAACTTCTAAGTAGGAAGTAGGCTTGAACTCACCTTGAATATGAAAGACTGATAGGTCAAGAAAGACTAGATCTGGAGTTGATCTTAGGCAGTATTATGAGTTTGAGGTTTTAATTTCTGTACTGAGGTGATAGGCCATGAAAAGAATGTTCATTATATTAAAAACCTATCTCTCACAACCCACCTTGGCATTGTTTAAATTTTGAATTACCATGCAGCTAATTCACTAGTCATGATCTGTCAATACATGGAATGGTACTAACTGAACAGATGAAAGAACACCAGTTGTGGCTGCACTCAATGAAACCCAACTACAGATTCAATGACCAGGCAAAGGGAATAAAAATGAATTATTCTATACTCTTTAGAAACAGTACATCTGCATCAGCAGCAGACATAATGATATATACTGTGTTCTCTAGGGAAGAAAAGGCCTTATTCAAACCACCTCAGTTATCTCCAGATACATTCACATATTGCACAGCCTTGCTGATTAAAGTGAGTAAGAAATGGTAATACTTAAAACTGCCATCATCCCTTGTGATTTTCCACAGAAATGATTACTTTAGTATATGTAATCAGCAGAGCATCACTTAAAATAATGATGCCTGATAATAATCTGGTACTATTCATTAATTATAGTTTCACATTGTAATTAATTACCCTTAAGCCCACTGTATTGTTCTCTGTTGCTAAATAACACAGTTTTAATAATATTAATTATTTGTGAAGTAGGAGCTTTTATGTAGCTTTTTAATTTGTATTTCAGAAGTGAATCTCAGTTTGTATTATCATGTTTGGAAAAATGAAAGTTAAATACTCTGTATGGAAATCTTTTATATATGTATACTAAATAAGAGAAGTGACTATTGGACATCAGAACTCTGTGACTCTAAGTGACCTCAAGGACACTGACTGACTGATACTTGAGACTCCATGATTCTTAAATGCCATGACTCTAATGAAATTTTGAGGCACCAGCTTACAACCAGTATCCAAGTGAACTGTAAATGAGCTGAGCTGTAACAGACTCCTACTTAGCGCCAGCCACTCAACAGTCCTATATGATGCATCTATACCAGCAAGCTTCAAAAATCACAAAAGTCAGATAAGTAAGGCATGAGTCAGCAACCAAAGAACTCTGAGTCACACAACAAATAGTTAATTACCTTATGATTATTATTTCTTTCTTTAACAGACACACCTTTTATTTAGTTTTACCATGTGTTTCAAGCCATTAATGGAACACCATTAAAATTATATCCTTAAAACAATACATGATCATGTCATTCTCTCTATAATTATGTGTATGTTTCACATAGTTTGGGCATTTCAGACCATATGTCAGATAACTTATGCAAATGACCTATATCACAATTTTATCTTAGAAGATAAATATATGGCCATGTCATTAATACTGTAAACTGGTTCCACAGTATGTTACTCTAGCAACATCCCTTGATATTACATCCTGTAAATGGCACTTAGGTAATTTTGATTATAACTCCAAAGATTGCCAAAACATGACATTAAGACTGGCAACATTTATTTATGATGGCGGATCTATTCAATTCAACCTTCAAAGAGGCTTAGGACGAAACTAAATTTAGATTTATCTACAAACATGATTGACATGCATTCACTGTTGCATCATGCATTATTAATAGCATCAAAAACATTCTCTTGGCACAATAACATGCACTCAGAGCAGAAGCAAGCTGATGATTGTTTGCTGAATGATTGTTGAAATGTTCTCCAACATCATGGGGAGGGAATTGCTGCACTTACAAGGTATTCTTGAGATTTGTCAAAAAAACTGCATTGACCCAAAATGCCAATCTTGGTATAAATACATAAACAGTCACTACAACACTAAAATTTATGAATTACTGTAGTAACTTAAAAAAGATAATCATCTGCTTGCAAGTTTCCTTTTTGGTAATATTCCATCTACAGTTCTCTTTTGTGTGCTAAACAAATAAAAATTCCCAATGATTTCAACTTTCCATATTAAATATAAATTGTCTAGAAATATATACAGTTCAAAATCTATTTTAAAAAATTGAAACAGATAATTAAGCTTTTAAGGTAACTATGCAAAATAATATATTATGATTCTAGAAGATAAATAGATGCTGTTTTGATTTTGGTTTGTTTCACTTCATTCTTAAGGGTTTTGTTTTTAATCTTCTATTTTTGTTGAATTTGATTTTGTTTGTTTTTAGTGTGTAGGTAGTTTTATAAATTCAAACGATCTTAGGATACCATGAGTGTTTTAATTATGGCTTTAAAATTTATGAAGTTTTCATATAAAAATCAAACCAGTTTCTCCACAATTCAGAAATACAAATGAAAAATTATTTTTAAATCATTCTGATAAATTAAACAATAGTACTGAAGTATAACTTAGTACTTATAATAATTATTGTAAACTAAATTCTAGAATAGAAATGGTGTTATAAAAATAAAAGGGACCAGCTTTGTATTTTTTAAGAGTTGCTTTCCTCATTACTTTCTTAATTTTACTAACAAAATATACTCTAACTTGTAAGTATGATAGCAAACCAAATAATAAGTTAATAGTCCTAAATATATTAATTTATAATATTATCAAATAAATTGTGAAACATTAAAAGTTGTTTATATAAATATTTGTAAAGATCAGCATTGTATCTTTTATTTTAAAGTTACTTTCCCTCAATATTTTATAAATGTAATATACAACTTATAAGTTTACCCTTTTCAGGTGCTTCTTCTCAATGACTATAGGTGTCAAGTAACCAAAAACAAATAAATATAAATTATAACGGTTAATGAATATTTTATAAATTCTTATATCCTGGGAAAATGTTTGTATTAGAAATGTTTAGTATAAAGTTTAACAATGAACAATAGATTATGACTGACAGTGATACAAACTGAAACATATCTTACTCTGAAGAAATAAGTGCTTTAGATCTACTCCGCAGCTGACGGTTTCTAACCCAATCTAGGTTAAGCGGTTTAAACTGGGAATTACAGTTACATCACTTATACAATAAATTAAGTAGAAGCTCAATGTCGTAATAAATGCTTTAAAGTGGGTTTTTTAATTAATTAAAATATAATTAGTTTATGCAATAAAATTTAAACTGCTCACCTTATCGCATCAGTCAAAACGACTAAGTCTAAGGTAACGGTTTGCCCTGGCAGGTAGTCATTAACTAATAAATGGTACGTCTGCTATCTTCGCAGATATTATTAAAATTTCTAACTTATGTTTTCTAAGTAACTGCATTTGGTGCCGTGCTCGAATTACCATGTTAAATGCTACAAACAACTAAAATTGTCTCAACAAAACAAACAAGCATAACAGGCACTTTGCCGACTAACATATCTCCTTGGAGACGTCTGCTAAGATAAGGGAGAGCACACATCCAAAGTGAAAAGATGCTACTGATGACTAAAAATAGATGATCGAAAGAGATATAGAATTTAAATGCGTAAAAAATATAAGCTAATGAAATGTCTTTTAGTTTTAATGGGCATGGCCGAAATAAGCAGTCCTATTGGAAGAATGGAAAATGAATCGATTCTTCTAAGTGGGCTATAACTGTACTGGCGAAGGGACAGTAAAAAAATAAAATAGTTGTCGAAATTATTTCATCAAATAAACAGCTGACTATGCAGCATAAATATAACTTTTTAAAGACAGTTTTTCCCACAATCCGACTGCGTTAAACCAGTCTGAACCCTATGCTCAATATATATGCAATGCTTGCAAAATTGCCTCCTTTCTCTCCACAATTTCCAATAAATTAAAATAATCATGCGTATACAGAATCGAGGAATCTAGGTCAACTCGTGTTGGAATGGGGGGAGGGCTAAATCACACAAAAGCGTTTTGCTTAATCTAACGTCATATAGTTGATGCACATTTACATAGTAAAAACAACTGTAAATGTATTACTGCAGTACTGTAGTACCTTTTACTCAAAATGGTATTTGCAAGAACTAGAGCTCTGTGCTTCAATTTTTCGTTTAAATATTTCAATAATTTCATCTTTTCTAAATGTTTCGGCAAAGTTTATGTAGGCAGCAAGTTTTAAAATTATGTTTACTTTTATAGTTAGGCTAAACTAAAAATCGAAGTTCTCGCTGTCTGACGTCACAATTAACGTGTTCGAATGTGCCGCATTGTAATATAATTATTGTTAGATGAACGAATTTTAAATGTAGTTTTCGTGTATTGTGCGCATTCACTTCACTTGCACCCACAGACAAAACACGATCGCAAATCTATATGCTTAATCTCATGTCAGAAAGTTTGATGGGCTCGCCCCCAGTCACATTCAAGCACCTAGACATGTAAACAGTAGAATAAACAGATTGTGTTGTGGAAGACCTGATGGCATTTCGTATTGAGTAAAAGATGAATTGAGATCTCAGGCTGCTTGGAAGTGTTAAAGCAAAGACAAAACAATATTAACAATTGACACAATAGGCATTCAACCATCTAGCACAAATTATATGGCCCAGTGTTGGACCAATGTTGTACTTGTTAGTTGGTCCAATTTTGGTAACTAATATTGGGCCAACTATATCTAATGCAAATTGGTTTAGCTTTGGTCCAGCCACATGTACATTTACTAACACATCCAATACTAATCACAAGTGAAAAACTGTTTTACAATGTTGGCCCACCTCTGTGATTCAATATGCACACATTAGCCAACCTCTGTGTGTGTGTGTGTGTGTGTGTGTGTGTAAACCACTTCCAGCATTAGGCAAACCATGCTTTAAAAACAGCATTGGTGGACCTCAGTATATATATATATATATATATATATATATATATATAACTTTCAAAACCACACTCGAATTTCAATGAAAACTCACAGGAAAAACTTTAAATATGAAATATAGTGATTTATGTCATGAGGTTTTATTTATCTGAATGAACAATCCAAAACTTAAACAGACCACAGTTTGGTCTGCATAATGTTGTGGGTCAACATAAAACTTTAAGCCTCTTCAGTCTGCTGAAGTCTGTGGGTAGGGTTATATATATGAGTCTAAGTACACTGAGAAGTTTAGTCATCTCACATATGTTCCAGTCTGTTACATACCCTTTCCAATAGCTGAAGTAAACAAGTAGCACACAGATGCAAATGGATAAAAATAATTTTCAGTTGGTCATGTTTACTTGAACAGTGCTTGTAGATCATTCTAGAACAAAGGAATGTGTTATATACAGATAGAGCTGGAAAACTAATTATATGATTAGTTATTATATATATATATATAAATTATGATCATTTAATTAAGATGGAATGACCATAACAGAAGATAGTCAGATGTAGATACGTTTGAACAGATACCATTCTGTATACATTATAGTTATCCTTATTCCAGCAACATGTTTACTATTAAGTTCGACGGCAATGCTGGATACATACCAACTTGATCCAATAGAGTACAGTAGTCACTGCAGTCTGAAGCGGGAACATTACAAAACATCAAAAGCATCACAAGGCTTGCTCTTCTCTGCAAAAGTCAAATCTGGGCAGTGCTAAGTTTCAAGCATATTTTATCTCTAAAACTACTTTCTTTCTTACAGAAATTTTCAACTTATAAATCCTGCAACACTATTCATTAGCCCGACACACACACATATAAGAAATATAGCATCAATCAAAATTCACAAGTATGATGTATAACATAATCAAATTAGTGAACATAAAAATAATGGTTCAATTACACAAAGCATTCACCAGTTGAAATCATAGATCAATAACAAAATGTACGAAATATTTCTAAGTCCATTCTTTCTTTATCAGTCAGTTAACTTACCATAAGCTAAAGATTGCCTTTATAATCAAACTTAACTTAGTTTCGTCGAAATTAAAGTGATTAGAATATAGAACTAACTTCAACAAGGTAACTTTTGGTCTATCCCCATTGGATGAAATTGCTATGAACAGATGTGAGACTATTAGTTAGATAAACTACTCATCCACTTTGAACTGGTTGGGATTACAGGAGCAAGTTCTAGCATATTCTTTACCTGATTTGCTATTTTAACTCTGGTACTTACAAAAATATCATCATGCACAGTACCTGAAGGTCATGTCATGTTGACATTTAACAAATTATATAACAATTAAGAAATAGGGACAGGCAAATTTACTCCACCAGAGTGTCTGATCGACACTATTAATCAGGAATCGACATCAGATACCAGTCATCACACGAGGCCCCTAAGTCCAAAGGACAAACATTAAAAATACACTGCTAGATTTAAATATTATATTTTTACCTTCCCCTTTAGACTTGTGGTTTAACGTTCCCAAAATTGAGAATGTATGTTCATTGAAAAATAACATTTTTATTTACAGAAAACAATAAATCAATAACGAATCTTGTTTACTGTCAAAATATTTACATAGCTTCGTGAAAATCATAACCCACACAAGCATAGAAAAACTCATCGTCGAGTGACTCAAGAAATGTAATTTCAAATAGTAGATAAATTAAAAATCAATAAGAATAAATTCAAGCGAAATTTTTTTCTAAAGCTCATTTGTTTACCAAATGATGTGCAGATTCACAACATATTAAAAATGTATAAGTTTAGTCAATTTTTCTATTTTAAACGAATTGAGATTCAAAGGAAAGACATAAAATGAAATAGGCCTACAAATAAAGCTGGTTATCCTTCAGAAGGAGTCCATATATGGGTTCACTGTGTGTGAACCATAAACAATCACAAAAAAAGAGTGCGGATTGACGAAGACACAAACACACTTGCATTATAAAGACCTGTAGGGTCCTAAATATGTCCTCCTTCGAAGAATATGGGTGGAGTTTAGAAAGTCTCAAATTCATGTGGAACAAGAGGAGGCGCACAACACCTCCAAGAAACACATAACCTCACAATAACACGCAGCACTTCTTTCCCCAAAATTAAATGAGTGCAGGGCCTCCTTGGCAAAATAAATCTATAATTAATATAGGACCTCCTCTGCAAAATAAACCAAATAAATAGATAATTAATCGATATAGGACCTCCTTGGCAAAATAAACCAAATAAATTGATAATCGATATAGGACCTCCTCGGCAAAATAAACAAATAAATTGATAATCGATATAGGACCTCCTTGGCAAAATAAACCAAATAAATTGATAATCGACATAGGACCTCCTCGGCAAAATAAACAAATAAATTGATAATCGATATAGGACCTCCTCGGCAAAATAAATAGATAATTAATCGATATAGGACCTCCTCGGCAAAATAAACCAAATAAATCGATAATTAATTGATATAGGACCTCCTCGGCAAAATTAATCAAATAAATTGATAATCGATATAGGATCTCCTTGGCAAAATAAATCAATTCGGCTCCTGGAATCAAGCGGAATTCAGGTTCTAGCTCCAACACCGATGCTGTTAGCAAACATAGCCTTTTACCAAGGATACACGCAAACTGGGGGTTCAATCATAAATGAATCTTTGGCAGGAGACCAGAGCTTTTTTAATCAAGATTTGCTACCCTGAAAGCTTCTCGTTGACCTAACAGGAAGTGGTCAGTTTGTTGGGTTCTCGGATTTGATAACATGTCTGCCCTAAAAGAATTCGGGGCTTGAGAGCGTAGCAAAGCACAATCAAATGGCGGCCATTTTGGGGGTGCTCAATAAACTTTGAAAACAAAACGAAACTTTCAAAACAACTTTAATAATAGTATATAAAATATGAACGTTTATGAAAATGAAAATGTACAACACCTAATATGAAAATGACATAATTTTAATTCTGATCAGGAGAGTGGCATCCATTAAGGTAGTCTACACTGATGGGATGATGTTTCGACTTGCATTATTGAGGTTAGAAGGTGAACACATAAGATCACACACACACACACACACATTTATTTTTGTTTTTTTAAAAAAAACATTTCTTGTGGATAAACAACTTTTCCTGGCAACCTTTACGAAAAATATATTAGGGAATGTTTTTACTTAAAGAGCCATTGTTTTGAAATGTTGTAAATAGATTAACTAGCATACAATGTGTAAAATGTGTAGATGTTTTAAGTAGAAATTAAATAGTATGTAAATATAGCTTTCGTCATCAGTTCTTAAAATATGTACTGGTCTCAAAGGTAATCGATGTCTAAATAAAAGACCTGCATATTATCTATTTTTTATAAAGTCTACTACTTTTTTAAAGACCTATTTCTATTTATGTACACTTTCAGGCTTGCGCATTCTAACTATTACATATGAACATGTAGATGGAAATTAGAGAGTTTATTCTCATTTACTGCATTATCAGAGATAATATGCCTATATTAGTTATGCTTTGATTGAGTCGTAGAGGTTTTCTTTTTACAAGTTTATTTGTATTATTTCCTCTCTATTTAATTGTGCGCGTATAAACATGCTTTTAATTCATAAAAATCTTAATTTATATTGGGCTAAACGAGATAATAATAAGCTCAGTAACTGAAGAATTTAAAAAGGAAAATCACAACAGTAAACAATTATATATGTCCTAGAAGCATAATGAGACAACTACATAAAACTAATAAACCAGCAACAGCAAAAGTTGAGAAACTGTTGATAAGAGATACTCAAAGCAATACAATCCACTGGTTACATCTCAAAAGTATTAAAGTCTATATACTGAAGTAACTAAGTACAAGATATTAGTTTTTATATATTAAAGCCTTAATATATAAATATTTTTTTATTTTTAAAAAATATTTATTATTTTGCTTTGAAATGATATAGTTGTTGACTGAAAACTCTCCAGTTCGTCTTATTAAATTACCCACAACAGTCTCTTTTCCGGTTAGATGCGCAGCGTGACATTGTAAGGTAGGAACGTCTGCTACAGATATTTTGAAAAGCAGTAAGTTTGTGGAGAAAACATTTTTAGCTTTATTATGCTGTTGATCATTTCGATTATATACTTGCATCTTGAGTCTGTCTGTAATTTTTCGCTCCTCATGAAACGCAGAGGAATACTGTTTGCCGGTTTAGCATAATGGTTAGGTTTGTGTTGACGTGGCTTTCGAGTCTCGGCGTGGTTATATAACTTTATAAGAATTAAGATTAAGGAAGAGAAGCGAAGTAAAAATATAATAATAAATGATTTTCTTTTGTTTTGCCTCTTTTGTTGAAAATAAATAGTAATGACCATTCAAATTTTCAATGTTTATTAGTAATTTTAGCTATAGTACTAAATTAGTAGTACATAAATATTACTTGTATTCTAAGTTTTCGAATAGAAAGATTTATAGGCCTATGCGTTGATCAATGTCAGCATATTTTATGCAGATTATATAATTTTTTGAATGTTTGTTTTCATAGTAATAAATGGTTTGTATCAACGGAGCACTTTGCAGGAGGGATATACATATTACGAAACGTTTTATTAACCAGCTGTCGTACTCAGCAGTAGAGTTGTGTTAACTAATCAGAAATCAGTTCAGCCTGATCCTCTGATTCTTCATCTGTTTATTGTTGTATGTATTTGATGACACCTGCATAAAGGAGAACAACAGGCACCCAGTTGCTGCCAACTACCGTTTATATTCAGTACTATTAGGCTGGTGAGCATAATTATAAAGCATCAGAACAGTTGGATGCTTTTTTTTTTTTTTTTTAAAGAAAGAAACTTTAAAAATAAATAGTAACTCAATGCAGAAATATAATATACTACTTCAACAAACCCTGCTTTAATGGGCACTTGGTAAAGAATTATTGTTGATCAGCTGACTGCTAAAGTGCTATTGTTGACTCTCAAAGCAAGCAGGCCAGTTAGCATCTGTCTATTGAAATTTATAAAGATTTTAAATAAATAAACATTTTAAAAGTATTGTTAAAGAAACTCAATACAGCTTATAAATTATATGATAATTCAACTACCACTTCTTGAACCCTTTCATTCTTGGAACTGTTTTGCAAAAGTTGCTTTTTAAAGGTAACTATCTAACAAGTTTTGTTTCACCATTTACACAAAAATCTTTTTTTTTTTTTAAATAAAGTTTATATAAATGAGAGTATTTTTTTAAAAATCCTTTTCATTAGTTTATGTTACTTGGGTAATTAATGTATACGTCAAAAGTAGTAATCACTTTCTATTCAATTTCTATTCTAATTTTGCTCTTTATTCAAGTGCAGTAATAAAATTTATGTTAGCATTTTCTACCAGTTACAGCAGAAAAGAGTAACACTAATAATATATCTCTTCATGTCAGCTTTGCTAGCAGTATACATTTGGGTTCATCAATTTGATTATTTCCATTTGATTCAAAAAGTTGCTTAGACCCTTAAACATTGTTTATGACATGACCTTACTGAAACATGCACTCAGATATATTGTCATATCTGTTTGAACACGGTTGTCCACCCTTTCTATATTTCCATCCTCACAGAGCTTCCATCACTACTTATAATGTGTTTATGTGTACATACAGAGTTTAAATAAGAGTCATTATTATATTGTTTAAATTTGAGGCCACAATATCACAATCAAAATCTTGTACTGAAAACTAGGAAAACTACCATAATTCTGACACAAACTTTCTAGATGCACTGAGCATGGCCATTTTTATATGCACATTACAATTTACATGTACAGTATTTCATCAACATTTGATAATAACAGCCAATTTTTTATTAATTGTTTCTTTTTCATGCTTGTAAAATAACCAATGACTACACTCTTTTCCCTTGAGACTGGTATGGTTAATGATTTTATTGAATGGTCTAGGATAGCATTGCTGTGGGTGTAGGGTGAACTGCGTGCATTGGAATTTTAAACCATGACATGTTAAATAAACTTTTTGTATTTCTAAATTGCATGTTGCAAAAGAATTTCTGATGCGTAAGTCAATTTAAGTACCAGTTTATTTGAGAGATTTCTGTATAATGAATTAATATTCATTTAATTTGAGCATGCATATTACTTAATATTAGTAATAGTCCATTTGCTCAACTTTTTCTTTTTTTTGTTATGATAGCAAATGAATGATTTTAAATATTTGAGGAAGTGTGTAATTTATTTCCTAGATGAAGTTGTGGTTAGCAGCTCTTTTGTTGGCCTTCTCATGCTACATGCCCAATGGAGCTGAAGAAGAGTCTGAAGCCAGATTATTATTGGCAAAGAACATCTTAAACCAATATTTAGTTGAAGGCAAAGATTTAACAGTGGAATATCGCATCTACAATGTTGGTGGCAGGTATATCTTTAATCTATTTTTTACATTTAAAAAAATTATATAGATAAGGTTTATGTTTTATTTATAAATACTGGTCTGTTATATTTAGATGGTAAGTCAATTGATGTATTTATTCTGTACAAGTTTTACAAGAACATAATTTTTTAATGACTGACTGACAAATTTTTTAATTTAGAAAAACAGTTGAATTATTATTTAGGAAATGTTGATTCAATATAAAGATAAAATTACATATTGCATGGTTTAAGGATTGTAAAGCTAAATATCTTTCACTGAGTTGTAATATAAATAAACAGGTATGTTCATATTATCATGAATTAGTTTTATTGTTCCAATTGTGTAAGCCTTAGTTTTAAACGATTTCTTGTATCCTGCTTTCTGAAATGATAACCTCCTGTAATTGAATGGAAGGTCACTTATAACACTTTTCATGTATAACTTTATTTCAGTTCTGCTTTAGATGTACAGTTAAAAGATGCCAGCTTCCCAGAATCAGACTTTGATGTTGTGAGAGGAAATCTTCAGGTTGTTTGGGAACGAATTGCCCCGTATCCTTTTGTGAATTAACTGCATTCTTATAGTTAATGGGATATATTATATTGCAACTTGATTAATGACATTTATTATTTATTTTTTAAATACATGTTAATAATTATGTTAATTGCAGTCAGACACTGACAGTTTAATTTATTCCTTCATTAGATGTATGCAAGCAGATGTATTCTCTTCAAAAAATTTTTAAGAGCCCTTGCTTAAGTGTGAATATGTGTGCCTACACATTCTTTATAATTGAATATCTTTTCAGATATGTTGAAGAGGT
The DNA here is from genome assembly GCA_028829895.1 of Sinotaia quadrata. Taxonomy (NCBI): domain Eukaryota; kingdom Metazoa; phylum Mollusca; class Gastropoda; order Architaenioglossa; family Viviparidae; genus Sinotaia; species Sinotaia quadrata. The sequence goes on along the minus strand of CM054177.1, from coordinate 45,031,689 downwards.
CTAAATGAATACACATCACACTCACTGACTCAGATATTGTACACAATACACTCACAATAAATTAGAGAACTGAGTAACAGTCTTATTATTTGGAGGAAAATTTTGAAAACTTTCCAAAGGTGTAATTAATAATTTTGTTAAAATATCCCCCCCCCCCCCTCCCCCCGCCTGCCTGCCCTAAAAATTCTATTAAAATCTTATGTAAACAGGTGTTACCATGTTGTAGTTTCTCATTTCATCAAACTTTGAAGTTGTTTATGACCTGAACATCCAAATATAAAATTATCAATTTAATTAATATGTTTAATTAATATTATGTGTGCAGGTTTTGAAAGTGAAATCAGTGAAAATGTAATTGCAGATATAGATAACTAAAGTAAAAATGGACATTAAAAGGGTTCTGAGATTGAATTTCACACTAATATTTATATCTGTTGAACATATTTCATAAAAATACATAAGTGCAGTTGGTCACTTGTACCCTTGATGCAGAATTATTTCACATCATCACATATGAGGAATTAGATTAGAGGATCATTCCTGAATTTATTTCCAGGTTTCATAGTCTTATACCACAACTTAAATTTTTGAAACACATCATTATTGTCATAATTATATTTAATCTCTAGATAATTGATTATGGAATATTATAAGTTTTACTTTTAAGTAAGTTTTCTATTTTCCTTTTTTGTTTTTTTAGTTTCTTCATCTGAGTACTTTTAAATGCTTATAAATTTTATGATTGTGAATTTTTATCAAGAACTAAATACAATTTTTGTTGTTGTAATTGTCCAGTTCCGGTTTGTCTGCTTTTACAAAACAATATATATATATTTAAATAACAACAAATTAGCATTAATAAGATAACTTAACTGTTGGAAATTATATTTTATTTACCCTTTTTTAAAAATCAATTTCCTTAAACAAAAAATATTATTTTCTTTGTGGAAATGAGATCCTTTTGTTTGTGTTCTTTTCATTTTTAACCTGTTTTCTTTTTCAATTACCCTAAATAAAAATATTATGTTTAAGAAAGGGCAGTCATATTGTTTTTGGTTTTTTTGATGTTTATCCTTGACTTTATTGGCAATTCTAATGTTACTCATGCTGTTATTTTGAGACCATTAAAGTCTGGATTTTTCAATTTTTCATCTGCTGAAATCAGCTACCAGACTTCTGAGGGCAAAACTGACAAACAGGTAAGTAATTAAGAATTGATCTGCCTCTAATATATATGAGTGATTTGCTTTTATTTATTAATGCTTTCACTATATGCAACCATGCACACACACAAACACATATATTTATAATAGAAACTTTTCAATAATCTTAATAAACTGTTGGACCTAGCTTATCATTTAGTCACAAACCATACAATCAGACTTGCAGAGGCAAACACTATCATCTTAACTCAGTCTAGTTATTCCCAAATCAGTAGAAAATCACACACACACACACAGAGAAAATAAAATGTAAGAACTTATATTTAGCCACACATGAGAGGAAAACTTTGTGTGTGTGTGCTGATTATATGATGGGAAGACTGGCCCTCATGCATCCTATGGCCATTATCATTTTCCCCTGCTTAATCTTAAAAGATTGCCCACCTTCAATTTATGTTGTTTTCATAGCCAAATAATGATAACACTTATTCTGCCATGCAGCTTATCCATTACCTTTTCACACACACACACACACCAAATAAAATCATAATCTTATGTTTTTTTTCTAATTTCTTCATTACCACTGCAAAGATACTTTCTGTTTTTTGATGACATATTGCAATTGCACAACTAAAAAATATGGCAGATACACATTTTAAATTGAAGTAAATGCAGTAACAATGTGAGTGTGATAAAGCTTGATTAGTAATAATAGATTTAGAATCTATATTCTAGAGTACACTTACTTTACCTATATAACATACATATATATATATATATATATATATATATATATATATAAATGAAATCTATGTTTTTTAGCATATATGCTTTCTATTGGTAAGTTGAAAATTCAATAATTACATTTCACAAATATGGAGAACAGATGTTCAGTGTCTTTTTGTTTATAATTTTGATATTTTTCACCTTTAAAACCTATAATTTCTCAAATAAAACAGAGCTATAGAAAAACTACCACTATAGAATCATATATTCACATCCTTTAGCCACTTGTTTGAAAAATTTATACTTTTATTTTTTAGTAATAAAGAAAAACTGATTCTTTTAGTTAACCTTGTCACTAGATTTTAAATGTTGATAATTTTATTACAAACAAGTATGATGAGAAACATTTCTGTTGTAGCAAATAGAGACTGTCTTAATTTCAACCTTATTACTGACAGTAGATTTTAGTGCTGATATTATGAACAAAAGTGATGAAAAATGTCTATAGCAATCAATAAATCTTAATTTCAAGTTTTTAGATTTTAAGAGTTATTTTGAACATTACTTTATACCTTTTCCTTCTCTTACAGAATCATTCAATTTTTTTCTTAGTGCAGTTATATTTGAATTGACATCTTTGTTACCAAAGACCAAGATTGCATTACAATTTGCATAGCAAAACGTGGTTGGGTAATCATATAGACAATAAATGTTTTTATTAAGAATTAATGTTATAATTCAAAGCCACTTGATCTTGTATTTAATTTACTTAATTTAGAATTAGTTCAGATAATCTTACCATTAAACTATGGCTTTTTTGCCCATGGAAATGGAGAGATTTAAAAGGTTAAAATATATTTTTATTTGTATTATCTAGATTGGGTACAGCAGTGCACCAGGTGAAGGTGGTATTGTGCCACTTAAGGAATTTGACAGGCGGTTTTCTCCTCATGTGGTACGACACTTTTTTGTCATATCTAAGTCATATTGGTTCCTTGTCATCCCTCCATATAGTGACCAAATCATCTGCATTTGAGCATAAATGATCATGAGTGGCAACCGAAAATAAAACCCAGTAACCATATGACAGCAATACAAGATGTGGCAACCAGAAATGGACACTCACAACCTGATGAATAATTTGTAAATGGTGGTGAAGATTTTTAAATTACTAACCAAGCTATTTTAAATCCTATGTGGGGAGCTGAATTTACCGTTTACCTTCCTCACTCATTGTATTTGTTAGAATGCATGTCTGAAATACAGTAGCCTGTTACTTTGCTGTTTATTTGAGACAGCATACATTAAAAAGAAGCGTAGACATGAAGAGCTCCTCGTGCAAAATATTTGGTTATGGAAAGTTTTTTGTGTATTTAAAAATGAAGATTTAATAATATATATATAAAACATTTACATGTATTTGAAAAATCTCAACTCTTTCTAAAACACAAAGCTCAGATAACAATAATTAGACGTGTGAAACTTCCTGGGTTTTGCCTCAGGCCAATTTCTCATTTTTTGTAATAGAAAAGAATTTTTTTTTTATAATTAAAAATCTTTAAATTTTGATTTTGCATCTAAAATTATTAGTTATTAATTAGTGCATGTCCACTGTGATGATTTTCATTGTTGCATTCCACTATTTCCAATTTGTTTTATTTTTTTCTCTCATTGTATTGTTCGTTAAGCTTTAGTACGAAGCATGGATTAATTTTGCTAAATAATATGCTTTTTTATTCATGTAGTTTGTTTTTTAATTTTCTATCACATTTTAAAATTAAATTTGATTGATTTCTTAGCTGGACTGGCTGGTATTTGCAATCATGACTCTGCCATCACTGGGTATCCCATTCCTACTTTGGTACAGTTCCAAAAGCAAGTACGACATCTCCAAAAGCAAGAAGGGAAACTGATGACTTTGTATGCTTGATAGAATTGTCTTTAATTGTGACATTTTTTCATTCAAAAATAAAGATGTACTTTTTATTTTATGGTGTTAGCTTAAAAGATGTGAATGCTGTCTGATATTTTTGTATACAAATATCTGAAATGATGTGCATGGTCCTTTCAGTTGAGAAGGGAAAAATCAGAAACAGTTCAGGTGTCTCCTGCTTGAAGCCCTGCTAATTATAAAACTGGTAAAATCAAAGCTTAGCTGCAAAAGCAACTCAGAAAACACATGGTTATTTTGTATCAAATTCAAGAAAACAAAATGTCAATCATTTGATTTGTCCATTTCACATTTTAAACAGATTATCAAAGTTTTGCTAATAAAAGTGGTAGACTCTTCTATTAGAATGGCTAGTTTTCTTTCAATTTTATTGATGTATTTTCAGACTGGATCACATTTCTTGTGCAACATGGTCAGTTGTAGCACTGAAACCATGAATACAACCCTTGTAGAATGCAGCATTTAGTTCTTGCAATTGCAACCAATTACAATAGTCATGGGTATGGTTTATCACTTTTGCAATTTAACATTATAAATAAATAAATAAAAAAGTCTAAATATTTTGCAGGTAGCCTGTAATTCATATTTATTTAAGTGGTCTGCAATAATTTCAGTTTGCTGTTTTCTTGCATTGTGCAAAGATTGTTTACAGCACTGATACGTAATTGTGTCGAAGCAAAACAAAATTCTGTCTCAAGAATATTGCACAGACATTATGCTGCCATTAACAGTAACTGAAAAAACTCCATGTTTTGAAAATGCTCGCACCTGGTGATGTAAATGGGCCTAGATTTGTCTTGCTTGAGCAGGTTGCACATCCAATTTTCCAGAAACATTTACAAATCAGGGATATCTTTTTTTTTTTATTTTCACACATCTCAGCAGTCCATATAGACTTGGATTTATAATTGTTGCATACAGTAGTATGTTGTCCTGAGAGTCGCACTAGAAGTAACTTATGGAATTACTTAATCCAATTAGCACAAGGAATGACTCATTTATTGTTTCTGCAAAGTGCTTTACGTTAAAACACTTTCCACATACAGTGTTGATACGATGTACAGGACAGTTTTATATAGTGTGCCTACTCAAATAAAACCCAGATATTTTTATTAAAAAATTCTGTCAAGGGATGTAACTCTGTTTTGTCTCAAACTTTCAATGCTTGGAGAGTGGCATTCATTGTATGCGTAACTTAGGCTATATAATTTATAATCATTATATAAGAAATTTGTTTGCTCTCATAAGTTAAGTATTTGATCTAGAAAATGCTTGCAGGTTAATAGTTTCTGCATCAAGTGGCAATTCAAAATCTTTGCATGACTGAGATAAGCAAGAGGTTTGTAGTCAGTTTCTAGACTGATCTCTTGGTATGGCATAACTATATCAATCACCCCAAAACATTTGCAAAATCATGACTTGCTTTAATTTGTTTTTGTGAATTTAAACATCTGAATAGTTGACATATAAGAGGGACACTCCTGTGGGCACTTGAAAGTTTGAATAATTTCAGTAGACAATTTTATACTGAAGTTTTGAATTGTCTGAGTGGAATACAAGGGAATTTATATTGAAAATTTCACATAGGACTTAGAAAAAACTAATTTGCATAAGTATCTCTTGATATTGTAGAGCTGAACTGCACAGAGTGATAAATTGAGTTACATAATTATGGATTAAGCTATGTGCAAAAGATGTCATAGGTCCAGTTAAAACTGAGGAGGTCAATGTCAAAAGTTCTAGAGTAAATCAATATATTATTATTTTAAAAAATAATTCTTTTCTACCCTTGCAAAATTTAGCATAATTGTACACTTAAAATAGGAAAAAGTAAAAACTATACTTATATTCTCTAGACACCAAAACCGACCACATTTTTAATCTGGGAGAATTATCAGTGCTTTACTTGAAGAATATACAAGAAGGCATCATGTGGTGATATACTTTTTCAGCAAGAATTTTGGTTATATCGCATTTCTGCAATTTATCCTTAAACATTGCCAAAACATTTGAAAAAGTGAAATTACTTATGGTGTGTATTTTATTTTGTGTGTGTTTGTCTGCATGATATGGATTATATTCATCTTCATTTGATCTTTCAGTTCACAATGAATATTGCCAAAGCGCAAAGAGTTTTAGATAGCCAATTTATTTATGCCTAGAATGAAAGCATTTACAAAACTGCAATTGATTATAAACTCTACTGTAAAAAAATGAACAAGTACACAATACACATATACATGTACACTCAAACTCAATGGGAAAGAACAGAACCACATGAACATCATCCACACAGTAAAAAATCAAATTAAAATTAACATATATTTGCCTAACAATAACATGAATTGCATATGACTTTCCTCTTATACAAAAATATGAATGATGAGAAAAAAAAGGTGCCAGTTTAGAATCAAAAAGGACAGCACTGTTTTATATCAAATATTTTCTTGCACCAAGTACAATGCAAATGCATGAAAGAAATTTTAAAAGTCCCTCTCTTCATTTATACAAGATATCAAAGCAAGGTAAGATACATATTACTTCATGTAAATAAAGTACACATATTTTCAGATACATATTTAACAGTAAATGGAATCAAACCATTTCTGCTCCTGGCATTAATATCATATTACCCATTTTCTAGTAATTTGTTGCTTCAAAACATGTATTCATAGGTCTATAAGAATGTCTACAAACAGGCAAGAAATGTTTGCTAGTTTTAAATTTAACAGATTTTTGACAGATGTTTTCTTCCATGGTCAGATGTGATATATTTAATGGTTCTCTGTTTGGTTTTGCAATTTGGGGAAAAAATAATTTTATATTATTTTTAACATCAGATTCGATTTAATTGTAGTCAGCTTGGACTTTATAGGAAACAATTCTATTAAGCAATCAAAATAGATTAAGCATGAAGTTCTGGAAGCTACTAGTGTAAGACAAAAATAGAAAAGAGGCTGAAGGCAGATTATGATTTTGACGTCTCCGAAAAAGTCACTTTCTACCTGCTCCTTTCTATTCTTGTCTTCATAGATACACAAAGTTTATGCCAAGCATAAGGACAGATTGGGATTGCCCATCTTTGATGTCCCAACAGCCTTACAGGCTAAGTAGGCTTTTTAGTTCACGAGTTCTTCCACAGACTCAGCTACATTTTCTGTGATACTATGCAGGGCTGATAGGCATCACATTCAAAATAACTAATGTACTGGAATACTGTCAATTTCCAGACACCAACTGCAAAAGGTCCACACAGTAAGAACCACTGCATTATATACATCTGACAATGGGATATGTTTATGATAAAAAACATTTATAAGTGCTCTTAGATTATGGCCTGATAATTATATCCTTTTATATATATAATTTAATTTCATTTAGTATAATTCAGACTCAACATCATGATTCCAGCTAAGATAAAATGTTCATGGTGAATCAAAATGAAAATATCCCCCTCCCACCACCTCAGTTACACCTACAAAGCAATTCATAATTCAGCAGTATGACAGATTTGCCAAGCTTTCTGGCTGTAATTAACAAAAAATTTAGTATACAGGTACTACTAGCCAACATGTGTAAACATTCCATAAACCCTTAGATATGTTGATATTATCGAAGTTTGGAATTTGACTCATCCCAATTGTTGTTATTAGTGTTAAAAAAAAATTTCAACAAATTCGGGGTGGGGGGAGGGGGGCAGCAGTTAGAGGTGTATGGCTGTGTGCAGCTGTGAGATGTGAAGAGTGCATTTTATTCAGTGCCACCAAAAATAAAGAGCAAAGGGGGTTAGTGTGTGCTGTGTATAGATGGTGAGATGAGTGCATATGAAAGAGCAAAGGGGGGTAGTGTGTGCTGTGTGTAGATGATGAGATGAGGTGTGACAAGTGTGTTGTGATTCAGCCTTACTTCTTATATCCTGCTTGCAGCGTCACAACTTATATGGTATAAGAGTGGTAAGTCACTTGCCACCTGTGGCTGATTCATCATCATTGTTTACCACCATTGTCCATCTTATGACCTGACTTACCACAATGTACGATGACCTAACTTACCACTCCTGTATTTCTTATGAATTCTGTATACATGGGACTTATGCAACCTTTCCCATGAACCCAATGCACAGTGTGTAAATATGAGTATACATAAGGAACGCATTACATAAGTTGGAGAGAACCTGTAACAAACAGATTTTTAACCATTGATGTAAGCATGATACATATCAGATGAAATAGTCAATCATCTTAGTAATGATACATAACAACTACTGATATAGGCATGACAGAAGATGAAAAAAGTCAATTATCTTGAAGTAAGCATAAGCATGACACAGAAGACAAAAAAGGTTAATCATATCAATAATGACAAAGACTTTTGACTTATTGATGTAATGATGTAAACGTGACAAATAAGACAGAAAAGGTCAATCATCTTAATAATAATAAAGAATAACAGAATAAGCATGCTACAGAAGACCAAAAAAATCAATCATCTAGTACAAGGAAGAAATCTAGGGAAATCTCTGTTGGCCTTGAATCTTGCAATGACATAAAAGGCAGACTGCATGCTGGTAGTATTCAGCACACAGGTAACAGGAATAAACGTGTCTGCAAGGCAACTACATTGTCTCAGCTGGGTGATCATCACAGATAATGCAGATGCCACGTTCATGCAGGTTGTTTCCAAGTCCTTCAGTGGCTGCCAGTTCCTGCCTTAACATGGCCTTTTTCTGTAACAAACATCACACCCCAGAATAAGTGCAAGCAGAGACAATTAGTTGACATGTATACTACTTTCATTCTTTAGATCACTCCACAACCAATCCATCAAGTTACCCACTGACCCTTTCACCAACCAAATACCCATTTATCAACTATCTAATTCACCCAGCAACCATTAAATCAACCAACTAACTTAGCAGCCAGAAATTAATTAACCCATTAACATATTTACCCTTTTGTCACAAGTGCTGTGTTTATGTTCCATATTTATCATGCTTGTGAAATAATTTGTTGAATAAAACTATCTTCCAACTTTTCAGTAATGTTTTTTTTTATTTGTGAGAGTGTGTGGAAGATCGCATTAAGTTTGCTATGGTTGGCGTATTTCGATAGGAGTGGCCATTTTCTCAATCTCCGGTTTTACCGTCGTATTTTGGTATGCCTTGCAAAAACTAACACGGGTTCCGCTACGATTATCCAATCAGAATGTATCTTACATCAAACTAAGGCAAAATGAATGTAGAATTAGGTATTCCAAACATCGCTGAATGGCTGATTGGGACGTTGTTTTGTCAATTTTTCTACATTTTCAACACTCATGTTTCCTCTGTATATTAAAGCTTTGTAAAATAAAAGCATATGAAACAAAAGTTTGTTCTCTGTTCTGTCTTTATGTGTTTTTTGTTTTAATAAATAACTGTGAAAAAGTAATAAGAAGTTATTCAGAAGTTGCCAACCGAACGACTTTTTTACCAAGCCGCCATAACTTGTCTGGCGGTAGCGCTTAACACATGCACTCTTTCTCGGTCTGTGGCGTCGTCTGCGGTACAGTAATCTAAAAATAATAACGGTTTTCATGTAGGGGAGAGAACAAGGTTCATTTCCATACTAAATAGTGCGCGGGAATTTCAAAATAAAGCGAAATACGGTTAAACTTAAATTTTCTTAAATTACGTTTTTGGTGATTCCGATAACAAAGCAACCTTAAAAGCTACCAGAAAATAGGAAAATTCTTCATCTATAAGTCTATATAGTTTGTTTGAGACAAAAAGTACTGCAGAAGACGCCAATTGCGTTGAAAGAACTGTACTCAGTGACCGAAATCACCGAAGACTGTCAACAAAAATGGCGGACTTTATCGAGTACCGTAGTGTTCAACTCTGCGACATTGAACCGGTTTCCACTTTGCATTCTCGTGCATCACTCTGTTTGAGGATGTTAGTTGATAAGTTAAATCACTTATTTTCAGTTTATAGCGTATATTTGTTCGTTTAAAGGACTATAATAGCCGATAAATAAGAATTGTCAGTGTCTATAGGCCTACGGTAGCGTTCGTCTTTGAAGGCGTTGAGGGTGAACACAGAAAATAACTTTCTGAATTTATTCCTGCCTTATCCATAGCTTAAGTTTTGTATCATTCAATAGGGAAAAGATTTATTTGCAATATAATGTATTTCGTTTATTCGGATCGCGCGTTATTTGTTTTTAATTCTTTTTATTTTGTGGTCACGTGACCATATTTTCGTCCATTACTGCATTAGCTGGGCACAGTGTAAACAAAGAGTATATCACTGATTCACTAGATTAAAAATAAATAGTTATTATTTTTACCAGATTTTCTTCTTTTTTTTTTAAATTTTGATAGACATGAGTGAGTTATATATTTATTACCTGTATTTTGCAAGCTTATTTTTCCATAATAAATATATGAGTGAGTTGATAATGCACATACTATTACTATAAGTATTACATTTATAAGATCATAACTTTGGTGGTGGTGGGTGAACTCTGAAAATGACTTTAGAATTTATATTCTTTATCCAAAGCTTAAGGTAGCACACATAACTGAAATCCAGTAAATGTCGACAACAAAAATGGTATCAAATAAATGAAGGAAATTTTTATTCAAGTTTTCAGAAACTGGTGAAAAATGGTTGATGATTCAAAATATATAGGCCTACTCACTTTTCTTATGAATTTAATAGGTTTTGCATCAAAATTATTTAATATAAACATATTTTCTTAAACTTAAAATTTGTTAATTCTTTTTGACAAGATGATAAGAAAACCTTAAAATATATAGACAAAATATTCAATTAATATACTGTAATTTCTGGTTAGTGTGTAGCAATCATTCAGCTGATGGAGCACATATTTTATTTAAATAATTTTTTTTTTAATTTAAAAAAAAAATTAATTATAATTATATATCCACACTATAGTAAAATAAAAAAGTTAGAGGTTCAGAAACCAGCTTATGGCCTTATGTTATCCTTAAACTGTGTTCAAAATTCTTTGCAGATATCTTTAATAGTTATTTTTAAGATATCCTGCAGAAACCGAAATTAATGACTGATTTTCAGTTAACTTTTTAACCATAAATGTCTCCTATGGTATACTCCCATCTTTGATTGAAAATATCTTCAAAACTATTGTGATTTGTCCAAAAATAAAAGCAATTTCATAAAATTTATATCAGAAAAGACCAATAAAATTTTTGTTATTGAATTTTTTCAATTTTTCATGCTTTTTGAGCTAGGTGTGCCACCTTAAGAGATTGTACCATTCAATAGGGGAAAGATTTATGAGGTACAAATATTTTTTAAAGCATGTCATTGGAAAGACTGGCTGAGAAAAGATGATGTAGAGATAATAAATATTAAATGGCTGTCTTTTACTGCAACTATGAAATTCTGTCTATGTCCAATGAGGGCAGATTGTGGAATAACGGTCTACCAGCAGATTGAATTGCTTATTTAGGTTAAGCACCACAACATGAAACATGCTGTTGTGGAAAGAATGTAATTGTGTGCATTCAATGTATAAGAACATTCCTTGTGGTTCCATGCTAGACAGTACTAGAATCATTGAACTGAAAAAGCAATAAATTAGATGAACGATTGGCAAATGTCTGAGTGTGTGTGTATAAAATATGAAGATTTCCTTACTGTGGTGAGTGCATTCTTAATATAGATCTTTCCAAACTGAATCCAATGATACCAAAAGCATCTCTGTAGCTCAATTACAAGCAGAGTTATTACAGTTTTAACGTTTATAGCAATTTCGCCCATTTTGTGTTAACTGCGTTAGAGCTTTTTCCAGCCTGAAATGAATAAATTACTAATTTTGACTGACTGTATATTTAAAAATAACATTGCAAAGCCTCTCAAAAAAATTCAGCCACATCTGTGTGTTGGATACTACTTATGTGGAGAGTCTGAACTATCTGTATTTTTACTTTTATTTTACCTAAAAGTCGATTGAAGAAAGCCTATTTTGAATTATTACTTTTTGCACGGTTAATTTTGAAAATATAAATTTTTAAAAAATATCATAGAGAGTAGAAAATGGTATATAGCATGACAAAGTGGGACAATGTGCAACCCAAGCGTGCGCGAAGTAAACATAGGCCTAAACATAAACGAAGCACTTGATCATCATGGTGTTGCCGGCTTTGCTTGTCTCTGCTGCGAAAGTAATTCACTAAGCTTAATTAACTATAACTCTTGCAGTTGTAAAAAAACTTTAATTAATTATCTGGATAATCTTTTAAGGCTATTTGATGGAAATAAAGATTGTATCCGTATAGACGGTAATGCATTTGAGATCATCATGGACGTGATCAAGAGTAGACAAGTATAGGCCTACTAAACAGTCATTATTTATAATTTCTGCTATAAATTTTATTAACAATTTTTGATAATCCCTGTCAGACTATGGTCACACATTGATCCTAGATAGTTTTTCCCACAAAAAAATGGTTTATTAACTAAGTTATGATGGATCATGAATGACAGCCATTTAATTAATCATAATGGGTAGCGCCAATAGCAATAGCCTCAAATATACATTAATTATTTAGTTTTTGTGAGGCTATACCCCATCATCGTATCTTTTTAGAGTTGGTAATAGGTTAAATTATTGTTAGTGTTCATTTCACTTGTAAAAATTGGCCAAGACTTTGAGGGACCATGTTTCAGAATACATAAAATTACTGTTTTTTTATTTCAACCTGCCTCAAGGTTTCAATCAGCCCTCTACCCTTATTTTTTAAATAATCATAAATATTAAAACATAAGACATTCATAAGTGCATTTTAACTAAAAATGTCAGCTATTTTGATTGTTATTTCATTATAATTATTTAAACAAGTCAAATGGAACTCAAAATAAGCAAAAGAGCATTAATATCATTCATTTTCAGTTCGCATGCGGTACAGTAATCTAAAAATAATAACGGTTTTCATCTAGGGGAGAGAACAAGGTTCATTTCCATACTAAACAATGCGCGGGGATTTCAAGATAAAGTGTGATAATGTTAAACTTAAATTTTCTTAAATTACGTTAATGGTGATCCCGATAACATAGCAGCCTTAAAAGATACCGAAAAATAGGAAAATCTTTCATCTATAAGTCTATATAGACAAAAACTACTGCAGGCGAACTGAACTGCGTTGAAAGAACTGTGGTCAATGACCGAAATCACCGAAGACTGAAAACAACAATGGCGGATTTTATCGAGTACCATAGTGATCAAATCGATGACTTTGAACCAGTTTCCACTTTGCATTCTCGTGCATCACTCTGTTTGAGGACGTTATTTGATAAGTTAAATCAATTATTTTCAGTTTATAGCATACATTTTTTCGTTTAAAGGACTATATTAACCGATAAATAAGAATTTTCAGTGTCTATAGCCTACGGTAGCGTTCATCTTTTAAGGCGTTGAGGGTGAACACGGAAAATAACTTTGTGAATTTATGTCTGCCTTATCCATAGCTTAAGTTTTGTATCATTCAATAGGGGAAAGATTTATTTGCAATATAATGTATTTCGTTTATTCAGATCGCGTGTTATTTGTTTTTAATTCCTTTTATTTTGTGGTCACGTGACCACTTTTTTCGTCCATTACTGCTTTAGCAGGGCACAGTGTAAATAATGAGTAGATCACTAGATGGTTTTTTTTAAATTTTAGTTATTATTTTTACCAGATTTTCTTTACTTTTTTAAAAATTCTGATAGACACGAGTGAGTTATATCTTTATTTGTTGTATTTTGCAAGCTTATTTTTCCACAAATATAAGAGTGAGTTGATAATGCACATTCTATTACATTTACAAGACCTACAGTACAAAATTTAACTTTGGTGGTGGTGGTGGGTGAACTCTGAAAATGACTTTAGAATTTATATTCCTTATCCAAAGCTTAAGGTGGAACACCTAACTGAAATCCACTAAATATCAACAACAAAAATTGTATGAAATAAATGAGGGAAATTTTTATTCAAGTTTTCAGAAACTGATGAAAAATGTTGATGATTCAAAATATATAGGCCTACTCACTTTTCTTATGAATTTACTAGGTTTTGTAAATAAACATATTTTCCAAAACTTGTTAATTCTTTTTGACAAGATTGTAAGAAAACCTTAAAATATATAGACAAAATATTTGGTAGTCAATTAATATACTGTGATTTCTGGCTATTCACATTGTGTAGCAATCATTCAGCTGAATGAGCACATATTTTATTTAAATAATAATTTTTTTTTAAAAATTTAATTAATTATAATTCATATCTACACTATAGTCAAATATATAAAAAAGAGAGGTTCAGAAGCCAGGTTACGTTGTCCTTAAACTGTGTTCAAAATTCTTTGCAGATATCTTTAATAGTTTTTTTAGATGTCATGCAAAAACCAAGATTAACGAGTGATTTTCAGTTAAACTTTCCAACCATAAACATCTCCTATGGTATACTCCCATCTTTGAAAATATCTTCAAAACTATTGTGATTTGTCCAAAAATAAAAGCAGTTTCATAAAATTCAGCCATTTTTCTATCAGAAAAGACCAATAACAATTTTTTTAATTGAATTTTTTCAATTTTTCATGCTTTTTGAGCTAAGTATGCACCTTAAAGATATTGTACCATTCTATTGGATTTTTTAGGTACAAATATTTTTTAATGTCAGTGGAAAGACTGACTGAGAAAAGATGATGTAGAGGTAATAAATGGATGTCTTTTACTGCAACTATGAAATTATGTCCGTTCCAGTGAAGGCAGATTGTGGAATAACGGTCTACCAGCAGATTGAATTGCTTATTAAGTTATTTAGGTTAAGCACCACAACATGAAACATGCTGTTGTGGAAAACATGTAATTGTGTGCATTCAACATATAAGAACATTCCTTGTGGTACCATGCTAGACTGCACTAGAATCATTGAACTGAAAAAGCATTAAATTAGATGAACGATTGGCAAATGTCTGAGTGTGTGTACAAAGGAAGATTTCTTTACTGTAGTGAGTGCATTCTTAATATAGATCTTTCCAAACTGAATCCAATGGTACCAAAAGCATCTCTGTAGCTCAATTACAAGCAGAGTTATTACAGTTTTAACGTTCATAGCAATTTCGTCCATTTTGTGTTAACTGCGTTAGAGCTTTTTCCAACCCAAAAATGAATAAATTGCTAATTTTGACTGACAATATATTTGAAAATAACATTGCAAAGCCTCTTTAAAAAATTCAGCCATATTTGTATGTTGGATACACCTTATGTGGAGAGTCTGAACTATATTGTTCATCATTTCTTCATTTTGTGGACCTTCAAAGTGAGCTATTTGTACAATTTCATTTTTGAGCATAAAAGTTTGCAAAAAATTAAATATTGAAAAATTCATAACTTTGGTTGTAAGTGAGGTACAAACTTGATTTTAGTATTATTGAAAAATATGTTTGGAATACCTACTACAATTGATATAAATAATCTTTATTGTACCTCTTTGACTGATCTGGAATATCTGCAGGAACCCGATGAAGCATGTAAGGCGAGAATATTGTCAAGAGCTAATTTTCCTGGAACTGCTAAGATGGAATAAGGAGCTTGAAACCCACAGCAAAAGCAACGTATAGTGGTAGTTGAAGCATCTGAAACAGAAAACAATCATTTGTTCATGCTTTTTATTCCCCATCAAACCCCATTCCTGGTATAGTTAAACAGTCTAAAATATGAAGCAAATGGAATTAACTGTTTAATACTCAATGAATAATTTCACTATGAGACATAAAAGTAGTATAAATATGTATGAATTTCCAACCAGTACACATGCATGTGCTTAATATAAATGTACACACACACTTACAAATATATACTTACTATTAAAGATGTAAAGCACTGTAAAAAAAATAATAAAATCCCCCAAAAATTTGATTGTAAGGTGAATATATGATTAAAGATGCTAAACATTTTAAATAACTGTTTAACTACAGTTTAATTCTAGTGCTCTATGTGGAGGAGAACGGCATCTAAAATTCATTATCTTGTAGTGTCACAAAATATATTAAACTGTAAAGTTTCATAAAACAATGATGCTGTCTTTGTGGTTTAATGAAACAAAAGTCAAGAGAATAATTTACCAGCATATAGTCCATCCAAAGCCAGATCATTTGAGAAGTCTGTGTTTATGAAACCTTGTCGGCCGAAACTATCCTTCCGGGTCAACAATTTCTGATATAACATTTGATTTTGTGCAGATTGTCCTTGTAATGGGCCAGCTGCCTTAGGCTGTGGTATGGAAGAAGCAATGCACTGATCATGTAATGGACCAGCTACCCGAGGCTGTGGTATGGAGGAAGCAACGCATTGATCTTGTAATGGACCAGCTACCCGAGGCTGTGGTATGGAGGAAGCAACGCATTGATCTTGTAATGGACCAGCTGCCTGAGACTGTGGTATGGAAGAAACAATGCACTGATCTTGTAAGGGTCCAGCTACCTGAGGCAGAGGTATGGAAGAAATGACAGGCTGACCTGATGATAGATCAACTGCCTCAGAACCTTGTGACAGAGAGTGATAGGGTGCATTTTGCTCTGGATGTTGTGAAGGTGAAGGCCTAAGCCGGATGTTGCATGAAATCAATCTACAGAGAGTTTGCCTTGGTCTGTTAATGGAGAGGTGATATGGAACATTACAACAGTCTATTTCACAATCATCACTGTGCTCATTGCAAGTCATACCACAATGAAAACAGATTATCTCTTCACGATTACGGTCATAGAAGTATCCTCTGTGTGCCAGGTCATTGGGCCAGCGATTATCAGTGTGGTGTCGCCTCCAATCCTGGAAAGAACCGTACCTGATAATTTCCAGCCTCTTATCAGGATGCTCACAGTCAATGCCATTATTTTCTTCAGGTAACACCATTTAAAAAATTTTCTGGGCAGGAGCTTTTCCTTTTTTTAGCTCTGTGCAGGCAAGAATTTTCAGGATTTCAGTGAGATTTAGGGTTATGTTAGTAAAAACATCACATCTTAGGTAGTATTAGTGCATATATTTCAATGAAATAAAATGCAAAATGAAAGCAGCTTTATTAATATATCCTTAAATGAAGTATACTTTCAGGTATTAAATTTGAATCCATGCATGAAAATACATATTTACACACAAAAAAATGATTGTCCAGTTATTGTCCTTTATTTAGGTAGAACCAGCCTCAATATGACGATAGCCGACAACTACTAAATTCCAAAATATTTACCATTTTGCCACAAGTGCTGTGTTTATATTCCATATTTATCATGCTTGTGAAATAATTTGTTGAATAAAACTATCTTCCAACTTTTCATTAATGTATTTTTATTTGTGAGAGAGTGAGTGGAAGCGTGTACATTACATTAGGTACAGTTGGCTTGTTTCGATAGCCGTGGCAAAAATCTCAATCTCTGGTTTTACCATCGTGTTTAGATATACCTTGCAAACACTAAAACGGGTTCCACTATGATTGTCCTATCAGAATGTATCTTATATCAAACTAAAGAAAAATGAATGTAGAATGCAAATGTGTTAGTTTCGAATCTGTATTTTTATTGTATGTAAAAGTTGATTGAAAAAAGCCTATTTTTCAATTATGTTTTTGCACGGTTATTTCTAAAAATATAGATTTAAAAAAAATATCAATAGAAAGTAGAAAATCTCTTCTTTAAAATGGTATATAGCATGACAAAAGTGGCTATTTTTGTAGTGGAACCCATGGAGAAGACATGTGTACCCTAAGCACGCGCGAAGGCCTAAACACGAGGAAGCGTTGTTTATCATGGAGTTGCCAGCTGTGCTTGTTTCTGTGCTGTGTAAGTAATTCACTAAGCTTATAAGCTTAATAAACTTTAGCTCTTGCAGTTGTAAAAAGGTTTTAATTTTATTTAATTGTATGGAGGATTCTTGTGTTTTTAACTGCTATTTGTCGGATATATAATATACTTTTAGTTATATAGATATGATATCTGTACGGTACACCATATACTACGGTAGCGTTCGAGATCGTCATAGATGTGAGAGTAGACAAGTGAAGTGAAGCAATACTATACTTATACATACTATTATTGTATTAAACAATCATTCTATCTGTCTATTTACTTTTCAAGTATTAATAATGATTTTGAAAAATGTTTGGAATACCTACTTTAGTTTATGTTATGAAAATTAATGATTTTTCAAATTTTGATGGTGTACATCTTTAAATGTAAGTGATAGACCTTGCTGGGAAAAAATACCACTGCTGTAGGTAATAGGTACTGCCAATAAAAATATGATTTATACCTTTACCTACCACTTTACCACTACCAGTCTATTACATCAACCACTGATCGACCTCAAAAATGCTGCTTTGTGTAAATTGGAATGCGAAAATTTACTATTTAGAGCAACTTTG
This sequence comes from Sinotaia quadrata, assembly GCA_028829895.1. Classification (NCBI taxonomy): domain Eukaryota; kingdom Metazoa; phylum Mollusca; class Gastropoda; order Architaenioglossa; family Viviparidae; genus Sinotaia; species Sinotaia quadrata. The sequence goes on along the minus strand of CM054177.1, from coordinate 45,013,423 downwards.
ACATGCTAATTGCATGATAATAATTATTTTAAATGATTCCATTTACCTGATATATGCTCACCACCACTTCTTTTTCAAAATAAGTAACTTTCATAATGTTGTTGACTTTTACGCAGGAACTGCAACTTGTTAAATTTGTGAAAAATGCATTATTTTTGACGTACCACAAATTCACGACTATAAGTATAATAGTATAAATGGGTAGGCCTATATCTCATTCTCAGTAACCAATGAATGTAATCATTTACTTTTTTTCCGGGTTTACTTACATTTTCATTAAAAAAAATTATTTTAAGTAGTTACTCATTAATATATATATATATTTTTTGCTGCCGGTATCTAATTTATGATTATAATGGTGTGTACGCCTCTCCACCCAGTACCACACACAAAAATAATAATAAAATAAAAAATAATAATAAAATCGAGACATGAATACGAAAGATACTGTGTCTGTGGTATTAAAACTGTAAAGGGTAGGTTATTGGTTGATGTTTGGGGAAAATAATTAATCGAGAAACGTCATCAAACAATACTCACTCAAGTGAGGCAGGACAAAATTTCTCTTCCACTTTTTTCCAGAACTCAGCAAAGGTCCGTCTAGAGTAGACCAATCTGAATCTCAGATTGCAAAATTATAATCCGTTTAATGTTAAAAAAATAATTTTAAAAATTATGGGTGGAATTGGTATAAACACATTAACATATATATTATCAAAATATAATAACGAAAGCGCTTAAAATCATTGATATATTCATAGAATTTTACTTTAAAATAAATTCCATAACAAGCTTATCGTTTTCTTAACATTTCTTAAGAATTATTGAACACTCTCAGTTTGATTAACCCCGAAATAGGTAATCTATTGTTAAAACAAGTGCTTATTTAAATTAAGAAGAAAAAAATCAAAGTGTAACTTGATCTAATTTGGCTCTTTAAAGTCAGTTCGGCAGCCATTTTGAAATCAAATGGTTTATAAATATAAGTACTAAAGTAGTATCATCGAATAGAAATAACTTTAAAATTTAGTAGAACTTATTTATATAAGTCTTCTAAGTATAATTAACTAAAACCATGATAATTAAGTATAAAAAATACTGTAAACTTTAGGCCTCCATGTATTGTAGCCTTTACTGCTTTAAGACACTGTCACGTCTTTTCATCCTGTCGAAACTAATGAATCAATGAAGCGAACTAATGACCAAACGAATTAATAAACTACCAGCTACTGAAAAAAACAACAACAACACGGAAACTGATAACTTATAGCTATAACTTTAGTATAACAATGCAAGCATCTGAACTCGTACTAAGACTATCAACCGCTGAGAAGGGCAATCAATGGCCACGAAACTCACGCTAATTTGATGATAAAACTAAAAGGGGAAATCACTCGATATCCAGCATCTGCTTTTCATTGTGCTCAGCGTATGAGCTTTCCGAAAAGAAATAGGTAAGTTTGTTTATATTTGTGAATTAAAAAGTAAAAAACCCTCCAGATGTTATACCTTCATAATGTTTAATTTTTTGTGTGGTAATAATAGTACTACTAATAGTGTATGTTGCAGCATATATATTACCAACGTGGTGACACTTGACAGTAATTACTAATGACCGTACTGTTAAATTTTTTTTAAAACCTCTATTCAGTATTCTGCTGAAAATAAAATGCTGTAAAAGTGTAAATTACATTTCCATATATTTGTCACTGTTTGTAAATTAAAATCTCTGTCTGATTAAAAACAAAATGAACTGATGAAACTAATTGAACGAAATGATAGCAAAATAGGTTTGGCAGAAATGTTTTCAGAATATGAATGATTGAACGTTTTCGGGTCCACAATCTAACTTACATTAAAGTACGTAAATTCTTATTTTATCTCTCCGAACAAATTTAGAAAAACGTGTTTCGTGACATATTTTTGCCTTCATCCTCACTTATTGCACAAGTAAACTTATACTTTTACTTTTTTAGTTTTATAGTGCAAACAAATGTTTGCATTGATAGTGCATTGTAATTGTATGTTATTGTTAATCTCATAAAATATTCTCTACTTTCTTGATTTAAACCTACAATCCTAGATCGTGTGAAGCACACATCAATATAATGTCAGAAACTAAATAAAATTTGAGGAGACATAATTATTGATATGCCACACTACTACAGTACTAGCCAAATTTTATCCAGGGAGCTAACTTGCTAGGAGTATGACAACCCCAGTGTATCAATATTGCTAGCAAAAATGCGATATAATACAGTTATGAGAGAGATCTCTAACAATTAATTAAGAGATAAAGAGACAAACATGCCATTGATAATATATTCATACCTTATGCAAATCGGGATACTGTCCTTAATCAGGACCTGAATTTTCATTGGTATACTGGATTTTCTAGATTTACATGTGAGCCCATACCTAAGCTCACTGCTTAAATTTTATTGACATAACATTTACAGGCATAGCTGGGAAAAATATAAGTTTATGTTTATGAATTCATATTCTCTATTATTTAACTATAGAATGAGGAGACAATCTTTATTATCAATATCAAGAGAATATTTACAGGGGTTTTTTGGTGCACGTGTATAATATTAGTAATTGCATTTAATAAAGCACCATGGTAACAATTAATTAATAATATTCACTTTATTATATAACTTATAAGTAGTTAAAAGTAGTCAATTTCTCAACCTTAGAACTTATTACAATATTACTTTATTAGTAATCTGCACCCATGTTTTGTCTATAGTGTAGTTGTTGCTAAAGTACATACAAATTCTTTTTGATTGTTGTTTATAAATATGTTCATATATTGAAAGTTCTAAGACTTTGTGTTCTTGTTGATAGTTATACATAGTTTAAATTATAGTTTAAAAATATTAATGAATATGTGTTTGAGTATTGAAATAATTTCACATATTATTGCTTTCAAGTTTTACAGTTTTAGTAATGAAATGACTCGCTTTGCAAGAAGAGGTCAAGACAATAAAAAAAGATATGATGGCACTGACTGGGCTACATTAAAAAAAGAAATTGATTCTACAGAAAGCCAGAAAAAGAAAAGATATGTTAAAACAATTAACAAATCACAAGGGCACATAAAAAAACAATTGTTTAAAGGAAAAAAGAGAATTACTGCTGAAGAGAAAATTTTGGCAAACACTTTATACAAAGAACAGAGAAGAGAGCAGAGGCGACAAAAAAGAGCTCAAGAACGACTTTCAAAACAGGTAATTGTCTGGATTGTTTGATTGTAATCACTTGACCTCAATAGTGCTGTTACAAATTAGAATATGATATATTGAAATTTATACTGTTATAGATTAGATTAAAAATTTTCTTCTTCTTTTTTTATTAATGTTATTGAGTCATATTTATAAGGTTTAGAAGAGTATCATTGTGGCATGAAATTCAGTTTATAAATTATGTATTAATGTTGGCTCATAGTCATAGTCATAATATCTACCAGCAACCATTTCCACAAAGAAACAAAACACTACATTTTGGTTTAGAAGTTAAATTTTGTCAGCTATTTAAGTCTTAATAAGTGATTGCAAGAGTAATAACAAAAAGTTAAAGTAATTGAAAGCTAAAATATTTCTTAAATTTTGTACTAACATTGAAAAAAAAAATGCAGCATCTTTAAACTATTCATTTAATTACTAGAGCCTTCATTTTCAAATTCTACATGTGTCCAACACACAAATTCCTGAAAATAACTGGCTGTTCTATTTTAATTCTGATAAACGGTGATAATGTATTTGAAAATGTATTCATCATTAGGTCCTAATTATTTATTTTTTCTTTTAGGTTTGCTTTAACTGTAGGTTACCAGGACACAAAGTCAGTGAGTGTATGATGCTGGCAGATGACCCTACTCAAGGCACAGGCATCTGCTTTAGGTGTGGTTCAACAGAGCACAGTGTGGCTTTATGCCAAGTCAAACTTCCTCCAGGTATGATGCTTAGAGAGAATTCATAAACTTTAGAGTTTTAAAAATAGATAATTATGGATCGGACATCATATGCTGGCAGGGTAAAAGCAAACAGAGTGTAATCTCATTCTTTCTTTTCCATCATTATATGCATTGTGATTCACTATGACTATTTGACACCCAAAGGAAACTTTTGTCAAATATAAATCATAAACACTCAGAGAATGTATATTAAAATATTGAATTTAAAGGACCCATTAATATTAGGTTGTCTGCTCTAATTTATGTCTAACTTTTAAGACAGTATAAGATTAAAATAAATTCTCTATTATTAGTCATAATTTACAGAGATTTTGATTGATGAATGTTATAAACATGGACTTTGAAAATTACTTAGATTTCTGGCCTATTTCTAAACAATTATTTGTACCTTGTAGTAATAAATTTTGAATAGACACAAATAATACTGTTGAATCAAAGTGATTTTGTTATGTTGAACTGAAGTAAATGGGTATTTCAGTTTTAATAACTGTGCATGTATAACTGTCCTTTACATAGCTGCATGTAATAAAAAAATGAAATGTTGAGAATTAAAATTTCATAATGTAATTTCCAAAGAATAAAGTAAATATCTGTATCATATGTAGGTAATATGATTAAAATAATAGATGAATTATGCTTTTATACAGAATATGAAGTTATTCCATTTTAGTGCTTGCAAAAAAGTAAGTTGAGCTGGAGTTAAAAGTATCAAATGAGTTTTCTCAACTGGCAGGAAATAGCTAAGAAAAGGGTCAGATATAATTTCACTTATAATGCTTTTCGATTCTCATCAATCTCCCTTTTATTGATCCTAAATTCAACATGATCGCAAGCATCTCATATCAAATTCATTGAACTCTGACATGCAGAAAATTATGCCTTTGAAAACGTGCCATTCCTACAGTGACATAGATGAAGTGTAAAAATGGACATCTTCAACAAATTATCTAAAATAACCACATACTGATATTTTAAAAAATATTAAGAGAAAGAATAAAGTGAAATTTACATGGGTGAAAACTATCAATCAGTTGACAGAATTCTGTCAATTTGAAAATGTTGAAGACAAATAAACTGTTGTTTTTTTTCTCTTTTCCATTTAAAAGAAATTATTATTCTCATTTTAGGTTTTAATTTGCTTTTATAAGTTGCCTCTGCAAATTAAGGAAAGTAAAATGAACTTCTGTCATTTGTCAGTGAATGTAACATAATGAAAGTCAATGGAGTTAGTAAAGATTCAAGATTAACATAATGCTGACTTGGTTAGAACTCTGAGTTCATTGTAGTATGTAGAGTGACCTTCCCCCTAAATTTTGGTGAAAGGGCAACGATGGAAAATTATGGATTGGTCCATTAAGGAAAGAAATTTTGAATTCTTATGGCCATTTATCTGAAGAAAAGTTCCTGCAGTAAATATGGTACATACAAAATGATACATAAGGGTATTCTGATTTTTTTGTGTGTCACCTCATTTAGGTCTGCATCCCTCTGTGATTTAGATGATTGATTTTTTAAAAAATAATAAACATTGAAACTTTGTTTTGTGTTAAGACAGCATAGTGCTATGGCTCCCAAATTGGACTTTTATCCATCCAAAATCAGCATGCTGATTAACAATTCCATAGTTTAGTTTACTTGATTATTAATTAATAATTTACTATTAGCAATGAAATATGTTTTATTTTATAGTCATAAGCAGTTCTAGTGTACTTTGCTGTTAATGCAAACTGATCATTGGGACTCCCTGTATTTTTATAAAATCAAAACTGGTTTTAAATACTGTTCGTTATCTTGAAAACCATTTTACAGCCTATTAATGATTGTTGTAAAAATAATGAAAGATTTCATTTATAGCAAATTAAAAAGAAATCAACTAAAACAAAGCCAAGAGCACATCATAAATATGGAGTGTCAGTTTGTTGTGCTAAGTTCAGGAATGAAGTCAGTGACTATTTGGTGTACTTGTAGAGGAGAACAGTATTAGTTCATCTTGGATATATATGTATTAGAATCAAAACGCGTAATGCATCTGAAATAGCATTCTTTTTAAGCATGCTGATGTTATGTCATATGGCAATCTCACTTCTTTGAAAGGCAGCAAATGTTATTTGCTAATGTTTTATATAATTATGCTATTTCAAGAGAACCGTTAACAAACCTAAAATACTTATGACATACATGCACACTGATGCTGTTTGTGTTATTGTAGTAGAAAAAATTACTACTAATTTAGTGTATTAAAATATATTGTAGGCACTCAATTCCATCCTCTCCTCCTCTGGCATAAATATGACTTCATCTAAATCAAAACAGAATTTTATGAAAGACATACTCTTACTCATTTGTCTTCTTGTTTCACAATTATCATAATCTAAAGTGACAAATCATGCCTCTTTCCCATTGAGAAAACCTCTACAATAACAATCACAGTGAGGAATGTCAAGGATATGGTCGGCTGTCGATAACATTTATTACGTAATCTGCATCATAAGAAGGTAGAATGTTGATGTCACCAGGCTTGTTTACAGACAGATCACATTCAGTCTTCACTCTCACAAATTACCGAGATTGAAGATGGAAAGATGAAACACTTGAGCTGCTGCCAGTGCCATTCCCTCATTAAATCACAGCACTGAAAATTTTAAATCTACCAAACAATTCACTAATGCAAGAACAAAAGAAAATTAGGATGCAAGGAGCCACATTGAACACTAGAGAAGCACATTTGGATAAAGCACTCAACGATATGTTCACAGCAGTCATGGAATCCAAAAATAATGCAGCATTACTGCAAGCCATCATGGTAAATTTCTTTTTTAATCTACACATTACCATGACAGATAAAAAGCCAAAAGCAACAGAACAAGAGTTTCAACCATGAAGATGCATGTGAAAAAGAAATTAACACACTCATTATTTGGAAGATTCACCTAAAACAAATGTCAACTCTGCTTAGATGACAACAACATAGCTCATAGAAGCCTTTTCACAGTCACTAACAATTACAGCAGTGGAAATTGCAACAAAAAAAAATTTTAATTAAATGCACCCCATGGAGAGGATAAAATTGCAAATTGCCAACACCCAAACCAGCAAATCAAGGTGAAAACAAATCAAACCAAACTCAACAGCTACAACTTCACCACCAAAGAAAACCCAGAAGAAACAAATAATGCAGACATTATGCCCAGCAGAGGAGATGGACAAATTTTGGGACAGTTTTTTAACAGCTCCTATACTGTTGAGTATCCCCTCTCCTCCCCAGGCAACAGGCTTATCACCATCTCAAATAGCGGGGAGAAGAAAAGATGGTGCCCACCACCACAAGTTCTGAAAACAAACAGCATTTACAACTGCCTCAACAATGTCACCAACCACAACAGAGGCAGCAACGAAACCACCATTCTCCCGATTCAATGGCAGGAGCTACAGCAACAGCAGTGGAACGATACCTACTACTTCCAACATCAATAGAGGTACTACAACCACCAAGTTGCCAACATGTTAGTTTTCATGCTGGAGACTTTATATGTAATCCCTCCACCACCAGCCTGGAGCTGATACACAAAAATAACCAGAGGCAGGAGAAGAGCAGTCAACACCAGTTAAAAGGACAATGTGTTAAACATTCTGGGCATGTGTAGCTGTTAGATACAGATCTGGTATGGTACTAGCCTTGGCTCTGTAATACACTCCCAACCATCCTCTCCCCCTCAGCAGTGGTCAACAGTTTCCAGGCACTGTCAAGAAATCAAAAAACAAACAAGTATGCACAGACAGCCTACAGAATTACAAACAAAAAATATGAACAAAAGTTGACTTAGTCACTTAGGTCCAACCACCCAAACCACCCTCTCCCCAGGGCGAAATTGTTCCAGACCGGAGGTGCTTCTCTCAATTAACAATACAATAGCAATAAGATAGTATTGTAGGTTATTTCAAAAGTAATTATCCACACTATCTTCTCGAAGAAATAATTCTGCAACAATATTTTAGTGCTTTGAGAATTTTTATTATTTTCCTGAGTAAAATTTCATAATCTCTTGAGCTGTTTCTTTTTTTCTAAAAAAAAAATTAATGTTATGTAATTTATTTTTTTATACCTGAAATGTATCATAATTCTGATCTTGGAATTTGAGTACCTATAAATTGTTAATAACTTTCTATTTGGAATTAAACTTATATGCAATATATTACACACTTTCATGTTAACTCAAAAGTTATGGAAAATATGATTAAAACAAATTTTATTTTGGTAGTGAAATAGATATAGGTTTGGGTATTTTATGTTTAATATCATTATCAAATACTTCCATGTTTATAGTTTATTTAAGTTTAGTGCAATGCTTTTTTGTGTGTGTGTGTGCTTTTGTTATGTTTGACCTAACATTTCATTGAATTTCTGTCCACTGAAATTAAAAATATACAATGGGCTCTTATACAGTTGGTCAGCATACAGTCAGATCACTTTACAATGGACTCTGCATAATAATAAGGTTCACTGTTGGATAGGAAATGCACTTTACAATTGGCTAAAATTGCAACCACAAAACAATACATTAATAGATTCATTATGAATTATTTCCACAATATGATGGGTTTCTGTGGAACAAATTACTATTGTAAAGCAGGAATCCACTGTAGTTTTGGGTTTCAGTTTAACTTAATACATGCAATAAGAGTATCAAACTTTTACTTAGGTTCACTTTGTTTTTTTTGTTTTGTTTTTTTTGGGGGGGAAGGGTTCACATTACCCTGAATAGTCTTTATATTTGTGCACTTGTTAATAAAAGAATTCAGTTTGGTCATGAAGAAAAGAACACTTTTTCTTCTTATTTTCCTTTTGATTAAAAAAATATATATATAAAGTAACTCATCTTTAACAAAAGGGTCAAAATAGCATTAGGCTGGTTCTTGATTGATTACATAAAATGAGATATACAGCCTCAGACAGCAACAGTCGAGCAGTTAATTGGGTTACCTAAAATGGGATACAGAGCATAGTAAGACAAATTGCTACCTGAAGATTTGATTTTATTATTTTTTTTCTTATTTTACATCTCAGGGGTGACCTTAGTTTGACACTTATTCCATGATGCCATTTCTTGCTAAGCTATTTGGTTGCTAGAATTATAGCATCATCATCCGCAGTACTATAAAGTAGTTAAATTACTTCTTATAAATAATATGTCAAAACCTTTGTTTGCTTTTTTAAACATTACCTTAAAATTTATTGTAGGGAGTTATCCATTCGCCAAGTGTTTTGTATGTGGAAAGTCAGGTCACATATCCAAATTGTGTCCAGACAATCCCAAAGGACTGTATCCAAAAGGTATTTATAAAAAATGAATTATTATTTGTTATTGTTGCCAAAATGTTATAAATTTGTTTGGTTGGTATTCCCTTCATTTCTTTGTTTTCTTCAAAGCTGATTTCACATTGTACATGGTCTTTCTGTTATGGTGTTTAATAATACTGATACTCAGACACATTTAAATAATCTTGAAAGAAAAGGTTTATGAAAGTACTGACATGAAGTTTATCCTAAATTGTATTTTATTAGTATTTTCATCACTGTACCCTTAAACATTTTCAATTACTGTTACGGGCCTATTCAGTGCACTTTAAAATTCATTGTTTTTGGTACAGATACATTCAATACATTATAATTTATAATGCATTTTAAAAAATGTCATGCATTTCTAGTATTTAAGAAATAGTAAAGATTTAAAGCAAAGAATACTTTAAGAAAAAATATCAAATGTTAAATTATTTATTGTAGTGGTCTTAATATTTCAGGTGGTGGTTGTAAAATGTGTGGCTCTGTTGACCATTACAAACGAGATTGCCCAGATTTTCTTAAAGAGCAAGGTAATGTTTTTAGTTTTTAGAGGTGGGATGGTGGTGTTGCTTTTGATAAACATGATACATAGATAATTTTTTTAATTGCCTTTTTATTTAAGTAGAATTAACTTTTATAAGAGTTTGTAAAATTGTATATCTTTTGTCAGTATTACAGTTTCAAATATATATTGATTTATGAACTATGCTATGCACACTTTCAATCCTGAGAATAATTGAAAACACTTCAAAAAATATTTTTACATTTTACAGGTATTGGTAGCACCACAGTGGAAAAAATCTCTGTTAATGAGAGTGTTGATGCTGAAAATGATTTGAGAGAAAAAAATCCAGCAAAGGCAAAAAAAGTCAAGGAGACAAAATTAGTTAAATTCTAAAATAAATATTACAAAATCAAGTGTTTTGTATATTGTTATCTTTTTTTCTAGAATCTAGCCAAAGAGAAGGTAGCGAGTTTCATTCTAAATATATGTAAAATGTTATCACAATTTACAAAACACACCCACTTTTCATTTTGACAAATTATTCTAAGTGTTTTTGTTGCTTTTACTTTTCTGTTTAAAAAGAAATTACAATCAATATTGTATTAGATTTTTTATTATTTATTTATCACAATCTGTCCTGGCTGGAATTACATTGTCAACATGGAACCACTGATCTCTATATTTTAAATGACATATTGAGAAAAGCACTCTTTGTATATTTATATATTGGCACATATTTCATTAAAACATAATAAATTACTTTGGAGATTATTTATAAAATACCACAAATGAAAATTTATTTATTTTTTAATCTGTTGTACTGGTTGCAAATGAATTGCTAGTACTATTTATACTCTATACATCATTCTTTAGACTGGAATTGTCTGTCCATAAAAATTCACTCTTATAGGTAAAAATTGAAATAGGCTAACAATGTCAGTTGCTCCAATTAAATATAGAGACTAATGGTATATATTGTTCTGCTTTAAAAAGTTGCATACATATTAAATAAAAGAAGTTTGTTATTTCAAAAGAAAACATGTCTGATCAATAACACATCTTTCGTCATACATTATTACTAGCAATTTATTGAATGGTGCCTTAAATTCAGTTGTTATAGAGGGAATGTAAAATTATTGGTCCAGTTCTGCTAGTGTGATATAACACTCATTGATATGTTGAATGAAAAATTTTGATCGATTTGATTTGTCCCGATGGAAAATGTCGTTTAACATTTTAGCATACTCTTGTTCAAACAGTATTATGCTTGTTTATGTACATACATACCCCAATATAAGTATAACTTGTAAATAGAAATAAAGAAAATAGGATCAGTGAGCAATACAGTCATAAAGCCCAAGTAGAAATAATTGAGATCTGACATGCATGTGACCAATTACTTCCAATAATAATCAGAAGAGTTCAAAAAAAATTTTATTTGAAATTGTGTGACAAGATATAAAATAATTTTTTTTTTTATTATTATTAGAATTTCAAAATTAATTAAAATCTTGAAGCACTTTGCAAGTGGGGTGCAACTTGACAATCCTGACTCAAAGAAAGGATGCATAGATTGAAGAAAATGCCAAATTCCGTGATCAGCAGGGTGGCACCTGCATTTGAGGTCAATGCTTCGACCTTATGGCAACCCAGCTCCATTGAGGTTATATATTTTTTCGAGCAAGTTGGACCTTACAGAGAAGCCTTGTTGGAGTTATCTGGTCTTCATTTTGAGATGTAAGAATTAAATATCAGAAACTATTTCTGAATACTGAGATAATTGTTTTCAAAATTTTGGATCTTCAACTGATTGTGATGATTATAAAAAAAATATCTAGAATTTTGCTACCTATCTTTAAGTGTATGTATGTATGTGAAAACAAGAGAGAATAAACATAACTATAGTGAAGTTATTGTGATTTATAAAATTTTAAATGTCTTCACATGTATAAATCGTTGAGCGTATTTTTTTAATTTGATAAAATCCAGGCCTTTAAGAAATCCAAAACAATTACAAATGGCTTTACTTCTAAATTAGAATGTACAATCTTTAGAAATTAAACCATTTAGTAAACTGTTTTAATACATTTCACAAAACATAATGTATCCATAGAAAAATAAAACATAATCTATACAGCTTTTAAAGTAATCAAGTTAACAATTATCAGGAAGTTGGAATTGAAAATGTGCAAGAAAACAAAACTGGTCATTCATAAATTTACACCAAAGGTGTGGTCTGTTAAACTGTAACATATCTGACAAGGATACTCTAAATGAAATAATGCATTTGAAATTAAAAGGACAATTGCCTGTCTGAAACAATTCTAATTGTTACAAATTAGATGTATTAAAATTAAAGTATTGCAAAACCATAAAACATTACTTCACAATTTTAAAATTTCATCCTCAAAAACTAAAAGCAAACTGAACTGCTTCTTTACTCATTATATACAATGAAATGAAAATTAAAAGTAGAGCAAATGCTATTGATGTAAATGGATCATTTAACTTAAGTAAATTAATTTGATTTAATTTTTAACTTAAACCATAATCAATGTACTTGTTCTATTGCAGATATTTATATATGTATTGTTTAAAATGCAGTTAAAAGAATATTAAATTATATTATTCATGTCAGATTAGTTAAACTTAAGCAACCTAAAAGATCAATTCCAGAATGCCTGACGTGAACTGCATTTCTTCATACAAAACAGACAGGTTAAAATACAAGAATAAGAAATTACTTACAGATGAAACATTGTTTTTAAAAAGGGCTGCTTAATGAACTTACATTTAAGATAAAATGATTTATAAACTTTGTTAAGGATGGCATGTATATCTATGCTAATACAGAAATCCTGAGCTTCGGAGTAAATTTTGAACCCTGGAGACCTGTTGTTATTTTAGTCAAGAAATGTACTGACACATAAATTAGTTGAGGTATCAGTTTGGTTAATGATTATAGCCTGTCTGGAGATCTTTGTACAAGCATATGTGCAAATAATTTGAGATCCACTAAAATAAAAAATATAACTTTACACTACACATTGGTGTGCCAATAAATATGAGTTTTTATTAATATTTACTCTTTACATCAATCACAGAATTTAATTTTTTTAAACAATATACTTTAAACAAAAAAATCTTTGCCCCAGGAAAATTTTAAACAAGTTTTTAAAATATTAGTTCAGTTATAATAACTTATTATTGCAAAGAAAGAAAAAAATTCATCTTTACAACAAACTTATCCATAATTACTCATTGTGATATATATATATATATATTTTTTTTCTTTAAACAGAAATAACAACCTACAAAGTAACTTAATATTTGCAAAATATAAATATCTTAAAAGTTCCTGAACACAGTACACAATTTTAAAAGGAACAAAATGTAATTTTGCAACATTTTCTCTCTTGTCCACTTATTATTTTATAAAATAGAACGAAATATTTTAACAAATTCTTGACTGTTTTAATCAGTAAACGAATTATTGTAATGTTTGTAATATTAAAACATCTTGAATATTAATTTATCAAGCAAATCACTGACTTGTTAAATAAGTAAACTTAAAATTTATAAGGGAGACTACTCTTTAGTATAAACCATTCATCATCATTCTGTGTTGATCTAAAATGCAAACTAGTTTTTAAAAAAAACCAAACATTGGTGAATCAGAATCATTTGACAATTTAGCATTATGATTAGCAAAAATATATCCTTTAAAAAAAAAATTAAAAACAAAATGTAATGGTTATTTACATATTAGCAATCTAAAAAAAGAAAATTTAAGATGTATAAAAGAAAAGTTTATATATATTTGGAGTTGTTGCACATATATTTCTTAAGTGTATAATTAATTTTTCATTCTATTCCTCTTCCTGCTTTTTGAATTTAAAAAATAAAAAGAACTATCAAATAACTGCAATGCCAAAATCTTCTCAATTCATGAAAGTTCTACTTAGATATTGTTCCCCTTGAGTTTCTGAAGAATTAAGATCATGATTAGGACTGCCTTGACCATAGTACTGTACAGAGGCATTAGCTCCTTTCAAGAGATAACATATACGACAGTGTTCTTCATTCAAAATAAAGACAAGGAAAATATTTAACCAGTACAAAATGTATCATGTTTTCCAAATCCAATGCACTTTAAATACCATAAGAATGACATGGGTCTGATCAAGGAATGTAATTTATTGTATGCTGTTTTAGAAGAATAATCAGTGGCGTTGTGTCACTGAAAAATATATGTTTAATTATAACCAAATTAAAATGACATAAAAGATTAAATATAATTTATTGTATGCTGTTTTAGAAGAATAATCAATGGTATTATGTTTTCCCTAAAAATATATGTTTAATTATAACCAAATTAAAATAACATTAAAGATTAAAAGTAAACATGATATCATTAGGCCTGGTAAAATTTCATTACTTAGGCTTAGGTGAGGATTATTATTAGGAAGTGAATCAAAATTTCTGGCGGCAGTTGATTCACTACATATATATTGTCAAAGTTATGAACATACTTTCTAAAAATTGTTTTTCTTTTTTTTCCAGCCATTATATTTTGTTAAACTCCAAATTATGCTTGGTTTTCCTATCAAGAAAAATGTATTTCATGTAATGAGTATTAGGAGAACGATAAGGAAATAAGAAGCAGTTGAGCTACACAAATAATATTTGTCAAGTTTGAACTATAAAAATAAAGCAAGTGGAAATGCTTTAAATATAAAAATAAATACCTGTGTTCTTTGCAAAGTGTTCAAATGTACTGCCAGCTATAAAATAAAACATTATAACTTGTACCGTTTGTTCGAGCATTTATATGTTCTCATTTACATGACTATTTGATGTTTCTACATATTAATGTGGTTTATGTTAAAGAAATTAAAATACTTCAAATGATTAAAGTTGTTGTCAAATGTTAATTTCATTTAGGTAAAACAAACCTAATTTTAAATTTCAGTGCTGCTTAATTGCAATGATGGGATCTTACATTTTTCCTTTTTCTTCATCCCTATGTAATCATTATAATCATTTTGGTCCCTTGATAGTGCATCACTATATTCAAGCATATTAGGTTTGAAAAATAATCTCTTTTATTATAAATTTACTTGATACCAAGTCACAAACCATTAATATATTGTTGCTAGAGCCATTAATGTTGAACTGAACAAACAATCCCAGACAAACAAAACTGATACAGAAAAATATCACTGTAGTGTTGATATATGATATAATAATGAGGGTAACTGGAAATGATGGACAAAATGAGACAAATGAAAGATTTTTCAACTCAGAAATAGCTCCTCTCATGGACTAAATAAATTATGATAGAAATGGGATTCACAAACCAAAAAGAAAAACATAAAAATATATTTTTAAAAGAAAAGAATACGACATCATTGGTGAAGATAGAATAATATTTTACATTTTCGTTTTTCTCTTAGAGAATTCTGTTGTGTTTACATAAAGTACTTTGACAAATATGAAACTATACGAAGTGTTATTTTGTATTTTGAAAATACTCTTATTTAATAACAATGTAAAACAGAAAAAAAATCAATAAACTATAAATAATTTTTACAATGATTGACATGAAACATTTGCATTTTCAATTACTTTGTCCAACACTTGCAAAGACCTTATATTTGCTCATAAACAATAAATTCTTGTAGTTATATAATATATACAACTTTAAAAAAAACCTGTACAGCTGTAAACACAAAACAAACAAGAATGGTATGAATTATGAATACAAGAAGAAACTGCATACTGCTGATTTTGTCAATAGATTCATACTTTGAGAAAGATACAGATTCGAGACAACTGTTTGCATATGTACAAAGATTAGCACTCTTTGCATTCACGAAGTCAGTAAGGCCAATTCATCTTCTGGAATTTCTCTTGCTTGATATGGCCCCAAATCAAATCGTCGCAAGTGAATCTAAGTACAGAAAAATACCTCGCATAATTATTTCTCATTTTTTAAAATTATTTCTAATAAATCTTTTTAAAATATTTCTAATAAATCTTTTAAAAATATTTCTAATAAATCTTTTAAAATTATTTCTAATTAATCTTTAAAAAAAGAACACCTCCAATATTTTTAAATATTTCAAGTACCTATTATGGTAAAACTATATATTACTGTAAGCACAAGATTTAAAAGCTGAGCATTCATTTAATAGGACAGGATGATATATCAATATAGGGAAGGAACTAGCAAACGGTATTGAAAAGAAAACAATAATAAGAGTATTGATGCTAAAAACAAGAATGAAAACTTACCAATGTATCTTACATTTTTAAGATGATTATTTTATAAACTAAACTCTAACTTATCATAATCAGACACTATAAAATTTGAACAATTTTAAAACAGATAAAAAAAGATAAAAGAACATTTTCTTGCTTTATTAATCAAATTGATATAATAAAAAAGTTTCTTCTTCACATAAAACAAGTAGTATAATTTTTATTTCTAAACAGTAATTTTAAAAATCAAATCCCATTCCATGTGGAGTGCTTATGAAATATCAACTAATAGGATTATCTCTCTTACCATAAGCAATGAGTGACAGAGCAACAATTACTTATAAGTCAGGTCTGGAAATGTAGAGATATGCATAAATACTTCATCTTATCACAAACATATCAATGTGGGGGTCTCTCCAAGACTGGGCATATTAGATGAAAAGCTGTTTAATCATATTTTCAGATATGATTTCCTTACTTAGGATTGTAAATCTGCTCAGAATGTGCTTTTCAGGCTAGATGATCAATGTAAATTTGGCCAGAATAAGATTTGACAGACTGTCTAGACACTGAATTTGGTCAGAATGTGGCTTGACAGGTATCAATGAATTTGTCAGAATGTGGCTTGAGAGGCTGGTCACAATAAATTTAGTCAATATATGTCATGATAGGCTACCAGATCACTGTGAATTTGGTCAGAATATGGCAGGCAATAGTCAAAATCAAGAAATCTCCTATTCAGATGCCACAGAGCAGGTACTGTAGAAGAGTATGTGCTACCCTGATGTCACAGATATATCTCTACAAATGATGATCTCTGAAGATCATAACAATTACAAAAAGAAAGAAATGAATGACATCACTTTTACCAAATGACCCAATCAACAAGCAGGATAAAAAGAAAAAGACTGGCACTACAAGAACAGACGCTACACTTTTGCATTTACAGCCATTTGCTTTGATTTCTTGAGTAAAGAGTTTAATCTTAGTAGTATAGTTTATGATTAAAAATAAAGGAGACAACAACATTAAACAGATTAATAATTTTTTATATTCAAAATCTGAAAAAAGTTCAAAAGTCTTATAACATGTTGGTTCACTAAACATTACATACATGTTTATAGGATAATCAGGAATGCATTCTTTTAGATATATACTGGTAGCTTATTTTTTTATATGATAATTAGGAATGCATACTTTAGATATATTTACAGCTTCTTTCACAAAACAGTCATGAAAACTCCGACCCAGGGAAAACCATCATTTTAAGATCAAATCTTTCAACTTTTATCCATAATTTAATTTAATTACTCCTAACTTTCAAACATAACCCACCTGCAAAAAGACATTAACATCAGCACTGCGACTAAGATATGGAAAGTTTCCCCCTGACTTCAGATGTGCTCTTCGAGCATCTGGATAGCACTTATACATTTCTTCTCGTACTGATCCCGACAAGGCACTATCATCAAAAACCTGAAGTCAAATAACATAATCAGAAAGAATCACAATCCATTAATATGAGACAGAGATATGTTTGCACAAAACAATGATAAAAGTAAATGGCTTTGATCTTAGACTAAAATTGGATAAAACTGAAGTCAAATTTTTAAAATGATGAAAGATCAATGTACCGAAAATATAATAATTTTTATGGCACATCACAACTTTAATTAAGCTTACAGACATAGGAAGTTAAATGAAAATTCCATTTAATAAATAATTAAAATTTTAATACAATAAGAACATTTTAGAACTCAAGTTGTTCATTTACTTACATCCATGATGGTGATGTCAATTTCACGCAGTTTTTGAGGCTCCACATAACAGTTCATGCAGTTCAGAGTTAAACGGGAGGCCAATTCTTGTTGGCTCAAACCATCAAGCTAATTAATTAAAAGAGAAATACATGCAACTTTAGAGAGAGAGAGAGAGAGTAAGAGAAGAAAAAGATCAAGAATCTAAGAGTAAATCAGACCTATTTCCTACTTTCAACAAACTTTAGAACAAAAATATAAGAATTTCAAAAAACTATATGTTATTGTCAGAAAACTGAACAAGTCTTTTCTCACTATGATACAACTAATACATTACTTTGAGTCATAGCTTACATTCTTTCTACTGAATAAAGTACAGCAACTGAGCAAGTGATAAGCATAAGGATGTATGTTTTCTTAAAACTTTTTTAAAACTAATGTTTCACATACAGAAGTATGTAGCTATGTTTGCTTGGGTGTTTTACTGATGTTTCTTTCATGCACACAAGTCTGTAGTTGTATGATGGTTTAGTTGTTTTACTCATGTTTCACACATTTAAATATGAAGTATATGAAGAAAAAATAAAAATAGTATTTCATTTTAAATTATAAAAAAAAAATTACTATACAATTATTTCAATCAAAAGAAAAATGTCTTGGCCTGTTCATTACTTTTTCCACAAGAAAGTCAATGGAGTCTGCAATCTCGGAGTCTACCAGCCCCCTGTCAAAATTTCCCATGACCATCTTTTTCAAGAACAGTGACGGCATCATCCAGAAACTGTAACAAATCCCAGAGTCAGAGAATATCAAGTCACTCATTAACTCACTTTTAAATGACTGATTATTTTTAAAGAACTTTATGTATGGTTCACTACTTGGAGCATGTATTTCATACGAATATAATTTCATAACAATAATCCATGAATCACTCATTGCCAAATTTCATGCTGTTGCCAATGCTGCACACAAAATTTGATTTAATGATTTTAGATACCTAACAACAGTACTCCAATTAAGTTTATTCACAGGTCTTTTAGATACATAACAACAGTACTCTTGTTGGTTAACTAAGTTTATTTATTCACAGGTCTTTAGAATTTAAGGCTAAAAAGTAAGTAATTGCTTTCTGAAACATTTCAAAATAATGTGTTGCAGTGCTCTGTATACCCTTAATATATAAACTTTTAAGTCTATTTAGTTTTCATTCATTATCAGCCTCTGATTATCTTTTTGTCTCTGATGTTCCACAAGTTAAAACTATATTTTCTTAGGTATCCACAGCTTTGACATCACATATGTTTTTGTTATGTTGACTTAGGGGTAATCCATGTCGATATCTCTGAATTAAGCAAAGACTTCATGGGATTTTTCTATAGGACCCCAAATATTCAGGGAAAAAGCTAATAAAGAACTATATATCTTATTACTTCTGATAAACTAAAATACACCACATAAACTGTCACATACATAAACCTTAATATGTTTTATATATATATATATATATATATGTATATTATCACATACATTTAAACATAATACACTATATAATTATTGTATTACCATATAAATACAATATACCATATAAACTTCCACACATAAACTTTAATATGCTATGTGAATTACCACCTACATTAAAAACAGAATACACTATAAATACCATAAACATTAAATATACAATATACCAAACAAACTACCATGCACGTAAACTTTAATACTTACGTTGGTGCTGAATTTGTCTGCTGGAATATAGATGTTTCATAGAAAGCATTACAGAGAATGAGAGAGGCAACTCGGGGTGATCGAGAAATAAATTCTGCAAATTTCTGTGCCAAGAAACCACCTAATGATGCACCAAAGATATGCACTCTGTCAAGCTGTAGGTAGTCAAGAAGCTTTCGGAAACTTTCACAGAACTCCCGCATGGTCCAATACACAGGATAATCCACCTGTAAAAGACAAAGAACCATCGTTAACTTTACCAGATACAACCAATGCTGAATATACACACACACAAAAACCTGCACTAAAAATAATAATAATTTAAAATATCTTGGTAAAACTGTGCCAAAACATAATAGTGGTATGTGAATGATGCTAAGAACATCCAAAGGTCTGGAGGTAAACAGAGCAAAATATTACATTTACAACCGTCGTAAGAGAATCATTGCCAGAACACCACTGTAAAAACTTGTAATGCAGTAACTGTCTACTTGATACAAAATTTACAATGATTAAGTATTTTGAAAAAGAACATTATGATACTATTATACATGAATTCAGTGATATTATATTGTTTATAACTTTTTTCATAATAATTAATACATTTCATGTTATTTAACGCTGATCCTCGATACATATAATAAAATTGTTATGACTGGGTATGTGTGGGCTTAAGTGTAAAAAAGTTCGGAACAGATTTTCATTGCATATCTTAGTTTTCTAGAATCAAGATAGGTTAAATAACATCAATTGTTTTATTGATAATTGTAAACTGTCCAACACATAATGATTAATTATCTTTTACAAATTCATATGCTTTTAATAATATTAATAACATTGCTAATTGTATATGTGTTTAAGTACTGTAGAATTAATTAACCTGTATAATAACTGAGAGGAATATCAGGTAATGTCATGTCAATTAATGTCTTACCACATATCCTTTCATGTCAGCCCTGCTGAATAACCTTGTGTATTAACCAATAGTTATCATGTGTGTCTAAGAGAAAGAGACCTGTAGTCTTTTGTGGCTAGAGTGGACTCATAATAAAAGTGATCCCTTTTCCTCAGTGGGCAGCATGCAACAGATTAAAAACTGCTACAGCTAAGTGCTCCAGCAAAGACTGCTCTCTGGGCCTGCACCACTGTCGAAGTGTAACACAGGTATAGTATATGCTGCTAAAACATCCAGCCTGTCAAACACGAACTTAAGAGGAGGTCTGTCCTCTACTTCAACTGAGATAAGTCAGCAACCTTGCTGTAACCACTTAAGTCACTGACTATTTTAGAATTAACTTTTCCCCCCATTTACATGCCAGGTCATCTCAATTAATAAAAAGTGATATTCTAGTATCATAATAATAGTATCATTCATTATCACACTTTTTATCTATTGTTTATTCATTAATAAATAGTTGCCACTAGAAAACCACAGAGTAACTTATTTTATTCACATCTTCTCTCTTCTAAATAACCAGGATTGTTGGATGGCTGGATGCTAGAGCTACTCTCTATCTACTATCTATACATTAAATCATCCATAGTTGCTATGCGGTCCAATCCTGGAATGTGGACTCTGCCTTTAATCTTAATTAATATAGGGTTGGGGAGGGGTGCATTCACACTACCATTTATCATGGCCCCCACACCACCAGCCATCACAACCATCAAGTTCTTCACTTACAGCAATAACCCTGTAACCAGCAGATGTGAGCCCTAAAATCTGTCGGAAAAAGACATCAGCTGAGCCACTTGCTGGTGGGAAACAAATGAGAGGACATCTGATAGTCTTAGGACCAGCATCATACATTTTCCATTCTTTACTGTTGTCATCATCAACTATCACCTGAAACAGAGACATCCTTTTATTTTTCTGGACACAATGAGAATATAGAATCATTATAAAACAATGAAACTTGATTTTTTAAAAATTTACATATAATTTATTTTTAAAATGTATAACTCCTTGCTAATAACATGAATAGTTTTAATTAAATCAGTAAATGAATGATTCAGTTTACAGGTGTATTATAACAATTATGAGCCAATCAAGTCACAGGTAACTATCAGGTCTAGTGCTAATACCCAAAGGCAAATCAGATTTTCAAAACCCACCTATAAGTCAGATATACTTCTTTGATCAATCTATCCTTTACCAAATTTTAATATTATCACATTTAGTGTCATCAATTTTTTAAAGCAATTAAAGATCTCATGGATTTAAGTGCAAGTAAAATATCTACATACTGGATAACTAATCTTTACACTTATAAGTCAAAAGTCAGAGAACTACCAAAACTTACTGTTTTCTGTGGAATGGTGCTCCTAAAACACTGATATTCCTGTGAGCTTGATATTTCTCCCATGGTTAATCCGTTTTAAAACAGCATGCTCTTTCTTCAATTTTTGTTGAAGAAAGTTTATTTAAATTTCTGAAATAAATTTTACAAATATTAATATTTAGTTCAGTTTATTTATCATAAAAGTATATACAGAAACAAAATGTTAAAAATCAGTTGAGTTTACTGTTACTTCATTTGGTTTTAATAAAATGTTTAGCTCAGTGTCTTTCAGCTTATTTCTTCCTAACAAATATTCAATCAACATTCAACAAAAAAATACTTCCTTTTATCCTTGTAGTTAATGTACACTAAACACCAACATTCATAAAAAAAAATACTTCCTTTTATTTTTGTAGTTAATGTACACTAAACACCAACATTCATTAAAAAAAATACTTCTTTTTATTCTTGCAGTTAATGTACACTAAACACCAACATTCATAAAAAATACTTCCTTTTATTCTTGTAGTTAATGTAAACTAAACAGAAAGATAAGAATAGACTGAGAGCTGCATTATAATCATTCATAAGTCATAATGTTTTCAATGTCAAAAAAAAAAGGGGGAAAGAAACAGCCGAAGGCATCATCAAAATAAAATTTAAAAAATATATTCTTACTATAATTATAATATTGGAAGACTTAACAAAGTGCTTAATCTTATAAAAGCTCTAATTGCTTTCAGTGATTCACAATACACAATATATGTATATAAATTACATAAACACACTACTTACAGTTCATATACTTTGGGAGGAGAGAACCAAACATATTATTATTATTTTATTTATTATAAATTATTACATTAGGATTATAAAATATTACAATAATAAAGTACATGTATTCATTTATATGTACACTCAAATCTTATATTTATAATGTTATATATAAACTGTTTACTAGTATAGTAAACTACTATGGCTGTAAGAAGCTATCATGAGAACAAATTCTCAAATAGAATATATTAATCTACATGTGAATTTGTGAGGCTTGAACAGAACATATGGATGCTTGCTTCTGAATGGGTTTATTCAGTTAAATAAAACTATTGACTTTGTATAGTGAAAAGTTATAAATTCAAAATCATGTTCAGTTAGGCAAAATCTGAATAATGGTCAGTCATATAATGAGGAATGGATATTCTGTGATGCATGATGTGATATTTCTCAGTGCAATTAATTTATTTCAAGCTCAGAGGTTCCAAGTAAGGGAACACTCAAAACTGTTTATTCATCTCAATTCAAATGTTATTCTTACAAATATAAATAATGACTCGAGAGGTCTCAGCTAATTGTAAAATGTATGCTGTATTGTTTATTAATTTTATATTAGGACTCCTATTTTGAAGTTGCTTAACCTTTTATATCTTCAGGGTTGTCAGATTTACCAAACAGGGCCTTATAAACTTTTTGAAAGGTTTATGTTAATGTGAAAGAATTTGTCTGATTTTGAAACAGATTATTTTCTATCATTTATCATTTACATCCCTAGGTGCTTTTAAGCTCAATGCAATCAACATAAAGTTTCCTGTAGTCTGACTTTATATTTATTTTACTATATATATTAAATATTTTATGACTATTATTATTATATTACATATAATATCAAATATAAAAATAATACTATTACACACACAATAATTAATATCTAATACATAAACAATTACAAAAGATAAATTAGTTTAAAGAATACACCGACTATAAAGTATTAAATAAGAGCATATCTATTTGTATACATATATTTATAGTATGAAATACACATATTTTCTTATAATCAAAAGAAAAACATAGGGGCCTACTCAGTAGGCCTACTGTATATTATTATTAATAAGAAATTTTATTTTATACAATTATAGTTTAACCTTGTGAGGAATGCTTTCAAAAATTTCAGAAAAACACAAATAAATAACTAAAAATTAAAAAGCAAAAACAAACACACTTAAACTTACCCTATTGTATCGCAGACGAATTAAACGAAATTTTTTTAAAGTAGGCCTATATTTTATGATTGCCTGTTGATTATTAATTATGTTTTAATTTTATCTTGCAGATTCAGACAGTAATATGATTATAAAGAAAATTTACAGATAAGAGTTTTAGAAAAATTCGTTTACTGTATATATATATATATATATTTTTATTATTATAGACAAACCCCTGAGGCAAGAGTGAACAATTTTCTAATGTTTATCAACAGACACAATGTAAACAAACCCCTATGAAAAAGGTGAATTTTAATACGTTTAGCTGTACTTTTGTAAATTGCCTAAATGTTTAGATAAAAAGAGAAATTATAGATAATCAAATAATTCAACAAAATAAACAATCTTAGGATATCACTTACAAGTATTGCAACTTTCTGATCAGACACCCCTTATCTCAGTCATCAAGACCGGAAATCATTTGAGAAGCTATACCGGAAAGGTAATCTTTTATCAGAGAGATTTAAATGCTTTACTGTTAACTTTCGATTTCGAAGCGCAGCTATAGAGAATAATTTGGTAATGACATTTTTTTAACTCCCAGCTTGCATAATATCAATCTTCTAAAAACATGTTGTTTAATTGGGAGTTTAGCTTTTTTGTACACTATTGTAGGGAAAATATATTTAGTAACTCGAATGATTTTTAAATAGGTCTAACCGATGTTCGCTTATTTCAAGAGCAGTACGTCTACCATATGTGATAAAGCAATTGTATCCGTTCCTGGGCATATTGTAGTCGAAATCGGCATTTTGTCTTTGTGTATGTTGTACAGTCGAAATTTACAGTGTATCTGCATCTGGGCACTTATACAGTCGAAATGTACAGTTTAACTATGTCTGGGCACTTATACAGTCGAAATGTACAGTTTAACTGTGTCTGGGCACTTATACAGTCGAAATGTACAGTTTAGCTGTGTCTGGGCACTTATACAGTCGAAATGTACAGTTTAACTGTGTCTGGGTATGAACTGTAACGAAATATACAGTTTACCAGAAGAAACGTGAACTGCTTAGATCTGAGGAAAAACAATTAGTTCTGATAATTTTTGTAATAATCATGTTTAAAGTGTGATATACGAAGATGGCAAGAGCGAGGTAAACAAAAAATAGGCATTTTTGCGAAGTCAGTATGAAGGACATCCATCGTTAACAGTGTCATCATATTCATGTGCTGGTATACAGTTTTACTACTAGACCTCGGAGTGTTAACCCTGAGTCTAAAGTGTGTGTGTGTGTGTGTGTGTTTTCCATATATTCTAACACCTTCGAAGCATTTAGTGATAATTTAGCCTCTGTTTTGTGTCACTGATGAGCAATTGTAATTTTTTTTAATACTACTAATTTTTCAAAGAAGGTGGGGGGGGGATAAAACTTCTCAGTTTTTGAATTTAAGGACTTTTCGGTTGCAAAAGTAAAATTATTTATTTCATGCCATTACAAGAAAATTGCAATAGGATAAAAAGCGATACTTGTGCTCTTGTTTACAACGCTACTGTACAATAAAATATCAATTGCACAATGAAAATACTTGAACGGCATATGCATGTATTCACTCGTTTATTTATTAATATCTTTTTATTCCTTAAATGTTTCATTATTTTTTACGTAAAAGATAAGAAGCATATCCATTGCTAAACACTCAAACCTATGCTGTAAAAATGACAATTGGTCATAGTTTGTCCAATCAGGATCCTTAAACTTTGTTACAGTCTACATGTACTTTGATACTGAATAAACACACATCTTGTCAGAAACGTAAAGTGTCGCTTGAGACCTCCGCTCCCTTCGCTATGCTGGTGTGTGTACCTATGTTCTTGAGAAAGTGAGACAAAACTTGTGCTTTTTTTTTTAGAAAGAGTAATAAGTGACTTTCATTTTTCCTTCTTTGTTGTCGCTAACATCAGCTATTGCTCGATTCTCAGAGAAGTATATGTAATGAAATGATGAGGTGAGTGACTTCTATTTGGTTTTCCTTAAAGTCAAGTATTCCTAGAGAATAATGTGGTAAAAAGTTTGGTTATTGTGGTAATAACATTCCGAAACCTAGAGAGAATAGTTTTTATTATTCCTAAAGTAGTGTGTGTGAGGGGAATCAAGATATATGAGTGTGGTGAGTGAAGAAAAAGAGTTACGACTGATTGCTCTTATTCAAGCTATGCAACAACAGCCTTAATTCACACCACACAATTTAATTATAATTTTTATTCAAGCTATGCAACAATAGCTTTCACACCACACAGTTTATGTTTTTATTTAAGCTAAGCAACAACAGCCTTCACAATGCACAGTTTTATGTTCTTATTGAAGTTATGCAGCAACAGCCTTAATTCGCATCACACAGCTTATTCAAGCTATGCAACAACAACCTTCACACCACACAGTTTAATGGTCTTATTTCAGGATAATCAACAACAGCCTTCACAACGCACAGTTAGTGTTCTTATTCAAGCTAAGCGACAATAGCTTCACGTCACACAGTTTCATGGTCTTATTCAATCTAAGCGACAATAGCTTCAAGTCACATAGTTTCATGGTCTTATTCAATCTAAGCGACAAAAGTTTTAACACCACAATGGTCTTATTCAAGCTCTGCAACAACAACCTTCACACCACGCCATTTAATGGTTTTATTCAAGCTAAGAAATAACTGCCTTCACAACACACAGTTACATGTTCTTATTCAAGCTAAGAGACAATATCCTTCATACCACACAGATTAAATGGTCTTATTCGATGCGATTTTTTTTCCTCCTAAAATATCCTTCCGAAACTGTACTCGTATTATATGCACAGCCAAACATTTTTCACTGGAAAATAAAGGCAGATGGTGGTTTTGCTCTCGATCTATACTCCCCACAGGAGTTTACATTCGTCAGACATTTCGTCTATAAACGTTTCGATCTTTACTTTCCACTAGAGTTTTCATTCGACATTTCGTCTTTAAACGTTTCGATCTATACTTTCCACTGGAGTTTTCATTAGACATTTCGTCTTTAAACATTTTCTGTCCTGTTGTGCTCTAGTGGGACTTGCCTCCCCTTATTGATCTCTGAGAGGCGGGAGGCGGTCGTCCTGTAGAGTGTAGAGTTACTGTAGTGTAGACTATCCTGGTGTCGTCGTTGTTTGTTTTTCTCCGAGGTATGTGGTGTCTAATGCTGGCGGCTTGTGGAATGAAATAAAAATCCAGCTCTTGTCTGAATCACTCTTGTTGGTTTCCGTGGGTTTATCTTGTACTGAAAAAAACAAAACAAACCTACAAACCATTTCAAACAGATACAAAACTCCTGCTGTACTTTATCACAAGATGCAACTGTCCTCGTGAAAAAACAATTAGTTTTCTACTCCATCAGCTTCCGTAGTACAACTGTTGGGTGGTGCTGTGCCATAGTGGTATCCTCTCTGGTGGGGTTCTTGTCAATGATTTGGGTTGTAGATTTGGCTGCATGCATTAAACAGCTACAAACGCCCACATCATACCAGCACACAAAAGCAGCTATACACGTCACCACACAAACTACCCACCATACGGAAGAAAAGACGTTATCAGACCGACCAAATGTCACCAGATGACAGTTGCGGTGACAGCACAGGGAAGAATGAACGCCAAAACAAGTCGCAATTATACGAACAGAGAAAAAAAACACGGGAAAGACAAAGACCACCAAAGGGAGAACAGCAAAACTATGAATACTATTTATTCAAACCACCACACCGCAGATTACAGCAACCAAGGACACTCCAGACAGGACCGCCACCATCATAATTTTTATGGTAGCTGTTAAAAAAAAGAAAAGAAAAAGAAGAAAAAAAAAGAAAGAAACAGGGCCTCCTTAACAGGAAATTAACAAGCAAGCTGACACTAAAAATCACGACCTATTGTTTTGGTCTTGACTTTTTGTGTCAGCTTGCTTTTTGTCAGTTTCCTGATAGTTTGGACCTGTTCCTTTTATTTTTTAATTGTTGTGGTCTGTGTCACTTTGTACTCATTTCCTAAACCGTTGTGACTAGAAATTCGCGAGTGTATGTGGGTCCACCTCTGTTGTGCCTGCTTGTATTACAGATGTCGGCTCTGGAAGTCATTGTAGGCAGCGTTGTGTTGGTTTCTGTTATTGTAGTGGTGTCTTCGTCGGCTTATAGTTCGTAGTGGCTGTGGTTGTCTGCTACTGCGTCTTGGTCGTATGTTTTTTCTAAGAAGTAATATTGGACAGTCACCTGACGCTCTCGTTTCTGGGTAATACTTCATGATCTCATGGGCAGCTGTTTTCGGCTTCGACTCTTGCCATCTTAGCCTGAACATAGTTCCCTTGTAGTGAGAGGACTGTTGAGAAGGGCTTGGTATATTTCAACTGGTTTGATGAGACGAAAACATCTTCTTTTTTTTTTTTTACATGTTATTTTCTGTGTCGTTGCAGGTGGCACACATGTTTCTGGTGCAGTTGTGAGTGACGGTTGGTCACCGTAGACATTTTGATGTCTCAGACCATAAAAAGTGCAGCTTAGTTTCGGAGATTTGGGCCCTGAAAAATCATTCGATATGTTCCCGAACGTCTCTGCTGGTAGTCCGATGTGAGCGTGGGCAATGGAATGAAGGCAGATTCTTATTCTTATAGAGGTCTTTTTAGTACCGACCAGCGCAGGAGAGTACGCCATGCGTATCTAATTTTCACCTCTCAGTTGTCACTGAAAGGTCAGTGTTGGTTGGTGGCAGAATTATTGCAGCGTTGCTGATATTAATACAATGGCAAAAGCACACAAGTGAGTGATCGTGTTGACAAGAAAAATTCCTCGTCGTCTCAAGTAAACAAGGGAATGAGAAAAGCTACGATTTGAATTTAAATTAAAAGCAATACTTCAGGCGGAACAAACAAGTAATGAGCTGGCTGCTAACAAGTTTGGTGTTTCTGAAGCTAATGCCGGTATTCTTTTGTAAACACCTTTAAAACTTGAAGATCGAATATGTGAGAGGCCATGCTATATTCGGGCCAATACAGTATTTTAGTTTTAGGGCTTAAAAAATAATCTATTTTTTAAAAAAAAGTAATATTCGCACACTTTCTTCATATAAATGAGGCCGATCAGTGATAAAGGTTGCTTTAGAATTGGAATCTGTCACATTTGCGTAATGTTAGTCCCATCCAAAGTGGTCGAAACTGGTCCCTGGGACTCTTTTTGATTGAGTGTAGGGGGCGCTTCCGGCTTCCGCGTAACTCCCTGGGACTCAGAAAGGCGAGAAGTTTTTGTTTTAACTCAGAATGAGGCTGCTACCTTTTCCCTAATATCTATGAGTCCTGTCCAGTTTTGGGGCGGAAGGATCATGGTTCTGTTTTTCCAGCTCATATAAAACAAAATGTTACTTAATTAGATTGGCGTAATAGTTTGAAAAGATCAGATTTAAACTGTAGTTTAAAAGTTTTGCCTTACCAAAAAGCGACGAAGATCGTGACATACAGATTTATACCACGCTCTGGGGTACCAAATAGCGCCTACTGTCGATTCCAAAGCCATATATTTATATTTGCTTTTAATGAAGAAAATGGTTTATTATGCGGGCCATTGATGGTTCCTAACTATTAAATTGCTGCCATCTGTGAATACTGAGATTTTACTGTTATTTGGGGTGTTAACACCTACTAATCTTTATTAAAACAGGATCTAGGCAAACCATGTATGGAAGTGGGGTTAGATGTTCTATATTTTAGCGCCAGTTCACACAATCGACAAAAGTTGACAGTGGACCTTTACAGGATTGGAATTAGAACGAAATAAAGCAAATTAAATTATTTGTACCTTGATGTTACAAGTTTATAAAAATTATGTTGTTTTAATATTATGGTATAGTCAATTAAAATAAAAATATTTTATAATTATAAATAAAGGGTTTTAAAATTGTTAGCAGGATCAATATGTAGTAGCAGTACTAGCACCAGCAAATTCTTAATTCTGTTTTTGATTGAGTGAAATGTATAAGTTATAATTTAATGAAGGTAAAAGAAAAGTCATTCTCCTCTAAAACCCCAGTGACATTGAGCCACCAAACAAACTTATGAAAAGTTTAAAATTTATTTTAAAAATTAAAATATTTATTTTTTAAGTGACAGATTTTAAGTGATAGACTGAATCCTTGATAAACAAAATCATAATAATACACAAACTCTTTTAGGGAGAAAGCACTAAAAAAATGCTATGAAATAATTATCTTAAAGCAAGCTTCATGAGGTTCCCAGAAATAAAACAGTGCTGCAAACAGGAGACAAATAAATGCAACAAACATCATAACACATAAGAAAAAAAACACAAAAGCCACGTTCTCTCATGATTGCTTTATGTACAGAGTGATAAAAGATTCCTATGCAATGACAATGATAAAAACACAAGTATGAGATAAATGAAAAGATATTCTGTACAACTACAAATAAAGACATTCCAACAGCAACACATATATAATCCAACATGAATGAAATGATTTACATAATGCAAGCCTACAGATTTGCACACACCCATGATTTCTGAATCAGTTTACAACCATCTATGAACCACTGAACTGAAAGACCAGGTAAGAATTAAGCTAAAGTCTCAATGCTAGAGATATATAATCGTCTAAATGAGTACCAAAATATGTTATACCAAAATGCAAATGTTAAGAGTAAATTAGATGTATTCATTTAATATGACTGTTATTCTTGTAAAAATTATAAATTTAAACTTTGAATCCTTTATTGTTCAATCTGACAGATTCTGCTACAGTTGTGACAAACTAATAAGAAAGAAATAAATACTTTGACACTTGATTTCAAGCCTTACCCCAACCTTCCACAGCACATATTTACCATAACAATATATTCTGCAAATAGACAACTCATTTCAAGCATTTGAAAGAATTACTTTGGTTTGCAATGTGTCCAGTGGTTCTTTCCCTGAAAGAGACATAGGTCTTTTATGACAAGTTAGCATATGTCCACCAAATAAACACTTGAAGGTACTGGAACTAGATCTTGTCGAAAGCTGATTTGTGAATGATGATCATAAAACTCTTCATGATAGTCACTGTTGTGTCTGCGTAAGTCTTCGCCTGAATAATAAGATGTGTGGTTCTGATAAAAAGAAGAAAATATGTTTTAGTACCTGGAACTAAAAACACAAATATCAGTTCATAATGGAGTGCACGAAGGGTACTGCAGATTACATTCATAGATAAATATAAATATCCATTTTAAAAAAAGTAACTATCCATTTAACAAATATCTACTCCTGATTCAACATTATTCAAAGACTGACTGCTTTTCTGCCTATATCAGTAGTTGTGTGTTCAAATGGTATATAAAAACATTGTTTATTATCTTTAATACAGTAAAATTATTTAAAGAAAGTTTGTTTGCTTTTGGGGGAGAGTAAAATCAACTGACAATCCATCAATGTCCAGAATTTAATTGAATATTTGAAAAAACATTGCTTTAAAGTTTAATAATGCACATCAACCAGAGGAATACTAATTAGGTTAAAGTGTAAATACAGGGTATTGATTTCTTAAAAGCCTTGTCAATCCATTGTATATTAACTCCTGTACCAATTAAAAACAAATCAAAATACCCCCCGCCAAATATGCTAAGCGTGCTCCATTACTGGCGATTGATCGTTGTCGTTGACACCCAAAGCCACTGCGTATTAGTTTAGTAAATGTACTTTTAATTGTTTCAAACTTTACATTTTCACGTGGTTTAGTTTTTTTATTCTGTAGTTAATTAATTAATTCCATTTCTGACAGTAAGTGATTTACATAAGTATCACAAGAGTCTCGCTTTTGTCAATAGTCATTGTGCTAATTCAGGATGTTTATTAGCTGGCATATACTCGTAGTGTCCCTGCTGGGCAGGATGCATATACATGTACCGTTGTAGGTAGGGAATGGGGATAGGACTAACCAGATCACAGTGGGCCAATTTAAATGAGAAATCGCGAGAATCGTGGTGACTCTTGACCACGAGAATCGATCAGTAAAACTGACGGCGATCGGAGCCCTACCTATGACCCATGTATTATAAATCAAAACAAAGAAACTTCTAGGTAGAACCAGCCTCTATATGACCATAGTTAAATTCCAAAAAAATCACCTTTTTGTCACAAGTGCTGTGTTTATGTTCCATATTTATCATGCTTGTGAAATAATTTGTTGAATAAAACTATTTTCCAACTTTTCATTAATGTATTTTTTATTTGTGAGAGAGCGAGTGGAAACGTGTAAGAAAGATCACATTAAGTTTACTACAGTTGGCGTGTTTCGATAGCCGTGGCAATTTTCTCGATCTCTGGTTTTACTATCGTATTTTGGTATATCTTGCAAAAACTAACACGGGTTCTGCTACGATTGTCCAATCAGAATGTTTCTTACATCAAACTAAGGCAAAATGAATGTAGAATGCAGACATGTTAATTTCGAATCTGCATTTTTATTATATCTAGTAAAAGTCGATTGAAAAAAGCCCATTTTGAAGTTTCACTTTTGTACGGTTATGTTTGAAAATATCAACAACAAAAAATCATTAAAAAGTAGAGAATCTCTTCTTTAAAATGGTATATAGCATAACAAAGTGGCATTTTTGTAGCGGAACCCGTACAGTGGGAAAATGTGCAACCCAAGCGCGTGTGAAGTAAACATAGGCCTAAACATAAACGAAGCAAGTGATCATCATGGTGTTGTCGGCTGTGCTTGTTTCTCTGCTGCGAAAGTAATTCACTAAGCTTAATTAACTATACTCTTGCAGTTGTAAAAAAATTTTAATTAATTATCTGGATAATCCTTTAAGGCTATTTGACGGAAATAAAGATAGTATATGTACAGACGGCAATGCATTAGAGAGCGTCGTGGACGTGAGCGAGAGTCGACAAGTATAGGCCTTTTAAACAGTTGTTATTTATAATTTCTGCTGTACATTTTATTAATAATGTTTGATAATATCTGTCAGATAATTGTCACACATTGATCCTAGATCGTTTTTCCCCCACAAAAAAACCTGGTTTATTAACTAAGTTATGATGGATCACGAATGACAGCCATTTAATTAATCATAGTGGGTCGCGCCATAGCAACAGCCTCAAATATGCATTTTAAAAAAATTATTTAGGTTTTGAGGCTATACCCCATCATTGTATCTTTTTAGAGTTGGTAATAGGTTAAATTATTGTTAGGGTTCATTTCACTTGTAAAAATTGGCCAAGACTTTGAGGGACCATGTTTCAGAATACATACTACTACTGTTTTTATTTCAACCTGTAACTAGGTTTCAATCAGCCATCTACCCTTATTTTTAAATAATCATAAATTTTAAAACATAAGACATTAATAAGTGCATTTGTCAGCTATTTTGATTGTTATTTCATTATAATTATTTAAACAAGTCAAATGGAACTCAAAAAGCAAAAAAGCAATAATATGGTTCATTTTCAATGTTGGCTCAAAGTCAAAGTGCAATTGCTCAATTTGTGTTTTTTCTCATTTTTGAGAATCAATAACTCAAAAATTAAGAAAGCTATTGCCTCACAAAAAAAACCAGGCTTCGTGGATACATGAGGTATGCAATAATTTAGCTCTATCACATAATTAGTTTTTACTTTAGGGTGATGCAAAAATGGCAAAGTGTAAAATACATGTAAAAAGCATTTTTTCCCATTTTTGAAAATTGTGTTAAAAAAAAGTAAGAAAGATGAAGCAACCATGTTTTGCAAACTGACTTCTTTCACCATGATTGTTATATGGTGTAAATTTCATTCATTTCCAAAAACGTTGAAAAAATAGCTGGTTCTATTTAAAACTTCTCGCTGAAAGTGACAAGTGTGCACCTCCGACACTAAAAATACTATGCAAACAGTCATGTGTTAATAAAATAATAGGGACGAAGTAGTCCCATGCTGAATCTAAGAGCTGACCCCTCCCATCAGTAGTCATTTTACGCTTTAAAACACTATAATATTTTGTTCAAACTGCAAAATACTATTGGATTATTGAAAAATAATGATCAATAAAGTGATTTTTAAAGAAATCCCAAAACTGACTTTAAAAAAAATTATGACTACAAATGGCTGTAGCGCAAAATTAATTATAGCAACTTTAGCCATTCTTTTGCACAGAAGAAAACATATATATATATTAAAAAATATTCATTTTGTTTAATCATAAACTGATAAAGGACTATTTTCTGTATGTGTTTCCTGTGAAACTAGAGCTTCTGTGTGGAATATAAAAATAAACATTTATTTGGGTAATCAAAAAGGATTATTATCCTGAGAGTGCATGTATTTTTCTGTGGAATTATATTATCTGTATCTTTCTTGAAGACTGCTGTAATTTGACCTGTCTTGTGTTTGATTTTATTCATTCACTCTATTTTTCATCTTGATTCACAACATTTATATTGTTCTAATTTTAACTTTTGCAACATTGTAATTTGTAGTAATTTTTTATCTGTGGATATTCTGCAGATTGACAACCTTTACTAAAAAATCTACTTATTTATTCTAATTTGAAATAACCAAAGAAACATTTTAAGTACTTAATATTAAGATTGTAATTGATCTATGTGTGATTGCATGACATTTTATTCACTGAATGAATGAAAATTTCATCTTTATATACTATATACATTTGTTTGATGATGTGATCAAGTCTTTAAAAATATAGTTTGTTAATTAATAGTTTCACCTCCTTTTGAAAGGATTCGTGTTCCTTCTTTATACTGATTGGCAACATATAGGAGTCTAAATGTAGAGGTATATAAACAACTTTATAAATCTGGTGGGATTTTTAAAATGCATTTAGTTCCTTTAGACTTCGTTAAGGGATTACATATGTCAATATCTGATCAATCTGTAAGATTTAAGATAATATAACAGGCTTGCCTGAGATACCGCCCCAACAACCCCCCCCCCCCCCCGATTTTTAATTACTTCTTGAGATTATCTGAGATATATTAACATTTTAAAATCTATAAATATAATCCTGGTCAAGGGAGAATTACTGTCACACAATGCTTACCTGGATCATGTCTCAAGTAATGGTCCCAACCCTTGCTCTGTTGCACACCAATACCACGCCACTCTGCTTCAGACATGAGATGAGTTTTAGGCACCAGTTTAGCAAGCTCTTTTGGAAGCATCACATGCCTGAGACAAGTGAGAGATATATAAATTACATTTACAGAAATTTACATTGAAAATAATATTGTTAAAAGGAATACTTGAACCCAGAACTAATTTTATACAAAGCTCTAAATGCTTACAATAATTACATATAAAACACATAATACATATCTTTACACAAACTACTTAATCCTGCAGGTTGTGGGCAACTTCAAAAGCCCATGTATGGACATCAGGTATTATCACAGAGCTTAGAACTTTGGCAACTAATAATATGAGCTCTTCATTGAAGAATTTATAAAGGCAAATAATCATAGAAATAAATAGCTATGTAAAAAGGAGTAGGTCAAGCATAAATGACAAAATGCAGTCTAGAATCTATGCAGAATTTATCAAAAATCCGAAACAGTTTAATATTTTGTTCTGATATTTCCAATCATAATGTATACGTATTTGTAGCACTCTTTGAGCTTTAACTTGTCTATAATTTGTTTTTAAAAAAAGATATATCTGTACACATATTAGCAGTTTTAAGTTTGAAAATGTGAATGTACTCCAAAATAAATATATTTGTGACCTGTCACCACAAAAAGATACTTAAGTCGGATTTTGGGGGTATTGAGATATATATATATATCAATAGAAAGAAAATTGAAAGGGCTTTCTGTTGATATAAAAATAAAGAGTGTAGGACAAAATATGGAAAAGTTATGTTTGTTTGAAGTGCACTACTGTCCGGACGGCCATTTTGAGAAAATCGGCCTCAAAGATTGAACACATTTCTGAGAGGTTTTTCCTTAGCAACCATATATTAATCTGCTTCATTTGCAATCAGAGTTGAAGAAGACACAATAGCTAACACTGTAATAACTATAAACAACAAATATATTGTTACATCATTTACAGACAACAGTCTTTTTAAGCCATAACGATTAGAATTTCTGTATGCGAGAATGATTATTGTGGCTCAGGTGGTGTAGTGTCGATCTGTTTGCACCCACATGACCAGTTTTCACAATCTTTAAGTTCACTGTCTTCACTAGTTTCGCCTGGTCCGCAAATGCTGACATCTGGCTCTTCTATTTCAGTATCACTATCAGTTTCACTGTCATTAAATAACACACTTACACTGGCACCGCTTGTGCCACTGTCGTCTGCTTCGTCTTTTTCATTGTTCGATCACGCGATTCGCTGTCCGTGTCACTTTCAGATGAAAATCCATCAGCTACATCCTCATTAACAAAATAATCAGATATCAAATCTTTAATCTGAAAGCTTTCTTTTTCTAAGATGTTGCTTTCTTTACATGAATTCAACAAATTAGCGATTCGTTTCTCCATGTTTACATTACGCATTACAGGACAAAACTGTCTCCCTTGTGTGCGTTTCAACCAATCGCGACCGTCTTTTTATGAGAGCATGCTTGGTAACCTTGCAAGCTTTGATAAAACTGTCTGCGGATTGGCTGACGCTTTTCACTTTGTTTACGCCAAGCACAGCCTTATAAAACATTCTGATTTAGACGTTATAAATAACCAGTGTCGTCAGCATAAAAATAGGCTTTTTCCTGAGCATTCTGATATACAACATGATGAGGTTCAGCCAGGGATTCTACCGTCTACGATCGTCAGATTATAGCACTTTTGGGCCATATTTTTCCTTCGAAGTTAGACAGTAGGTCACAAAAAAATAATAATAAAGCTATTTCTAGTTCGAATTAAAGAAAAACACGCTAGTAATTTGTTGTTCGATGGTTTGGGAACACGCTAAAATGAAAATCTCAATTTCACCCATGTAGACCCCCACCTTCGTTTTTGCCGTTTTTCTCGGCTTAGCCTTGCGCGACTTAAGTATCTTTTTGTGGTGACAGGTCACATTTTAGCAGGCTTTATTATACATCATACTGAACATGTTAATTTCTGGTTTGATGGAGCACAGCTGATTAAGTTTATGAAACACAAATTTAATGAGCAAATTAGTGATATTATAAAAAGTATCTCAAACTAAGATTAAAATATTTTAAATTATAGCAGTACTATGGGCACTGTAGTGAAAAGATGCTCCTGGTTGAAAGAGACAACCTTCTGACAACCTTGGTCAGTAATAGAAAACTAATACACATAGTATGCTTATGCTTAAATTATAAAATAAGCTGCTTATTTCTTAAAATGTGCACAATCTTACTGAATAGAATTTGTTTTCTTTCTTTCAGAAATCTTAGAGAAATCATTTAAAGGGATCAATGTGATTATGGGAAGACTGGTTATAATAAAACTTTTCAATCAATTTAAAATTTCAAACTGATAGCTGCATCAACAGTATAAATAGCTGAATATTATATGCATTATAAATACAAATTAAAAAACAAACAAAAGCAAATATTATTCATTCTTTATTGACATTATTTAAGTTTTTTTTTATTTTGAACACACACCCAACTACATTAATGACTAAAAGTAAAATCGTGAGTAATTCAGTACTACTAGTATACTGACTAAAATTATGAATAATTAAATATACTAGTAAAGGGGTAGAAATTTACTACTACTAGTACTACTTAGCATCAATACTGTATCACAACTTGAGAATATTAATAAATGTGTTAAAGATATAACTTTATAAGCCTAGCCTGTAGGGATCTCCCTCTCTCTATATATATGCATATAAAGCTACTGAAATTTACATTACTGCTAGCAGAGGGTGATTTGCTAACAATAGTACTACTAAGTACTAAAGTAATACTACATTACTAGTACTTAGTAGTACAGTAGTAGTAAAACCAGTGAGTGTAGGGCATGTATTAGTTTTATAACATACCAACTACTACTAAGTACTAGTATAGTACTAAGTACTGTTCAAGGTACTTGTCAAATTACTGCCAATGTTTTACAATGTTAGTATAGTGTCAACGAAAAAAGTTATAGGCCTATATTATATGATAATCATAATGTCAGTTAATGAGTTATCAATTACTATTTAAATTTACTGAATTAGTGCCCTCCTGCTCTTGAATTAAATGATTAATGGTCTTGCAGACAACTGTTTAGAATAATAAAAAAGAACATATAAAACCCACCGATATTCATATTCATCATCTGTGTATTTCTCGGAATAATAAATTTTGGATGCGTACGAAGACATTTCAACGTTCCTATGAAGGAAATCAACAATTCCTAGCCGAAATCACGATTACATGCACGAATCGGAAGTTGAATGGCTAGCGCTTTTCAAAGTGAACGCAAAAAGTTTCACTGGTTGGCTCTAACAACAGGAAACAGTTGTTCATTGGTTAAATGTAATGAAGGAATTATATCTTTAGATTAAAAGTTGTTCATTCAGAATAATTAAAGCAAACAAATAAATAAGTAAAACTAATTATTATTAAATGTTTGCGTGAGGGGTAGACAAAACTAATTATGTTATACAGAATTTGAATTTAAAATATCTTGGTTCTGAGAAAACGTATTAGCTAGCCATAATTAAGCTAAAGTAGAACTTCCTGTATCCCTTCCTGATTTTGACATTATTGATAAGTGACTTACTACAGCGATTAGAGGATAACATGTACATTAACTGAAGAACGAAAGGTAAAGGACATTCTTTGCTTTCTATACGTAAAACTCTCTTAGATGATTTCCTCGCTTTGGATCATAAAAGAGAAAACTGATAAAAGCTTTAGGCCTACAGATTTACTGATTGCATCTTACTCTTAGCTAAGTTTAAAATTACAGACATTTCGATCTCGTGACTAATTCGCCAAAAGGCTATTTGCAACTAGGATTAGAACATTTTGGCTCTCGACTTTCGCATTAATGAAATAGTATTACTGTTAAAAAATAAAATAATATTTCCATTTTGTAATCTTAAGAGCTCAGTCAGATAGATAAATCCAACATTGAACTTTTAAAACATTTGTAATATGAAAAGAATGAAAATAGGCCTACGTGTACCTCACGTCAAGCTTATTTACATTTTGCTACATTTTCAAGATAAGATTATTTCGTTTTATTTAAAAATAATAAAAAGATGTAATTGATCAAACTAACTATTTTGCCAACTACAAAAAGTGATCAAACAGAAAATCAGTGACTTTCTTAAGAAGAATTTCAACACAGATGTTTGTGTTTGATTAAGGATAATTTAAGATGTTTACGTTACAGAAATACTGGTACAGTGTATTTAATTAGGGTTTTTATGTTAATAATACACAATATCAGAAGTTTAATGTGATTTTGATAGGTCTGGACAGTATCATGAGTATGTATTAAAAACAAACAACTAATACTATCTTTTATGGTTTCTCAAATAGACCAGAAGCATTAAATTCATCTTTGAGAAAAATTATTTATATTGATTATATTACAAATATTTAAATTTAGAGCTAGTCCTGATAGTTTTTAAGTGGACAGTTGAAGTGGACATATACACTGAGTATAAGTAAGAACTGTCATTGAAGTTTAGATATGGGTGGTTATTCCCATCAGCTGATGGCTGCAAAACAGATTCATTAAAATATTTTTAATTTATTTTACAAATAATATATATAATTATGTTTAGAATTTGTGTATCTCATATTAACTTTGTGTCCTTAACTATTTTCTGTTGCTACAGGCAAATAACATATGTCAGAAATAATTGTAATTATTTATATCTTGTTTGTCTAATATTTTATTAATTCTTCTTTAGACCTGTCAGTATCACTAAAACCAGTAGTGGAAGAATTATGAAAATTGTTTCTTCATAATATTTTGAGAGTAATCCATGAAGAACCTTTATTAAATATTACTTCAATTTCAAAAAGAGGGGTATACAAGCTGTTTAATTTATTTATATTTAAATTGTCTTGAATTTGTTATCTTTTCACCATATTCTAGTTTAAAACATTCATTTATGGTCAAAGTTTAGTTTAAATATTTATTCTTTAATAGCTGTGTGAACTTTATTTTTTTACATGTCAATAATGAATCTGCAGACTGCATTACATATAGAAATTAGAATTGTTGGCAAATTACTACCAGTGTTCACTTTTATAGCCTAAGATATACATATAGCTTAGAGTTAGATGTTACTTTAGTTTACAAATGTTCAAGAATAAAGTATATAAGTTAAATATAAAATTATGCAATGACAGGATTGGGAATAAATCATAATTTGCTAATGTATGTTCATAGATATGCAGACAGAACCACCATCTTGCTTAACAAAAACATAGGTACAATTTTTTCCTTCTCATGCCACTACTTTGAATCTTTGATGTCTTGATTCTTCAGAATCTTCCAATCAGAATTAAACAATTTCTTCTGCTTTGTAACTTTGGTGGAAATTTATTTCTTTGTTGACATTAATATAAAAATTAATTTTGAAAACAACAAAACTTTGAATAGTTAACAGTTGAAGTCCTTTATCATGTTAAACCTCTAAACTTTACAATTAATATGAACATTATAAAGAAATATGCACAAAAATAATAGTGTAGCTCTTTGTTTCTCATTTGATGATGATCACATCTTAGATTCAGGAAAGATTTCTTCGTTAATTTTTTTTTTAAATTGCTGTATTTTTTTTTAGAGATGAGGAATGCAGACTTAGCAAGAAGCATTTTTTAATGCTATTTTTTGTTGCCTGTTTTATAGGCACTCATATCATGTAACTGATATGTGCACACATCCAAACTTACGCACACACACGAGTGTGTAATGAACATAGATTATATGTTTTCATCAAAATGCATTGATTTTGGAATTTGCAAGCCAATATGTTTTAGTCAGTTAGTGGATAATGTGAGTGTGAAACTGTATGGTGAGCTTAAATGGGGGATGCTGGGAAATGAGTAAAGAGATTCAAAGAATTCAAGTAAAAATCCTTATTAATTTACATGTAATTAAAATAACTAAAATAATCAAGTATAACTTGATAGAATGATAAATTGATAGCCAAACACAAGAGTAAAGAACAGTTAAAATATAATTTAATTGGATTTAGTTCTAAAATCTTTAAAGTAATTAGTCTTGCAATATTTAAAAAATAAACACTGAAGGGAAAATAAGACTAGAAGCGGACAACCTTCATGAGCTTATGATTACACATTGATGTAAAACTAAAAGTGAATTAATTGTTTAACTTAGATCATTTATTTTAAAATTAATGTATATAATGTGAGGTGTCCTTCTCATTGACTGAATGTTTGTTTTCTTGGTAAGAACTTTACATATTTTTTTAAATACAATCCAATTATACGTAATTTAATAAAGAACAAGTATTTAAAAATGTACAAATTGCCCATGTACAGTTATTAACTTTAAAGTTTTATGTCTATGAATACATAAATAAATCATTTTATTACATTTCATAAAGAAGTTTAAATGTAAATTGGATAAAGAAGCCAAATATAAGCTTGATCCTATATATTACCATCAATACTTTTAATTTGAAAAGAAGTATTGATGTGGTTAATATTTTCACAGGATTTAATGAGTTAATCACTTAATGTAAAGTAAAATATGCTGTTCTTCTGCAACCAGCTAATGTTATGTCAGTTACTGTGTATATCACTATATGTATGTATATGGCTGAGCATATGTGGATACAAAATATAAAAGCCATTAAATTTGAAAATAGTTCAACAAATTTAATTCTAAAATAATTTTACGAATAAAATTAGCCACATGATTGCCATTTTCAACATAAGCTCACCAAATAGTAAAATTTTAGTATATTTTTATTAAAAAAATTAATATTTAAATAGAAATGATTTTAAGAAACCACATTTTATTTTTGTGTGTGTGTATTCTCATTCTTATTCCTCCCTCACTTTTCTTTAATCAGTTTAATGACTGCTACATTATGATAATATTTTGCTTTTGGGAGTAATATTTTAATGTTAAATAGCAACATTCTTTGCTAGTAATTGTAAATCTAAATTCTTAATTTTACTTTATCATATGCTTTTTTTTTCTTTTCAAACTCACTAATCAATAAAAAACAGAGAAATTTGAAGAAGCATATTTTGGGAGGTTTATGCAGATTAAAAAAGTAATATAAATTATAAATTAATATAATCTCCATTAGAAATGTCAACTTTGCTAGGTACATTCAATTTCAATCAAAAAGTTTCACATGCTTGAAAACATATTGTTTACTGATAAAATTATATGGACAAGAACTAATTCCATATATTTCATTAATTTGAGCAAATTACTTGACATGTTCAAACATTGCTTTAATGAAATACTGCTATTTGATTTAGAAGAAAAATTTTGTAAATTATCATTGTCATGAAATGTTGAGGCAACATCAAGAACATGGCAATCTAGTGGCAGGATTTGTGAGCCCTGGTGAGTGTGTGCATGCAATTGAGAAAGTCTTAGTGTATGGTGTTGATATGTTCTTTTGTTGCATTATCCTTGTATTTCATGGACTAAGTCAATTTCATATACAGTCATTCCATACTGAAAGTGAGAAGCATAAACAAATAAAATTAAATGTTTGCAATTTATTAATTTTGGGGGGTATATTATAATTGAATGTTCCTAATTGTGGCAATATTTAAATTAAAAAAACCTGAGAAATTCTAATGCATCAAGCCTGTTTATTAGTATGACACTTTGTCATATTTTTTTAAATTAGGAGAGAAAAATAAATAATTAGAAAATTAAATTATTTCATTAGGACAAATGCAGATTATTTCTGCATTATTTTATCATTAATATAACGTGAACAATGTAAAAGCAGTCAGTAAATAGTATTATAGTAATCTATTACATTTTACCTCATTGGTCTTAGTGTAAACCTTGTTTCAGTGACATAAACATATATATTCTCCCAACATATCAAGATTTACTTCACTCTTCAAAATGACAGTATGAAAATTATACAAAGCCCTGCATTCAATATAAATTGTTAAGTTTTGGCATGAGGAAGGCAATGAATGTCAGCTACTAGTACTATGCTTATTCTCTCACCTCTGAATATAAATTATTAGTTTTGATGTGAGAGAGGCCTGTCATCTAGCAATGACACAGCTTCTGTCCTCATCCTTTGAACTCTCACCTCTGAATATAAATTATTAGTTTTGGTGTGAGGGAGGCCTGCCATCAAGCAATGACACAGTTAATATCTACCTCATCCTGTCACCCTCTAATGTTTTAATTGTAATTTAACAAACATCAGTACAGCAGTGCATATAAACTATATTTGTAAGTACTATTTTTAGTTTAATATGTTTTGGCAATATTTGGATGACCATAGGGAAAATGGCATTTTATAATGTCATACATATATTATTCATGGCCATTGTTAGGAATGCATTAATACAAGTTTAAAGGGTTTAATATTGTTAGGTTGTACACATTTAACCTTGTATATTGTGTACATATGTGTGTAGATGGGTCTCAAGCATTGAGTAAGTTCTGTTCTTAAGCACTGTATGTTCATAACCTGATTTTGACTTTGTAATTTGGAATTGTTGATAAATGATCTGTATGTTGGCCTGTTAGTCTTGATTAGCAAAAGAGAGCAAAGGATGAATTAAAATAGCACTTAACTCCTTCACTTTAGTGTACAGCTGTGGTTCATCTGCATTGAAACTAATTCACCTCACTTCATAAGGAAAAGATGTTGCTATTGAAGAATTTTTTTTAATTGTCTTATGCAAGCAATTCTCCAACCCATGGATTGCTGTAAGTTGATACTGCCATAACCCGAGACCACACAAATTGCTGTAAGCTGAGACTGCCATAACCTGAGACCCAACTCTGTGTGCATGCATTTTTGCATGAGAGAGAAAGAGATACAAATATTTCAGAAAATAAATTCTTAATTCATTAAATTCAGTGTGCAGACATTTCTTGATATACATGAAAGTGCAGGCAGGAATGATTCTAATAATAAAAACTTTGAAAGTTTTAAAATTTGTTTATTTATAAAAAGTCACTATTTATGGTTGATATTTAATAATTGTGGGGAAAATATTATTGATCAATTGAAAGTATAACTAGTTACGCAGTAGGAATTGAAATTAAGGCAAAAATCTGATAATTATTCCTAAAGTGATAGTGTGGGTTCTTTATGAAAAAATGAATTGAATTATGTTTATACAAAACAGATATCATATTGACAGTAGAATTAGAAATGAAGTGATATCAGCATTTGTACTTGTAACACTAACAGCTGATTATCATCAGTTGTACATTAATTCCACCAGAACATTTT
Source organism: Sinotaia quadrata (assembly GCA_028829895.1). Taxonomy (NCBI): domain Eukaryota; kingdom Metazoa; phylum Mollusca; class Gastropoda; order Architaenioglossa; family Viviparidae; genus Sinotaia; species Sinotaia quadrata. The sequence continues at coordinate 44,969,192 of CM054177.1, read as the reverse complement.
TTAATGACTAGAATCAGGATAGGATGAACAGGAATGGCTTCCTGTTGCTGTCACTTAAAGCATTTAAGTTCATTAATAGCATTGTTGGAATTAGACTAATTGTAACTTCAAATCTCTTGAAATTGAAGTGGAATTGAGGACATGAGTCATCAGTGTTTCCTGAGATGCCTCATAGTCATAGAGTGCAAGTTTGAATGTAGAAACTGTATAGTTGCTCTGATTTAATTGCTTATTTCCCTTGTCATTAAATCTAATAAAGAGGACAATTTGGCAATGGAACTTAGGTGCAGCATAATGCTGATATCTGTTTGCTCTATATAGATAACTGCGCAGAAGGACAGTTGTCTTTGTCACAGGATAGTTTTATTTTACAGTGCAGGTAGACAGAATTTTCCTTTTAGTTAAAAGTAGAATTATTTGTCAAAACTTGAAAAATCTTATCTTTTAACTACAGATCTTGAAGCTACAAGCATAATCTTCAACAGAGGTATGCAAAGTATTTGATACTAGTAATTGTTGTTCAGTTATTAATAATTATAATTTGTCATTTCTGTGCATGAATTTATGATTTGGTAGAAATAGAACTCAGTATCTGAAACTGAAACAGTGACAAAGCTTTGTTAGTACATTTGAATTTACCACTTGTGAAAAGGAAACAAATCAGTTGTGTTCAGATGAAAAGATAAGAGCTTTTTTGTTTTGTTTTTTTGTAAGTTTTTTCCTCTGAAGTTTTCATTGACAACATTGTATACTGTTGTGTCAGACCTGATAGTGACATTTGCATACAGAGAGAGTGTGTGTTTGAGTGAGAGAGAGTGTACATATGTGCATGCATGTTTTTTAAGTGAGAGAGAGAGAGCATCTAGCATAAAGATAAGTAGAATAATTACAAATATATTGTAATTATTATAAGATTATATTACAATTTAATAAAGATGCTGATGTGCTTGCTTACTTTGCTTATTACCTTGGATTCCTCATGGAACAAAGATGCTGATGGATTACATGTAATTATGTAAACAAGGATTTCTTCCCAATTTTAATGGTTTTTCTGTCTTTTATAAAATTCTTTTAAAATACCAGTAAAATTAAGTACTTTGTAGAGAGTAAGTGAAACAGTATAAGCAGAGCTTACATTGATAGATAGGTAAGTAATCTTAATTGTATATCTGGAGTAAGAATTCTTATTGATAATGTTTTATACAGGTATTCAGACTAATTAATAACTAATTTAAATTTTGTGTATATTCATTGTTACTATTCATTTATTGTACACTAAATAAATTATTTTATTTTATTTTTTCTCACTATCAGCTTAAAAATATTTGAATTAATTTTTAAAGGTAATTTCATGTTCTGTTTCATAATTATAATTAATACATGTTTATTACATTTATGAATGCTAAACTTTTATCTTGACATATTAGTTTATAAACATAGAAATTTAAATTTGAAACAAAGTTATTAAAATGTAGCAATAATAATGGTCTGATATGGTTTGATTCAAAATTTTAAAAAATATTGTTATTTTTTAATGAAGTAAATAAATAATTGAATACACTTCAGTTTTAATACTGATTGTAAAACAATTTCATTAAAAAATAAATACAGATATGATTTTATTTCAACACTTTAAAAACAGTTTCTTTTGTTTTTTTAATGTACAGATATGTTTTTATTTTATATCTTCCATTTCCAAATTCTCAGTTTTCAACAAAAAAATTCTCTGATTGGGAAAGATCCAAAATATAACTTTTATGGGTTCTTAAACTTACTGTCTGTTGACATTTATTGAAGTGTTCCTAACCCCCACCCCAGCCTTTGGGTGCAGGATCTCTTTATAAGCCGCATTTAATATTTACAATGGCTAGACAAACACAAAGCCACTTGCTTGGTACACAAAGACTCAAGTCTTTTATTTAAAAATAAAAGTGACATCACCTTGCTACAATGAACAGCCTCAACACTTCACGAAGCTGACAGTCAGCTGTTCTACTGTCATATTTCTTGCAGGGTTCACTGATATTTAAGTATCAAACTGATTTAAATAAGTGAGTATTTGTGGGCTATTTTTAAAAATAAAAATTCTTAACCATTTAGTCATTGGTGAAATTTAGGTACTATTTAGATAGATAGGTAGATAGATAGATCTTTGCATTTACAACAGTGTGTTTGTGTAAAATAATGTATCAAGGCATTGTTGTAAATGCTTATTTTTCACTTTAAATTTTTTTGCAAACAAAATATTTATTAATATTAAGCCATTTACTTTTTTTCCTTAATTCTTGACATAATGTTGGAGATTGGGTCTTTTCTTTTGTTGATTTTTCAGATTTGTTGACATAACTCAGTACTGTTGAATTAATTGCTTATTTGTTTAAAACATTGGATAGTTAGGAAAATATATTACTGTTATTTTTTAATGTAGCAAGATATTACCAGTAATATATTACATACTTTTTAATTTTTTAAATTCTTTTTCATCAATAAATGATGTTATGGCCTTGATAATAGCATATTGCATTTTATTTTTTTTAAAAAAAGAATGGTCCAGATTGTTAAGGATAGAACTAAAAGAACAAAATTATTTGCATAAAAAGCAATGAATTTTTATTTTAATATTATTATATAACAATAATAACTCCCCATTAGTGCTAATTACTGAAGTGGAATTATTCTAGTATATTGCTTATTTTAAAAAAATTTTCAGTATGTTATTTATTTATGTCAGCAGTTTTCACAGCCACACTTTTCAGTGTGTATGTCAACTGTGTTATCAAGGATTTTAATTGTCTTTATGCATCTTATTCTTATAGCATTTGCTACCACAACAAATGGTATATCTTTAAATTAAAAAAGAAATGCTTCAATTTTAATTTCAATTTTAAACAACTTATATTTTTAATATGAAGAAACACTCTGTTATATACATGTAATAGTTCATTATATCTTAATTAGTTAATATATTAATAAAATTGTAGTTTAAAATTAAAAATATATGATTGAAGCTTTCAACACCATATATAACTGTCAATAATATAACACTTAACAGCCTTACAAGTCTTATAGTTCATTAGTTTTTATTTGAACATTAAACAGTTCTCTTGTTAAAGGGAATGCTTTCATATGATAGACTGTGTATTTCTATGTAAAATTCTCTTTCACAAATATGTGGAGGAAATTAATTAAAATGTACAAGGAAAATTATGAATGGGTTGTAATTACATGAAATTAATTATATTATTTAAGGAAAATTATGAACTGATTGTAAATTATTTTTTTATATATGATAATATAGATATAATTTAATTGATTTTTTATCTATTGGTATATATTCCATATATATATATGCATATATCAGAATATGTGACAATCTTTCTATTGTTGTTTGTGTCCAGGGGACGTTATTTTTTTTGTCTTCTAAATGGGTCTAGGATAAGGACTGCTTTTGTTTTCTCCAAATTTGTAAAAATACAAGAAAAGTCCACAATAATCATTTCTGAAATAGAACAGACTTCTTTATAAATTTTAATATAAAATATTTACACTAATTTATGCCTTTGAAAAATAAAATACTGTAATTTTTTTTATAGAATGGCTGCAGTTTTGGACCGAATAAGAAACAGACCGGGAGGCAGAACACCGGAATGGTCACGTAATGGCAGTTTTCTCAATAAACCAGATATTGGATGGATCCACCCTAACCATCAGTTGAAACCAGATGCTGGTATTTGTTATGGTGTTCGTGTAAGTAAATCTGTATGCATGTGTGTGTGTATTAATACTTTATATTAGTTATTAAATGATCACTTGGTTTTCATTTTGTGCAACAATATTTCTCTGTGTTATAGTTTTAATCTTTCTAGTAGGATAAATTATGCTAGGGATACATAAATCGTTAATTGTTGGTACATTTTATAGGTTTCATATATGTAAACAAATATACAAAGCTAAGTTTTATTATAACGTGCTGAAAATTTAGTTATTGCTCTGATATAAACTGTTGATATTCTTTTACATAATCCATAGTTATATAAAAATGTGTTTTATAATCAGTAAGCATCAAGTTATAATTTACTAAAAAAAAAAAAATCATTTATAGAGTCTCTTTAATAATTATATGGTCATGAAATCAATAGAAAGGATTAAATATGTTTAAAAGTTCTTTAAAATCATATTGCCTGATCGCAATGAAGAAACCTGACAAAAATAGAAATATTTAAAGCTCTTTAGCTGAATACACTTGATTTCATAGCATCTTTATGATTATAAACATTAGTATTAGAAATATTATTTACAACAAACAAATACAACAACAACAAAAAGTACAACAAAATACAACCACAACATATAGCAACCCACCACCACCACCACCCCAATAAAATATAACAACATACAACAACAGCAAAAAAAAAACAACAAACAACAAAATACAAGAGCAAAATAACTAAAACATTGTCACAGAGAACTTGTTTTCAGAAAAATATTGTTTTCATTGCCTACTCTGAAACAGTTGAGTTATGGTTTTAAAATTGTTACAACTGATGTATATTCTTTTTCATATACAATAACTTATTGAAATAAAACATATGTATAAAATAATAATAGCACTAATACTGCTAAATAAATAAATATAAAATTAAATATAAAGGTATTGAAACTGAAAGTAAGTATTGAGTCTCCAAGTGTCAACTAAGTAATATGGTCTTGGTCTCATTTGATCTAGAGTTTTTGTTGTTGAAAGAATGTAGACGGTTGAATTAAGACAGTATCAAAATGCATCCAATAATAATATATATCTGAATGAGTTAAAACTGTAATTTCTTTTCATATATTATTAAAATTGATCCGCCACCCAACATTAAACATTCAGCATTTACAGACGGTTGCTACAAAACTAAGCACTCAGCAATTTCAGACAGTTGCCACCAAAACTAAACACAGCTTTTACAGACAGTTGCCACCAAAACTAAACACAGCTTTTACAGACAGTTGCTACCAAAACTAAACACTCATATTTACAGTTATTACCAACACTAAACACTCATCGTTTCCAGGTTATCACCCAACACTAAACACTCATCTTTTATAGAATTATCACCAACACTAAACACCCAGCATTTATAGAATTATCACCAACACTGATTACAATTGTCACCAAAACACTCAGTACTTTCAGAGTTGTCACCAGCACTAATTAGAGTTGCTACCAACACTAAACACTCAGTATTTATAGAATTATCACCAAAACTAACACTTAGCATTTACAGTTACCAACAAAACTAAACATTCAGCATTTACAGGTTGTCACCCAACATTTATTACTCAGCATTTACAGACAGTTGCCACCAAAACTAAACACGCAGCATTAATAGACAGTTACCACCACTAAACACTCAACATTTACAGACATTTTGCACATTATATGCAGTATTATACAGAGAAGTAATATATAAATTATAACATTCTGTTTTAATTGCCCAGTAATGGAAATAAATCTGTTTAAAGCATGAATTTGTAAAAGGAAGTGACTTGGTGTGTGTGTGTGTGTGCGTGTATATTTGCCTTGCAGTATATTGGATGCATTGAAGTGAAAGAGTCCATGAAGTCCTTGGATTTTGACACAAGAACATTAGTAGCCAGGTCAGTTTTTCAGTTTGCATTTATTTATTTTTTTAAAACTATTATTTTGATTAAATTTTATAGTGCTCATTTTCATGATTAAAATACTCTTTTCAGATACCAATTTTTTTTTAATTTGTAGATATTTACAGTAATTTCTTGGTAACACATTTCAACAACAAAAAATTAGATACAATTTCTGTTGGAGTGAATTTTTTTCTTTCTCCTTTTAGCAAATGATGTGCATGATTAGAGAGAATTGTACTAAATATATGATCTGTCTCTTGTTTTAAATATTATTATTATTTTTAAAAATAAATTTAACTATCAACATCTGAGGAACATTAGCACTTGTAAAAATGTAAAAATCTCTCAACCCATTTCAAGGAAGAGTTGGTTGAACTAGTAAATCATGTATATTTGTCATTTGTACTGTTTTTAAGGAATAAAAGTTACCTAATTTTCCCCTTTTTAAACCTGGTTCCAGTGTTTCATATCTTGTCCTGCTGTTTTGTGATTGTCTTTTTTTTCCCCCATTACTGCAAAGGCTTTTGAATGTAAAAATATTTTTAATGACTGTTGTACTTTATCAAACTTTTCTTGCTTCTACTTCATGATGGTGGTGGTTGATTTTTTTATGAAAGTTAAACATTCATATAATCGAAAACTGTTTGGTGACAATAGCTAGACTCACATTCTGATCAGCAACAAATTATAAATATCTAGACATCAACAGACTCACAGAAACCTTGAGGCCACTGTCATCAGACCTAACTATGCAAAGACTAATGGCTTTCATTTAAATATAGAAAATCATATTTGGTTCCTTTTCTATCAATACATGCACTTTTCAGTTCTTTGAACATCAAAGTCTCATTGACATGCATGCATTCAGAAAATTATGAATCACTTTATTCATATTTCTGCAGTAACACACAGCTATATGTCAGTAAACCCCCCCCCCCATCCCCCACTCCTGCTCCTCATTTGCCTTTTCATTATGGATAAACAGATGATTCTAAATAGAATTATCATGATCCTCTCATAGTTTTTTAGGGCAGCTTATATTCAGCAGGAGGACCATGGAACTTCTGTCTGTTAGTCAGATTCTGTTGTGATTTTCAGGCAGAAATATCCTGAAAGCTCGCTTTTGTGCTGGGAGAAGTGGGGTTGGTGGGGGAGGGGAGGGGGTAGTTGGTCCTATTGGCTACATCATCCTTTATGTTGTAGGCATCTCTTCCTATTGCATCATTGCTTTACTTGTTGATTGTTCGACATTAGCTCCCAGCTCATAAAATGTTGAGTGACTAATTGGCAGCACATTACCCACACTGGTTGATGAGTTTTGGGGCAAGGGATAAATTATAAATCAAGGTTTGGGGATTAAGTTTCATACTGCAACCAGGACATCCCTTTAGGCTACATTGCAAGCTGTGTGTCAGAGGTGTCCAGTGCAAGATGTCTAATGGATAGCATAAATATTAAAAATACTTCTCAGAACTCTATTGTTTGAGAATCTCCTCGAATGCCTCCTGTGGTTTGTACGAGAAGGAAAAATTATGTTATTGTTGGGGTCATAGCCTAGCATAGTGGTGGGGGTTGGGGAGTGGAAGGACCTGCCCATTGTATTTGCCACTTTGGGTGGTGGGTACGATGGGGCACACCAGATCCGTTATCTTGGGATCATCCTGTATCTCCTTTGGCCATGGCTTATATGTAGGTCAGTAGGCATATCCACTCCTTTTGCATGCAGATCTTATAAGTATTAAATATTATAAGTAATATTAGACAATATTAATTCAGTTAAAAAAAATATTACTTAGAAAAGTACATATTTGCAATAGATATCCCAGATATAATAAAACAATTTGAAACAGTAATATTGTATAGCAGCATTCACTGTATAATGAGTCATTTTAAGTTTTGGGGGGTTTGCCTGCTTTTGCCTTATCATTTTTTTTATTTTTGCAGAGAGGCCATCAACAGAGTAGCAGAGGCTGCAGGTTTGAAAACTGCCACTAAGAAAAGAAAAGTACTTTTTAAAACTATAATAATAATGTAGTGGTTTATAAGAGGCTTAATCTTTAAAATAAATCTTCTAAGTTATTTTCAATATTTACAATATTAAATAATATACAGTAATACAGTACATAATTTATAACATACAGATCAAGTAATACAATACTAAATAATTTACAGAAGCACAGTTTCGTAACATACAGAACAAATAATACAATACTAAATAATAGTAACACAGTACATGCTTTGTAACATACGGAGCAAAAAATATTAATCTATGCAGTAACACAAAGAAAGTATGTACATAATCAACAGTACAAAATAGACATGGCATACATTAAAATGTTCTTACAAATATATGTTAATAACATATTTTAACATCTGCATGGGATATAGACGACCCTGCCCTCCACAAGCCTCCCTGCTGCCTTACAAGTTAGGTTTTGGATAACCAAAGGCTATGGTGCTGACACAGTACCTGATTGGGCATATGAACTTCCTCACTGAAGTCACTGCCCAGCAATGGCAATGTGTCCAGGACCAAGGCGAGCCTCTAGTAATGTGGAGTTTCAGCTGTGGTCAACAGCCTGGAGAGGGATGGGCTCCGCCAGGTTCATTTGCTCAAGACACACCATATGAAAAGATAACTTTACCTCAAACCATACCAGATTGGTCGTCGCCTGGAACAAGGTCTGCGCCTTCTGTCTTGCACCGGGGCGGAGGTGTTAAGTGTGCTACTGGTGCACCATCACCATCAAAACTCCGTGCCAAAAACAACATCAGCATCGGTATGTGGAACATCAGAACTTTAAGAACACCTGGAAAGGTAGAGGAACTGACACATGAAATGAACAGATACCATTGGACTATCCTGGGACTGTACGAAGAACTTTGGGGAAACATCAAAACAGTATGGCCATAAACTATACTACTCTGGCAGAGATGATAAACATGAATATGGTGTCGGATTTCTTGTCCACAAAGACATCGTGAACACTGACATGAATTGTCAGCCAGTCTCCAGCAGGCTTATCACCATATGCTTGAGCGCAACCCCACTCAATATCACCATTGTGCAAACTTATGCTCCAACCACAGACTTTGATGATCAAGAAATAAAAGACTTCTATGACCAACTGTAAGAAGTCCTGGACCAGACCACAAAGACATTCTTGTGGTGCAAGGAGACTGGAATGCTAAAATAAGAGAGGATGCCATTGAGAACTGGAAAGGCACATGTGGACACTACTGCAATACAGAGACAAATGACAGGCTTAAGGCTCCTGGAATTTGCCAGCTGTAATGATCTGAAGCTGATGAACACATTTGGTCCACATAAAACATCCAAAAAATGGATGTGGCATAGCCCAAATGGAGAAGAACATAACCAGATTGATTATATCATGGTGAAGAGGCATTTCCGTACCAATGTAAACATTGCCAAGATAAGAAGCTTCCCAGGAGCAGACATTGGAAGTGACCATGACTCAGAGATGATGACCCTCCGACTATTTCTAAAGAAAGTCAACAAGCAAGGCCCCACAAGAATCAAGCTAAGCTAAAAGACCCAGAGATATCGGAAGCCTTTCAAGCAAAGATAGAAAAATTTGCACCAATGTTACTTCTTAGCGCAGAGAACACAGACACATTGTGACATAAATACCTCAGTGATCCAACCAGCCAATGAGATCCTTGGCAAACAGACGAGCAAAGAAACCTTGGGTTACAGCTGAAATCTTGACCTGTGTGACAAGCGTCGAGAGCTACAGAAGAAGAAATGAGAAGTAGAAGGAGCAAAACAATACAGGGAAATTAATCAGATTATCAAGAAAAGCATGAAAAAGCAAAGGAGACATGGATTGAAGACCAGTGTAAAGATATAGAAATTAATCTGAAGAAAATAATAGCAAAAATGCATGCCAACTGATGAAAGACTGACCAGAGTAAAACCCTCCATCATTCAAGATAATGGAGGGAATTGTCTTACAGAAGACCAAGACATTCTTAAGAGATGGACAGAATACTGCTCAGACCAATACAGCCACAGACATACAGGGGATCCAGACATACTCAACACCCGACTAGCGACCAACACTGACAACTACCTCATCCTTCAAGAAGAAGTAGACACTGCAAAGAAATCAATGAAAAGGGGAAAGGCAGCAGGAATAGACAACATCCCTGCAGATAGTCCAAGAAGGGGGGAGAAGCCATGATAAGCACCCTACTAACAATTTGCAGTAAGATCTGGCAGACAGGGGAATGGCCAACACCATGGACTCAGTCACTCATAATAATGATCCTGAAAAGGCAATTTGCAGCAATGTCAGAACTATCGTACAATAAGTCCTATATGCCACCCAAGCAAAATCATGCTAAAGATCATATTAAACAGATTGAAGCCACAGGCAGAGGGAATCTTAGCTGAAGAACATGCAGGCTTCAGACCAGGGTGAAGCACAGCTGAACAGATTTTTAATCTGAGACTGCTATGTGAGAAGTACCTTCAGCACCAACAAGACCTTTATCATGTCTTTGTAGATTTTAAGAAGGTGTTCAACAGGGTGTGGCATGCAGCCCTTTGGTTCACCATGAAGCTGTACAACATCAATGCCAACCTATTCAAAGTCATAGAAAGCCTTTACAGCAAGGCCACCAGCACAATCTGCTTCAATGGAGATTGGTTCAGGACAACAGTGGGAGTGAGACAAGTCTGCTTACTTTCGCCTATTCTCTTCAACACCTTCCTTGAAAGAATCATGACAGATGCTCTGGAAGACCATGAAGGAACTGTCAGTATTGGAGGCAGAGCAATAACGAACTTATGCTTTGCTGATGACATCAATGGCCTAGTAAGAAATGAGGAGCTAGCTCAGTTGTTGGAAAAACTGGACAGGACAACTACTGCTTTTGGTATGGAAATCAGAAGATAGTTTGGAAAGACAGAAATGTCTCAGTCAGCTCAATGATCAGACTGATGCACTCCGTATATCCGTGTTTTTATGTCTGTGAGTCATGGACCCTCACAGTGGATCTCAAAAGGATACAAGCTACTGAAATGAGATGCTTTTGAAGGTTGCTTGGCATTTCGTATAGAAATCATGTCATGAATGAGGAAATGTGAAACAGAATTAGGCAAGCCATTGGACCCTATGAAGAGCTATTAGCCATTGTGAAAAAATGTAAAATGAAATGGTATAGGCATGTCACACGATCAACAGGGCTTGCCAAGACAATCATGCAAGGTACTGTGCAAGGAGGGCAAAGGAGAAGAAGACAGAGGAAAAGATGGGAGGATAACATCTCATAGTGGACAGGACTGAAACTGAGCAATACTATAATATTAGCAGAGAACAGAATGAAATGGAGGAAACAGGTTGTCAGGTCATCAGTGGTGCCCCAATGAGTCGACAAGACTAAGGGATAGCTAGCTAGATAGATAGATAGATGCTTTTGTAAGAGACCATTGCCATTTTCAGGAGAGCTCTCAAGACATATTTTTATCATCAACAAATTAGCACTCTTTTTTTTATTGTCCTGGTTTGTCTAGCTGTACATTTGTATCTTTATCATGAACAAGAATAGCACTCTTTCTTTTAGTTCTGATTTGTTCTAGCTGTATATTTGTATCTTTATCATGAACAAGAATAACACTCTTTAATGTTCTGGTTTGTTATAGCATGCACATTTGTAAATTCTTTTATATTTATTTCTCTTTAATTCAATTTTATTTGTCTTACTTTTGTAAATACATTTATTTTTTTATATATTGTCATTTTCATATAGAATTGTTATATTATTTTTAGATTTTCCTTGTGTTTAAGTAGATCTTTGTCAAGTTGTTAGTAGTAGTAGTATTTTTTGTTTGTTTGTACAGATGGATAAAAGGGTGTTGCGAATGTTGGGAGATAACCCACATATGGAATATGCTGGCTCTAATGTCAATGTCACCATCACCACTGACAGCATCAATCTCATGGTCATGGAAACTGGAGAGGTAAAGGATCAGGAAGAGAAGAAAGATGTTTTATGTAGCCAGGAATGATACTGTGTTGAAAAAAATTAGTATTCCATGGAAACATAACATTCATGTCAATGTAAATTCTTTTATTCTTAACACTCATTTTATATCTTAGAGTATTAACATCTATTCAGAATCTCTGTCTTTTGACTTTTTGCTATTCCTGTAGAAGTGTTCATAGTTGTCAGTCTTGGTGTGATGAGTGGTTTAAACGGTTAGCTTCTCAACCCCTAATCTAACCCATACAGGTCTTCATAAATTTGCAGATGGAGAAAACTCAGTCAAACCTGGTTGGTCATGTAGGGGGCGCTTCCGGCTTTCATGCTTGGGGAGGGGGGTTGGGGGTAGAGGGAGGGGGGAGGTGCCTTCTTGCTGCGTGTACCCGTTGCAAAACATGTCTGGCTGACGAAGGTGGACTCCAACCTGATAATCTGTGGACTGGGGTTGTGGTTGTTGTCGTTCCTGGCGGTGGCATTGTTGGTGTTGTAGCCATTCCTGATGTTATAGTAAGGAGGAGGGTGTCTTACAAAGCCCAGGCTAGTAACACATCAGATCTATACCTAGTGTGTACATGCACCCAGGTTGTTCGACCTCCTGACCTCCTCACTGGTAGCGTTGTCATTGTTGTTGCTGTTGGTGTGGCTGTGTCCGTTGGGATGCCTGAAGGTGGGTGCTGGTGGCCAGTACAAATGGTCGAGCAACATTTCTTTTGTCAAGTGTTATCAACCTGAAAATGTTGGCTCTTCTGAGCTTTGGATTGTATGTACTTAAGCGTGGCATTGATACTTCTCATGTATGCTCATCTGGTCATGTGATAAAAAAATTATTTTAGTTCCAGATTTAAATAATTCTTGTTATTAGCAGGATAGAATGTTCATTTTGTTCTGTTAATCTTATTTTTTTTCACTTCTCCACCAGTTATATCATATGCTTACTTTATAGAATGCTATTAGTTAGCAATTTCAGCAACATCCTTCATTCAGGTAAGTTTTAACCTTATACATTCCATGTCTGTGTTCTTGACATTGTACTGAAGTCTGGTCAAAATATCAATATTTCATTATTTGTTTTTATTGTGAATTTTCATTAACTGTTAAAAATGTATCTTTGCGTAAGTTTACTATCAATTATTATTTTTCTCTTCCTCTGAATTTTCTTTCCAGATAATTGCTGACCATCCCATGCATGTTGTCTCATTTGCTTCTGGTGGTGATGCAGTAAGTAATTTGTGTTTGGTACATTTCACATCACTGTTTAGGACCATCAACTGAATCATTGAACTTAGTGTTGTCATAATAGTATTTTTGGTGATATTATAGAACAGCTGTAGTCACATCTCCTTTTGTTTAAGTACAAACTCATCAAAATGCTGAACCATCACCTGAGTCATTGCACCATCAGTTGTTTTATATAAACCACTAGCTTTTCCATTTTTCAGATATTTTATTATTTTTCTAATTTGTTTGAGAAACAGTCTGATTTCAAATCATTATCAGACATGCAGGTCAATGTTTTCTTTCTAAAATCCTTGGGCAGAGTTCCTGGTGTCACAATTTCTTGCCCATAAAAAGTTGATGTAGTAAGATGTTTAATATCCTTTTCATAAATTTACTTCTAAAAATAATTTATTAATTATTAAAATTAATTAATTTTAATGTTTTAAAAATTAGTCAGCAGACATTTGTTTGCTTTTCAATCTTATAAAGCACTGCCAGTACTTTTTACCAAATATTAACACTGATGCAAGAAGTTAAAGTGTAACTGATATTCAGAAGAAAATGCAATTATTATTGAATATTACAGGAGCTAAAAGATACTCTGATGGATTACCAGATATATTTTCCATCATATTGTGTTGCTGGAGACATTTGACTGTATCTTTTGTAGTAAAATATCTTGTTCGTTTCTATCACATTGTGTTGCTGGAAACAATTGACTGTCTCATGCAGCAAATATCTTGTTCATTTTCTATCACATTTTGTTTCTAAAGACACTTGACTTTTTGTCTTATGTTGCAAAATATATTGTTTGATTCCTATCATAATATGTTGCTGGAGACACTTGACTGTGCCTTATGTAGTAAAAAGTGTTTATTTTCTATTGCTGTGTTGCAGGAAACACTTGATTTTGTGTCATATGTTGCAAAAGACCCTGCTCTTGGTCGTGCATGTCACGTTTTGGAATGTGGTGGTGGTTTGGCGGAAGAGGTTGTAACTACAATTGGTCAGGCATTTGAACTGCGCTTTAAAGAATATCTGAAAAACCAACCCAAACCAGTGCAAGTGCCAAACAGGTATTATTAGTTTGTATCAGACAATGTCAACAAAGTTACTTACTTACTTACTTAATCTCCTTGGGTTCCCTGTGGAACAAAGGGCCTCAACAACAGTTCTTCATCAGTCTATTCTGGGCAGCCTTTTTCAGTTCACCCCATGACAGGTTGCAGCTCTTCATTTCTTCTTCGCAAGATCATCTCCAGGTAGTCTTAGGGCGACCAACCCCATCTCTTTCCCTGGGGGTTCCACTGCAAAGCCTGCAGGGTGATGTCCTGCAGGGGTTTCCGCAGGGAGTGTCCAATCCATCGCCACTTACGCCTGGCAATCTGCTGATTGATGGGATCTCGGTTTGTCCACTGCCACAAATCAGTGTTCTTTAGTTGTCTGTCCACGTGATCTTCAGTATGTTGCGAAGGCAGCCATTGACGAATACTTGGAATTTGTTGGTTAGGGTGTTGGTGACTCTCCAGGTATCTGAGCCATAGAGGAGGACAGACTTAACGTTGCTGTTGAAAATTCGTAGTTTGTTGCAGACAGATAGGGATGTTGACCTCCAGACTTCTCAGGGTAATAAAGGCGTATCTAGCTTTCCCGATTCTGGCTTTGATGTCCTCGTCAGAACCCCCTGTTGCTGATACAATGATGCCCAGGTAGGTGAAAGAGGTGACTTCTTTCAGCTTGCTGTCTCCAAGGGTTATTGGCTTCTGCTGCTTTTTTTTATCAGGGTCATGATTTCGTTCTTCTCTAGGTTGATCTGCAGTCCAGTCTTAGATGCTTCTTGTGCCAAGTTATCAGTTTTCTTTTTCTGTTGCATATGTTGGTATTTCTGGAACATCAGGCACAAGTCGTCCACAAAGTCCAAGTTTTCAAGTAACTGAGTCAGAGACCACTGGAATTCCGGTTTTTCCTGGTGCATCACTCAGTCGACCACTAACAGGAAGATCCTTGGGTAAAGCATTCATCCTTGTCAGACTCCCGACTCCTGTTCTCACCTCAAAGTCCTCTGTCAATTTGCTGTTGTGGATAATTTGGCATGTGACGCCTTCATAAAGTTGCTGGATCAGGGTGATGAAACTTTGAGGGATTCCATAGTGGTGGAGGAGCTGCCAGATGGTTTCTCTGTCCACACTATTGAACGCTTGACAAAAGTCGATGAAGTTAAGGTACAGCATTGACTGCCACTCCAAGGATTGTTCGATGATGATTCGGAGTGTTGCTATCTGATCTGTACGTGACTTGTCTTTCTTGAAGCCAGCTTGTTCTGGTCTAAGTTTTTCTTCCTCTGCATCTTTCAGCCGGTCAAGGATAATGCGGGTCAGTACTTTGCTCGGTACTGACAGTAACATGATGCCACGTCAGTTCTTGCAGGATTCTAGGTCTCCTTTCTTGGGAATTTTTACCAGGTGTCCTTTTTTTCCAGTCTGCTGGTACTCTTTCTTCCCTCCAAACCTTCTGCAGTAGAGGCAGCAGCATGTTGACTGTGGTCGAAAGGTCTACCTTGAGTGTCTCGGGGAAAATTCCATCTGGGCCGGCTGCTTTCCCATTTTTCAAGATCTTCAAGACTTTTAGGATTTCTGCTTTCATGGGAGGGTTGGTGTTGACTTTGAGTCGTGAGTCTGCAGGGGGAATGTCTGGTCTCACTGATGGCAGGGGTTGATTTAGGAGTTCTTTAAAGTGATCAGCCCATCGTTGTCTCTGGTCCTGCTCTTTACTGATGGGGTTTCCTTCTCTGTCTTTAACTTGTTTGTTCATGTTTGTCTTCTTAGTTGAGAGAGCCTTGCTGACTTTGTACAGGGTACTGAGGTCCCTCTTTCCTACTGCTTGTTCTACCTCTGTTGCTAGCGCATCATAAAAATGCCTCTTGTCCTTTCTGGCACTATTCTTAACTTTCTTGTTCATTTGGGTAAATTTATCTCGAAGAATTTTGTTTTCCTCTTCGTTCTTGTTGGTGTTGATCTGTTGCTTGATGTCTTTTCTGTTCTTTATCAGTTGCCACGTGTCACTGGAGAGCCATTCCTTGGTTGTCCATTCTCTTTTGCCCAGAACTTCTTGGCATGTGTCTGTCAATGTGTCTCTTAGGGAGCTCCAGTGATCCTCCAGGGGTGTTTATTCGGTCACCGAGTTCAAGGCTTCAAATCTGTTCTTCAGGGAGGTTGAAAAGGTGTCTCTGTAGTTTTTCTCCTTCAGCCACTGGGTGTCGAATTTGATATGAGGTCGATTGGCTATGTCTCTAAAAGCTCGTAGTTTGACTTGATGGTTCCAATCACCAAGTGGTGGTCTAAGGCTACATCATGATGGAAATTCCTTCGGTGTGGTCATGATTCTCGTCTGCGTGTCCTGAGTAGAGGATTTTGTCAACAAAGTTATTGCAACAAATTTACAAAGAGCAATGTAATTATCAACAAAATCCACCACAAACCCCAGAAAAGAAAAAAAAAGACAAAAAAGGCTATTGCTTTCCAGTAAACAACAAAACAGAAAAAGATTTTTGAGCATTTAACACATTACTAAAAACTTAAGAGATATTGCAAGAAATGGGAATAGACCAGAGTGTTGCTATCAAGTTTATGACTAGTATCAGCATTTGATGCTGAAGTTTTAACTACATGTATTTGAAGACTGCTATATTTTAGGTTGTAGTATTCCTTGAAGATGCTGTATCTTAGGTCACACCATTCCTTGAAGAACTGTTTAATTTGCACCTCTGGTTGAAGATGCTGTATCTGGAATTTGTTGGTTAGGGTGTTGGTGACTCTCCAGATACCATTCCTTGAAGATGCTGTGTTTTAGGTTGCGCCACTGCTTGAAGATGCTGTATCTTAGGTTACACCATTCCTTGAAGATGCTATGTTTTAGGTTGCACCACTCCCTGATGTTGTATCTTAGGTTGCACCATTCCTTAAAGGTGCTGCATCTTAGGTTGCACCACTCCTTGAAGATGCTGTATTTAATGTGAAAACATTCCTAGAAGGTGGTGTATCTTAGGTAGCACCAGCCCTTGAAGATGCTATATTTTAGGTCACACCATTCATTGAAGATGTTGTACCTTAGGTCTCACCATTTCTTGAAGATATTGTGTGTTAGGTCACACCATTCATTAAAGATGCTGTATCTTAGGTCTCACCATTTCTTGAAGATATTAGGTTACACCATTCCTTGAAGGTGCTATATCTTATGTTAACCTCTCCTTGAAGATATATTTTAGGTCACACCATTCCTTGAAGATGCTGTATCTTAGGTCGCATCATTCCTTGAAGACATCGTGTCTTAGGTTACACCATTCCTTGAAGATGCTATATCTTAGGTAGCACCAATCCTTGAAGATGCTATATTTTAGGTTATACCATTCCTTGAAGATACTGTAATTTAGGTCACACCATTTTCTGGAGATGCAAAATTGTAGGTCACACCATTCTTTGGAGATACAACATTGTAGATCACACCATTCACTAGAGATGCAACATTTTTGGTCAAACCATTCACTAGAGATGCAACATTTTAGGTGACACCATTCCCTGGAGATGGCAGCATTTTAAGTTATTTATTTTTTAAAATTAGTAATGCAAGTAATAAGAAGCTTTTTCATGATTGTATGTTACTGATATAAAGCAGTGAAAATCTACTCTCGAGGCTTAAACTACTATTTTTTTCTTCTGTACTAGTAGAAAGCTATATGCTTTTTAAATTTTTGAAAATTTTTTTAGATGGAGCAAGCCTATTAAAAGAAGTCAATGAATAAATACATATAATATTTTACAAATAATATAGTGTCAGAAACTCAGAAATTTCATAACCTGTTCTCATGTTAAAAATTAAGGGGAAAAAATAAAATATATTGAGATATTCAGTAACTATAATGAAAAGAAAGCGTGAAAAACATCTATCAGAATAGCCATTTATTTTATTAAAATTGAAAAATATTAAAATGTTTTAAAATACTTGTAATTATTTACATTAAAAATGATCTATATAGGAAATAACTGTGCAAGAGAAATGAGTTTTTTTTCCTAACCCAGTTATATCTCACACACACGCACATGCACACACAAATGCACACACACATACACACATACATACACAAACACCACACAAGCACACGCACACACAGGGCATGCTCATGTGTAGCACTACTTGCCATTTGTTGGTAGGATGTACTTGGTGCCATGTTGCATATGGCTATTGTGGAACCCTTGGTCCCATGTTAAATATGGTGATTGTGGAACCCTTGGTGCTGTGTTACATATGGTGATTATGGAGTTCTTGGTGCCATGTTGCATATGGCAATTGTGGAGCCCTTGGTGCCATGTTACGCATGATGATTGTGGAGCCCCAAATAGCAGTTAGCTTGAATTACAAGACTGGAAAAAATCCTGTTTTGAAAGGAAGCATTCACCATTAATGATCATGTCATCTATGTGTGTTATTTTAGCAATAAATAATTATTGATATTTAATAGGCCAGACTGAAATGAAGTTTGCTTCTCTTTCCTCACCATTTGACAACCAGTATCTTATGTTTTAGAGTGTTAACTTTATTCTTGCAATTTTGAGATTTGTGAATAGATTTTTTTTCTTCATTTTTATTTTTAGATAAGACAATCCAGCTCTCTTTGCTGGTTTTGGTGTTTCATTTTGAGATTTGTGAGTAGATTTTGTCATTCATTTTGTCTTAAAATCCAGTTATCTTGGTTGGTTTGAGTGTTTCATTTTGAGATTTGTGAGTGTATTGTTTTCATTGATTTTATCTCCAGACAAGAGAATCAAGCTTTCGAGTCTCAGAAGTGGGATGATGAAGACGAGTATTATAATGACCGTCCTGGAGCAAGTCCCCCATCACCTGGGCCACAAGATTCCATACCTCCTGTTCCTCCAATTCCAGAGTATAAATCACCATCAAATCGTCCTGTAAGTCAATACTTTTAATCCTTTTTGAAATGCCAGATTTTATTTATGTTGTTTAATGCTCCTATCAGTTACTAAATGCATGATTGTTTTTGTTTGTTTTATTTTACAGATAAAAACAAACTTTTTCAGCACTTGTATTATTAAAATAATTACATGTTAATAATTTGTTTTTTTATGTGGAAAGGTTCTTATATGCCACTCATTTATCAACTGCAAAATGATAGCAATTATTTTTCAGTCATTTTATTTAATGTCAGTACTTCCAATAGTAAAATAATTGCCATGTTTTTAAATTATGAAAGTTTGCTGCAAATTCTGCTTAAATATCAAAATACTTTCATCCTTTGTATTTTACTAATAAAGTAAATCTTATATAAAACAAAATTCTAGGTTGGGGATTATGCCTTGGTGAAGGATCGCTCAAAGCATTTGGAATCAGGAGTGTATTCTGAAGCCAAAGAAAGAACACTAAATCTTATTGATTTCTCAGACTTGACCGACGGGCAGACCTACGACCGCCCTAAAAGTAAAATTTACATTTTTATACACACTGATTGTGATTTAATTTTTTCAGAGATAATAAGCGCTTTTTCTTCTTACTGTAAAATATATTTACGTTAGCCCAGAGAAAGGCTTAGAAATAACATGGGAAGCATATAGATAAAAAATGTTTTTATATACATTTAGGCAAATTTTTACATATAACTGTATATATTAGTCTTTCAGATTTTGTCTTCTCTTTATTTAGTATATTAATAGTTTATTTTAATGGCTCATTTCTTTTCAAAACAAAATTCTCTTAAGAGGTACTATGTATAAGAACTTTAAAAAAATGTTATATATGCTTTTTAAAATTATTTTCTTTAATAAAACATATTTATATATTCTCCCCCCCCCCCACCACCACCACCACTTCTATAGGTAAAAGTAATTTTTAAGTTGAAAGCAGTGTCATGTGGAGAGAAACATAATTTTTTTTATAAATAATTATTTCTATAGGTGAAAACAGTACCATTTTAGTTAGAGAGAGGAACATAAATGTGTACGACAATCGCAGTATTACAAATGGAACTGACAATTCAGCTGCAGCATGTGGACTTGCTTCAGATCCTTTTGACCTTGGTAAGAATATGTTCATTGAATATTAGCAATTCCAATCTGACTTTGGTAAGGATGTGTCCATTGAATATTAGCATATCCAATCTGACTTTGGTAAGGACATGTCTAGTGAATAGTTAGCACTTCCAATCTGACTTTGGTAAGGATGTGTCCATTGAATATTAGCATTTCCAATCTGACTTTGGTAAGGATGTGTCCATTGAATATTAGCACTTCCAATCTGACTTAGGTAACAATCTGTCTACTGAATAGTTAGCAGTTCCAAT
Organism: Sinotaia quadrata; assembly: GCA_028829895.1. Lineage (NCBI taxonomy): Eukaryota > Metazoa > Mollusca > Gastropoda > Architaenioglossa > Viviparidae > Sinotaia > Sinotaia quadrata. The sequence goes on along the minus strand of CM054177.1, from coordinate 44,948,965 downwards.
CTAACTTAGATAAGGTGTGCCCACTAAACAATCTGACTTTGGTAAGGATGTACCCACTACTAGTTAGCAGTTTTAATTTGACCTGGGTAACGATTTGCCCAGTGAATAATCTGACTTAGGTAAGGCTGTGCCCAGTGAATAGTTTAGTTCCAATCTGACTTAGGTAATGATTACAATTCCAGTTTGACTTGGGTAATAATATGTTTACTGAATTCTTAGCAATTCCAGTTTGACTTAGGTAATGATTTATTGCTGAATACTTAGCATTACCATTTTAACTTTGGTAAGGATGTGTTTACTGAATACCTGACAATTCCAACATGACTTGGATAATGATTTGTTTTACTGACTAGTTAGCAGTTCCAGTCAGACTTGGAGAATGATGTGTCTAGTGACTAGTTAGCAGTTCCAGTCAGATTTGGGTAAGGATGTGTCTAGTGAATAGTTAGCATTTCCAGTCAGGCTTGGGTAAGGATGTTTCTAGTGAATAGTTAAGTACTGTAAATGTGCTCTCCCTTTGTGAACTAAGTATTATTTCAAGCTACTTTCTTTGCTATACTGGAAACATTTCTATTTGCAGTCTTTTCTACGAATTAAGTATTAATTCTAAGATATTCTTTGGGTAGCATATTCATATATTATTAATTATTTTCATTCATTTGTGTTAGAGTGCTCTTGATATGACCATTATTTCAAACTGTCAGTATGGTGTTGGTGTCTGTTTATGGTATACTTTTAGTGAACGATTTACCTAATAAGGAAGATTTCTCTTATTGCATTTTATATTGCCAGAGTATGTCTGATTTTATTAAGGTAGCACTGAATATTTAAGAGCAAAAAATTCAGAAAATATAAATTTACATTTTCCCAAAGTTTAAAACCATGCTATAACATTTTTTTTTTCTTTTATAGATTCATTTTCATTCAATTTAATGGAAGAACATATTCAGAGCTCACAACCTGATGAAAGGGAGACTAATTTAGATGAAAGTATGGACATTGCTAAAGATGGAGTCAGTAAGAAGGCAGTTGGTTCAGCATCGTCAACAGAAATTGATTTGCGCAAAATCCCTGGGACTAGCTCAGAGGGCCCAGCAAAGCCAGTATTTGAGGAGTGGTTTCATGGAAAACTGCCCAGAAAACAGGTACAACAAAATCACAATATTGTTGCAAATATTTGGGATGGATAGAAAGGGAACTTAATGTTTAGAATGTTATTATATATTTTTTTATTTATAGCTACCAGTCTTTGCCTTTCTTTATTTTTTTAATTTTGTTTTGTCTATAGGCTGAAAAATTATTGGAATTAGATGGAGATTTTCTGGTACGTGAAAGCACCAACAACGCTAAGCAATTTGTGCTTAGTGGCAAACAGAGTGGTAATGTTCGGCACCTACTTCTTGTTGATCCTGAAGGAATTGTAAGTACAGACTTTATTAAAGTGTGTATGGTGGTTTTTTGTTTCATCTTTGTGTTTGCATAGAAAATGTTAACAGTTCTGTTTAGCTATTTATGATTGCTTTGTAAATGATTCCATAATAGTAACATTTCTATATAACTGTGTGCTTTGCTCTTCCATAGAATATGACACAGTTCTATTTAGCTATTCCTGGTAGTTTTCTTTAAAGGCTTCTGAAATTATCTTTCTTTTCTATTATAGATGCAACATAAAACAGTTTATAATTAATTTTCATAAATTATTGTAAGCTTAAAGATTTCTGAAATAGATATATTTCCCATCGGCAGATATCCACAATAATAGGATATTGTTACCTGAATAGCTTATTTTGCCCTGTCTTGCTCATGTGAGGATCCACATATATCTCAAGGGGAGACAAATAAAAAAATGTTTCAGAGTGCTCCTTTTTGATCCTCTGGCAAAACTAGCCAATAGTCTATAATCTTGCTAAGATAATGAAAAACACCTGGTTTGCCTAACCTGATTTGACAGTGGAGCACAGAGCAGACCAAAGGACTAAAACTTTGAAGATCTGTCAAGTTAAATAGAAGATATACTTCATTTGGTGCTCATTCAGTGTTGACACCTATTTTAACTGAGATTTGGTATGGCTTTTTAAACAGATCAAGATACTAAAGAAATGTTGGCTAGTTTGGCTAGAGGAAAACATAAGGACAATTACTTTGGAAGTTCTTTACTTCATTTTTTTGTCTTTCTCTTTGGGGTTACCATTTTAGTTTTAAGTCATTCACTCATAATCTAATGGTTTTATTCTTTAGATTTGTTTATTAATTTTGAAATTTGAAACTTATGAGTTCATATTCTTAAATTATATATTGACAGGTAAGGACAAAAGATTTCATCTTTGACAGTGTCAGCCATCTTATCAACTACCATAAGCAGAATGGCCTACCAATCATAACACAAGGAAGTGAACTCCGGCTAGTTCGCCCAATCAAAATATGCGTTTCTTCCTGTTAATTGTTTGCTTTAGTTTTGTCATACTACTGCTGGTTAAATCCAACTGAATCCTGATTTCAGTGACAATACTGTACTTCATATTTTAAAAATCAAACAAACAAAAACTATTAACTCATTTTTTTGGAGATGGAAATGTAATGTCTGAGACATTGTTTTAATTTTAATTTTCTATGTGATGTGTTTTGAAGAATTGCAGAGTTGTGAATCTAGATTCTAGAACAAGCAAATCTAGTGTTGAAGAATTACAGAGTTGTATCTAGATGTCTAGAATAAACAATGTAGATTATTTCTGGGTTTCTTAATGTCCCTACAGTAGTTAGGTTTCGCTCTATGTAAAATGTATTATTATACTAGTGATTGTTTTTTTCCACAGCATTCATTTTTTTAAAATTCCATTTGGTTGTTTTTTAAACTTCTTATTGAAAGATGAACAAAAAATAAACTTTAAATTAGATGGCTAAAAAACAAAGTATCTGTTAACAGATTCAGAGTGTGTTTAATTTTGTGGACTGGTTAAAGCTTTGAGAAGCCTTGTAATTATCTGCACTTTTGGAAGCTATATCCATGTAAATTGAGTCATGCCAATAATGGTCCTGTTATGTTGATGACAACATAAACTATTTCTTTCTAATCCACAATCAGTTTCCTCCCTTTTCCAGGATTTTTTCTTTTGTTTCTAGTAATTTATTTCTTAATAAATTTCCTTGTTATTTTAAGATGTCATAATTTAACCTATCTCATGTTTTTCTACTTCCTTTTTATTTTTGCAGAATGAGCTTGTTAGGCCTTACCCAGAGTTGGAGTGGGGTGGGTCCATATGTCTTGCTGCTTTTGGGGGTTCAGTGCTAATTTAATTTTTAAAATCTCTGTTAATGAATTTTAGGGCACTTATCTATCTCAGAGGTCTGCAAGTTTTCTTGGTAAGCATGGATACAATATACTGTAAAATATAAGTAAACTTGTATGTGCACTACAATATAAGGTAAAAATTCACCACAAATAGAACAAACTAGACTGGTTATTTACTCATTGTGACAATACATCTAAATTTATCAGTAATTTTTTTTTTTAAAGCAAATTTTAAAAAATTTAAATAGCAATCATTTACAATGGTGATGAGTTAAAAAATAAGAGAGAATTGTTTTTAATATCTTTATTACAAATCATACTTTGAAAATTATTTTGTGGGAGTGTTTCTAATCAGTGCTAATGGCTATTATGAAGCAAGCTGGTCTTGCAGCATTATAATTTTATTGTTCTTTATTTTAAAAAAATCATCCTACACCAAAAATGTTATATTTTACTTTATAAGCATTATGTTTGGGTTTTTTTATATTTAAAGGCAAAGGTTATAATTGGCAGAGTAAAGATATTTTTGTTTACAACAAGTTTACTTTTTTCTTGTTAAAATATTATGCTTATGCCTTTTTAATGTTAAAAAATAAGTACATACACTACCCCCTTGCTCTGAATTTATTTTGTGAAATTTGGTTTTGGTGTTATCCATGGACATGTTGCATGTTTAGAATATGAAGAAGTATGTTGTGCATTCTTGTATTAGTCTTCCATATTGTCTTTATGTTTCATATGTTACCCTGGAAAGTACTAAATATATGAAATTTTACAAATAGCATATCAATTTTTATTCATATTATATCTAAATGCTGTGTATATATTTTTCTTCTGTAACATAAACTATGTATTGCATAATCTTTTTAATATTTAAAAACTAATGAGAAACAGTTGAATTTTATTCATTTTTTTTTCCTTGGTTTTCATAATTTGTTAATCCTATTGCATAATTAACTATTATTCAACTTTTGTTAATTTGCATTTAGTGGTAGAGACTTTTTAAAATCCAAACAAAACTACTGTTAAAAGGTGTGAACATGTTTTAGCCTAATGCAGACATTTCTCTGATAGGTTTTTTTTTTTTTTTAATGATTTGGATTTAATACTATTTAGCCTTTTTGTTGAAGTATTTTATAACATATCAGGAGCATAAAGAGGGTTTTTTTTTTTAAAGCGCAATCTTTACTAAAGATGATTAAAAGGAAGAGTGTTTATGCTAAAACATTTTGCTGACAAATTTTCATGCTTCATGCACACAAGAGCCCTTTCAACCACTTGAGCATTATTTATTCAAGATCTAGAAAGTAAAAATAATCTAAAACTGATCAATAAACAGTCCATAAATTAAGACACACATAGCTTTAATTGCAGCATATGAGGACAGTTATCTCAAAGCACTTCTTAAGAAATAATTATAAATATTTTGTTAATATATGTACATAAATTAGCATACATTGTTAATTTGGAAATTGTCACATCTGCCAGTCTCTCTACTTAATTGATGCTACAGTGGAACTTGTTTAGATTTAATGAGAAGAAATTTGAAAACAAATAAAAATTTTTGGTTTAATTTTCAGAGTGCCATGGTAAATATTTACAGGCATATTTTATTGTATAAAATTATAATTTGTTTGGTAATGGAAATAATTAAAATAAAAAACTTGGGGCTTCGTTAATTAAAAGTAATGGTGTTTTTCACTTTGATTCTTTGCCGTACAAAAAGTTGTTATTCAGTATTAAAACTGAATTATACCTGAGTATTTGGGACATCAAGTATCTGTACAAATTTTAAAAATAGATTGCATTTGACTTGTAACAAGATGTATATAAATTTACACAGTTTGTTCTTTATATATTTTGGCCTTCATTTGTTTATATGCTGTTTTATAATTTTTAAAAAATTTAAAGGTACCCATTTAAATAAATGTATTTATTTTGAAGTTATCATATCCACGTTCTTTATTAATTTGTTATCACCTTTTACTTTTGTACAAGCTCAAAAATTCTTTAATGATTCTAATTTTTGGTTTCATTACAGTTTCCTTATCATTTTCCTATTATCATATCCTTATGTAAATGTAATAATTGTATTTTTTTCTTATAAAGCTCTGTGATGGTATGCTTGCTTTTGTATGTATGTGTTCAGAATCTAAATTAAAAGGAATCATTTTATTGTTTGTTAACTAATGAAGTATGAAGTGAATAATTGATCACTACAAATTGAGATTAAAGTTGTCTAAGAGTTAGGGCATAATGTTAGGTGAAGGTAGGCTTCCTTTTGTTTAGTCCTAAGATTTGTGGGATGATTTACAAGAAAATACCTCATTTATAAAGCGAAGCACAAAACTGATCTTACCAGAATGAATAAATGGCAGCATTAACAATGGCCTGTAAGTTGGAAGTTCTGTACCTTTGGTACAAGAACACTTTTTATACTTCCTAGTAAGCCCTGTTTAGTATATCATTCATTTAATTTTTTGTTTTTATATTTTTTATGGAGCTTCTTGTTAAATTAGAATCTCTAGGTATGCATGGGTTTTGTTGTCACTAATGTTGACTTCAGAAATCACTTATCCAGGTAACACTTGCCAATAACCTTTTGCAGGGGATTTTTTTGTGTAAAAATATGGAAAGTTCCAGATAGTTTACTTGAAGATCTGATGCAGCTCTTGTTCGCTTCTTACATTTGAAGATTTCTGATTTTTTTTAAAGAATGTATGTTTATATTTGCAGTAACTTGAAAGTGATTGTATTTTGCTGATTTGTTCTGAACAGTTTAGGCTGTTATCATCTTCAGAAAATGCAACAGCCATAAAATCAAATGCAACTGGATGTATATATAGTGTGTTTTCTCTTTAATTTTAAAAACATCTAAAACTAATTAATTTTTTAAATGAATGAAATAGTTGTCATTCCAATGATGGGTTCTTATCTATTACTTGTACAGATTTCTTTATTGATGCTATTGGGTTGGTTTTTTTTTCAGAAATAACTGTATTTATCTACCATATTTGTTTATTAAAAATTCAAGTGTTTTATATAAGATGTTGATTTCAGTTGAAAGATCAAGTGAGATTTGTAGACATATTTACATTTTTCAATTAAGTTCTTTATTTATTCATTAGATTCACTTAATACAAAGTTTAGCATGGTTTTGTTGTGTAAGCAAAAAAAAGGAGGATTATTTTTTTAATTCTGCAAATGTCGTTTTTGATTTATTTTATATAATATTATTCTATTTCAAATGCATATAGCAACTCACCTGACCGGTAAGTACTCATTCATAGTATCTTGGTGAACATACATACTCAGTTACCAACTTGACAAATGTTCTGGCAAGGCAATCAAAATCTTTGCCAATCCAGCCTTATTGGCATGTGTTTCTTTCCTAATAACAAAACAAAAGCACTTATCTGTAAATAGCTCCCTGTGAAAATTTTATTTTTAGACCAGTGATGCAAAATGTGACTGCTTGAGCTATTGCTGTATGGCCTGAACCACATGAACAGACAAGAAGATCATAGACCTATTTGATTATTTTGAAAATATTCTGGCCATTCATTCTTGTTTGATACTTTTGACAGTGGTCAGCTAATGGCAATTCCTGTCTTGCAAAGCCTCCACTAGCAAAGAAGAGAGCAAATTTTAAAATGAATAAAAAAAACGGAAAAGATAGACACCATAAAGTTGGAAAAAAACCTGAAAATTTAATGAAGACCAATCATAATAAATCACAAGTTTACAATTATTCTGCCTGTAAAAAATAGTTATATTACTAGAAATTACTTTTTAAATATTTATTAAGATTTTTATTTTTTGTAATATTAAATTAATTTTAGCAGGAACAAGTACCACAAAACTAATGATTTATTAAGATTTTTTACTCAAAATGCATCAGCTCACGTATTTATACTTTATCAGCAGTTGAAATTGTTTCTTTTTTTTTAAATTTAAAAAAGTAGAATGGAAAAGTAAGAATTCTGACAACATATTTTATTGCCTGGAGTATTAAGCTGGACATACAACAAAAAGAGCTACAGACCTTTAATATATTCATTATCAATAAGTAAAAATATTTTGTAGGTGGTTTTCTTTCACAATCAAAACTGACAGAAACAATTACAAATGGAAAGTTGAATTAAGAAGTATTCTCTAACTTCTCTCTGATGGCTGCAATTAAATTTCCATTATTGAAGAGAACATGCCTACTTAATAAAGATATACAGTTCTGTAAATTAAATTATATATGCTCTTTATTGAATAAAGTGAGCATTTTATAAGTATTCTGTTTACAGTAAATCAACAGAAAAAGCAGATGTTCATGCCATTGCAGATGTAGATTACATTGTAAAGATGGATTTCAAGTTGTAAATCAGAGGGATGAACCTTTATTAGATATCAATAGATTGTGTGATAATTGTTCAATTATCACCAGATATTGTTCATTCGGATATATTGAAGACAATAATTTTAAGTTTGATTCCATTAGATCCCAGTAGTAAAATAAACTTATTAGTACAGAACAAAATATTTTTGAAATTAAAATTACCTGCCATATGTACTGATTTTAATATAAACTGTTTGGGCTCACCTTGAATTTTTAATAATTTGTAAACCTAATGTATACATTAATCACTTTTTGCTAGAACATTTCAGTAGACTGACATTATTTTTGTTCTTCATAAATGAAATTTGTAAAATAATAATAATTTTCTTCAGTCATTTTACTTTGTTTTAAACATAACAATAAAATTATCAAAATTGTAAGGTGTTGAGTTCTGTAATTCTACACAATAAAAATATTAAATTAGTAGTAATGTAACTTTAAAAATAAGTTTTGTAATTAATAATTTGAAATTAGCTGCAAATTTTGAAACAATTATATAAAATTAGTAGTAATAACTAATATTGTTTTTAAAATTGGCTGCAAATGTCAGAAGAATTTCATACTTTTATCTATTGGCTAAGAGAGCAGTGGTTTGTTGTTTACTACATGTATTAATGCTTATATTTTCAGTACTTGTGATCACAGCTTGATTTGTACTATTCTCGTTAATGTATGTTGCTCATTGCATGGGGTCAGTGTATATCTTCAAAGGTTAATCTAATAGATAAAATTCTACATTATACACACACATGCATTAATATATACACTTTTAGTACTTGTGATAGCTTGATTTGTAGTATTCTTGTTAATGTATGTTGTTCATTGCATTGGGACAATATATATCTTCAAAAGGTTATCTAAGAATTATGTGATAAAATTCTACATTTTACACACCTTACTATATATACAGTTGCAGTGCTTGCAGCTTAATTTGTAGTATTCTCATTAATGTATGTTGTTCATTGCATGGGGACAATATATATATCTTCAAAGGTTATCTAAGAATTATGTGATAAAATTCTACATTTTACACACATTACTATATACAGCTGCAGTGCTCACAGCTTAATTTGTAGTATTCTCATTTCTAGAACTTGAATTCAAGGTTCAGCTGTAAATCTTTGTGTGATCAAAAGGTGTTTTGGGGAGACAAGATACAATCTCATCATTGAAAATGAAACCAGTAAACACAAAGGCTAAAGCTGATGTGATAATAACAATCAGTTTTGTTTCCCTTTCCTTGGTTGATTCTGGAATCTTAAGATATATACAGCTGTATGCAGGTATGGTTATACAGATCTGAAATTTGCTACATAATCTGTGAGAAAAATGTGGTTTTGTTCACCTGTTCTCAATTTTTGCACAGTATGTTAGAATCAACGCAATTCACTTGTGAGAAGGAATTTGAAATGTCACCATCAACTTAACTGTCACTGAAAAATTGCTAAAATTGGTTAGCATGAAAATATTCCTGCTACAGTTGAACTTAGCTGAATGAATAATTATATGCAATTTACAAATGAAGAGATGCCTGCCCTAATTGCCTTGCATTGGCTACAAACTCTGCACTAGTGAGTGCTCATTGTTGTTTTTTTAAAAAAGGACCATCTGACTTGCAGAATGTTATACTGTTGATAAATTCATAATAAAACTTTTAAAATGTAATTAAAAATATTAATTTGTTTTGTTGTTGCAAAATTACACATATACTCATGTTTTATATAAAATTGAAAGCAAAGGAAAAATAAAAATAGAAATTAATTTTCAGCCTTGATGCTAAGGTTGCTTTATGAAACAGATTTACATGTAGTATTGCTCTTGTGGCATCTCAATGGTTAAAATTCTCAACACAACTTTTTGTTTTCTTTGCATCACTTAATTGTATCACAAATATGTTTCAAACAGCCGAAACAAAAACAAATCTACATAATAACCGTTTGAAATTGGGTTATTAACTAGAAAAAATTACCAATGATGGACAAGAGTGTATATGTGACAAAGATGAGGTTAACTTAATTGCTGTTTACCTCCTCTTGCTAGGTAATTTGGTACTGATGTTTGTTTATTGAAAAAGTATGAAATGAATTGCAAATAAATACAAGGAAGTCTGTTATCAGGATGTTTATGTGTTGGATAATTATTTTAAAACAATTTTATCTGTGAAATATATTTATTTTTGTGACTGCAACATTTTGTTGTTGATCAGTACTTAGCAAACACCAATCAGTAAAATAATGTGCAAAAGGATACATCCTCTATTTAAATAAACCAGTCATACAAAAGTAAATTCTTCAAAAGACAACCCCATTTGCCCATGGATACTACAGTTTATGGTAATAGTTGGTGAAACAATGCTAGGACACAATTCTCTCAATTCAAAAAGTTTGGGTACATATTGTGCTTAGGGTGAAAATTGAGAGGGATGGCTTAATCACTCCCTAGCTCACAGACTACTCTCACCAAAAGGGAAATGTTTATCAGTCTATGAAACATTTTCAAAAGTGTGCATTGCCTTTCACTATCCACATGACACAGCATTTTCATTATCCTAGTTCCTGACAGCAAAATCCTTCAAAGACATTTGTTAAGTATAAAAGTGATAATCAGTTTATAGGCTTCTGAGACTATATATGCAGAAGGTTTTTTGGGGGGGTTGGGTGGGGAAGAGTGTACTGTATTACTTATACAGCATAATTGCACCTTCAATAAATTTTGTTCAAATAAATTTGAATAAAAAGGTGAAGAGTGTACTAGAACCTACTTCACATATATTTTTTTTCTAAACAGCATCACACTATATAACTGACAAGGACAGTAAATTGTATCAAAGCAGTTACAGCAGCATTATATAAATATGTAACTTTATATTGCTCCTTTTTCTTTTTAAAGATATCTATATTCTTACAGTGTCATGTTATCTTAGATTAGTGGTCCACAACCTTGTGGCCAAAAGCACATTCAAATTTTCATAAAAGTGTGGCAGGCATCAACAATTTTTAAAAGCTTATTTTGTACTGGACATTAAATGATAGGCAAAACATTATCATGAAAACATATGAAGCAATCATAATAAAGAGATAATTTTACCTGTTTAAAGTTTTCAGTAAATTATTCACTAATTACTCTGACTATTACTATTCCTTTTGAATACCTGGAAGATCAATCAATAGTTTTACAAAATAAACAGTTCTTTTTTAAAAGTGTAATGTTGAACTTGTGGTAGAAATATATTTATTTTCCTTACTTTAACATAGATAGTCAGTTATGGTTAATTAAAAATAATCTTTGTACTGTTAATTTTATTTGGATTTCAATAAGCAAAGGTATAAATATTAAAAAAGTTTAAACACAAGTCTTATCCAGATTTCAATAAACAAATATGAAAACAGTTAGGCATAAGTTTTATTGCTATTTGTATCTGGATTTTAATAAAATAAATATGAAAAAAATTAAGCACAAGTTTTAATCATAAGCCCACGTCAAATGAATGAAGGAAAGATATTATTAACTTAAATGATTTTTGCAATAAGTCACTAAGATTTTTGGCATTGCATTTCATCAGCAAGTTTTTGTAATTGGGAGAGTAAAATGATATTCCCGTTTGTAAGCAATCATCTATATGATTATCTGTATTTGGACTTTTATCATGTTCGCTGTTGAAAACAACTTCACATTGATAAGTGGAATCAAAATAAGATTTTGATTTTCTTATTTCTTTTTAAAGCAGGAAAACTTTTTTGGTCAACCAGATTCCAAATATTACCATCTGTTGTGCGTGATTTTAGAACAATATTCTGAGGTCCAAAATCTCCAGTTTCACTTCTCTTCTTACACGAAGGAGACTCACAACTGATGTAGACATTTTTGTTACTCCAGTTGGTGAGTAAAAAGGATTCATAAATCATAAGTAAAGCATCCACAGACTCCTTAATAATGAGCTGTTGAAATCTCTTTTAAAATTTTCCATAAGTTTTTAAATGTGGATAACCAGTGGTGAAGGAATCAAATCCCTATCACTTACCATTTACTGTATATTTGGGAAATGAAGAGACTTTGTCTTCACTTGTAACATCCACAAGATAGAGTTTTATTTTGAGTGATTTTACAGAATCTAAAATGAGTGATGAGAGGTTAGATAAAAAGCTGACATGCACTATTTTTCAACTAATCATGGGTGCACTTAAATGCCTTGGGCACCAGGTTGAAGACCACTGTCCTAGACAATTACAAATACATAACTAGAGTGATCTCACTTTGTATAAAATCAGTGTCTATAAAAAAATAATTAAACAATGCAAGCCTAAATTAAGGATTTATGCTACAGACGATGAACAGAACAAGGATTTGCTAATAATTTTGCTTGGAAAAATGGTCACATTTGCAAAGGGTTACAACTACAAGTCACCATTCTATTTTATACAGTTCTGTTAGTGTAATAAAAAAATAAATTTTTAATTGTGACCGGCTCTTCTTACTGATTAAGATTTTTAAATGATTTACAATCAGAGTGCACCTCAACAATCCCAAGCCTGGGAGTAGTAGAATTGGTTGAAAATAAAACTCCATTAATGATAATCGGATGTGTGTGGCTCAAACTCTGAAAATGAACGTTCAACTTGCTGAACATCTCATGATCATCTGGCTCCATCAATCACATTAACTATGATAAATTCTGGGCCAATTTACTTGATCTCAGGGACTAATCAAATGCTTTTAGTTCTTAAGTAATTTAAATCTAATTTTAATTCTCACATTGCAAATGGTTTAAATAACCAATTACCTTCATAGGCTGATGAATGACTATGTGTAAATTTTTAAAGACAATTTGTCCAAAGATATATAAAGAGTATTAGGAGAATTTGCAAGAATGAAGACATTTTTATATTAATGATGTTTTTCCTTGAATTCACAGTAAATACACAGTAAAAGAGTTGAGGCAAAAAAAGAAGTACTTTATTACAATTCATTTGATTTTTCAAACAGAATGTTTTAAAATACTATTTTTAATCTACATTATAGTATTTCAGAACAATCATAAAGCTGATAAAACATCTGAGTTCTAAATGAAACCAAGTTATCTTAAGAACAAGAATTTAATAGTGTCGAATGGTTTTCACTTTTTTGTTACTAAACTTGATGCCTTTGAATAGATCTTTGTTTATAAGATGCTGATTTTGTTTTAAGTATTCCTTAGGAAGAATTTTTCCTTGCACAGTTCCTGGTAGGATCCGTTCAAAAGGTGCAAGAACATGACGTCTTTTTAAGAATCGGCGCCATAGCACTTCAATGCCTCCCTGTGTTAGAAGTCTACGCTCTATTCCATGTTTGTTTACTCTCTTCCATGCACTTGGTTGGTAGTAAATTTGTGCCCTACCTCGCACCTGAGTTACTAATGGTGGATCCACTTTCAAGAAGGGAGCTCTACAGGCTACAGCTGCTGATGCATTGTTGCCAGGCACTGATAGACAAGTGGCAGGAGATAGTATGCTGTCACTGAGCACTTGTGAGCTGGTGTGCAGTTTAGATGCTCCTACGATAGCTGAGGGTCTGATAACAGCTATGTGACTAGCAAAAGTAGCAACATTTTTAGAGGCAAAGTTCAGCAACTTCAGAAGTCTTGAACACGTGTGCCCATGGATGAGTGGAGTCTTCAGTAAGCCACTGCTGTAGAATCTAGTTATAAACAAAAATACATTTTGGTGGATTATTACTAGCCCTAATATTACAGTTTTTTTACACACACACACAAAAAGACAACAGCAGACTACAAATCATTAAAATTATAAAAATATATATACACTCACACAGTTACAAGAGATAACGCTCTGAGTCTGACTAAATAACCTTCATCAGGACAATGCAATTTCTTTAACAATATAACGACTGAATAGAGAAAGAATGTAAAATATAGGCCTATGAACAATTATTTTCACCATCCGGTAATCTTTGTCCCGAAGTGAAAATCATAAAATCAACACCCCTTTTACAGTTTTACTTTAGTTTTACAGTTTTTAGGTCTAACTTCTAAGGAAAAAAACTACTATATAAAAAGCGAAAAAATACTAAATCATGCTGTTGTCTTCTTCTTTTTTGTTCATCTTACGTTTCTTACTTCTTAGGACTACTAAAACAATCAAAGAAGAATAAATACTAAAAAAAATAGTAGGCCTAACTCAGTAACTGATTAAGAAAAGAGAAAGATAATTTGTCCGCCAGTGTAGGCCTATATTTTTCGGACATTTGGTAAAACGTTCAGCTAGTAATACTTAAGGTCACAAATATACTACCTATACAATAATTAAATACTTAGCCCTATCAATGACAAGTGACAGATATGAGATAATAATTAATATGTATACATTTTTCTCCATAGGTGTAGATGTAATTGACCTTGCTCATCACGTCAGATTTACTCAGAGGGGAAAAGAAATCGCTTTAGTTAAAGAATGTTATTAAGATTTAATATATAATATATACACAAAAATAACAAACCTCAAAAGCGAAGTGTTCATCTTGCTTTTTACATCAAAAACTGAGAACCGGAAGTCTAACCTTTTCCACGCTTTCTTCACACAATGGCAGCGTTAGTGAAAATTTTGAGTAGGCCTAATCAACTTTCAAAATCATTCTTATTTGTGCCGTTTCAACGTATTTCAAGTAATAGTTTCATTGATTCATCAAATATACATTTATTTATTTCTATTTTATCAGCATTATTTTTAAATTATGTTTTCGTTTCTCTGTTAACCCCAGACCGCAACAGTAATTGCTAGTAGAGTGATATTGCTATATTTATATATAATTAGTACGTAGAACTAGAAGTCTAGTTCTTCGTAATAAAAAAAAATAGCGCCCATGAGTGAACTTGAACTAGTCTTATAAGATACGATAAGTGTTGCTTTTAGCAGAGCGAAATACATACTAAGTTGATGGGCCATTTGTTATGGGTATAGGGTATAGCTATCACTGTATCAGTTAAAAATATAATAATATAGGCCTACTTTTGCTGTTTGCAACAAATGCAAGAAAAGTTCACAGCATTATTTGGTGCCAAACGGTGAGTTATCCAAAGTAGGATCAAATGGTGAGTTGTCCAAAGAAGGGATCAAATGGTGTCCAATCGGGATCAAATAGTGAATTGTCCATGCATGTAACAAAATTATCCCCCAAACAAACTGCCTTAGGGTTACTCTTATTTATTAGCAAGGTGACCTATTGTCAGAATGTTGGTTGCCCTATTAAAAATACAGTTGTATCACATTGTTAAGGATTATTAGTATTTTAATTGGTTTTGTGACCAGAAGGACGATGAAATGTTAATTTTTTTTGTGACTCTTCTGTCTTCAGGTAAATCAGGAAAAGAGATACTATATAAAAGTTTTTTCACCAAACAACAGAGTAAAATAATCAAATACATAAACTACTAACTAGTTTTTCTCTATAGCAATCCATTATTTGATTTGTGGAATTTTTGACCGTATAACTTTAGGCAGTGGTTCTCATATTTTATTACATACAACTCTAGAAAATAATATATATCACCTTATACTCACTAACTCAGTATAAATTATAGTAAATAGTTTGTTGTTATTTTTTTTAAATTTCCAAATCCACAACATTGGTCATAATAAGGCATCTACTATTTGCCAACTTACTCTTTAGAGTCTCTTTTTACAAACTACAGAATCAGATATGTACTATTTAGAAATACTTGAAAACTGTTTTATTACCTGGGTTTTCAGTGTTTGATGTTTTCTTCTTTTTATTATGTTATATACATTATTAATTGTTTCTTCACCTAGCTTGTGTAAATCTTTGTGTACATTTTTTTAATTAATTATATTTTTCATTTTAAATTTTAAAAAGATTTTATGTTAGGTAAATGTATGACAGTAAAATATTAAAACTGGTTCACATAAGAGTTTAAAATTTCTTGATACATTTGATCCTCAATATTATTAGCAGTTACATTCTTCTGAAAAAATGAAGAAAAAGATGCAACCATTTCCTCAGGAAACAATCACATATGATTTAAAATACTATTTTATATGCACTTGTTTGAGATATTTATTTATGGTATGAAAAATACAAAATTAGTAATAACATATTTTATATTCATAAGTAAATATATATTATATGAAAATTATATCACTTTTCTGTCTAAATCATCATTTTCACAACTTGAATTGTTTTGAACTATCTTTAAGTTCCCTGAGCTACAGTTAAAATGGCTGAATATAAGTTATTGTTTTAAAAATACTTTGAAAATAGTTTAAGTAAAATAAATGATTTAAATTAAATTATATTAGTCATGAGAATTTATAATTTGACTTTCACATGACATTAATGATAGTTTGTAATAGCCAGAACTCTGATACTACACTTTTTATGACTCTTGAAACAACATATGCACATGAGGGCTGCTGAATTAAACCTTGGTCATGATAGTTGTTTAAACATGATGGATAAATTGCTTTCAGTCTATAGAACTCTATTCAGTGAAGAAATTCTTGGAATTGACGACTTCAAGCGAATTCGCATTTTTGATGAAGACAGACTTGGACTAGTTGGAGATAAGAAAGGTATATAGTTTTTGTGAATTTATTAATATGTGAAACTGTTTCACATAATGTATTTTTTTTATAGTGGATCCAGTATTATTTGTGTATCTTTTATTTTAATCTCTTTCAATTTGTTTATTTAGGAGGTTATTAATTTTTATTTTATTAGTAATAAATGCACTCATTGGTGTTGATACTACTAATCATCTTACTTTAGTCTTTCTTGATAGTTCTTTTTATTATGATTTTATATATAATATATTATAAATAATATACACCAAATATAAAAGTGCTCTGAAAATAAATAATTACAAATTAAAATTCCAATAATCATTCATTTATTTAAATATAATATATATATCATTGCTTTAATAAATTTATTTTTTCAAAGTAAATTATTTACAGACTTTGCATTTTATTTGTTTTCACAAATTACAAATGATCATTGATATTTTAGTGTGTGTGCACAAATGTGTTGATTTGAGACCACTATTATTCTGAACTTGAAATAACTCTTTCATTTTCCAGATATTTTTGTCAAGAACTTGGCTTCTGCAAAAGATGATATAACACAGCTTAGACGACACATACAAGATTTTATTAAATTGATATATATTGCAAAGACTGATGATGAAATAGCACTTATTAAAGATCTGTTAAGAAAGATTGTTCATGAGAAGTCACTGAGCTCTGTACAAGAAAACAAATTGTAAGTATAAAGAGATTGTCTTATTTTCTAACAAGTCATGTTTACAATTTTTTAACATAACTTGATTCGTGATTCCATTTTATTACATTTCATTCAAAGAATAACTAATGTTTATCTTCATTTCATTATGAGCCTTAAAATTTGCAAATCAAAGACTCGGAGAGAAATTACCACAATGGCAATAAGTTAGTGCCCAGTAGCATTATCAGGAATGACTAACTTTGAAATTTTGATAATTGAATGTTCATATCACTGCCATTAGTCCAAAAGAACAAAAGAGTTTACATTTTGAAAGGTGGCAGTTGAGCAATGCATATTTAATTTTAAGTGTATCAGGAAGACTTTACCTTTGGTTGTGCCCTATACTTGTTTCAATGTTAATTTTGGCAGAAGTTCTGAAAATAAATGTCTCATAAAAATATATAACAAACTTCTTTTCTAAATTGTTGTCATTAGTTCAATAGTTGTATCTACTGAATTTATTCTCACAGTTGTTTTTGCATACATTTTCTAAATGTTTCTCTGAAATCACCTTAAATTTTGGCAGCCAATGACTATTTTTCTAACCCATGATGCAGCAAATAAAGCTGAAAATTATTTTATGTAAGATACTCTTAATAAGTTATTGCTTCAAGGTCAGTGGGTTTTTTTTGTTGTTGTTGTTTGATTTTTGTTTGTGTCTTGTAATTTTGTTTTGTATTAGCTTTAATTTATTTAATTAGGTTAAGATTAAGCATTACTATAGCATCAGAAGAGAATAGTGATTTATTTTTCATATTTGAACAGTTATTAAAATTCTGTTTTTAAAAAACAAACAAATATTATACATTCATATATTTTGTCTTGTATCCAAGTCACTGGATTGTTTCAGAAAAGTTCATTTATATTAGTGAAATATATTAGTACTCTTTACAACTACCTACAACTTTTACTTATTAATATTTTATAGCCCCTTGTATTATCTTGAAATATCTGAATCTGTGAATCAGTTCTGGTAACATGTTCAAGAAATAAGTCTTTTTAATTAATTTTATCTATATGATGCATAACCACTGATACTTTCTATACAGCTATTTTTAGAGCATTTAAGTCTCATTAAAAAAAAAGAAAATTCTCTTCATATGTTTAAGAGAGTCTTTCTATACAGCTATTTTCAGAACATCTAAGTCTCACTAAAAATAGGAAAAATCTCTTGCTATGTTTGAGAGAGTCTCTCTATTACAGCTATTTTCAGAGCATCTAAATCTCACTAAAAATAGGAAAAATCTCTTGATATATGTTTCTTTGAGTCATTATAAAAACTTGCATATTCCCATGAGATGTCATTTAACTGGAAAACGTGTTTGCAAGCTATTTTGAAATTTTTATTTTTAAAACAGGCACACTCAACTAAAATCCAAACCTTCACCAATCTAAGAAAACCAATCAATGAGTGATTAAAGCATTTTGGTTCAATAAATGCATGTTCATTACTTATTCTACTATTTTCTATGCTGAAATTCAATATTATTTGCAGACACAATGAAGGCTTGCAGTTATCAACCCATTTCCAGTTTGGCCCAATATTTTTACGTCTCTTGTATGTCCTACAGCAATCAGAGACTGCCATGGCATTATGGGAAGATGAGGTAAATAAAGAGGATATGTATTGATGATATCTGTTGTAAATGTAAAATTGTAGATATGCTCTGAGAAAGATTAGGTCCGTACGTTTAGGGATTCCATGAGGGGTAAATATCATGTATCAAGTAAATTAAAAATAATAAAGCTGACTTTCACTACAAATTATTACATGAGAATGCACACAGACACACACATGAACAAAGCATTGCACTCTAATATCAAACTTGAAGATCTTGAAAAAGCTGGAATTGGTGAAAAATTGGAAAAAATATACCAAAAGAGTATTTTAAATACAATCTTTGTCTTGTCTAATACTTGTTGACAGAATTCTAAACTGAGCATGGTATCAGTTGCATACTTGCACAATTTCAAACTGATAAATAACATGGAACACTGAAATTATTTAGCAAAATGACACTGAAAAATTAATATCATAAGCATTTCATTTCAAAGAATTATATAATATTTCTTTTGCACGGAAAAAGAAAAGAAATTAAAATGTAAATAATAAAATACATCATATTGCATAAATGTTGAAGAAAATAACATTATTATCAAACAAGCATAGAACTATTTCATATTTGTATGTTTGTTTTAACTCTAATGTGGCAAGGATTCTCTTCCCTTTGAGATGATACACTTCTATTTTGGACAGGAGTTGAAACCCATGTTCCAAAGCAGTACCTGTTATATGCTCCTGATGGATATGCTTTATGAGAAGGGGCAGTACCAAACAGTGGTTGATGCTTTCCAAAAGCTACAGAAAGCAAGATTGGCAGAAGAAAAGATCCCTATAAACTGTCAAACTATCGTACTGGCTGCATTGTACCAAATTGTATGACATTTTGTTACTATACATATAAACTACAACAAACAAATGACTTTTATTTCTATGAATGTGTTTATGAGTAATAATATTTATCTTTCATTGGGTGGTTTGTTCTAGATAAATCTTAATTTAATATTTTTAGATGTCAGTGCAGAACATACAAATCTGATGCTGGATGCCCTATACTAGGCTAAAATATTTCATAGGACATTTTCTGGACAATCTAATCTAAATCCAGCAAAAGTTGGGTTTGAACTATGATTAATAATACCGATTTATAGATTTTAAAAATATCCTCATGTCATTCGTAGTGAGCCATTATGTGTAAATTATAATATAAATATATGTATGGTTTGTTAGTACTACATAGTAAAATTATTTTTATATATTTTTAGAACACACCGGAATCTTTTGAACAAATGAAGAGTCTTCTAAAGGAATTTAAACAAGAAGACATTCCTGTTTCTCGAAGGTCTTTGCTTTTTGCTGCTGCTCTTTCTCTTAAACAGGTAAATGTTTTCCATTTCTTTTACCAAAATGTGCACAGTAATGTTTACTGGTTACATACTAGACTTATCTGCCCTTCTCATAATGTGCACAGCAAAGCTCACTGCTTACATACTAGACTTACCTGCCCTTTTCAAAATGTGCACAGCAATTTTCACTGGTTACATACTAAACTTATCTGCCCTTCTGTTAAAAATTAGTTAGCAAACAAATATATTACATAGACACTTTTTGAAGTCTGACTTTATGTCCTAAAAATGAGTTTTTATTTTAATTTTAATTGCTGTTTATGATACTGTTTTGAACATTTGAATTTCCAATGCCCAAGCAGTTAATAGTATCATCTGTATTTTCAATTTTCTTATTTTGCCAGATTTCTATTTCTTTCTAAGCAAGTATAAGAGTGAATTTAGCCATTACTGTTGCATTTCTAAAATTAGCTAGCATTTGATCTACAACAGGATTATAAAATCTTAATTAGATCTTTGCATGCCATACTATTAATTTATCTAAGGAACCTCAAAGACTGACACTGAGCAAGATCAAGAATTTCATACTTTGGTTCACAGTGTCAAATGTTCTAAATAGAGCAAAGCTATGAGGTTCATAGTTACTACCTGCATGAACCATATTCAGACACAATGTAAGCAGAAATTCTCCAATTTTGTTTTACTTTTAATTGAAAAATTCATAAAACACTGTGATGATTAGCATGGTTAATCAGGTTTAAGAGGAAGCATTTCACTGGAGGCAATCTACACATTTATAGCCAGACATTTCAATAGTACATACATCTGTCGCATTTATACAATACATAAATCTCTAATTACACAGAAACACTTTATGAAATATATTCTATAATATAATGTCAACATTTACTTTCAGTCTTTGCCAGTGAAATACAGGTGATTCTTATATAATTTTAAAAAAATATATTTTGGCACTAGGCTTCTTCCTCATGACACCATTCATTTACATAAAATATTGGATCAAGGGGAAATAACTTTTAAAGGCTTTTGTGACAGTTTTGTTTGTTTATTATTTCAGAATGGTCCTTGAATTTTTATAAAATGACCTTTTAAAAGACCTTTAATTCTGCAAGTTTGAATTCAGTTGTTTCAGCTTAAAACTTTTCTGAAGAAAACCAACAATATATATAATTATTGTTATTGTCAAATTTGCTGACATCTCAGATGTGTATGCAAGCATGTCTGTAAATAATATGTATATATCTTTAATCTCTACAAAATATATTTTTAAGGGACAATCAGATCATGCACAGTTGCTTGTGGAATATATTTTTAACAGACAATCAGATCATATACTGTTTATTCTTTGCTTCTGGAATATATTTTTAAGGGACAATCAGATCATGCACTGTTTAATCTTTGCTTGTGGAATATATTTTTAACAGACAATCAGATCATATACTGTTTAATCTTTGCATCTGGAATATATTTTTAAGGGACAATCAGATCATGCACTGTTTAATCTTTGCTTGTGGAATATATTTTTAAAGGACAATTGGATGATGATGCACTGTTTAATCTTTGCTTGTGGAATATATTTTTAAGGGACAATCAGGTCATGCACTGGAACTCTCACTGAATGCTCATGAACCAGTTTTCAAGAATGTAAAGGTAATTACATGTCTCTCTCTCAGTCTTTATATGCAAATATGAAAAGATATACTCTCTTTACCCTTGCTTTCAAGAACATAAAGGTAATTGTATGTGTGTGCAATAGGGTATGTAATATAAAGGTAATGACATGTATGTGGAAATAGAGTATACTCTAAATACTTTAGGGTATACTCTAAATCATGTGCTTTTTAAGAAAGGTAATTGTGTGGCTGTTTGTTTCTCTTTGCATATACATAAAATATAATCTGATTCATGTGTTTTCAGTAATATGAAGTAATTTTATGACTGTCTTTGTATGTACATACAAGAAGATATACTCTCTTCATAATACAGTGGAAGCCCATAATAATGTGAATTCAAATATAATGCGGTTGTGGCATGGCTCCCCAAATTTCATATAGTCATTCCATAAGAAATTTTTTTTTTCAAAGTATTTAAAAAAGATATAAAAAATATTTAACTTCATTTTGGGGGTGAGATCCCATATGAATTTGAATACACATGTAATACGATCGTGGCATAGTTCATGAAATTTGAGATTCATGTACGTGAATTTTTCTCGTGCAGAGAAAAGATATCTTTTTAAGTATGAGAAATAGTGTGTAAAACGTTTATTATTATTTGGGGGAAGAGGTCACGTATGACTTTTAATATAAAATGATCCGAAATTTAACAATTTCACCAGGTTTTTAAAGTGTTATGCCAAAATAAACATTATTGGAAATGTTATTATTACTGATCCATGAGTAAAGCCAGTAAGTCGTCTTTGTGACTATATTCAATTAATCCTGTATACAATCGTTGCACAAACAATAATGCATTCCATTTAATATTCAACTGATAATAACCCAATTTTTTGCATTAGACATAAATACACGTATATGTTCTCAGAAAAAAGTAAAATACATGTAAAACCCTGTGACCCCGCTATTAACATGATCCAATTTTATTGTATTATAGAGAGGTTTCACTGTACATATGCTTTCAAGACAAAAGGTAATTGCATGTCTCTTAGTCATTGTATGTAAGTAAAGTTAAGATATAATCTTTTAAATGTAGTTCAAAATATTAAAAGTAATTGTATGTCTTTCTCTCTTTGCATTTAAGTACAGTAAGATATCATCTATTAAATGTGTTATCAAGATTATAAAGGTAATTGTATGTATGTTTATTTTTGCACGTAAATACAATAAGACATAATCTATTAAATGTGCTTTCAAGGCTATAAATATAATTGTATGCCTGTCTGTCTGTCTTTGCATATAAGTGCAAAAAGATATAATGAATTATATGTGCTTTCAAGAATAATAGAAATATAATTGTGTTATTGCTAGTCTTTGTGTTAATATACAGAAAGATATAATAATGCACCACTATATAATGCTTTCAAGAGCACAAAGATAATTGTAAGACTGTTTTGTGTTAATGGACAGTCAGTGAAGTAATTTAAAAGAACAGGTTGGGTCTTTTTTAATGCTGAAACAATAGAGTTTATGAAATGTTTACAGTGATTATAATCCTTTTAAAAATTAGTTTAGTTATCCATAAAGGTTGGTACACAACTGAAAAAAAGAATAATTAATTTAATAATAAAAATTGTTTTAGTACTGTAAATAAAATATTCAAACAAATACTTGAAATTTGAGAAGCTACATGTATTATCTTCAAAAGATATATACTTTAACAAAGTTTGCAAAATTGAGAGTTTATCAAAATGGTTTGTAAGCATGTAGCTTTGTAAGTAATAGTATTCACTTGAATTAGGAGAACAATTTTTAAGTTTGGGTTTGTGCAGGTCATGGCTTTGGCTCAGAGTGGAAAACTGAAAGAAGCCCTCGAAGAAATTGAAGATGTCCTTTGGGCTGATGTACCACTTCTTTCTCGTGTTGGTGTTATGTTCTCAGATATAGTGAGCTGCTGGTTTTGTATTCTTATGTACATAGAAAGGAGATAATTACCTAGTTTACAAAACACATAGGCCATCATGACACATACGCTGCCTTTCTATAATTTTCTGCACTCATGCTCAAGGTCATCATGAAACAAAGACACTTAATTTTTAGTATAATTTTCTGCACTCTTACTCTTCTATATCTTTTTTTCAAAATGTATCTTTATAATGTGGGTTTTTGTTGTAACTTTGGACCTAATTCAGAATAATTTTTTCAAGACCTGATTATATACATCCTGTAATCGAGGCAGAAATACAGCCTTTCAGATTCACCATTGTGTTATATTTAACAAAGCGTCTTTTATGTCTACTGAAACTTCCTTTTTTGTTTTGTACATTTTAATTCTGTAAGTAAGAAATAATTCACCATAGTTAATCCCACTGTTCTTGCAAAATGTCTTTTGATGAATTCTGTTCCTATCAAAACAAACTGCCTTATGCATTTACAACCTCTTGATACTTGACTGTTGTAATTCTTGTTGCTGGTCATTCATCAGCTCTTAACTGTTGTAAATCTTTGTTCTCATCGTTCTTCAGTTTTTGACTGTTGTAAAACTTGTTTCTGTATCAACTTTTGACTGTTGTAACTCGTTTCTGTTCATTCATCAGGTTTTAATTGTTGTAACTCTTATTCCTGGTTGTCCGTCAGTTTTTGACTGTTGTAGATTGTTTCTGGTCATTTATCAGCTTTTGATTGTTGTAATTTGTTTCTGTTCATTTGTTAGCTGTTGTAACTCTTGTTTCTGGTCATTCATCAGCTTTTCAGAAAAGTTTCCAAAAGATCCAGAACAATGCTGCTAGAAGTTTTCTTATGGTGCTAAGAACTGGTCATTTCTTCATGTCAGAAATGGACTCACGATCTCTTCATTTTGTTTTGTTGCACTTTCTGGTTCAGTCCTGAATGCCTTTGATCTCTGACTGGAGCAATTTATCATCATAAACATGCTTTTTCAACATTCACTCAAGTACTATCACTCTTTCATCACTACTTGTTTGAAACTGAATGTTTGTGTATGTTATTTTTTTAATAAACTTTATTTCTTTATTTCCATTATGTTGCCATTTTGCACATCAGTTCATTTATTTTAATAATTGTAGATCATACTTGTAAGTCTTGAGTCTATTGTTTGCATGAAAACTATTTTTCAAATCCTTATATGTGACTAGAAAATATTTCCTATTTTTAATGTGATTTATCAATAAGGACAGTTATATGTGGTAGGAATGATTAAAAACAAATATATTCTGTCATTTATAATTACAGATAGCATTTGTGGAAAAAACCATCAAGACAGCAGGAAGCACAGAATTGATAACCAAATATGAAAGTGTTAGACAGTCTTTGCAGAAAGAGGGTTTGTTGAGCCCACAGACTCTGACACATTTTATTACCAGACCTATCTTACCTCAAAGGAAAGCATACACTTCACAGAATTTTAAAAGCAGACCTAGGTCACCAGTAAAGACGCGTTATATTTTTGGTAACAGCAGTGAGGTGAAAACATAAGCTCTGTAAATGAAATAAAATGTATTCCCTGCTGTTGAACTTTTGAGTTCTTTTATAAAAAGCACATTTTTTCTGTTATTCTTGTATGCATATATTTTTGCTTAATCTATTGTGTGTAATTTAAAAAAGAATATGTTGTAAAAATAGTTTTATCATTTGAAATTCTGCACTTGTAAACTCTAAGTGAAATGGAAAATATTGACAGGGTATTCTTTCAAAATAATTCAAGAACAAAATATATGACATATAAGGGGGAAAAACATAAATGAAGATGACTAAACATTTTCTAAGCTAGCTTTCCTCTCTTCAGGATATGGGTTTGATTCTTCAGTTACGCCAGTGCCAACAATGATGACGTCTTTTATGGGTCTGTCTCTTTCATCTGTTTCTGTTTTTTCTATCATGCGCACCACATTCTGCAAAAGACAATGGAAAAGTAAAATTATATTTTTATGTCAGTAATTTAAACTAGTGTAACAGAGTCAAATTAATATATTCTAAATAATTGTGACCAATGTTCCTACTAAGGTGCATGGCTGCGCAGCTCATTAGAAAATGCTGAACAGCAGTTTCAAAATTCTGCGCACAAATTTTGATAGCAAGCTCAAACTGCAAATTCCACACACACAGGAAAAAGTTCTACGCACACAGGAAAAATATTAGAGGGAACGTTGATTGTGATTATTGAAATTTGTTTTGTACATCATAAACATATATTAATAATTACTCTCTAAAGTTTCATTGTCAAAAGGACAAGGGGCTTATCAAAGGTAAGGTAACTGAAACAAGAGTAGAACACAGGCATTAATTAGCTTGTGTTTTCACCGCGAAAAGACACAAAAATAAAGTATATTCTGGTTTAGAGAAATAAAGAAATATTTATCATAGTGCCTACCATTTCCCCTGTAGTCCACAAATTTAACTTTTTCATTGGTTCAGTCCTTTTTAGGCTAATGGACATTTTTCTCTCTTATCTTGATCATAGACAGATCTGCTATCTTTTTTCGTTGGTTTTTGTGTGTGTGTGTGTGTGGGGGGGGGGTCTGCCTTCACTCATTCTAATTCACATACCACATCACTCATCGATCCAACCCAACATTAGGAGGGTGACAGGCATCCAAGTGGCATCACAAGCTATTTTTAACTTAATGCATGATATCAGTACCATAACAAAAACAATATCAAGGGCGCTGCTGGCTTTTTTTTTTTACTGCAGTCATAGCAGCCAGTACTAATTCAGTATTTGCACAAAGAAGGGCTGTTCTCTTATACAGTCCTATTGTCTGTGGTTAAGTTCAAGTCTTGTTTTCATTTTATCCCCTAGTAGAGGCATCTAAAGTCCTTAATTAAAGTTCTCTATGTAATCTCTTCCTTGAATGCACTTTTGCACATATACTGCAAATTTTTTATTTTATTGTTCTCTATGTAAATCTCTTCATGAATGCATGCACATCTGGTATGATAAAAACTGAAGTTTTCTAAGTATCTTAATTCTTTCTTGAATATTTATCAGATGTACATACACTCAGGCCATCCCTGCCTCCCATTATTTTTCAAGTATCACTTCACTCAACAGTACAAAGGGTTGGATAACAGTATTTTCAATATGATTTCTTTCACTAAAGGAATGCAAGAATCCTTTTGGCCCTCATTTGTAACTCACTAAGGGTATGCACAAATCCTTTTGGCACTTGTTTGTAACTCACTAAGGGTATGCACAAATCCTTTTGGCCCTCATTTGTAACTCACTAAGGGTATGCACAAATCCTTTTGGCACTTGTTTGTAACTGAATAGTTTATGTTTTCCCTACTAAGGGTATGTACAAATCCTTTTGGCACTTGTTTGTAACTGAATAGTTTATGTTTTCCCTACTAAGGGTATGTACAAATCCTTTTGGCTCTTGTTTGTAACTCAGTGTTTTGAATCTGTTTTCTCTACTAAAGACATGCATAAATCCTTTTGGCCACGATTTGTAACTCAATGAGTATTTTAAATCTATTTTCTCTAGTAGTACTCTAGTAAACATTCAGAAAACATTTATTTTACTTAGAAAAATATTTTCTTTTATGCTAATGAAACAAGTCACATATCCAAAAGTGCACTTGTACTTTGCAAGATCAGATTATGTAAAAGACATACCAAAGCAGACAGAACAAGAGCAGATGGAATTTCATGTAAAATAGCAGTGAAAGATAGAGAGAGAAAAACAGACAAAAGAACAGATGGAATTTCATGTAAAATAGCAGTGAAAGATAGAGAGAGAAAAACAGACAAAAAAACAGATGGAATTTCATGTAAAATAGCAGTGAAAGATAGAGAGAGAAAAGCAGACAAAAGAACAGATGGAATTTCATGTAAAATAGCAGTGAAAGATAGAGAGAAAGAAACAGACAAAAGAACAGATGGAATTTCATGTAAAATAGCAGTGAAAGAGAGAGAGAAAAACAGACAAAAGAACAGATGGAATTTTTAAAAAGCAGTGAAAGAAAGAGGATAAAACCAGACAAAAGAACAGATGGAATTTTATGTAAAAAAGCAGTGAAAGAAAGGGGAAAAACCTGACAAAAGAACAGAGGGAATTTCATGTAAAAAAGCTGTGAAAGACAAAAGAACAGTTGGAATTCCATATATAATAGAAGTAAAATATAAAGAAAAAAAAACAAGCTGAAGAGCAGAAGGAATTTCATGTCAAATAGAAGTGAAAGACATAAAAGAATTATTGAATTTAATGCAAAACAGAAGTAAAAGATAGACAAATGAACAAAAGAGAGGAGAAATATAGACAAAATAAGGTAAAACAGATGGAATTTCATGCAACATAGATGTGAAATATAGTTAAAAGAAGACAACTGAAGAACAGATGCAATTTAATGTAAAATAGAAGTGAAAGACAGATAAAGAATAGATGGAATTTTGTGTAAATTAGAAATGAAAGACAGGAAAAAGAACATAGAATCCCATGTAAAAGATATGTGAAAAACAGGAATTTTAGGTAAAACAAAAATTAGACATTAAACTGCATTCTTACCATGCCTTCCAAGACTTTTCCAAAAACAACATGCCTGCCATCTAGCCAGTCAGTTTTCTTTAAGGTGATAAAAAATTGTGATCCATTTGTATCTTTTCCTGAATTGGCCATCGAAACCCAGCCAGCCCCATAATGCTTGAGCTTGAAGTTTTCATCAGCAAATTTGTCACCATATATGCTGCGACCTGTGAGTAAAGGATACCAATGACTAAGAAGTGTTTCTGTAGGAATTTCAATGACTCATTACAATACATGCTCTTTAAAAATTGTAAATGATTCCAAAGAGGAACTGTGTTTAAACAAAGAAAAAGGAAAGATGCATTGCAAGTAACTGACTCAGAATTGTTATCATTAATATCATTTTATTTAGCTTTACATTTTAATAACCCACCTCCTGTGCCATCACCATTTGTGAAGTCTCCACCCTGAATCATGAACTCTTTGATGACACGATGGAACTTGCTGCCTTTGTACTGTAGCCTCTCCTGCCCAGTACCCTGAATGCAAAATTTACAAAAGCTAAGAGATAAAGGGACTATATATCATATATACAGTGCATGCAAAGTTTACAAAAGCTAAGTGATAAAGGGGTTATATATCATATATACACTGCATGCAAAGTTTACAAAAGCTAAGGAATAAAGGAACCACGTGTACCCTGAATGCAAAGTTAATAAAAGCTAAAAAATAAAGGGGCCCTATCTACATACCCTGCATGCAAATTTTACATAAATTAGGGAATAAAGGGGCCACTTATTATACATACTTTGAAAGCAAAGTTTACAAAACTGGGGAATAAAGGGGCCACATATACATAATCTGAATGCAAAGGTCACAAAAGCTAAGAAATAAATGGTCCACATATTACACATACCTTGAAAGCAAAGTTTACAAAGCTAAGGACTAAAGGAACCCTATGACACCCTGAATGCAAAGTTTACAAAGCTAAGGACTAAAGGGACCCTAAGACACATATCCTGAATGCAAAGTTTACAAGACCTACAGAATAACATGATCATATGACACAGAATGCAAAGCCTGCAAGAGCTATGGAATAAAGGGCCACATGACAAGCCCTGAATTGTGAATAAAGGGCCCCTTGACATACCCTGAATGCAAAAGCTAAAAGGATGCATGTCATCATGAATGCAAAGCTTACAAGAGCTATGAAATATAGGGAAACCAGCTGTCAAAGTAACAAATAAAAGTGTCATTTCTGTAAAGTAATATATAAAGAATGTTAGTAGTAAGCTAAAAGTATTTTAAAGTCTCTTAAAAATTGCTGTCTGTGTAACTGTACTATACATATTAAATTCCCCCAAATTTACATTCTGATAGATGAAAAATGTCAAATCATTTTCAAGCATTAGTTTTTTTTTAATTATATTTTTTTTAGAGATTTTGGCAAAGAAAAAAAGAGCCAAATGAAATGGTCATCCAAATTATTCATCTTCTTCAGAGTAATACCTGAGATTTAAAAAAATTGCACAATAAAAGGAAAGGAAAGAAATAAGATTTAAACCTAATATTCAAATGTATTGAAATAAATATTCTTGTATACACTCTTTCTGGCAAATGTGATATGTAATATTAATCAGCTTATACATTACCGGATTTCCAAGCGCCAAAGTTTTGAAATTCTTGACAGTTTTTGGCACTGTCCTTCCAAATAATCCGATGACTATTCTTCCAGCCTTTTCTCCTCCAATTTCAATGTCAAAATATACCTATAAATATATGCATATTAAGAAATAGTATTACTATTATTTAAACTATATGTACAGTAAATAGTTCCTTAGCTTTTTTTTTTGTGTGTGTGTGTAAAGGCAATGTTAGTATAAAGGTGTACATGCTTGGGGAATTGGGGTGATGTAACTGTGCACCCCCACTCCTGTCTGGCAAGCAAAAAAAATGACCCGGTGGAAAGCTTCGGGTTGGTTATTAGATCTGCAGGAGGTTTTTTAAAATTCCCTTTTGTCAAAGAACGACGATATATAGCATTCTGTAGCTCACTTCGATTTACCTGTCAGAAAACTGATAATAAAAACAAATGCATGCATTTACATACAAAGTAAAACAATGTTTAATCTTACACAATTAACAGGTATACAAAATATATGGTTATTAGGTTTAAATGTTGTGTTGGTCTCTTGAAAAATACACCCACTTTCATAATAATAATAAAACTATTCACGAGTCTAACAAAAAAACGAAAGTAAGACCAGTGTATTCCTCGGGTTTTTAATTGTAAGTGGGTACGGTCTATAATTAATTAAACTGTTTAACGGTAAATAAAACATATACTGCATAGCATTACCGATGACCTGCACGCAGAGTTCACACAGCACGACTTACTTTGTCTGTGACCTTGGGATCCTCTGATTTGCTGTTTGCAAAATTGGCAAAAGACATCAATATGATCCCACAAATACTGACTGTTCGGAAGCTCATCTTAATGCAGTATTTTAGGGAAGTGTTCCCTGCCAAACACAGATTCAGTTCTGCGTTCAGCTCCGTGAAATCAGTCTGCACAAATGTATGAATGTGCGACAGTTTACACGGCAGGTGTTCCTACTTTTGGTTTCGATCCGTGCATTAATAATGACGTACCCCCGACTTCAGCTAAGACTTCCTTTACTAAGATAAAGTAAAAAAATTAAATACATTTGGCAGGACTGTTGATTCGGGTTGGAGTAAAAACGTCCCGACTCCGACTCCACATTTTACGAGACTTGTGGCTAAGGCAGATCTGCTGCGTTTGAACCATGCAAAGGTGGTGGTGGTGGTGACTTTTAAAATAAAAATTATTGAAATGACATCTCAAGTTAGTTGTTTATTATTAATTTAGTACATTCTAAGCAAAAGAAATAAATATTAACAACAAAATTCTTCTGCTGTATAAATTAAAAGTTTGTTTGAAAGGTAACATGCAAGAGGAAGGTGAGGCGATACCTTGTTCGCTATACTTTACCATTAAGTCACCTTCATCTTCATCAACAGTAACCATGAAGATGAAGATTTTGACAAATATCTAGTCAAACAGGATTGATCAAAACAAACTTATTTTTGGAAAATTTCACAAAAAAAGAAGAAACTTTATCATATCCAAATAAATTCAAAATATTATTATTATTTTTTTTTTTTTTTTACCAAACAATGAAAGAGATTGAGAAATGTAACAGTACGTCATTCTCTCTGCTCTCAGAATCGTCAAATCCTATTTAAGAGCAACAATTTAGCCAGACTTATTAAAAACAAGTCTTTTTAAAGAACAAATCCAGATTATATAAATATATTTTGAGGAGTTTTGTATTATTATTTTAAAATTAAATCTATAAAAGCAATTTCTTCATTTATTTACACGTATACCATACTCATAACTCTATGTAAGCATATAATTTTATAAAGTCGGGAGTCGAACTTCTAAAGTTTCAGAGTCAGAGTTAGAATATTTTTTGGCCGATTCGACTCGAACCCCCGGTCTTTTAATTGGGAGATTAGTGTCATACCGTTATTTCGCTACCACTTATCCTTACCAGTCTAACATAACTGAGACACTGACGCAAGCCATATTCTTAGTGTAACGTAAACCATACACGGACCTATGGATTATGGATGGGACTAATGACAAGAATGTTTTCATGAACACAAATTTCCCTAGCGAAAGTCGTGCGTGCAACGTCACCACTGCAGTGTGTGTGTGTGTGTGTGTGTGTGTGTGTGTGTGTGTGTGTGTTGAGATGTGTTTCTAGTTGGGAGTGGAGGGCAGTGGTGACCCCGGGTGCCAACAACATCGATTCGTCATCGAATAACAGATATTTTAGGTATAACACAACATTCATTTTTTTTAAAAATCGCCTTGATGTTTATTCTGTAAATGTTGGCTCGAACACTTAACTGACCCTTCCGTGCCGATAATAGTGTCCTACCGATTGACACTGCAGCTGAAAGAAAATACAATGTACTGCTAGATGTGTTCGGGTCTGTTGGACGGATTTCGAGTTTTCGATTCGCTGTAAACTTCTTAACAGACCGCACACTGCTGATTACTATGTATACAAAACTGATTACTTATCGAAAAAGAATAAAAATAAGAATTGGCCATGTAGGCTAAAAACAATAAATAATTAAGTTTGTGGGAATCCTTTATCAGCTGTGCTCGTAACCTCTGGCCTAGTTTTGTGGCTAGAGGTCATGGGTTCCTGCGTGGCGTCAATGATAACAGAAAAGAAATATGGCAGATACGAATCTCACGGCGATTTTGTACAAGAAGGATGATCTGCGCTTGGTCAGTATTTACAAGATTATTATCATATTTATTCCTTTTTAGTATTTCAGTAGTTCATGTTAACGCAAATGTGTATAATTCGATCACTCATTTAGCAGTATTTCGATCGTTGCTGCTTACTAAAGGAAAGCGTCTTCATCGTATATACTATAAGTTTTAACGACTGCTGCTACTGTTCATTGATTTCACAGACAAGATAAAGCTGATTCCAGCGTGCATGTGTATTGATTTAGTATGCATGCCTATCTGCACCGTGATATTTCACTTTTAGATTATTTGTTCACATTTCGGTGTTCGGGGGTGGGGGTGGGAATCAATAGCAGTTTAAACTTGCGTTGATCTTTTCGTCATGTTATCTGATCTGGAGTGGGACCCCAGCAGCCTCACATTGCGTTCCGAAGTGGAGGGCTGGCGGAAGGGGGTGAAAAGGTCGCACCAGCTTGGCACACCCCCTCAACTACCCTCCGTTACACCAACACGTGAATAAACTTTCACTGGTATCGAGCACATCAGTATATCAGTTTTCAACTTGACATGTGCACTGTGATATTTCCCTTTCCAAGTGGACACTGTGATGTTTCGCATTTTAGTGTAATTATGAATTGTGATATTTAAATTTTTTTCAGTGTACATAAGTGTGCTTTAATAATTAATATATGGGGTTTTCCCTCCTTCAGTTTACGGGAATATGTACACTATACACAACATTGTGTTGATATATTTTAGAAACTATCAAAGAATAAAAATCGAGACAAATCTTAGACTGATAGTCTAATTAATCAGTTAATAAACATTCACTGATAGTGATTTAAACATGCATGTTCTAATTCTGACATCTGTTGCTTTATTTTAAACTAAATTAAAGTATTGTTTAATTCTGATATGTGTAGTTTTTTCCTAGTATTGTTGAAATTTTGACAAATGTTATTTTTTCCTAGGAATTTGAAATTCAAAATGAATTATATTTACAGTACCATGTTCATGTACAGCAGAGTTTGGCAAACTTTTTGGACTACCCGGCCATTTTAGGTGGTCAAGTAGGCGCACTAGGATTGAACTTTATTTGCACTTTGCTTTTGTGCAATTTTATTAATGTGTAATAAAGAGAAGACAGTGTGCAACTTCAAGGGGTAGAAATGGACAAAAAATTTGAAAAAAATTATCTATGTGGATTGATTAGGCCAGTCATACCTACACTACATACACTAATTTGAACTTTAACTAAGCCAGTGCTTGTACAATTAAAATAATTTCAGCTTTCTTACTTTTTAAAAATAAACTGTATTTAGATTGTTGAAATGAAGGGGAACAAAACCACGACACTTCAATTAGGCCGGATCCAATAATAAATAACTAGGTGGGCATTAGACCAGACTGGAATACTAGCTAGGCCATATCTAGCCTAAAGGCCGGACTTTGCCGACCCCTGATGTACAGTGTACTTCTCTCACTATATTATCAGTGAAAACATCAATGCCCAGCTAAGTGATGTATAAATGCTGACATTTCTGTCTCCTTTGGTGAGTAATGGATACATATTACATTGTAAATCTATTTATTATTTTTTTAAACCCACAAACAGACTGACTTTTACATTACTATATTTGATTCTTAGTGCTCCCAGAGTAAAAATGAGAATTCCCCAGATCATTGCAGGAACTGACATCATCTATTGATTTTAGATGTCATTAGTGTAGATGTCACTGACATGTGACCCGAGTCTATGGGATTTTTCAGTAAAAAAGCACTCTGCTGATAGAGTTAATGAAGAATTACTACTTTTATCAGCAGCTTCTGCTTTAATATATGAAGAAGGAATAACTCTGCTCATATTTCATATTACACATATCTCATGTAATCTTAAGTTTAAGTTCTTACATTTTCAGCTTTACTTAACAAGACTTTGAAGCTTCAGTCAAGAACTAATAACTATAAGATTAATAATAGTTATATCCTAGCTATTGCAGGCTAAAAGAAATCAGTCAAGTTGCCATTATTTAAGTCTAAAATCAGATGCCAATTATAGATTAAGTACACCTAGTCAGTGTGCTAAATGACAGTTAACACCTAAATAACAAATAAATAGATACTCATGATAGTTTTAGTACATATACTCAGTGTGTCTATAATAAGCAAACAGTTCACACTTCTAAAAATAATTAGATGCCAGACAGTTTTACTAGTGCAAATACTCAGTGTGTCTGTATGAGCATTTAATTGAACAAGATCACAAACAGTTCACACTTCTAAAAATGAATATAATCATGTTCTGAAATGAGCATGATGTACAGATTTGAAAATATTTTTAAAAAGTGTTTCTCTAGTGAATGAAAAATGTAAATATCTGTTGAGGTACTACAAGAATTTCGCTGTCTGGAACACCTTGTTTTAAGGCTGTATCAGTACATTAACTGTTGATCTAAAGTTGTGAATAATAATGGAAGTGTTATCATCAATTTTTTCAAGTAGATAGATCTTTTGATCTACCCAGCAATTGTATATGCACTTCCTCACTTCCACCTCCCACCACCCCCATGCAGATAATTTATTAAACATATGATCCAAGTGAATGTTTTTAGTATCTTTTTTATAAATTAATTCAAATGTTTATACATGAACAGCTTCTATCACACAGCCTATGGAAATATTTCAGATCCTACATTTCTTGATTTATCTGCAAGCCTTTGATGCTGTTGACTTAAATAATTTGCTCTTCCATCTCCATCATATTTTTGGTATAAATGGAAACTGTTCAATTTTGTTTCAAATCATATCTTCTGAAAGAAAACAAATAGTGTCAGTAAATGGTAAACTTTCCAAACCAGACCATCTGCGTTACAGTATCTCAGAGGGTTCTGTTCTGGAACCAGTTCTTTTTATTATGTATACACATATTCTATCTGGTGCCATAAGTCACCATCCTGCAACCCAATAGTTGTATGCAAATAGTACTCAAATGTACAAATCAAGCCACACACACAAAAATTTGCTTCCATCATCCAACTTATTCTAAGATGCATAGCTTGAGTGGTGATGTTAAACTGCTATTGATCCTCCTCCACTTTTAGAAAGTGTGTTTTCAGTTTCACTGTTGAACACTTTTGAGCTGTGTTCACATTATTGTTTAAAAAATGATTGTGTTTAAATGCACAGTAACAGTATTTACATGAATGATGTTTGGCTACATCGTATTGCTCGTGACAGTGGAAAGCTGATTTTTATGTTGAGTTTCACAATTGAACACAGCTGCTACACCTTTTATTTACAAATTAAATCAAGTGTGATATTGCCCCTTTAATAAAAAAAACAGTTTTGTTTCAATGTCTTGGACTTAATTTAACATGTACACACACAGAAATAAATTTAACACATACACAGAAAATAAAATCACACATTCATCCATATATAATATATACATACTTATCTACCAGTGTACATTATAATTAATACAATTATACACATACAAAACATTCACATAGTGTAATGTTTGTATGTATATATGTATACACACACATACACTTTCTTGCATTTAAAATGTGAAATAATTTTACATATAGTTTACAAATTAATTATTTTGCAGGAAGACAGGTCGATTCCAGAACCTGGTCAAGGCCGTAAGTATTTTTATTTTATTTCTTTTGTTATATGAGCTAAATGGGCAAATTATTAGGAAAAGAAATCTTTAGATTTGAGTAAAAGACTGGCAAAATTTATATGGAAATCAAATGCTGTCATTGGAATTTGCGGAAAGTTTATGATGATGGATCATGAATGGAATCATTGATTTCTCAACCAAGATTTATTGAACAATCATAATCTTTGCATATTTTATATTGTAAATTGTCCACATATCAGTAAGTTGGTTTTTTTAAAGTTAAAAAACTAGACATTTTTAACCAACTAAATCAATTCTTACTGAATATGATTGTGTACATTCAAAGATTAAACTAATTCTGTCAATCATGGTTTATTAGCATTTAATGATGCCAAGAACTTTTTTACTCACCCTTGTAATACATATTATTTATACATCTGAAATTCTCAAAAATATAGCAATACTTCTTTATGTTGTAACTATTTCAATCATTTTGTTTTAATTTGCACTTTATCATTTGTACATTTGTAATTTACACGTAATGTTATTTAATACACAAAATAACAAACAGAATCTTTTAGCTTTCTGTGGCCAAGACTGTTGTATAGTTGCAGCAATAATTTAGCTGTCAGGGTGCTAGTGTTCTTACCACAGCTGTAAGACCATACATGTAGTTGTAATTATGTTCATACATCTAATAATAATATCTGATATATATTCAGATTTTCTAAGAGATGAATTTATCTGATGCTTATTGTGAACTATTTATGAAAAGCTTTCAGTATGTTTATGCACTTGGTTGTCATAAATTTTTACTTGATTGTTATAGAGGTACAGCTGTCCATGCAGCAGGTTGGTATCTGTGGATCTGATGTGCATTACTGGACACATGGTGCAATAGGCGACTTTGTGGTGCATGCTCCAATGGTTTTGGGACATGAAGCAAGTGCGGTTGTTAGCAAACTTGGCCCTGGAGTCACTTCATTAAAAATAGGTTTGTAGACTAATAAAAGTCTTATTGTTTTTTCTTTTTTTAAAAGTGAGTGTGCTATTAATTTGAATTAAGTTTTTCAAATTGAATCAGTTCAAACTCATTAGATCATAATGCTTATGTTTTTGTTTAAGAAATGTCCAGTATTAATAGCTCTTTTATGATTTTGTGTATCATTTATCACACATTAAGTATATACTAGCTTTATGATACTGAATTGTAAATTTCTAACAATGGAAGAAGACAGTCTAAAAGTTAGTAGGGAATATATATTCTTAGCATAATTGCCATGGTTGTGTTGGGATTTTTTTTTGTTCTTACTGTAGTAGTTTTTTTTGAAAATTTAATTAAACTAAACTATTTCATTTGTTTCCATACTTTTCAAAGTATTCCACAGCAGCATCAGTAAAGACCTATTTTTTGGTTAAATTACATGTTCCTTCCCCACCCCAGGACAGATGATTTAATTCTAAAAAGTAGAAATATATTTAACTACTTATGAGAGAGAGCAAACAAATGGGTAAATATCATTGTAACAGAAGAATTTTTTCCAGTCAGGTATATTTTATTTTTTATTTTTATAAACTGTTATGCAGATTAAGTTTTGAAATTTTATTCTGTGCACATTTAAGTTGATTTTATTTGCCTCAATGATTTTTTTTTTTTAAAGAGAAGAAAAACAAGATGGGCTAATTTACATTTCTAATACTTTTTTTTTTTAAAGAGAAGAAAAACAAGATGGGCTAATTTACATATATAATACTTTTATTTTTAAAGAGAAGAAAAACAAGATGGGCTAATTTACATATATAATACTTTTATTTTTAAAGAGAAGAAAAACAAGATGGGCTAATTTACATATATAATACCTTTTTTTTCATGAAATTCATGCTGCCTGCCAATGATCTTTCTTTTATTTATGTTAGAGATCGTTGATTTTGTGGTCTCCATAGTTTTAGATTTGACTGTATAGAGGCAAAAAAATTAGAAAAGTGAATTAAAATAATCGAAAATTCATATTATTATTTAAAACTTAACTATTCTATTATAAAATTATACATGTTTCATGACAGACTTTCTGACATTTATCAGGTCAAAAGATTTTTTATACATTTAAAACTTTTCTGTTTATTCTGACATTAAACAAATGATTTATTTCATATTAGCATATAGATTACAAGTCTTCTGTATTGCTGTATTTTTTCAGGGGATAGAGTTGCTATTGAGCCTGGTGTTCCATGCCGTTTTTGCAGATACTGCAAAACTGGGCGCTACAACCTTTGTTTGGACATGAAGTTTTGTGCTACTCCTCCTTATCATGGCAATTTGGCTAGATATTATGTTCACGATGCAGATTTTTGCTTTAAGTAATTATTTTATCTTTCTTGAACATTTACAGATACATAATATGTAGATCATCGATGAATTACTGATTGAATTTATAAACTGTATAATTTGTAAATATTTTTATCCCTTTTCTCAGGAGCTCTGTTCTTCATAATCATTTTTATTTATTTATCTTTTATATGTGTTTTACTTTGAAATATTCTTGCTTTCCCCAAATATTGACTATTTACATAACTGCATTTAAAAAGGTCCCTAATAAATTTTGATAGGTTAAAATATTTTGCTCATCTGTTTATTTAAGAATTGCTGTAACTTTATTTCTAATTGTAGTAGCAAAGCCAGTGAATGAAGAAAGCGTTTCCTTAATTTCAACCTCTCTAGAAATAGTACATATAATTATAAACAAAAGTAGAAAAAATATCTCTTATCAATGTTTATTCTTTATAACTTACTATAGCTTTTACATTAATTTTTCCTTCCATAAATCTTGTGCATTTACATCATGTTTAAAGCAGAACATTTGCTGGTGGCTGTTGTGATGTAACAAAGGATTCTGGTCAATTAAAGTACTTGTTTGAGATTTATTGATTTCATATAAAGTATAGGATACCCAGAAACGATTTCATCACACATATTTCAAATTCAAATTGTTTTTTTTATT
Source organism: Sinotaia quadrata (assembly GCA_028829895.1). NCBI lineage: Eukaryota > Metazoa > Mollusca > Gastropoda > Architaenioglossa > Viviparidae > Sinotaia > Sinotaia quadrata. The sequence continues at coordinate 44,910,045 of CM054177.1, read as the reverse complement.
GTATAAATGTCAAATAGTATAATAAAACTTCCAAATCTGCTTTTGAAACATTCATAGAGTTGAGTTCAAAAGTCATTTTTAAATGGCATTTACTTAGGTTGTAGCTAGGTTTAATTAATTTATGAGTATAGAATTTGTGATACAGTGATAAAGGATGAAATGAGTTAAAACTGTTTGACCATGTAAGATTTGAGGAAACCCTTTCGCCTTAATTAATTTACAAGTTTGTGGTTTATGAGAAAGAATGACAAATTTAGTTAAAACTTCTTCGTGCCAACAGGCTGCCGGACCACGTTAGCTTTGAAGAGGGAGCCTTGCTGGAACCACTCTCTGTTGGCGTGCATGCCTGCAGTCGAGCTAATCTGGGAATTGGAGACAAGGTGCTTATATGTGGCGCAGGTAAAAATAATGCAGCAAGCATATTTGAAAAAGACATTTACAGCTGCATCACTTCATTGGAGGGAAATAATGTGCAGATTTAATCACCATGCTTGTATACTTATTTAAAGTTTTGTTTTCAGCGTGCATAAATATTACAAAGTTCTTTGCTTTTAAATTTTACAGAATTAATTAATTTTCAATCCCATGCTTTGTTATGATCTAAGAATTGATCAGGCATGAAATGAAAAGAATTCTAACATTCGTTTACTTAATCCTACAATATCACAAACTCTTTTCAATTTTTTTATCACTTATTTAATTCAACTGTAACACACCCCTTTCTTTCAGTTTTTGTTATCTGTTGTTTACTCCAACTGTAAACACACCATTTCATATTTATTTTCATTCTGTTATTTATTTCAAAAATTGCACACATCCTTTCCAGTTTAGTTTTTGTTATCATTATTTTATGCAGCAATGATGCACCCTATCTTTTATTTTTTGTTATCACTTATATAATCCAACAATAATGCACCATTTCTTATTTATCTTTAATATCAGTTATTTAACCTTACAATAATACTGTCCTATGCAGTTTTTGTTACCAGTTATTTAACCATACAATAAATCTGACCTATCCTATGTAGTTTTTGTTATCAGTTATTTAAACTTTCAATAATGCTGTCCTATCCTATGTAGTTTTTGTTATCAGTTATTTAACCTTACAATAACGCTTTCCTATCCTATGTAGTTTTTGTTTTCAGTTATTTAATCCAAAAATAACACCTCCCTTTACCTTGTCCTGTTTAATTCTTTTTAATGATTTACATAATCCAACAGTAAAACATATTTTTTCCAATTTAGTTTCGTTATCATTTAGTAACACATATTTTGTACAGTTTAGTTTTTGTTATCAGTTTTGTAGAATAAAATCATTTATATAATCCAATAGTAAAACACATTTTTTCCAATTTAGTTTTTGTTATCAGCATTGTAAAATAAAATCATTTATATAATCCAACAGTAAAACACATTAGCTTTTCTTATCATTTTTGTAGAATAAAATTACATGTAATTAATTTATTAATGATGAGATCATCAGTTCAAATAATTATTTATTTAATCTAACAGGTATGTGCACACTTAATTTTCTTTCAAATCTTGCTTCAGTTCTGATTTGAAATTAATTAATAAACATCTGTTTGAATAATAATTTACAATATGATTAATTTGTATATAACCTTTATACAGCCCATCAGCCAAATATGCTAAGACCAGATCAGAAATTCTAATGTTTGTGGGCATATAGTAAGTATTTTTTGGGGAAAAAATGACAAAATTACAGTTTTTCCCTCATACAGCTGAATGTGTATACTTTAGGAATATAGGTATATACAAGCAGGGAATGAAATGATTAAAAATGTACTATTGAAAGTTTGTCAGATCATGATTAATTTCTCACATTGACAGGTGATCTATTTCATGAAACATAATTATAGCTCCCCTTCCTCCATCATGATTAATTTCTCACATTGACAGGTGATCTATTTCATGAAACATAATTATAGCTCTCCTTCCTCCATCATGATTAATTTCTCACATTGACAGGTGATCTATTTCATGAAACATAATTATAGCTCTCCTTCCTCCATTATGATTAATTTCTCACATTGACAGGTGATCTATTTCATGAAACATAATTATAGCTCCCCTTCCTCCATCATGATTAATTTCTCACATTGACAGGTGATCTATTTCATGAAACATAATTATAGCTCTCCTTCCTCCATCATGTGCACTCTTCTTTTTTTCTTCCCATGATTTTTTTTCACTTTCTTAAAAATAACTTCAGAATTTTGTTCTTTATTAAAATATTGTTGTATTTGATATATAAATTTGTAAAAATATTGAATATCTTTTCCTGCTTTTTGTCAGGGCCCATCGGTATTGTGAACCTATTGACTGCCAAAGCAAGGGGAGCTGCTCAGGTGGTCATTACAGGTGAGTGAGCCATCATTAGTTTTTCAGGATGAGTGATTTATCATTAGTTTAGTTTTCCATTACACAAATCATCATAGTTTATTTCCCTAGCATTGATAAGTCACCAGAGTTATAATTTTCTCTATGATGGGAGTTATCACTGGTTTAGTTTTCCATTGCATGTGATCATTAATTTGATTTTATAATAGGTGAGTCATCATAGTTTACTTTTCTGTTACATGTAAATCTCTCATTAGTTTTCCATTGCATATGATCATTAATGTGATTTTTATAATAGGTGAGTCATCATAGTTTACTTTTCTGTTACATGTAAGTCTTTCATTAGTTTTCTTCCAAAGTATAGTTGAGTATCATTACATTCCATTGCAAGTGATTTTCTGTTTTAGGTGAATCAGCATTAGTTTTCTATCATAGTTGTCATAATAGTTTAGTTTTCCATTACAGGTGATCATTAATTTAATTTTTATAAAAGGCGATTCATCATAGTCTCATATTATCATTGAGTAATCATTAGTTCAATTTTCATTAGTCATCTTAGTTTCCTTTTATAGATAAGTTGGCAGTAGCTTTACTGGTAGTTTTCTGTTATGTAAGACACATTAGTTTACTGGTAGTTTCCTGTTTTAGAAGAGCTGGCACTAGTTACAGGTAGTTTCCTGTTTTAGGTGAGCTATCACTAGTTACAGGTAGTTTCCTGTTTTAGGTGAGCTATCACTAGTTACAGGTAGTTTCCTGTTTTAGAAGAGCTGGCACTAGTTACAGGTAGTTTCCTGTTTTAGGTGAGCTATCACTAGTTACAGGTAGTTTCCTGTTTTAGGTGAGCTGGCACTAGTACCTGGTAGTTTCTTGTTTTAGGTGAGCTGGCACTTTTTACTGGTAGTTTCCTGTTTTAGGTGAGCTGGCAGTAGTTATTAATAGTTTTGTTTTAGGTGATTTGGCAGTAGTTTACCAGCAGTTTCCTGTTTTAGGTGTGAGATGGAACTAGTTACTGGTAGTTTCTTGTTTTAGGTGAGCTGGCAGTAGTTACTAATAGTTTTGTTTTAGGTGATTTGGCAGTAGTTTACCAGCAGTTTCCTGTTTTAGGTGTGAGATGGAACTAGTTACTGGTAGTTTCTTGTTTTAGGTGAACTGGCACTAATTATTGGTAGTTTCTTGTTTTAGGTGAGCTGGCATTAGTTACTGGTAGTTTTCTGTTTTAGGTGAGCTGGCACTAGTTATTGGTAGTTTCTTGTTTTAGGTGAGCTGGCATTAGTTACTGGTAGTTTTCTGTTTTAGGTGAGCTGACATTAATTTAATTTATCTGTTTTCTGTTATATAATCAAGTCATCATTGTTTAGTTTTTTTCTTATAGTGAGTCATCATTAGTGTATTTTCTCGTTACAAGTGAATCATCATAGTTCAATTTTCATTATTGGAGAGTCAGTATAGTTTATTTTCCATTAAAGGTGAGTCATCAGTAGTTTAGTTATCCAAAATAAGAGAAATGCATGAAGTAAGAAGTGATCAATTTATTACTGAGAATTAAGACTACTGTTGATACCCACACCTTTCTGTGAGTTATGGGCCTTAAGATCATTAGGTGAATTTTAGCTAGTCTTTGTATGGATAGAAATTGCAGGACATATTTATTGAATTTCTTATATCTAAATGACTGTTTGCATGTGCATGTGTTTACGACTGTGTGTGCATAATGTGTGTGCTTGCATGTGTGTATGCATACATTTGTGTGTGTTTTATTGAAAAAAGATTTGGACGAGAAGAGATTGGACTTCGCTAAGACCATGGGAGCAGATGCTACTATAAAAATCACAAAACAAGAGCCAAAAGACTTGGCTGCCTTAGTGGAGAAGTCTTTGGGAGATATGGCAGATGTTACCATTGAATGTAGCGGTGCTCCATCCAGCATACGCACAGCCATTTATGTAGGTACAAATTTATTTTTGGTAAATTGTTAATAATTTGTACTGTTTCAACATTTTTCTTAAAAAGAGCAAATTAGTTAAAATATTACACACAAAAAATGTTGATATTGTCAATGATAAAGTATTAATGTTTTTATTTTGGGGAAATACTTTTTTGCCATACTGTTACAGCATATGACTCCATAGATTTCAAGACAAACATACCTGGTATCATATACAACATAATATTATGCTTTACTGTGAAATGTCCTTATAATATATATATTTTTTAAATTGTGAATATTCATGAACCAGTCTCTCCTGTAAGATTTAAAAAAATACACATCTTAATCCCACCAAATGCACTTGTGAAAAATTCAGCCCTATATCTATCACAATATACATCTCTAATGCACCTGGACAGTCATAAGGATGGTAGTTTCTAGCACAATGTTTCTGAAGTTTGCATCATCTCTTTAATTTAATATTTAATAAGCCTTAGTTATTATGTTTCTCTCTGTATCCTTAAAATGTGTGATATGAGCATGTTAAAATGACACTCTGTCAGAGAAAGTGTGTTTTATTCTAAAAATATAATTAAAAAAATTAACAAAAGCAAGTTTCAGGAGTGCAAAATGTAATATTAATTTAAGAGAAACTCTTGAAAGATTGTTTCTTATCTATTTGTCAACTTTCAAACACCATAAATGTTTTGGCCATCAATAAAACAATTTTCTTTAATTGAAAATTTTAGATTGTTTGTTTGGTAACTCCCACCTGTCAAAAAAATAAAACATGTATATTACTAGAATAAATATATGTTCTTTATAATGAATAATGTATAACTGTCTTTCATCATTTGAGAATAAGAAAATAATTTTTTTCTTCCTTACAGTCAACTCGTCCGGGTGGATGTGTGGTCTTGGTTGGCCTTGGTCCTGACACTGTGGAGCTGCCAGTAGTGAATGCAGCTGTCCGTGAAGTGGACATTAGAGGCATATTTCGATATGCCAACTGGTACTGTTCATTTTGTAATTTCACAAAAAAAAAATAATAAAACAAATATTCATTTTAATTTATTATTATTTATTATGCAGGAATGAACAAATTTGCTTCATAGCTAGGCATTGGTCTCAAAACTTAAATGTCACAGACATATCTTGATTAAGGTGAATAAAATCCAGGCACCTATTGAAAATGTTAAGACAACTTTGTTGAGTTATCAATAAATGTGAATGACTTGTATTATAAATTTATCTTCATGTTTATGTTTCTCTGTACCACTTTTATGTCTTGAAATTGTGTCAGCATCACAAAACACATACTTAAACAGTTTTTTTTCTTCTCATTGATTCATCCCCAATTTTTGAACATCAGAACAACTTTAGCCACACCTTTCAACTATTTTCAGTTGTATTTATATTATTTTCTTGAATTATTTCAGTTATCCAACTGCCTTGGCAATGATTGCTTCTGGTAAAGTGAATGTGAAACCAATGATCACACATCGTTTCACTCTGGAGGAGTCCATTAGTGCCTTTGAGGCAGCCAAGCGTGGAGAAGGTGTGAAAATCATGATCAGCTGCAGCAAAAACTGATAAGTGTTCCATAGATTGCACAGCCCCCTAAAAAAAAATGGTATCTATGACCTGTGAGGTAGGATGCATGTGAAGAAAACACTTGTTTTTTTATTTTGTTATTTTGTTTTTGTTGGTTTTGTTTATGGGATGATTAAATGGCATGTTATTAATATTTTTGGTTGTTTTTGAATACTGGAAATTCAGGTTTTGGTTTGAAAATATAATATGAATCTTTAAGCAGCATCCTTTTATAAGGGCATTGTTCTTGATCATTCTTTTCTGAGACCAGCTTCAAAAACAGATTACATGTAAGGATGTTTTATTTGGTATCTGTTTTGTCTCCTTATTTGGTACACTTATTCCTAGAGGGATATTCCTGTATTTCAGAAGCTAATGATGTCTAGAAGTGAGTTTTCTTAGATTATATTAAGACAGCTTTGATATCTATGACAGCCCACAAATTATGTGCTATTGAGTGAACTTTAATTAGCAATTATAGTGATAAAATTTTGGGGGAGGGATATATTTCCATAGGTGGCAAAATGTGCTGACTGTTGCCAAATACATCTATTATATCCTGTTGTAAATAATTTTAAGATTTACTCAACACTAAACAGAATTTAATTTTGACAAATGTTATTTTTTTTCTTATAAATTAATCTGAATTAAATTCAGAGTATGTGATTTATTGTGAACTGCTTGATAATAAGTGAAATTCTATACAGTGATGTAAAAGGCTGAACGACTTAGTAATATTGATGTCCTTTGCATGAGTAATGGATCATTTGACATCAATTTCTTTAACAATTGTTTAATTTCTCATTCATTAACATTTTTGGATTTTGTCTTATGTTTAGTCCTTTGTGTGCCTTGAATTTCTCAGGTAGTCATGGGGTTTTACATCATTAGTCTTGACTTTAGAGGTCACTAACATAGGAGTCTCTGAAATTTTAACTGAGTTTGAAAAGACATTATACTGATAGAGCTAATAAAGAAAGTACTCACTTCCTTTCTTATTAGCTGCTGGTAGAAAAAATATTTACCTTTAATATATAAATATATTGTACTTTCATATCCACATTAATTAGAGATGTGATGTATCTGAAATAGTGAACATTAATTCAATGCTATTGTTTTAATGGACATTAAAAAAACTGCCCCAGTATCTTAAAATTGATAGCATATATGTATCAGTATATATTGTTACCTGATAAGAAATCTTTCTTTATAATTTGGTTTCTGCATGTTTTAGCAATAATCAACACATTACTAATTAAATTAGTTATTTGCATGATTGCATTTAAATGTATTCAAGTTTTCAAGCAAAAGTAGTTAGCTGATAAATAAATGAGTCTAGTCTGTAAGGTGATGTTTGATTTCACTTATTTAAATATTTGGAGAGATAGCTATTGGCTCGTTGTGCAAGCATTTGGAAGTCTGATTTGAAAAAGAAAGTTGATTGTATGTTGTAGGTGTAGTGATCACATATTTATTTCATTTTTGATGGGAGAGATACTAATGTTTTGGTAAACTGCTATGCACTCCAATGACTAGCAAAATTGTAAACAAACTCCACTTAATGTAAGTCTTGTTTAATTGTTTTAAATTTGTCTGCATCACTTCCAAGCTGTACTTTTTCATGTGATTTCGTAAAATATATATACACAACTATGCACACATGCATAGATCATATTAAAATTGCATTTAGAGAAATAAAAATATAATTGCTCATATTTATGCTTAACTTCTTGCCTGACAGGTTTTTAAATGTTTGTAACTCCACTTCCAAAGATTTATACTATTTTTATACCAATAGAAATGTCTAATCAATTATGATGAAATGATAGAAGAAATAAAAATTAATGAAATGATACTAAACAAGTTTGGTCAAAACTTAATCTTTTGAATATAAATAACCATACCTATTACATGTATATAAGTTTGTGTTATGGGCTAGTGTGGGATTAATTATAATTGTTTATTTAACTGTATTCGGGTATTTCGGATGTGTTAAAATTTGTACTTGAAACAGATAACAGTCATTATGTGATTTTCATATTATTTTACCAACATATTTGTTTTATTTTCTTGTTGTATGTACATTTCATATTTATAGCAAACCCTCAATGAATGAGCAGTTCAGTTAATGAGATTTTGGTTAATGAGCTACTTTCCATAAGAACTTCTAGTTCTCTTATTGAGCTTAAATTCTATTAACGAGAGCATGACATTAAAATTATTCCATTTAATTAATGGCTAAATAGCTTCAGTTTCTGTGATGTCCAGTTAAGAGGTGTCTCTGTGAAATCAATTGGGCTCATTAATTGGGGGTCTACTGTATATTAAAACAAATTTATTGTATTCATTTTTTTTTTTTTAAAGGCAATATAATATTAAACTACTATCATAACTCCAATGTTTTTGTTTATTTTTTTATTTTATTGTTTGTTGTTTCAGCTAATTATGAGTTATTGTTAATATTTCCTTTAATCTTTCAAAAAAGAAATTCTTTAACTTATGTTCAATTGTCATGATATATAATTTTAATTAAAAATTAAAAAAAACATTCTGTTATAAAGCTTTTCAAAACTGTTCATTGTTTTTATTTTCTTGCTGTTTTTTGTTTTTTTATTGAATTGTATATAAAAATGTTTCTCTTAATTTAAAAAAAATTAAATAATAGTTAAACAGATCATCAGATTTCTTGTCATATAAATATTTAAATCATTTGTTGTAGCACAGTTATATTGTAGTTTAGTGCAGTAGATTTGCTGCTAGTGTAAGAAATCATTTGTTGTTGAGACATCCTTCATTTTAAAGAAGTGTATAGTAAAGTGAATAGGAATGCTTTCTTCTGCACAGTCTTTTTAAATGATAAATTTTTTTTTTAAATGATCATTTGGGCATGTTGAATTGGATCAGTATTTCCTCAAAATAAAAGCAATAATTATCTTTTAGATAATAACTGCCATTTAGTTAACAGGGCTTCTTAGGCACTTTGGAGCAAGTTTGGCCAAAGGCATCACTCATATAACATTTGTTTTGTTAGATAATGGCTTCCATTTAATTTAAAGACACTTAGGCAATTTTCAGAGAGTAATACCAGTGCTTTACCCACTTTCACAATTCTTATTTTTAGACACAACATTGACAAAACCTTGATAAAGCCTTTATAAAACCTTAACAAACCTTTGATAAACCCTTGATCAAACGTTGACAAACCCTTGATAAAATCTTGGCAAATTCTTGATAAAACCTTCACAAATCCTTGATAAACCTTTGACAGACCCTGATAAAACCTTGATAGAACTTAGCAAATCCTTGATAAAACCTTGATAACCCTTGCCTTATTTTAAAACAAACATGCTGCACACTCTGCATTACCATATTACTCTTTCATGAATAATACGTTAATCTAGACTGTATTGTAATCACCGGCATTTAACTACATATATTGTCCACATTATCATTTGTCTAGCTTGTGCTGTCCACATTGTTATTTATCTAGGCTTATTAGTCTGTGTTGAGTGCATTAGCATTTATTTAAGCTGTGTTCACATTTTCATCTATCTAATTTGTTTTGTCCACATTAGATTTATCTAGACTGTGCTGTATGTACTAGGCTGTGTTAATAGAATTCATCTAGCCTCTGCTGTTCATACCAGGCTTTGTTCTCATCAGCATTTATCTAGCCTTTGTTGTATACACTATCTTTTATCACTTGTATTAAACATATAAAATTATAAGCATTTCACTAGCCTGTGTTGTGTACATTAACATTAATCTAGCCAGCTGTACACATACATATTAAACTAGTCTGTATTGTTTACATTAGCACTTATTTAGCCTGTGTTGTACACAAACATTTGTATAGCCTGTGTTGTATGCATTAGTATTGAACTAGCCTATATTGTGTACATTAGTATTTATTTAGCCTGTGTTGTACACAAGCATTTAGCTAGTCTGTGTCGTACACAAACATTTGTCCAGCCTGTGTTGTACACAAGCATTTAGTTAGTCTGTGTTCACAAACATTTAGTTAGTCTGTGTTGTACACAAGCATTTTGTCTAGTCTGTGTTATACACAAACATTTGTCCAACCTGTTATACACATTAGTATTGAAATAGTCTTTAGTGTGTGCTTAAACATTTATTTAGCCTATGTTGTACACAAACATTTGTCTAGTCTGTATGCATTAGTTTTGAACTAGTATGTATTGTGTACATTAAGTTGATTAACATTTATTTAACTGTGTTGTACACAAACATTTGTCTAGCCTGTATTGTACACATTACAGTCCATTCTATAATTGTTTAGTTGCATATATGAAGAACATGGGGAAATTGTTATAATACTCATTGATTCTAAGTGAATTATAAAGTGGATCCATTGAGGATAGACTGGGGTAGGTTGTTGGAACACCTAACACCTACAATTTATAATTTATTATTTTAGTTTGTACATGTGTTAGTGTTAGTTTGTACATGTTCTCTAATAATAACAGTGTTTTAGTTCAGAAATATCGTATAGCTAAGAAATAAAGCTGAAATACACAATATATGTCCACATGTTTTTGAGGGAGAGAGCTAAGAAGATAAAATGTTGCATGAAGGTCATGATTCACCTCTGGGATGAACATAAAGGTCCAAGTTTTGTACCTGGTCCCTAGGACCCCCATTTCACCCACATATATAAGAAAGGTAATTAACATGAGGGAGAGAGGCTAGAAGCTGAAATTTTGAATGGAGGCATGGTTTACCCTTCAGGACAGGCAAAGGGGTATCATAGTTTGCCTGGGATGCCTCTTAATATAAGTCACCGCCACAGTTAGAAAGCTTAAATTTTGCATGGAGGCATGGCTTGGCCCTGAGGCAGATATAACACCTGTTAGTTTAATGTATTATTTTGTGTGTTCATTGCAGCCTCCTGGCCTGAATAGCCCATCCCTAAAATCTTACCTCTGGCACTGGTGATAGATTTACATCTTGGGATTAGGGAGTTCGCTTTTCACCCACGTAGTGCCCTGTGCATTGTGCCCATGTTAGCTAATGTACAGTGCGAGGATATACACTTTTACCAGTGTATGCTGTTTGATGTACTTGTTAATGGTATTAGCAGTTTATATATTTAGAAAAGAAATTGTTTATATTTTTAATTGATATATTTTTATATGATGAATATTGTCATGCTATTTGCATATTTTACAATTCATACATGTCAGAATGCTTTTCCTACAACCAATCAACACAGATTTTATTTTATTTTAGGTATAATCCTCTAGATTATATATCAGGAAAGAGTTATGTATTAAAGCATAATCATGGTGGGTTCATTATATACATGTATTTGATTTGTTGTATCTTAGGCATTTAGAATTGAGAATTGAAAGGAAATGAGTAAACACTAATAAGAAGCTATTTTTAGCAGTCCAGATTGCTTCCACCCCACCCCCATCCCCTGCCTTTATGGGTTTTAATGGATGGACACAATTAGGGAGTACTAGGATCCCTGGGCCTTAGGGCCAACAGGGTGGGTAGTTTACGTTAGGTTGTGAAACTTATAGTATATTGTGGAGACAGAAGAATAAGATATATCCACAGAGGAGAAGAACTTTTATTGAACTAGAGGTTAGGGTAGGAGATGGTATCATTATTATTGTGGTGTCAGTGAACTTGTACGCATTATAACAGATATGCATTTTATATATATAATCTGTGCCGTGGACTTGGACATTTGACTTGCACCATCTGATTGTTTGCTGCCCTGGTTCCTTCAGTTCAGAGATGGTGTTTTATAAAAATAAAATACTCACTATTACAAAGAACCTGTGTGTCTTGTTTTGTGAATTTGTACAAATGGCGCTGCGTGCAGAAGACAAGAAGACACAACATTGTCTTTAACACAGATATTGAGGGTCTTGGGATGCCCCTCCACTTACTGCGTAAGTTGTTTTCTCTTTGCATTCATCAAGACTGAATTAAAGTTTGATCTCTTTCAGGAGGCATTGCAAAAATAAGAGCTAACAACACATAATAATGTAACCCACGAAAACAATATTTACTACAGCCTAAATTCTAATACTCAGACAAGTCCAATCAAAATCAGTACAGTAGTTTTTGAGTTAGCTCCGGCCAAACAGATATAAGAATTTTATTATGTGTATAGATATGATGGCAACAAAATAATGTATACATATAGATTTATAATTAGTATATAATAATAAAGACTTAATAAAGTGCTTAATTTAAATTAAACTCTTTAAGTGTTTTACAATAATTATTAATTACACCCAAAATACCCAATAGTCTTTATTTTAAATAAACTACATTAAAAAATTAAAAGTAATATAACAAAGACAAAATAAATTACTATGAATATTTACAATATATATAACAAATAACTGCTAATCAAAGAAAAATAAATAAATTTAGAAAAAGCAATAACAAAAGAAAAAAATGCAATTCTTAGCAGTAACAAAGATGTATCTTAAGACCACAGGGTTTCTTTAAGAATATTTTGGCTGACAAGAGAATTAATTTCATTTAGATGGACCCTCATAAGCAGAGGAACATTGACATACTTGCTTTCAGAATATTGAAAATGCATGTTTCTGATGATGAGCACAGATTTCTGTCAGGAGTGAACACATAATACAACAAATACACAATTATAATATAATTATATTTAATTAGCACATGTGACAGCACAATGCACAGATTAGAGGTAAGGACAAAACAATACACATTTAGAATTAATTAGCATATAATGATAATCAATAACACATTTAAATCCCATTAACATATAAATACATCTGTCATAGTCTGACCACCACCTCCTATATAAATAAAATAAAAAAATAAACAAAAACTGCTTGCATTAAGAATCTAACACCACACATAGTGTTTTTGCCTGAAATTATCCCAAAACATCTTGAAAACCAAGATTGAAAGTAATTTTTTTACCTCAGTGTCAGCCTAGACCAGTACCATTGAGTGATACTTTGACATGCTGCCTGCATGGTGCATGGATGGGTTTAATAACTCATTTGATTAGAAAAGGGTTTTATCTTTTTTTCATTTCCATACATTATTGATAGTTTGAAAAATTATGGTTTTAAAAATAAATCCCTTCTTAGTGTCCCAGCCCCATCAGTGAGTGATTTAAAAACAGTGCACACACAAAACCTGGCAGACATTTTCCATTTTTCCCACAAGAACAGACAGTGTGCTTCCCTTGGTTGATTAATAAATGTGCCAAAGTAGAAATCTTAACAGATTTAACTCAGCCTTATCAAGGTGAGAAAATCTATTTCACTAATGCATTGCAGGAATTATAAATTATATTTAAAACATATTATTATTTCATTCTTAGTAATTTAAAAGCACGTGAAATTCTTCTGCTCTAACAGTTGTTAGATCAACATTTATCACTTGTTTCATTGTGTGAATAATACAATCAACCAATCATATTTTGATAATTGTAAACATTGATTATCTTATTCATGCTCTTTTAACAATGATAATAACATTGTTGATTGTGTTTAAATATTGTACCTGTGATTAAATACTGTATATTTAATTAACTTGTATAATACCAACTGGAGTTCATATCATTCAAGTTATGTCATGTCAACTAATGTCTTATCACAACCTTTCATGTAACCTCTGATGAATATCCTTGCATGTTAACCAGTAGTTAATGTATATCATTGTGTCTGAGAGAGGTAGAGATTTGTAGTCATTTTGTGGCTAGAGTGAAAGATAAAAGTGACCCCTTTTTTTCATATGGTAGCATGTGACTACTGCTACAACATCACAACAGCATATATACCAAGGTCAGTCCCTGCAGCTTGCATCGGTGCCAAAGAGTACCTGTGGCCATTGTGTATGCTGTATCTACACTGATGATTTTTAGAAAATTGACATTAGCACATCATAATTATAGCTCAAATCTTAATCACAATTATAATTAATGTTTATTCATTAATAGTTTGCCACAAGAACCACAGAGTTGCTTATTTTATTCACATCTTCTATCCTCTAAATAATCAGGATTGTTAGGTGGCTGAGGGCTAAAGCTGTTAGGTTACTGCTAATCTTATATCTATTACATCATCCATAGTTATTCTGCTGCCCAGTCCTAGAATTTGGACTCTGCCTGTAATTTTAGTTAATGTAGGAAAGGGAAGGATGCATTCACTCTAATTACCATTTATTATAACCACCCACTCCACTCCACCATGTCACAACACATTACAAAAACATAGATTTAATTAGCACACATTGACAATAACACAGCAAACATGTACAGGAATGAAATGCTGTTGTGTGTAGCAATGAAGTACTGTTGTTTGTAAGAATAAAGTGCTGTTGTATGTGGGAATAAAGTGCTGTTGTGTGTAAGAATGAAGTACTGTTGTGTGTAGGGATGAAATGTCTTATTTTTAGGAATAAAGTACTGTTGTATATGGGAATAAAATGCTGTTGTGTGTATGAATGAAGTACTGTTGTGTGTAAGAATGAAATACTGTTATTTGTAGGAATAAAGTGCTATTGTTTGTAGGAATGACATTCTGTCATTTGTAGAATGAAATGCCATAAAGTGCTGTTTGTAGGGATAAAGTGTTGTGTGTAGGAATAAAGTGTTGTTTGTAGGAAATGAAGTGCAGTTGTATGTAAGGATAGAGTGTTGTAAAGAGGAATGAGGTGTTGTGTGTAGGGATAAAATGCTGTTTGTTGGAGGAATAAAGTGCTGCTATATGGGAGAATAAAATGGAGTTGAGTTTAGTAAAGTGCTGTTGTATGTAGGGATAGAGTGCTGTTTGTAGAGGAATAAGGAGGTGTTGTGTGAGGAAGAAAGTGCAGTTACTGTATATGTAGTGTAGTTTGTAGGAAGAATACAGTACTGTTGTGTGTAGAAATGTGTGTAGGGATAAAGTGAACTTGTACATAAGGGCTGTTGACTGTAGGGATAAAGTGCTGTTATTTGTAGGGATAAAGTGCTGTTGTGTATAGGGATAAAATGATAAATGTATGTAAAGATAAAGTGTTGTATATAGGGATAAAGTGCTGTTGTATGTAGGGATAAAATGCTGATACATAAATGAATGGGGTATTCTATGTAGGAATAAGTGCTGTTGTGTGTTGAAATAAAGAGCACTGGTCCAGTAGAAGAGCTATATGGAATGTCAGTAGTTATGATTGGGGTTTACTATTTCTATACATTAATTGTGTCTTGTCCTGTATTATTTAAATCATGATACAGCTGTGCCTTGAATGTAAACATAAAGTCTAAACAATATGCTGGAAGTGTGTTTACAATTTCTTGTAATTACTCTTTTATTGTTCATTTCATTTTTATTTTAGCATTTTATTAAAGCACTGTATTGCACTGGCTAGTTTTTTGTTTAAGGAAATTTTGTGAAATACATGATAAAAAGTAGTTTACTTGTTCAGGTTCATGGACAGTTTCTGTGACATGACTTCAAAAATCAAACCCACATAACTTAATATGTTATTAAAATGTCAATAGAATGCCTTGGACAGAAGTTAAAATAAGTCCAGTTTTTAAGTTAGCAAATGGCAGTTGTTTGCAGTGACAGCTGTTGACAAATTGTAATCATAAGGCGATAGCATGATTCATACTACCCAACACAATTTCAGTGAATGTGGAGAGATGAAAATTATCTGGAAAATATTTTATATTGTATATGTGAGTTAGAGCAACTTAATACTTTCCCTTACACTTATGTTTAGTTTAAGAAGGTAGATTAGATATTATAGAAACTTTTGTGAACACAAAAGTAATGTATTATAAAGCAATTTTTGAAGTGTTATGCAGATTGATACTTTCATTTAATTTATTTAATCTTAGTTTTGATGGAATAGAAAGTAACAGTTTAAAAATGTTAACGAACTAATGCACTCAAATTATAAATGGAAACACACAAAACTATCATACATACAGACCCTGTAACTACATTTGTTTTCCAATTTGCATATTTATGCACCTTGAATAAAAAGTAAGTGACTAAGATGATGAAGATTAGCTACATTCAAATGCTTTTTTAAAATTAAGGTTTTATGACTTGTTGTTTTCATGTCTACTCATCCCAAGCAAGCAACACAAGACAAACTTGTGTTAACTTGCATTGTGTCTGCCATTTACAGACATGATGACTATTGAAAAACTTTTGAGTCTGTTAAAACCATCTGTAAGATATTGTCTTTCGGACAGAACATATTAAGGTAACAAGCATGATCAGTACAGGAGAATTGCTTAAATATAGATATTTGTGTGTGTGACATTGGTACAGTATGTCTGTAATAAATTGTCTTCTAGGTAGTTTATATAAAGGTAACAGGCACTGTTCAAAATAGGAAAGAAGCATAAATTTTGAATGAAGATGGCCATCCAATTACCAGAAGAATGATTACACAAGCCAGACTCACAACAGGAGTTCCTGATGTAGTTAATATTTAACGGTTGATGCGCAGCTTTCTTACTGGGTTTGATTAGCTACAGGCTAAATGATTTATTAGAAAAGATGTGTTGGTGCAAGATAATAAAAATGAAACAGTCAAATTGTCTTTGCTGTGGTTGGTAGTGGTTCTGGCAGTTACCTACTGGAATATGGTGCATTAACTAAGGTTTGTTTTGAAGACAAAAACTATGCATAATGTGGCAGTTAGCGTTTGGCACAATTTTTCACATCTAATGTAATTTAGTCATTGATGTACTTGTTTTGTACCAGTATAGCAATTTAGATTTTTGTCCTGATATCCATAAAAAGTTTAGAATCATCGTGTCTCATATTTAGTATGGTTTAAATAATTTGTTTAGGTATGAGAACTTTTCATTTTGATATATGCGAACATAACTACTATAACTGTCTAATTTTTTGTTTTATCTTATAATGGTGAAGATTTGAATACTAGATCATTAGTGTGTGCTATTATAAATTAAACATATTCAACTCATCTCCAAAATAGTTGTGTCATTGCTAGTTAGAATGCTTACAGATAGGAACTACGATACAAAAATACTCTGTGCCTCAACACCATGTCTTTCAAGAGGTTTCATGAAAAAGGAAGTGTTTGTCTCTCTGAGCACCAAAGACATCCCAGTTTGAGAATAGAAGAAAACATCACCATGCTGATGCAGCAGCAACACATTCATAAGGAATCAAGAGTTTATCCATTATGTTGCAGCCAAAACACAGTCATAAGGAATCAAGAGTTGATCCATTACGTTACAGCCAAAACAAAGTAATAAGGAATCAAGAGTTTATCTATTACTTTGCAACGAAAACAGAAAATAATAAGGAATCAAGAGTTTATCCATTATGTTGCAGCCAAAACACAAAGTAATAAGGAATCAAGAGTTTATCTATTTACCTATTTATCTATTTACTTGTTTATCTATTTATCTATTTATTTATGCAGCCAAAACTCAGTCAAAAGGAATCAAGAGTCATTTCATTGCCTTGCAGCAAACAGTAATGTAATTCTAATGAATAACATTTTAAAAACATAATATATAAGACAATAAACTGTGATACAGAGAGCAAATGACATGTTTGAACTTAACTGTAATTATTTAAACATATGGTTTTCTTTAAAAAACAAAACAAAACACCATTTGTTTTATTACAGACAGACATAAATGCCATTAATGGAACATTCTGTATATTTACCTGGAGAGAAACACTGTATTGTTGAATTATTTTTGTCAGATACTTGTCAGTTGATATTTAATATATTAATCATTCAGTCAAATAATGTATATATATATTTATTTAGAGAGAACATTTTCAATTCGCTTTCTTGGATATTAATTGATAATTTAATATATTACTCAGTAAAGCACTTCATGCATACCTATAGAGAGAATTTTGAATTAATATTGTAAGATACTAGTCAGTGAGTTGACAATTCAATATATTAATCATTCAATTAAATAATATATAGATATATTTATTTAGGATAACATTTTCAATGAACTTTGTTGGATACTAGTCAATTAGTCAATAATATAATGTATAATATGTTACATCAGTAATGCAATTCATGCATATTTGGAGAGAGCATTTTAGTTAGTTTTGTCAGGTACTAGCCAGTTAGTTTGATTAATTTAATATATTAATCAATTAATGGCATACATTTAGGGAGAACATTTTCAATTATCTATGTAAGATATTAGTCAATCAATTGATAAGTTAATATGTCAATCAATAAATCAATTAGTGTTACATATTTAAAATTTTAACATATTAATTGTTAAAATATATGCGTAAATACATATAATTAAGTGCTGTATATTTTTCTAGTGGCTTACTAAAAATGCTGTTCTCTTAAGATATACCGCATTTTTTAAAAGAGAACTAAACATTATTTCTAAAATAAATAAATGTAAATAGCAAAATAAGGAATTTAGTATGAATTATCATGACAACCTAAGTTTAGAAATTTTAAACAATCTGCCTAATATAAATTTATGCCAAGAATACTTCAAGCAATTACAGTTTTACACAATGCTGATTTACAGTTATAAATATATTGGCATTGACAGTATTCTGTTTCATAAACCCAGCCACAATTAGAATTTTATTAATATTACACTTATTGTCTACACTGTATACTAATCAGACACCCTCTAGTGAAGTTCTGAACAGCAACTGCTGGGGGGAAAATCAATTTGAACACAGCTTGTTGAAAGATACAGCTGTTGCAAGAGGAATTGCATCTCTATAGGCCTGCCACTCCTTCATCGGTCGACACGCTTGACTGTTCATTACTGTACTCAGTTTCATATTGCTAAACACAGATTGTTGTTTGAAATATATAAGACATTGAGATCTTGTTAGAGCTAAGATTCAGTGTCATTGGGAAATGGTGTGGTTTTGGTTCTTTCACAAAACTTTGAAAACACTTTTTTGTGAAGATTGAAGAAGAAAGTGATCCCTTGTGATTGTGTCACAAGCATGCCTGAGCGTTGGCTGTAGTTTTGCTTTGAGACAGAATGGCAGCAAGTTTGTAATGTAAATCTATGATATTGAGATCAATATCCACTGAAGAAAGATCATGTATTTTCTGGGGCATGTTTATACTGCATGTGTGTGTGTATGACTTCATTTAAGTGATACAGGATGGACACAGACTGTATTAATGTAACTTAAATTTGGTATACCTCAACTTTACAAAGGTGAGAGAAAGAAAGTTTGATGTATCTAAACTTTATAAAAAATAACAATTTTAGAAAAGTAATTTTTAATTCTAGTCTGAATACTGCATTAGAATCAAGTATGAAATTTAGTAAATGACATATACTACAAATATATAGTCAATGTATCTTTTTGTGACTGGCTCTAGTTAACTTATTATATTAGAATCAGGTAGGAAAATTAATAACCAATATATATTGTGAATACATATACATACATATATATTGTGAATAATTAAATTAGACCATTATGTAGCATCACACAAGTTAGTGCAAATCGCACAGAGAGTGGTTGTTGTATCTTCTGTAATTTAAGATTTGTGTGTGAATTTCATAATATAATGCATATACAGTATTTGTATATGTTTAGTAAGAAATATTTCTAAAATTGTATAAGTGTGCAGGGATGGAATGTTTATAATTGTGTGTTTAGTAAGAAATATTTCTTCACTTGTATGAGTGTGCAGGAATGTGATGGCTTTAGTTTGTGTATGTTTAGTGAGAAATATTTCTTCACTTGTATGAATGTGCATGGAATGTGATATCTTTATTGTTTGTGTATGTTTAGTAAGAAATATTTCCTCAATTGTATGAGTGTGCAGAAATATGATATCTTTATTGTTTGTATATGTTTAGTAAGAACTATTTCTTTATGTGTATGAGTGTGCAGGAATGTGATGGCTTTAGTTTGTGTATGTTTAGTGAGAAATATTTCTTCACTTGTATGAGTGTGCAGGAATTTGATGTCTTTAGTTGTTTGTATGCATCCAAGAATATTTGTTTATAGTTGTTTTGTGTATGATTGTAGTTTGTGTATGCAATCCATATCTTTAGTTGTTTGTGTACAGTCATGAATATGATATTTTCAGTTGGGTTTTGTTGTTATATAATTAGAATATGACTGCAGTTGTAAGTGCATGCAGTCAAGAATATGTCTTGAATTAATTGTATGTTGTGAAGAATATGACTTCCATTTTTTGTGAGTCTAGCCAAGAATATAATGTCATTAGTAGTAAGCATGTGTAGTCAGAAAATATCTTTGGGTGTTTGTGCATAAAATCATGAATATAATGTTAGCTGTTTATTTGTTTCAAGTCAGGTATATATCTTTAGTAGTCAAAATAATTATGATGTGTTGTTAGTAGATGTCAAAGTAATGATATCTTTAATTAAGTCCAATCAGTAAAAAGATATTTTTCTTTTTCTTATGTATGTAGTTAGTCAGAATATGATATCTGTGTGTGGTGGAGAATGTCTATAGTAGGAATGTGATGTAGTGTATGTCCAGTCAGGAATATAATGTGTTTAGATTTGTATGCATCCAAATATACATTTTCTTTAATTGTTCAAGTTCAGTCATGAAAATTATGCCAATTGGTTTGTAGTCATGAATAACATGTCTTTAGTTGTATGTCTAGTTGGATATCTGATGTCTTCAGATGTTATGTCCAGTCAGGAACACTTTTGGTGTAATCAAAATACTTTTTCTTTAATTCTGTACATGCATAGTCAGACAAAAGTGCTTTAATATGTTCAAAGTGGTAAATTGTCTCATATACTTGGACATGAATGCATTAATATGTTCAAAGTGGTAAATTGTCTCATATACTTGGACATGAATGCATTAATATGTTCAAAGTGGTAAATTGTCTCATATACTTGGACATGAATGCATTAATATGTTCAAAGTGGTAAATTGTCTCATATACTTGGACATGAATGCATTAATATGTTCAAAGTGGTAAATTGTCTCATATACTTGGACATGAATGCATTAATATGTTCAAAGTGGTAAATTGTCTCATATACTTGGACATGAATGCATTAATATGTTCAAAGTGGTAAATTGTCTCATATACTTGGACATGAATGCATTAATATGTTCAAAGTGGTAAATTGTTTCATAAATCTAGAGAAGTAAATTACTGTGTTAAAATTAGTGACTTTCATAAACTTAAACTGAAGCATATTACTGTGTTAAAAGAGGTGATTTGTTTCATAAATATAGATAAGCACAATACTTGTTAAAATTATGTTTCGTAAATATAGCACATTATCTGATGAAAGTAATATGTTTCATGAAAATAGGCAGGAGTGCCCTAATGTGCTAAAAGTAGTTATCTGTTTCATGGATCACATTACAGTGTTAAAAGTAGTGATTTGTTTCAAAACTTATACAATAGCACGTTGTCATGCTGAAAGTAGTGAAAGTTTATCAGTATAACAAAATTGTTATTTTGGAAGTAGTGGATTCTTGCTTGGATTTCAGGATGAAAAAGGAAATGGCCAAATAGAAAAAGAAAATAGTATGAACATCTCTTCAAGCATATAGTTTTAATGAAATCTGTTTTAACCACAAGAAACAAATGTGTCTTAATGTTGAGTTCATATACAGAAACAAATACATACAAGTTTATATTGAAAACATCTAATTTGTATTTGGATGAGAACAAGCATAATATCAGCTTCTCATAACAAATTGCAATAAACACTAACAATTTAAATTATTTTACAGTGAAATATTTGTCTGATTTTTGTCATAAATCTTTTTGTACTAGAAATATACAGTGGAAGTGTCTGTTCATAAATCCTTTCTAGCAAAAATTTACACTTGAAAATACTTGTTCATAAATTTTTTCTAGCAGAAATTTACAATGGAAATGCATGTTTACCATGAGACTGCAACCCTGTGGGCTGTAATCATTTGCATGGTCAGTGTGTCCAGTGTTGCTGTTGGACAAGAAGTGCATTTCTTTGATACCTCAGTGACCACACAAGAGGGAGAACAATTCACAGTTAGAGTAGAAGTGCTTGGTACCATCACACAAACAATTCGTGTCATAGTTGAGGTATGTTTTCTGGTGATCAAAAACAAAAAAGATTTTGAAAATAAATGATACAGCAGAATTGTTATGTAAGCACTGTAATATGTGTTTTTAGTTACATTAATTAAAATATATGATGCATACCAATTTCCAGTTTACTAAATACAAAAATAATTGACACATAGTAGTTAAAGTTGGTTGATCATCATCAGAAGATTTATTTCATAATCTTTGTAAGCTCATTATTTAAATAGACACACTGACAACCTCTACATATTATACCTACAGAAAAGCTGCAAAAAAATAGCCAGTGAGATGTATTATAGTGTTAGTCAATTTATTAGAATAGTACTTAACCTATTAGTTCTTTTTGGAGTTTTGACAAGATTTTGGACTAGTCACTCAACCCTCAGATCTCATACAATTCAATATATTAATTTTAATTTCAGGTGGATAATGACATATGATGACTGTAGCAACCTTCACACTAATCTCTAATATGGCTAACACTTCATTAATTTTAATTTCAGATAGATAATGACATATGATGACTGTACAAAAGTCGCAAACTTCACACCAATCTCTAATATGGCTAACACTTCTATCTATTAATTTTAATTTCAGGAAGATAATAACATATAATGACTACAAAAGTTGCAACCTTCACACCAATCTCTAATATGGCTAACACTTCTATCCATTAATTTTAATTTCAGGTGGATAATGACATACAATGACTGTACAAAAATAGCAACCTTCACACCAATCTCTAACGTGACTAACACTTCTATCCATTAATTTTAATTTCAGGTAGATAATGACATAAATGATGACTTTATAGGTGCTACACAAGTAGCAACCTTCACACCAACCTCTAATATAGTATCTGTGACTTTTACTGTTCGAGATGATGATATTCCAGAGGACAAAGAACATTTCCAACTTCAACTTTATCTGATTGATTATTCAATCAAACTGGGCAATCCCAGCAGCATTCCAGTTACCATAGACACTAATGATGATGCCTATGGTGTTTTTAGTTTTCTCCAGGTACGTGGAAGTTAAATTTAATTATTTGATATATTATTATTTTTATATTGCATAATATTCTTATTTATACTGTTTGTATATTTTGCTTTCTTTTGGGTGAAAAAATTATTTGGTTTTAGGATTTTAGATACATATTTACACCCTTTGAAAATCATCTCTTTTTATTCTATTTGTGTTAAGAGTATTTTGAATATATTTTTTATTATCATGTTTGTATTTGTGTCTTTTGAGCACCATTTGATATTATTACATCTGAGTTGGTGTGTTTTGAGCACCTCTTGAGGTTATCATGTTTCTATTTGTGGTTTTTTGAACAACTTTTGATATCATATTTGAGTTGGTGTCTTTTGAGCACCATTTGATATTATTACATATGAGTTGGTATCTTTATGAGCACCTCTTGAGGTTATCATGTTTGTATTTGTGGGGTTTTTTTTAACATTTGATATTATCATATTTGTGTTGGTGTCTGTGAGCACCTCTTGAGGTTATCATATTTGTGTTTTTTTCAACACCATATGATATTATTACATTTGAGTTGGTGTCTTTTGAGCATCTCTTGAGGTTATCATGTTTGTATTTGTGGTTTTTTGAACAACATTTGATATTATTATATTTGTGTTGGAGTCTTATGAGCACCTCTTGAGGTTATCATGTTTGCATTTTTGTTTTTGAAAACAATATATTATGTTTTTATTGATGTTTGGGAATGTTTAGAACACCATGTGATATTATCATGTGATAGTTAGAATTGATTGAGCACTATTTTGATTACTAATTAGCTCAATTTGCTTTCAGTAATGGGCACAGTAGTGAAAATTGAGTATCCTCCACATTATTGCAATTCATAATCTGTGTTAAAACTACTCTCAGAAAATTTATTTTACAGTTTCGGCCGAATGCCAATATCAAACACAAAATTATGAGTATAAATAAAAATATTAAAAGTGCAAAGTGCTCTTTTTGTTTATTATCAAAGATAAATTTTCATCTTTAAACATCTATAAAATATCTTCCTAAAAGTGGATGTTCATAGATGTAAAACTAAAATTCTTAAATATTTATTATGGTAAGATAATTAAAACTCTACTCTTATCAGCACAAAAATATGAACTTTTAAGAATGGTCAAGCCAGTGGCATAATAAGAGGGGAGTGTGTGCATTTGAGAAGAAAGTCTACACCAAGTGACAGCCATTTTGATCTGTTTAAATTTTAATTATTTAGGGAGAGGGGGAGAATTGATCTGCTCCATGTGCCAAAAAATCATCTGGGTGTCAACTCTAGATATGCTCCTGTACTATAAATATATAGTACACATATGTGTTTGTCTTTAGCAGGTGTCTCCTGTGTTTGTGACAGAGGAAGTGTTTACCTCAGTCGTCAGTCTAAGAGTAAGCCGAAGTGTGTCTTTCTTTGGTACCATTGGCGTCATTTTTATTGTGAGTATTCTGAATTTCTCCCACAGCTTGCAAACCAGATGGTTTTATATATTTCAGATGTATTTCAGACTTAAAAACAATAGCTAATTTTATATTGTCACTTTTGAACTTATATGAATAAATACTGTTACTTCATTTTCCTCTCTTTCTTTAAAAGTGACAACACAGTTTTTATTAAAGTTTTACAGTTTTATGCTATTTAATGAAGATATTTATATTAATTTTACAGTCTTATTATTTTATGTTATACAGTTTGTTTACTATTAAATGTTTGCTAATATACTGTAAAAATAGTTTATTAATTTCAAATTATTGCATTTTTTTAATGTGCTGTTGATACACTAAGCCTATTGACTTGTATGAGCTTATTTGGATAATTGATTGCATTTTATGATTGCTGTTGCATATTATTACAGTATGATGAGTTGAACACCTGTTACAATGAATTATTATAAATAAATAATAATGCTTTCTGCAATAATTTGATGCTGCATGCATTATGTTGGCAAATATTGCATTAGTGATTGTTGTGTCAGATTTAATCTCATAAAAATCGCTAGATTTTGCAATTTACTAGTAAATACTTGCCATTGAGAAAGTGTGATATTAATATAATGAAAACATGAAAGAAATTAAATTAGCTTAAATGATATTAATTCAATTAATCAGAATTTAAATATCAGTTATTTTTTTATGCCTGTGTTAGAGTATTTTCAAAAGAATTATATATTATGTACATGTGTTGGTGCATTTGTGTACATGTAAGAAAATAATCTGATTGTATACATGTTTTGTGTTTGTAGTCAGTATACATATTTAGTGTTTGTGTACATGTGAGAAAATAATCTGATTGTATACATGTTTAATGTTTATGTATATGTAAGAAAATAATATTATTGTATACATGTTTAATGTTTGTATATATGTAAGTAAATAATCTGATTATATACATGCCTAATGATGAAGTGTAAGAGACCAAAATGCATGATTATTTCTCTGCTAAAATTTAGTGCACAAGGAGAACCAGATATTTTATATTGTGTGTTTGTTTGCATGCATATGCATATTTCTGTTTATGCATATGTTTGTACATATATGTATGTATATTTATGCATTGGTTTTGTGATGTTTTGTTGGCTGGCAACATGTGTTAGAAAGATGAAAGTTAGATAATGTAGAATAGAATGATAGTTCTAGAAGATAGTTCAAGCCCTCTGATACATACAGCCAAGTAAGTAAATACAGGTGACAGACTACGGCACATAACATGCAAGTGAGTCACGCTAACACAAGAGATCTAAGTATCAACAATAAATGTATTCAACAAGAAATAACATAAGACAGCATGGTTACATATAGTTCAACATTTACATTTAGAGTTTATAAATGTTTATAGTTCATGATCATGACCATGTGGTGTAAGAGAATGTCAATCTTGAGTCCTATGGCACTGTAGTAGTTATTTGGTTCATTTGTATGAGCAAAGTATAAATGAGTTTATAAGAGAACACTTAATGCTTTTGAGTGAACTCTAAAATAATTCTGAGAGAAGTTGACTGAAGCTGTGCAGTTTTTGACTTTATAATTTACATAAATTAGGATCTCCTAATATCTTCTAGGGTCCCAGTGAATGTCATAGCAGATGCACACATGGTCCATTGAACCAGTCTTTGGCCCATGGGTCATTCTGCTCTGGTTAGCTTCATGGCTCAGCACTCATCAAAACCATATCCAAGATAAAGTGGTTCTGTTCTGGCATTGTTTTGTGGCTCGGGGCTTGTCAATCAATATCTCAGATAAGGTCTCAGATAAAGTGCTGATCTGCCAATAAAATACACATGGCTAAGAATTCATCATGTGTTCTCTGACAGAACACTCTTATTTACATGGCCATCATACATTTTAATATCATGAGCAAAATATAACAGTATAAATTTAGTTAATGTCAAGAGATAAACATAAATATAGTATTAGTTTGACAAGCAAACCACATACCTTCAAGTATATACAGAGGATATTTTCCTGCTCTATTGATAACCAGCAAGAATAGTAATGTGATTCTAACTTATTAAGGCTGGGAGCCAAAATATGTGTTGCCTCAATGGTCAGCTGCATTCAACTGATGATTCACAGGTGAGTTTCTGGTACATTCGTTTATGCAACTGAGCTGCACTTTGGTTAATTTAAAGTGTCTGGAACATTCAGGTATGTTTCCAGCCTGAAGATAAGGGTCAGCCTTTCTAGAAGGTATCATTGTGTGTAGTCTATTTTTAGAAGAGGGTGGGTGTGGGCTACATAAGCCATTATGTGACAGGTTTGAATAAGAGAATTTTTGGATTATTTCTTGGATGAATATATTCAGGTAAACAGCACTGCACAAGGAGGAGGTGAGCCTGGAGTAGACATTTCACCTGTAACTGGTTCTCTCACATTTCAGCCAAATCAGCAAGAAGCTATTCTTCAGCTTCAAATTCTCCCAGATTCAGTAAGTGACTACATTCCTAGTACAACTCTTCTCTGAACACCTACATCATTCCTAATACAACTATTCTCTAACACCTACATCATTCCTAATACAATTATTCTCTAACACCTACATCATTCCTAATGCAACTATTCTCTAACACCTACACCATTCCTAATACAACTATTCTCTAACACCTACATCATTCCTAATACAACTATTCTCTAACACCTACATCATTCCTAATACAACTATTCTCTAACACCTACATCATTCCTAATACAACTATTCTCTAACACCTACATCATTCCTAATACAAATAATCTCTGAACATCTACAACTTCCCCAATGATTGTGTGGCATCTCTATTATGATTATTATTTATTAATTGATAGCACATAATTAATTACAAGTGATTGAGAATCTTAATTTATAGTTATTAATAATTCTCCTACAAGACCAACATGTCTCTCACTTGGTGGAGTATAAGGATGTCATAAACTCTACACTTTATACAATAATAAGATAGATGTTTTACTGTCACATATTGTTTCCACAGGTGAAACTTCTTGTTGAAGGAGTAATAAAAATCTGTCTTTTGTTTATATTTAATGAAACCCCATCCATCCAATATTACTCCAACATAAGGTATAATATATATGCAAAAAGGTTAATAAATTTAACAATAAGTTTATTAAATCAACAATCAAAATATACAACATATAAATATAATCAAAAGAGCATTGACATTTACATCACTTCACAACAATGTTGATTAATGTTAGACATTCATTCATTTTATCCTAACAGACATCAGCATTCAAATTAACATACATACATACATACATATATAGTAGTGTTCTATAATTTTCATATGCACTACTCAGCACACCACAAGGAATATTCATGAAATTTTCATGAATTCTCGAGAGCAAACTCAAGCCTCAATTTTTGCTGTATTGACTCTCAAATGGAATTCACATGAATCAATTTACAGCAACAGATTTACTGATAAGTTTGACAACAATGCTAGATTCACACATCAACAATATATGTGCCAAGATTTTTGTTATTTTAGGAATATAGAAAATTATTTTAGTGAAGAATTAACTTATTGGTAGTATTCTGTTTTGGAATTATTACAGTGCTTCATATTTTATTTTTTCCTGCAGGTTCCTGAAAATGATGAGTCATTTCTTATCATGCTGACATATGCAACTTTTAGTGCCAAGATCAACATATCAGAGATTGTGTTGACTATAGCAGCTAATGATGCTCCAATCAGATTTTTTCAGGTAGATGGTGTGTGTGTGTGTATGTGTGTGTGTGTGTGTGTGTGTGTGTGTGTGTGTGTGTGTATGTGTGTGTTTGTTTGTTTGTGTGTGTGTGTGTGTGTGTGTGATTGAAGCAGGGCATGTGTTCTTTCTGTACTAGGATAAGTACTTATCCTTCACTCACACACACACACACACACTATAAAAACACAGCTTTTGCCATTGTTTTTTTTTATGAATAGGTACTTGGCCTTTACATATAATAGAATCTCAGCCAATGATCAGTGCTCTCTCTCTCTCTCTCTCTCTCTACTAGGGTTCTGCCACCTGGAATTATTAGACTTTTAGACAACCAAATGTAGAAGAAACATTGTTCAAAAGTGCTCTTAAAACTTCTTTTTCATTTACAAAACTAATCAAATTTCCATGACCTTATCCTTTTGTTTCTGTTTTGTTTCTGGATCATCATTAAATGTGTTCTTTGTTTCATTTGGTAGAATACATATTCCTACAAGTTTATTTGGGATCATAAAGAACTGTCCATTTGTTTCATTTGGTAGAATACATATTCCTACAGGTTTATTTGGGATCATAAAGAACTGTCCATTTGTTTCATTTTTGTGAAGTCATGTGCCCTAATAATTTCTCTTCCTCCTCCTTCTCATTATCATCATCAACCACCATCACCCTCATCTTCTTCATAATCATCATTACTAAAATAAAATAAGAGTATTATTATTATTAAATAGTATATTGATCCTAGTTTTTGAATAATTTTTTGAAGGATGAATGTAATATGATGGTAAGCAGTCATTGTGAGTGTGTGTGTTTGTGTGTGAGAATGTGTGTGTGTGTGTGTGTGTGTGTGTGTGTGTGTGTGTGTGTGTGTGTGTGTGTGTGTGTACGCACATGTGTGTGTTGTGTAGATTTCTATCATCTAATATCTATTATTAGTGTAGTGATTAAAATTTAAGGGTCACTTTAGATATAGATAACAGAATTTTGTATTATATATTTTTTAATCAGTACAATGTGCTTACTCATTGATAAAAATCATTTAGAAAAGTTTCTCTCTAGTAAAAGCCAGTATTCCTTCCAAGATTTATTTATCCTAAATTTATGATTTCAGATCGACAAGAACAGAAGTAGGGAATGAATAAGTATATTAACCATATTATTATTAATCTGTGTCACTTACAGCCATAACTACTGAATGTATGCAATGTCTATCGATGTACTGATTCTCTTCTTCTCAGGAAACCTACCTGTTTGACGAGGGCCCACAAACCAGGTCAGTGACTGTCAATGTCAGTAGAGGTCTAGATAGCTTTGGCAATATAGTGGGTCCTGTTAATAAAACTGCAACTATCGTGTATAAATTTGAGAGCGGAACGGCTTTGAGTGGCATGGACTTTTCGTCAGCAGATGGAGAGCTATCCTTTGAACCTGGTGTGACAGTGAAAACGATTGCCTTTATCATTAATGATGATACATTCCCAGAAATTGCTGAGTCCTTCAAAATTCGGCTTCAGTACCAAAGAGGAGATGCTGTGCTTGTTTACCCAAATGTAATGGATATTATCATCAATGCTAATGATAACCCAAGCGGCATAATAACATTCCAGCCAGTCACTGAAGGGAGCAGCGCTATACCAGTCAAGCGGGTTAATGAAGACATCTACAGTATTGCAACTTTCAAAGTCTTACGCAACCAGGGTACATTTGGGGAGGTATCCATTGACTGGGTTATTCAACGTGCAGATGGCAGAACAGAACCTGTTGAGCAAGATGTGGGTCCTGTATCGGGTCGTTTAGTTTTTGCCAGTGGTGAGAATGAAAAATCGATTGAGCTGACAATTGTCCAGGAAATCCTGCCAGAACCAGCTGAACAGTTCAATGTCATTCTGCAGGCAAGTTCTGTAACTGGGGAAGCCAAAGTGCAGGGAATTACCACAGCCAAGCTCACTATAGAGGACAGTGATGATGTGTATGGCACAGTAGAGTTTGGCTCAGATGCATCACAGGGGATTGTTATAGTAAGTGTTACATTGTTCTCTAATATCTAAAATGGCATGAGTCTAAGGGTCCATTATGTTGCAATGTTAGTTGGCATGTAGGTAGTAAACAGATATGTGTGTGTGTGTGTGTGTGTGTGTGTTTGTGTGTGTGTGCGTGTGCGTGTGCACGCGTGCATGCGTGCATGATAGTGACACATTTGTAGGGGACAAATTGTCAGTCACTTGGATAAACATACTGCCATATGCCTTCCCTCCAACCATTTTTATTCCAAAAATGCTGGTAAAGTTGAGACAGCTACTATAAACACCACTCCATGTGCATCCCATTCAAATGAGGATCTTTGTAAAATTACTTTTCTTAGTGATGGACCTCCTAAAGTAGTTACATATTTCTGGCAAAGACAATAGACTTCCCAATTAGGGCATCCTGTCAGTCTTATTTCCTTTACCAAGCTCAAAAGAGAATAATGCTGACTTTGCTTTATTTTCTGTATATATATATAATAATATATATATATATGATTATGGTCATAAATGATCATAATTTTTGATATTGTTAAACTCCAAGGTCCTGCTATATAATTTAAATTATTTGCTCTTTAATTGCATTGATTAAGTGTGTGATATAGACCTTTCCTTGCTTTCTCAGAAAATCATACACTTTTTTATTATTATTTTACTCTATTTCAGTGGAGAAAATGCTTTCATTATCAACTTTACTTTCTACTTTATTTTAATTTTAATTTTTTTTTTTTTACACACTACTTTTTGCAGACAACACAACCACGTACTCTGCAACTGTCGATCACCCGCAGTGGTGGACGATTGGAGCATGCACATGTCAACATTTCCGTGATTTACATCGATCATGGCACCTTAGCATTGTCAGGTACATAGCAGATTTCTGGTGTTCTTGAAAATGTACAAAAACAAAGAAAATCTTGAACCAGTGTGATTTGTTTGGACATTTACAACAAAATTTTATATAAAAGTGATTGTTCACTTTTTTTCTGCAGATTTTAAAACCTTTTTTTTTCAAAAATGAGAAGATGAGTTTCAAGTGTTAATACAATCTGTGTTTGTTACAGTTAAAATTAGTTAACTTTGAGGTCTAATGCAAAAAAAAAAAAATTAACATTCTTATTCTTGCTAAAATCATGCACATTAGCATTCTTGATAGTTATCTGCATTTACATTATAGATAAAGTCATTTATATTTACATTCTGAATAAAGTCATTTACATTTACATTGTGAATAAAGTCATTTAAATTTGCATTATTTGATAAAATTATTCACTTTTCATTATTTGGTAAAGTCATTCATTTTTTTCATTTTTGATAGTCATTCCATTGCAGTAAGTGATCCTAATAATACACTTAATTACAGTGATATTTGCGAATTCAATAAATTAATATAAAAGGTAGAAAAATATCAAGAAGACTTGTAAAGATAGAAATTTTCAGTTTGGTTTTAGATTTGAGAAAAGCTGCAATTTCAGGATGAAATGGCTGGAAATTAATTAACTTATTTCAGTCCTGATTCTGCTTGCAGCTTAAAGAATGATTTTTCTTTAGTTTGTTGAGTGGTAATGTATTTTCAAAGATGGTACAATGATAAGGATTCATGTATTGTATATCACTGACTGGGGATAAGAATGATTAATGTATCATTCACAGAGAATATATTTGTCACCTCAGAGGTAACAGCCAAACTGCCAGCTGGACAGGATGTCACAGTTGTCCAGATTGCCATTTTACCTGCTGCATTCCTAACCATTGGAGGACAATTCAATGGTACACTCAATGCTGTTCAGCTTGATACAGGTGATGATTTTATTGTTTAATTGCCTGTCAGACCTTTATTTTATACAGGTGATGGGTTTTATTGTTTAATTATCTGCCAGATGTTTATTTTATACAGGTGATGGGTTTTATTGTTTAATTATCTGCCAGATGTTTATTTTATACAGGTGATGGGTTTTATTGTTTAATTATCTGCCAGATGTTTATTTTATACAGGTGATGGGTTTTATTGTTTAATTATCTGCCGGATTTTTATTTTATACAGGTAATGGGTTTTATTGTTTCATTATTTGCCAGATATTTATTTTATACATGTAATGGGTTTTATAGTTTATTACCCTGCAATTATTCTTTAATTTTTCCATCAGATGTTTAAATTACATAGGTTACATTGTTTAATTCTGTTTTCAGATGTGTATCATAATAAATAACTTTTGCTTCTTTCATCTGTAGACCCTTTCTTTCTCTTTCTCTCTCTTTCTCAAATTAGGCAAATACTTTGATTAATACTTCTATGCTTCTGATCTTTTTAAGCCCTCACACGTAAAAAGTTAAATTAAATATTCTAGCATATTATTATATGTGAGATGTTACTTTTAAGAAAATAAAGCACGTAGGACAAAACTATTGATTACTATTGTTTTTGATAATTATGTGCATGCGGTAATTTAGTAACTTAAAAATAATCTTTTGAAAATTCAAATTATTCTGTTATTACTGTGTAACAATTAAAAAAATATATTATTTATGTAGTAAAGGCTTAGGGCTTTTTCAAAAGAAGCAATGATGATTATGATTTTTATTATTTATACTAGAATATCTTATACATTAGAATTAAAATTTAAAAAAAAATAATTCAGCAGCTGTCAGGTCATTGCCTTTCTTAATTGCAGGTTGCAATCAGAATACAAGATTATTTGAAATTATTGTTTATCAGTAATATATGTATTGCAGAGCCATTATATGGTGCATACAATAGTCCCAAAATTGGGACAAAGAAACAGATATCTGTGATTGTGACAGAAGCACAGGCTAATGGTGAGACAGGATTCAACAATACCGATAGCATTGTGGTGAGGGAGCCAGACAGCGGAATGCTGGAGGTAATCACCATGCTTATGGCACAGTGGTGCAGTTATATGCAACTTCTGTTAAATATTTACAGGATTATACCTAGACTTTGCAAAGTAATGATGCATACATTACTAAGTGTTCAATATTTTTTTCTTGTTGGGAAGATTCCTTTACTAATTAAGTGTTCATTCATCAACTTATTTATGACTGAATCATTTTTCTTGTTGGGCAGATTCCTTTACCAATTTTGCAATCATTCATCAAATTATATCATTGTCTCACTAGGTAGATTCCTTTGCTAATTATGTGTTCATCACATTAACTTATTTATAACTGTATCGTTGTCTCTCTGGGCAGATTCCTTCACTAATTATGTGTTCATCACATTTATTTATAATTATATCACTTTGTCTCTGGGCAGATTCCTTTGCTAATTATGCGTGAAGGCATGAGTGGAACAGCTACCATTCATTGGTCAGTGTCTGGCATTGGAGCTTCAGTGCAGACTGTAAACCAGATAGATGTTGCAGCCCTCTCTGGAACTATTAACATTGAATCAGGTAATAATTAATTTGTTTTGACACTTTAGAATTGTATGTCTATGAACATATGTGTATATATATACACGTGCATTGTATATGTGTATATGTATGTATGCATGTCTTAGTGTCTGTATTATTTTCTAAGATCTTGCAGAGTGGGGTAGTTAATATGGTTCTGATAATGTGGGTGTATTGTTTCACAATGAGTAAGCAAAAAACATGCTTATTGAAATTTTATAATATAATTAAATAATATCATTAAATAATATCATTATAATTTATAGTTTAATATAATTCAACAACAGTATAATTTCTTGTCAGCTATTTTAAAGATTTATACTGAGTACATATTCCAATTTTACACTATTTAAATAAAATGAACATGTTCAGTCCCACATATTATTTTATAATAATAAAGTTTTCATACTGCTATATATCTATTTTTTTCCCCAGGCACTTCAAGTAAAAATCTGGTCATTTATGTCCTTGCGGATGATGTACCAGAATTAGATGAGACATTGGTTGTCAGGTTGGAAAGTATTGAACCCTTATCCACACAGCGCTTGCGTACTCGGGCCACAGAAGTTTACATCAAAATACTAGAAAATGACAATCCTGGTGGAGTTTTTCAGTTTTCTTCAACTATGCAGACCAGGTATTCTGTGCAGGTAGGTCTTGATGGGTATCAACTGTTTACTTTTCAAAGATGTGCTTTCATAGCTTTATTTTTTGATTGATTGTTCTGGCTGGCTGGACAGATGAAGGGTTGATAGATATACTGATATATAGACAGAAAGATTGCAGAAATACATGTACTTATGTACATAAGGATAGACAGACCTATAAAGGGAGATAGACACACACACACACACACACACACACATATAAAACAATTAACTTTAATTAAAACCTTCATTCTGTCAGTGATACCATGAGGGACAGTTTTTGGTTGATTTTTGCTATGGCTTTGTGCATAAATACATGGCATCTACTTATTTCAAGAAATGTGAAATAGCTGGTGCTATAAAGATTGCAGATTTGTAAATGAATCCTGATAAATATTTGCCTAGAATGAAACAAAATACTTTGAAAAAATACATATTTGCCAGCTCTCTCTCTTAAAAGATTCAATAATCATTCCTGGAAAATTTTCATCTAAGATGATAGTTTACAATACTGAGCTATTAATAGCATTTAATTGATTGTAACACATAACTTATTTGTTTCTAATATGAATAATTAAATCAGTAAAATTTGCACCATGAAAAATAAATATACAGCCAGGCTATTTCTTGGAAAATTAATTTCTTGTAAATTCTGACATAAACTAAAGATTAACCATTGAGGTGGATTTCTTCTATTTTCATTTTCTTTCAGGAAGGTTTAGATCCCATTGAGGTAGTAATTGAGAGGACGGGTGGCTCACTGGTGACTCGCAATGTTCAGTTTGTCATTGAGCCAAATGGAACAATCGAATTCTTTGGAGTACCAAGTGCTTTTGTGTTTGCTCCTGGTGTAACAACAGCTAAGAGTACCATTCTAGCAAAGAGTGATGGAGTGCCAGAGGTAAGTAGTGAATAAACTTATAAATAAACTTATCTGCTCTTAGTGCTCTATTTTGGTTTGCATTTAGTAAACTTTTATATGAGTGACATTATAAAAACATTTATAGAAATTTGTTTTCTTTTTAATAATTGGAATATTAATGTGTTTTTAAGTAAAATTTAAAAAAATTTTACCAAAATCCACAAGGAGTTATTAGGAGTTATTTTAACAAAGTTAATTTCCAAGCCAACACCTGACCTATACAACTCTTACCATTACCAAGAGGAAGTACTGAAATCAAGGGTTGCATAGGCTAGTTTTTTTTACTAGCTCAACCCATGCTCATAAACAGGGAGAAATGAAGCTTACCCACTTGTGGACATCTAGTCATTAGTATTTAGAAGAAATAAACAAAGTATATATTTTAAAAAAATCATGTTAGCCAAATGTCCACCAATATTAAGGGAACCACAGAGAGTGAAATAAATTATTTTTAGCCATCTCTTGAAACTCTTCACTTCGGCAATCACATTTATAATCCTATGACTAAGTCCAAAAGATGTATTGCTAAAATCATGATAGCTTTATAAATTTAATTCTATATTGTCTCCACCTTTAGACATATATGCTGCTATCTAATATAAAACAAAGAACATACATACATTTTTTAAAAAAATAACAATTTATTAACACAAGATAGTAACAAGTCTTGCCCGCTAATCATCACAAATTTCATCAAATAAATACATACACACATATATCTAGACAAAGAGAGAGAGATTAAATTCTTGTTCTCTCAGTGAATGAAACAAAACTTTGTGAAAATGCATTCACATAAATAGGTCAGTTACAATAACAATATTAAATTCAGTTCTAAATACTTATTTTTTTTAAAAAGACTTTTGGAAGAGGGGGGAATGTCCGGTAATACTATGAGAAAGAAATAATTAGATCTTAAAAATGTTAAGTCAATCTTTTTCTTAGAAATCTGCAGAAATGTCCATGTAGATTAAATTTGTTATATCCCTTTATCACAGGTAAGCACTCTGTTGTTGGGGGTTGGTGGTGGTGGGGAGTGATTTGGTTGATAGCTTGGGTGTTACCATGAGCAAACTGCTTCTGTCACTTTGTTGTGGACAGTTTATTGGTGTAATAATTTTTAGTAACTTAAAAAAAAAGTTTCCTAGCATATTTGTATTTATTTTTTTTAATGCACCATACAGCTTGCTGAGAATTTCACTTTGAGGCTCCTTCCACTGGGCACATCAGTACTAGGGGAACGAACTAGCATTGGGATCACTGTTTTGGAGAGTGATTATCCTTATGGACGTATTCAGTTTCTTCAAGATCCTTCTGCTGTTATCACAGGTAATTAAATGTTTTATGGATTATTAATGCCAAGTTGCTTGTAATTATCTCTTAAAATTAAAAAAATAAATAAAATAATTGTTGAAAGAATTGAGTTCAAGGCAAAATACATGATTTAAAAAATATTGGTTTCTGGTCTGGTACCATTTAGCACCATCCATATTAACATTAAATTATATATATAATACTAAAACAGCACAAATAAATTTGAGAAGTTAATAATATGAGAATATTTTTCTAAATCTTTCTGTCAAGCCAACACCTGACCTATACAACTCTTACCATTACCAAGAGGATTTAAGGTTTTAAAAAATCAGTCACTTTGTATTTTAACAAATCTGTTATTCATTCATCACTTTCATCCATTTTGCAGGCTTCCATGTATATGTACATTCATTCAACATCAATGTGAACATTCACACTTTCTTTGGAAGCTCATCCTTGAAAAGGGAGGTGGGGTTATGCTAATTTAGGATTATTTAATTGGCTCAGGGATCTAGGTGAATCTGACAGGATCTAATATCATATTAGCTATGCTATTCAAAGAAAAGACCACTTACAGCTCAATAATACATATATCGTGTTCTGTCCTTTTGTTCTATATATTTAACACTGTGTTCCAATCAGAGGTTTTATCTTGGGACAAAAAAATATATGTTAAAGTGTTTTTTTCCCAGTATGGAAGAAATTACACATCACAATAATTATATAGATAAATATACAACACATTAATTAATTAAATAAAAACAGATTTAAAAAATCCTTCATTTGAAACAGTGGATTGCTTGAAAATTCAAAATGTCATCTGCTTTAGGGGCTAATAATCTTATGGAATAAAAAAAAATATCTTGACCAGGTTTTTTATGCAGAATGTTTAGGTATTTGGTGTCATAATTTTCTTTGTTATCATGTGGTTACTTTATTGTAAAGACAATGTCATGTATTAAGAGTAGCTCTGATTCATATTCACCCTTAACATCCAAATAACAACTTGTAAATATGTTTTCAGGATAGTTGAAGGCCTGAGATTATTTAAAAATTGATTTTTAAAAGATATGTTTGCCTGACTGGAAATCTTCACTTGGTTTTGTCTGCAAATACATAATGATTGTTGTCATAAATGTTGCTTAGGTGAATCAGTTAGTGGGGTGCCTGTGAACATTACCCTAACAGTCCAGCGAGACCGAGGAACCTTTGGACGAGTTACTGTACCTTGGTCGCTGTTCCCACTGACAGATATAGACTTGCAACCAAGTTCTGGGCTTGTTGTATTTGAAGCTGGTGAAACCATTTACAAACTATTGTTGCAGACTGTCAATGACAATGTGAGTTTTTGAAGTTATTATTTGTTATATATTAACTATAAAGACAAATATATATCAAACATAATGCTTATAATAATTTATAGCACTAGAATTGAGTTAATTTTATTATCATTTAATTATCTCTAATTTCTGATCTTTCCATTTACTTTCATGAAAACAAAGCACATTTCTTCTATACTTTTAACACAATACAAAATTAAAAATTATTCCTCTTTCTGAATATGTATAAAGAAGAAGAAAACCTTTTCTACTTTATGCAGATAATATGTATTCCTGTCTACAGATATGTAAGTGAGAAGGAAAAATGCTTTTTCTACTTTGTGCAGGCAAAATGTATTTTTTTCTACATAGTATAAGCAAGAAAAAAGCATTTTCTACTTGTGCAGCTGATATAGCTTTCTTTTTGATAAAAGTTGCCCTATCAAGATCAAGCAAACATTTTCTAAACTTTGACCATCTGGTCAATGAATATCATTGCTCAAGTAAGATAAACTGTCATTTGATCTTCAAAAATAAATATTCACACTTTTGCAGCATCTATAGTAGGGTGGAGCCTGGGGGCAACTCTTTCCCCATCTCACCCTGGTTGCACTCTTTTTGCTCTTAGTAAATGGTGGCGCAAAAAGGCATGGCTTTAAGATAAATTATTTGGGCCATTTCACAGGTGTTCCAGCTTGACTTCTGTTTGCTATGTTAAACTTTTCGACCAGCTGCTGCATGACACTTTGCTCTGAAGTAGTGAATTATATTTTCAGCAATCATCTGATTGTCTGCAAGTCTCTCTGAGTGTTTGTAATTCAATATGGCAGCAACTGAGCAGTTAATATTATTGGATTAACACATGAAATTTGGTAGCAATTGAGCAATAGTAGCAGTACAATAGTCTTCCATTACACATTTTAAGGACGTTAAATTTTAGTGTGTATGTGTCGATACTGTCAATAGTTTATTATTTTATTAGCTAATGCATTGGTTATGTCTTTGTCATTTCATGACTGATTTTTTAAATAAATGTTAATTATATGTAAATGTTGTTATGACACTGTAATTATATATATATATATATATATACTGTTTGTTTGTTTGTGTGTGTGAGAGAGAGACAAATATGCAGCACATTCAATAAGTAATCAACTGTAACTAGCAGTAACAAACAGTAACCAACACTGTTTAATAATTGAAACTTAACAGATCTCTGAGCCTGATGAAACCTATGCAGTTCAACTTGGAAACCCTACTGGCGGAGCAGTGCCAGGCATTCCGGTGGTAACCACCATCACCATATTAGAGAATGATCAGCCTATTGTATTTACTGGTTTGTGGCTTTAAACAATACATTTGGGGGAAGACTTTTATGTAGCATTTCTAGTGAAATAAAAAATATAAATGTGTGAAACAATTTTAATTTTCTTATATTTGATTCTTGCATTTGCCTAATCACATTTATAAACTGATATTGCCATCAGAGATGACTTATTATTTTCTCTTGCTTGTGGTATGATTTTTTAAAATTGAATCCATACAAGATTGGACTTGTTAAGTAAATTATCAGGAGTACAATTACATATTTTTTAGAAACCCTGGCTTATGCTGAGGAGCCTAGCACCCGACAGTTCACAGTGCAGCGGTCAGGAAAACTTGATGCAGGTGCCAGTGTGTTGTGCCGCACACTGGATGGCTCAGCATCTTTTTTGGAGGGAGACTATCAGGAAATATTTCGGCAGATGCTGAGCTTTGCACCAGGGGAGGCAAACAGGACGCTTGTAGTGACTGTGCTGGAAGATTCTCTGCCTGAAGGCAATGAGACATTCATTCTGGAGCTCTCTGATGCTTCAGGTATGTAAGGCACCAGCTTGTTACAAATTTTTGTTTGCACAGAACCATATCGTCATAGGCACTTTGTTACTACTTGATACACTTTTCCTCATTAATCTGTCTGCATCAGAATGGTTGATACTTTTCTCATCATTAATCTGTCCATACCAGTATGATTGATACACTTCTCATCATTAATCTGTCCACAGAACGGTTGATACTTTTCTCATCATTAATCTGTCCACATCAGAATGGTTGATACTTTTCTCATCATTAATCTGTCTGAGTGGTAAGGTGGAGGCAGAGAAAGGGAGTAATCCAGTGTTTTGCAGACTATTCACCTTTTGGTCATTTGGTGTGATTTGGAATTTTGCCTTCTTGATTTCTCAGCTCTAGTAGTGTTGTTGATGTTTTTGTCGTTTCTGTACCCATTCTATTTGTTTCTGGTTTCCATTGGGAGTTTTCCTGTTTAGTGATGCAGGTGGCCTATACAGATGATAGTATAATGAACTGTATCTTATCCATAATGGGTTAGTTGAAATATTCCTGAAGTGGATATTAGAGCCATCTGTTTTTCTGATTATTGCATTGATGTTGGAAAGCTTGCGTTATGCAGAAAGCCATTTGTTCAGAAGATTTGGGGTGGTTCATACATTCATATGAATTTACGTTATTGAATTCCACTATGAGTGATGAACAGTGTCTTTCAGTTATGATAGCACTCCAGGCAATGTCCAGTAATCTGTTTTAGGAGGGTCCTGTTATTTTCCACATTGCATTTGTGCTCAATGTGCAGTGCGCGACATCTTAAAACATGTCATATGAATGTCTGCAATATGAGCAAATACTCCACAGTAATCACAAAAAAGTATTTCATATATAAAAATACAGAAATGGACAATAAATATGAAAGAGACAAGTGACAAATAAAAGAATGGATGGAAATATTTGTCACATCTTCTTTGGTAATTGTCTGTGCAGGAGACCTTTTGATCACAAACAGTTCACGGGCCACAGTGGTAATCCTAGCAAATGATGATGCTTATGGTGTTTTTAGCTTTTTGACGCCCTCCAACAACAGAGTAGAAGAAGGCAGCACCATCTTTTATAAGTAGGTACAATATTTACAATCTTCATTAGAACCACTTGCTTACTATTTAATAATCCAGACATACCGTAATATTCCATTTGTTCACAAATTGTGTAATAAATCTGTTTACTAATAAATGTAAGAATCCTCAGTTATATTATTGATTAATAATGAACAGAATCAAGAATTAATATATATAGATAGATAACTTAATAAGCACTTTTTGATACAAAAGTCTAAAGCAAATTCATTGATCAATCAGCTGCATGATGAGTACTTTTGACTAAAGATGTGAAATTTTAAGTACATGCAAATATTTATGAAATACACAGGGACATTATTCAATGAACATTCACTTGATATATATATATATATACATGTATATATATATATGAATCGAAAAGAAACACATTTTTCCATTAATGTTTTATTCAGTATTGTTCGAAACCGTGGAAGTTTTGGTGTGGTGGAAGTGTCATGGGAAATGCAAACCATGGAAAACACTTTATTACCTGAAGGGTCACAGTTCAAGAACACAAGTGGCACAATCATTTTTCAGCAACAGGAAGGTCGTCAACCTCTGGCCATCACACCTCTAGCAGATCAGATCCCAGAGTTGCAGGAGACATTTAAAGTTGTATTGACAGGAGTAAGAGGTGAATAAAACTCACTTATTACATGAGCACCCTGCACACAGTCTTATAATATCAAACCTGGATTTATTCAGGATTTATTTTTGGTCATATTAAATAGTATTTGATAGTCTTGACCACAACACTGCTAGAAGATACAATACTCAGTTTTATCAAACTTGCTTTTACTGTTAAATAGAAGGTAAATATAATGCCAAGCCAATACATCATATACTTGATTATTGAGTATTTATTATTGTGTGATGGTTATGTTTATTATATTACATTACATGTTCTTTGGTAAATGTGGAGTGATTTGGATGCCATGATAGAGATAAAGCATTTTGATAGTTTTATACTCAAGATTTACTCCCCTTGACCAAATAATTACAATGCAAACTCATTAATAGTCAATTTTGCTAATGAACCACAATACAAGCTCTTTATTAGGTAATTTTTTTATGAACTGTAATATAGACTCTTTATTAAGCAATTTTATTTGATGAACTGCAATACAAATTACTAAGCAAAATTATTAAACTAATGTAATTCTAGTAAACAGAATGGTGTTTTCCTTAAATTGCCTGTTATATACATATGAAAACATTTATGAATTACAAAACATTTTTCATTTTGACTCATTCATATACAACAGGTAGCTGCCACACTTCTCTCTTCCTGTTCTATATATCGTCATTACCTTGTCACTGGCTTTTACATTCAGTTAGTGTGTTACAATTGTTTAAATTCATTTGCATTCTTCAGCTGTTCATCAATTTACCTTCCACTATGAGAGTTATTGTCAAACAGACTTTATAGAATAATTACAAGATTCTGAATGTAATAATGTTTTAAATAATTGTTTTGCAGAGTAAACCTGCAATTAGTTATTTTTAGATTAGTTTTAGATTATTTTTAGATTATTTGAGATCACTGGCAAATGCATAGGCATAGAGAGAAAACAAAAATTGTGCAGGATTGACTAATTTAATTTAAAACAATAAACAATTTAAACAATGCATTTTTTAGTGATTGTCCTAGTTTTAAATATGTTTATACATAATTTGTACATTCAATAAGTGCACTGATTATAGTAAAGAATATTGTTACAGACTTTAGGATCTTTTCTTATAATTGTTACTTATGAGATCCATCACTTAAATGAATCAAATGATAAGTGGAGCATATGAAAATGCTCATGTGGGTTGTTGGCAAAAGATGAATGGTGAATCAAGTGTGACATTTTCTGCCAAATGTTAGAATTCCAGCCATTAAACTTAAATGTTATTGGTTACCATTTTAGAAGACTACATTGAAAGCAACAGCTTTATTTTCATAAGCCTTCAAGAACACCCAAGTTCATACCAAACCAAAAGAACTATGGCATGGTGAAGGATTTCGGGTTTTAGAAACTTTTGGCTTCTGTTTTCTCCTCTTGATGTTGTTAAATGCACCAATCTCATTATAAACAAATCATTACAAAATTTTTCAAATAAAATAAAATATTGTTTAGAAACCAATCCTTGTCCATTATTCTCACAAAAATTCTTCAAGAGTTAAAGCATTGAATAAAATAAAGTACAATCTTGTTTGTTTTTAAGTTTTGAACTGCTCTTTCCTGGATTCAATCTTTAGATTTTAATTTTTAGTCACAGAAAAGGGGTCCATTGCAATGTTTAACTTGTTGGATTAATCCTTCTTGAATCCAATCTTTAGATTTTCATTTTCAATCAAACCAAGAGAGGCCAAAGCATTTTTTAAAAGCTAGTTTACTTTTATCATGATTCCTGATGATATGCATAATGATCAGTTTTTGGTTTGTTTGAATTTATGATTTCTTATAAAAGTGAGAGAGAGAGATTTCTGTAATTACATTTGTATGATTAATACAATAAATTTGTTTGATCTTTATTTGTTTTTGTTTCGATAGTACTGACAGGACTCACAGACAGACCATTAGCACGGCTAGCTGAGTCCAGTCTACAGATGGATGTAGTGATATTGGCTAGTGATGATCCATATGGCCGTTTTGCATTTCTCTCCACTTCCAAAGATCTAAACATAGCAGAAGATTACTATGCTTACAGGGAAGAAAGTACTAGAGTCAATTTCACAATTGAAAGGAGACAAGGGACTCAGGGGACAGTACAGGTAGATTTGCAATAGAACCTCGGAATAGAGAAGAAAGTAAAAATGTAAACCATAAGACCTAGTATAGTATGCATAAAAAATATACACTGCATAACTGTTGTTCACTAGCTATACACCTACAGAAAAATAAACATAATAGACGATTTTTTTGCTAAATGACCTTCACCAGAACAATTACTATGAACAATTTAACTACAATAGATGAATATTAAAAATTTATAAAATTATTGTCTTATGAATTAATTGCCCTGAAAACTATATAGTTATAAATTTAAACCCTTGTAACTATTGTGTTTCTTTTAGATTGAATCTCAGTAAAAGTGCTTGAATTTTTTGTTGCATTGGTTGAAAGGTAATTAGTATTACCTACTGGCACTAGGTAGTGAGGACAAGATAATTCTAACATTAGGGGAGTGAAGACAAGTTAATTATAAGAGTAAAGTAGTATTGCAAGATAATTCTAAATGATAATGAGGGCAAGATAACTCTGACAATAGGAT
This sequence comes from Sinotaia quadrata, assembly GCA_028829895.1. NCBI lineage: Eukaryota > Metazoa > Mollusca > Gastropoda > Architaenioglossa > Viviparidae > Sinotaia > Sinotaia quadrata. The sequence continues at coordinate 44,866,044 of CM054177.1, read as the reverse complement.
AGTGAAGGCAAGATAACTCTGACAATAGGATACTGAGGGCAAGTTAATTCTAACAGTAGGGTAGTGAGGACAAGATCATTCTAAAAGCAGGGTAGTGAGGACAAGATCATTCTAATACATGTATTAGGATAGTGAGAACAAGATAATTCTAATATTATGGTAGTGAGGACAAGATAATTCTAATATTAGAGTAGTGAGGACAAGATAATTCTAATATTAGAGTAGTGAGGACAAGATAATTCTAATATTAGGTAGTGAGAACAAGATAATTCTAACAATATGGTAGTGAGAACAAGATAATTCTAATATTAGGGTAGTGAGGACAAGATAATTCTAATATTAGGTAGTGAGAACAAGATAATTCCTACACTAGGGTAATGGGGACAAGATAACTAACAGTAGGGTAATGTCATACAAAAAGATGTAAAACCGGTTAAACAGAAATTGGTTGTGTCTTTATTAGGTCTTGTGGCAGATATTCTCGGATCCATTTAGCAGCAGCCTGCCATCCTTGTATGACTTGCTGTTTATGGGTCAGTGGTCAACTACAGTGTTAAGTGTGCCAGACAAACAGCGACCAGGAACTGAAACTTATGTTTTGCAGTTCTCAGGAGATCCAGGTAGTTTTATAGTTTAATTTCAAAAGCCCATTTTTTTAAATATATATGCATATCTACTGGGGATCAAAGTAGGCTGTACCATGGGCTTAAAAGCTGTAGATTTTTACTTTTTTCTAATAAGGAATCCTGTTGTGGATTCATACAAAGAGGTTCTCTTATTACAGTTATTTCTATTTTTTAACCCTTTTCTCTGCCAGCTCTTCAAATTTCAATTCTGTTTGCTGGAGAGAATTTTGGGGGTTTTCTTTGTTTTTTCCTCACCTGTTTTTCCAATATTTTTTCTTCTGTAAAACTAATAAAATATATTAATTTACCATATTATTTTTTCATATGCTTTCTTAAATTTAAATAGTTAGTGGTAAATCTGGGCAGCCTTTTGTTGTGATGTATGCTACCTGAAGAGTGTAATCAACTGTAGCTTTGTAGCAATATTAGGAATGAGTTTTAAATATGTATTAATTCTTTCATTTATTTTCAAGGGAGCTATGTGACAGTGCCAGCAGCTTCTGAACCAACAACTCTCGATCTTAGCAATGGTTTTAGCATCAGTGCTTGGGTCCAGCCCTTTAACCTTTCCCAAGGCTACATAGTTGCACGCAGCAGCTCTGATGGTACCATTCACTACTATAGCCTACGTCTCACAGCTACATCAACTTCAACCACTTTGGACATGACCATTACATCTGCATCATCTAATGTAAGTGTTTGGTTTTATAGTAAATAATTAGATATATAGTGAGCTCCTATAGTTCGTTTTAGCACATAGTTAGATCTATAATGGTATTCTGATTTAGATTAAGTAGGTAGAATTATAGTGAGTGGTGAAAACTATAATTAGCATTGAGATCTTCAGTAAGTATTAGCTCTGTTTTATGTACAATGAGTAGTTATATCTATAGTGTATAGTTTGATTTGTAGTGAGTACTTCTATCTACAATGAGTAGTTAGATATGTAGTTAGTAGTTAGATTTAGAGTAAATAGTTAGATTTAGAGTAAATAGTTAGATTAATATGAGTAATTAGATTTAGAATGAGCTGTTTGATGTTGAATGAACAGTTATATCTATAGTGGGTAGTTAGATCTATATGAGTAATTATATCTGTACTAAATAGTTAGATCTATATGAGTAATTATATCTGTACTAAATAGTTTGATTCAGAGAAAATATTTAATCTTTAGTGAGTAGTTATCGCTACATTGAGTAGTTATAATTTATAGTGAGTAGTTTAATTTAGAGCAAGTAGAAGATACATAGTGTTTAGAAAGATCTATTTTAAGTAGATATATATTTTATACTGATTAACATATCTATAGTGAATAGCAAAATCATTACAAGCTGTTAGTTTGTCATATATGAACTAGTCAATTTTTCACAGATAACTTACCATAATAGATATATTTAATTTTGACTAGACATATTTAAATTGAGTCCAATACACTTGCCACAAGTAGACATGTTTAATTTTGAATAGATATATTTAAATTGAGTCCAACACACTTGCAAAAGTATATATTTAATATTGACTAGACATATTTAAACTGAGTCCAAAACCATTTACCATAATAGATATATTGAATTTTGACTAGACGTTTAAAGTGAGTCCAATACTCACCATTTTTATACACCATTACTAAGTAGAAATGCTTCAGTAACTTGTCAGATAAAGAGAAATCTATGTGAACCATGGACAAAGAATAAGTCAGTAGTGTTAAGTGTTAGGATTATTTATAACATATTAAAAAATATTAGTCCTCCTGTAATTTATAAATATGTGAAAATTTATTTCTGCAAGATTTTCTTCATTACTGACATTTATAATCTCTCAAATTCTTTTAAATAAGTAAGGGGGATGACAGTAATGAGGGTCAAACAAGTAGTCTTTTATATAAAGATGACATTTGATAAAGTCAAAAACCTGATCTTTACTGGTTTCTTGATAGTGTATGTTTTAAGTGTTTGAGAAAATACAAAATGTCCTGATCATGTTTTGATCCAGAGAATTTAGCTCTTTAGTGTAATCATTTGCCTTACTGCCTTGCAGTCCTTGCTGTAAAAAAGAGCTATAGCTTTTGTTCATCTTTTAACTGAAAAGATGCTTTTTATTCAGTTGCTTCATTAGTTCTGACACCACTGAATTCCTAGCTAAAAGCAATATAAAATAACTTTTGTTCTACAGACAAATTCCATCAGTCCTGCAGTAAGTGCAGTGGTGGTTCAAGATGGTCACTGGCATCATGTTCTTGTTGCTGTTAGCAACGCTTCCGTCCTCTTCTATCTTGATGGAACTCTTGTTCGATCCAGGTAGACTATAACTGTAGAAATTATGTTAATGTTTACAAATACATTTGCTAATAAAAATTGTAATTCTCATTTCTAAAGATTCTTTCACATCTCTACTTCTTATTTTGTTTAATTGGAGTCAGACATAAAAAATATGACTTGGTAGATGCTTGCTCATCATGTCTCTTTATGTTCATCTGATAAACACGAGCCATCATTTGGTTAAAATACATGCTTGTTGTTGTCATTGAGCTGCATGAGAATATTATATAATTGTATTTTGTGGTGTGAGTTGTTTGGAAGCTAAATTGTTAGCCTATGAAAGATTGTTGAATGCTGAATATAGGTTAGTAATTTTCTATTGTTTTGATATTTAGTTTGATTTGCATTTTATTAAATTCCATGTTGTAATTTGGGTTTCAGTGCAGTAGCAGATGGAATCCCACGGTCAGGGCCAGGCATGCTGCTTGTTGGGGCTAGACCACCAGGTATTGATCTTTTTAAGGGTTACATGCAAGACATCCGAATATGGACACGAACATTTCAGCCAAGGTGTGTAAACTTTACCCAAAGTTTTTTTTTTTAAATTTCATTTATACTGCTTAATTCTAACCTAATAGCATTTTGGTCTTTAAATCAGTAATACAAAATGTATTGTATTTATGTATATTACATCATCTCTTAGTAATAAAACAAAAAATAATATGTACTGTATTTAATTATTTTTTTGTTTACCTGAACTGATTATACAGTGATGTGATGGCCGTCTATCAGAATCCACCCTTAACAGATGTGACCCCAGTTTCTGGTATTCTCAGTTATGCTGATGGTGTTCGTACCGGAACATTTACAGTCCAGTCTATACAGGATATTGAAGAGGAGGATAATGAAGTGTTCTCTGTGAGGCTGATGTCTAGCAAAGGTGGTGCCTCACTGTCTATTGCTGACTCACGAACCACACTCACAGGTATGTCATGTGTTATTATAACATATACTCAGAAGTTTGAAGACTGGGAATATTCCAAGTACATGATATAATCATAATTTTGTTCTTGTGCACAAACATGAACATTGAAATACTGCATTTAGAAAGAACATATTTTAGAAAAAACATTTTAATTGGTCTTAAAGACAAATGTGTTTCCATAGCATGAAGATATATTTGCTGTGTGTGGTATGTGTATGTGTGCATGTATATATATATGTATTTATGTATGTTTATGAGTTTGTATATATTTCTTGACTTATTAAAAAATATTATTAAAATATTATAAAAATTATTAAAATATTATAAAAAATACTTAGTCATTATGTTGTACTTTTTATATATGCATACAGTGTTGAGTATGTGTATTGTAAATAATTTCAATATATTTACAGTTCTAAAGAGTGACAATGTTAATAGTTTGTTTTGGATTTCATGAGCCATATTTTATTGTGCTTCTTCTTTTTTTAATAAATATTGTGATGCTAAGTGTAGTTATTGTAATTAAGTTTGATTGTCTGTTACATATATTTATAATTTTAAAATGTGAGTGATAATGGCATGTGTAGATTTTGAGTCTTGTTATGCTATATATTTGTTTTTCAGTTGTCATATAATGTGTTAAATGTAGTTAATATAATTTATTTTAAGTTTGTTTTTCTTTGACATATGTTACAGTTCTAAAGAGTGACAATGCTAATGGGTTATTTGGATTTCGAGAGCCATGTTCTCCTCAGCGAAGTGAAAATGAAACTGGATTTATAACTTGTAATGTAGCACGCCAGCGAGGGAATTTTAGGAGTGTGACTGTGATGTGGTTTATATGGCAGACAACTCTTGGAGGGTTGGTTAGCGCTGAAAATGACTTTATAGTAAACAATGGCTCTGTGGTCTTTGCACCTGGAGAGCGATTGAAAGTAAGAATTGTTTGCAACTGTTCTTAAAATCATCTTATTTTGATAGCATAGAAAATTGCATGTGTGTGTATTTATTATGTTATGTGCAAGTATATTTGTTTATTGCAAATGTATATGTGAATATTAAAATTGTCTGTGCGTATATGCTATTGTGTGTGTGTGTGTGTGTGTGTGTGTATGTGTGTGTGTAAATACAAGGTTTGTGTCTGTGTGTGCATGTTTTGAGTTGATTTTATTTGTACAGTTAGCTGGTAATTGAAGTAGCAGTATGTCTGTCATTTTCTAAAATGTAATTAAGTGCCCTTATTAAGATATTTACAAGCTAACTCCTCGCACACGTCCAAGTCATGTATCCAAAAGCATTCTGCACAATGCCAACAATGGGAGGTAAACAAAATTATTTGCTTTTGAAGAACAAATATTGTTTCTTCTACATTCCTTAGGAAAAACATATAAACTCAGCTTCTTTCTTGCTTCCTGTCTGTGAACTGAGCCTACATCAGTTTATATTTCTGCAATTCTGAAGTGGCAGCCATTTTATATATCTGCACAGTGTAGTGATCTGAATCTTCATTGTTTCTTTATTTTCTGCCCTCTTAGTGTGGTAATAATGAAAAATTACATTAAGTAATCATTTGTTTGTACTTTTCATTATCAAAAAAGTGAAAAATGTCAGGGCTTGAACTTGTGTAAATCATATGTTCACTTGGTGAGTATTTAGACAAGAATTCTGTGTTTACTTGTTGAACATTAGACAAGAATTAGATGGAACTTGGCGAGTATTTAGACAAGAATTAGTTTCTTGACTATTTAGACCAGAATTCTTTGGGCACTGTGAGAATTTAGACAAGAATCATATGTACACTTGGTGAATATTTAGACAAATATTTTATTTTAAGCTGGATAATATTTATTACTTCATCTATACCTTTGACTTCTTATAAGTTGAGACACTTGTGTCATTTTGATTTTTTTTCTATTTTTTCAACCTACTTGGAAAATTATTTATATTTATAATGAAAGAAAGAAAAATGAACCTACGTTTACTATTGCAGACTTTTCAAGTGCAAATTAGAGAGGAAACAATGCCTGAACTGGATGAGAATTTTGACATCACTCTAGTCTCTGCAGTTTCTGATGATGGTCTTATGGGTTCTACCAACACCAGTGGTGCAAGTATTGATCCAACCAAGCAAACATCCCGAGTGACCATTGTGAACAATGACTTCCCTTATGGACTAATGCAGTTTTCGAGTGTTGTGGGCATGCCCCCGACTTTAGGGACAGAAGGGATGATACTTCCTGCTACTAGAATACCTAATGTAAGTTTACCGTTTTCTTTGTTTTTTCCTCAGCATAATTTTAAACTCAGAGCATACATCTATCTATCTATCTATCTATCTATATATATATATATATATATATAAAACTAAAAATAGATAGTAGATTTTAGACTAGCCAATTTTCTTAGTTTGTAAATGACTATAATTGCAGATATAGTAACTTTTATTTCACATGAGTCAATAAGAGAAATGTTCTTTTTCTTGCCTGACTACTCTAACAGTCAAGTGTTTGGTAATTTTTTATATCATAAGGCTGTTGTTATTTGCAGTTTATAATTGATAAGTTCTTTATCATTCTGATTTGGACAGCAATCCCATCATTGTGCTGCTAAATTGTAAAATATTTTTCTGAGATATATCTCATGTTTTAACTTTAAATTTATTTCTAATTCCCAAACGGTTTAGAGATATCTGGAAGGTCAGTGGCATAATTTGGACTTATCATAAAAGGACTAGCAAGAAAATCTTATTGTCATCTCTTATTTCTGATTTAGAATTTCAGTACTTTGCCCAAAACGTATTGTAATTGAAACAACTTTTATAATTTTTTATTTGTAAAAATTTCTTAACAAACAGATTCATAAAACACATACTTTAAAAATTTGTAATATCTTTATTTGTGTACATTTTTTTGTTATAAGTTCTGTGTATACTGCCAATATGCATGCAGCTTAGCATTGCTTTTCTCTCTCTCTTACACTCCCTCTAACCTTTCCCTGTCTTTCCTTTCTTCTCCACTATGGCTTCCCCTCTCCTTCTACATTTTCTTACTCTGCTTCATTGTTTTTGTTTTGGATGGAGAGTAGGGAAAGAAGGATGTAGAAGGTAGAATGGGGAAGGAGAGAAGAGAAAGAAAGAGTTGGAAAGGAGAATGGAGAAGGAGAGGCAAGAAAGGTAGAATGGGGATGGAGAGGAGAAAAAAAATGGAGAAGGGTGCTAGCTTCCTCTATTTTTATGTTTTAAAAAGACTTTTTCCTTTGGGTTTGTTTCTGAATATTATTTTGATACATTATTATGTTACTAAGGTTTATGTCGGTGAAGAAGGTGGAGTTGTCTCTCTTTTGGTGGAGCGAGCACAGGGTGTGGTTGGTGCAATTTCAGTGGAGTGGAGGACTATTGATAGAACAGCTATCAGTAATGGAAAGATACCTCCTGATTATGTGGTTAGTTTTCTGTTGTATTTTGTTACTGCTGTGAGTTGTGTTTGAAAAGCTATTGTTTGGAATTTAGATTATTTGAGTCATTTTACTAAGTTCAGATTTAAAAAGTCAGTTTTTCTGGGGTATATTTTAGCACATATACACCTCAAAATGCAGAATTCTAACATTTGAAAGAAGACTCTTTATATTCACATATGTATGATTACCATGTACAGTAGCAAATAAATAAATATGACTATTGATTTTTCATACACTAGTTAGAATAAGCTCAGATATTTGCATTTTTATAAGGTACCTCAGTAAACTATGATTATTATGTGTTTATACAGAACCTTAGTAAACAATGATTAGTATGTGTTTATAAAGTACCTCAGTAAATTATGATTATGTGTTATAAAGTACCTTAGTAAACAATGATTAGTATGTGTTTATAAAATACCTCAGTAAATTATGATTATTATGTGTTTATAAAGTACCTCAGTAAACTATGATTATTATGTGTTTATAAAGTACCTTAGTAAATAATGATTATTATGTGTTATAAAGTACCTTAGTAAATAATGATTAGTATGTGTTTATAAAATACCTCAGTAAACTATAATTATTATGTGTTGATAAGACACCTCAGTATACTATGATCATTATATATTGATAAGGTTCCTCACAGTAAAACATGATTATTCTGTATTGATAAGATACCTCAGTGAACTATGATTGTTGCATTTTTCCATCATATGTCCAGCTGTAAATGCAGTATGCACTAACCATAATACAAATTCATAGAGCAGGTGCCTCATCCACCCTTAGAAATAAATGATAACTTGAAAGCATTCACAGAGTTATCCACCAGAAGTATGTTTACAACCAAGCATTGTCACCCTGATTTAATCATGTTATTAGTGTCACATTCAAACATGTCCAAGTGTGCTTGCTCAACCTCTCTTAGAACCCATGAAATTAGAATCATTTTATCCAGTTTGGCATTATATGCATATGTCTCTAAGAGATAGGGCAGTCAGAGATAGAAAGTCCATCCTCTCTACCTGTGGAAGTAAAAAGAACCATCCTGCAGATAACTAGCAGATTTTCTCATACATTCTTGCCTGTATGAGGTCCATGACACAAACATACACACACACTAAAACTATGAATGATAATATAATTAAACTTTGTATGGAAACATTTTCTGTTTATTTATTCATTATTTCTCTGAGCATTTACAACACTTAACAAAACTATTAAACACATTTTGTTTTTTTGTTAATCATTATTTTATTGTCTTAACATTTTTTAAATATTTGTTTTTTCAAATATAGCTTGCAGTAAGTATGACAATTGCTTTTGGAAGTGTAAATGTAATGGTGATTGGTCTGGCTAATGGGGCTTTGTATTTATGATTTATTCATCCTAGTTTGAGAACATCTGATTTTGATGTAATGTTAAATATAATAAGATAATAAATTATTAAATTATTAATAATTAAACATTTATTATCAATTTACAACAAAGTATTTCTGGAGTGAATAATGTAAAACTTGTATGCTTTACAGTAATTTTTGTTACCATGTAATAATTTTGAAGTATACAGTACCTTTGTAAAGTTAAAAGTGCTATTTAGATGGTTGTTTCTGTAATACACTTGCCTAAAAATTGTATTTATATTTTAAAGCAATACAATAGATTATGTATAATATCTAAGATAAACCTTAGTATAAAACACTAAATTAATAAAGATCAAAACATTTTTTTTAAAAAGCAAGTTTGATACCATTTGAACCAAAATATATACACCTTTGGATATTGCAAATGATATTCTTCTTTTTGGAAATAAAGATTTTTTTAAAAAGAGCTATCATTTGATTATAATATAATTTATTATATGTAGTATTTCACTTTGAGTAGTATTAAAATATTTCTAATAATTTTTTATATAAAACAATATTAATTTTAGAATGATTTTTCCCTTCTATCCTTCCCCTCCTTGTGGTTTTAATGCCTTCTTGTTTGGGGTTTTGAATTGATAATTAGAAGTTGCATATCTTTTCCCACTGAATATTAAAGTAGTCATATTTAATCTGATTAGTGAAGTATTATCAGAAATTTTCCATTTAATACTAAAGAAGTCATATTTAATCAGATTAGTGTTATTTAACATTACATCTTAGTGACATTTAGGTAATTCCACAACACGCCAATTTTCTTCTCTTCTTTTATGCTATATTCCATAAATTTTATTTCATTGAAAAAATGTTATACATTAACATCTTTCATGTTTTATATATTGTCAAGATGTACATCAACAAACACTCGCAAACTTGTACATCAGATAAAAAGCTTTAGATATCAGTGATCATTATACTAGTCATCTGTAACTTTGCAAAGAATTTTTTAAATTTTATTTTCAGTTGACTAGTGTTGTAGACATGAAGGACACTAACATTTGTTTTGTACTTCATAAGCTTCTGGTACTAGAAATATGTCTTATTACTTTATAGAACATATTTGGAATATCAATTATAGCAGAAACAAACTTTGACCAATGACTGTGTTGTTAGTGATAAGATTTGTAGGATATATTTGTGGAATTCTGTATTTCCCGAATGAGGCAAAATGCATTGACCTTATTCAAAAGAAACTTTTTATTCATTTCTAGACAAGTTTAAACGTGATCTAAACAGTTTACAAACTTTAATTTTGATAAAGTTACCTTTTTCAGTTTTTTTTAAATTCAATCTGAAATAGACTTATAGTTGACTTTGTATAAAGTGTTTCTTAGTTATGCTAGAATGATGATGCACAGTGCCAAGGTCTGACTACACAATGTAGGAAAACATTGACATTTCTTTCTCCTGTACAAAAGTAAAGGAACATCTTACTTCATATTCGTTTGTAACGTAGTCTCCAAACTTGTCTTAGTATGTTTGGAACTTGGTGTTCTAAAAAATTATCATTTTCACTTTTCTCCATACAGTTTGATTCACAAATGTTGACCTTACTTCATATTCTCTTGTAAAGTAGTCTCCAATCTTGTCTTAGTATGTTTGGAACTTGGTGTTCTATGTTAAGTGAAAATGATAATTTTTTTAGTTCTCCATACAGTTTGATTCACCAATGTTGACCTTACTTCATATTCTGTTGTAACATAGTCTCCAAACTTGTCTTAGTATGTTTGGAACTAGGTGTTCTATGTTAAGTGAAAATGATAATTCTTTAGTTCTCCATACAGTTTGATTCACCAATGTTGACCTTAGTGGTCATCCTATATGAGTCTGACATTTGATGAGTCTTATAAGATTTTTCTACATGACCAAACAATACTTTACTGATTAAATTAATGAGAAAATTTTCTTAATATCTCATTTTTATTTCTGGTTACATTTAATAAAAATTAGAAATAAAATTTTTAGAAAAGAATAGCAATAAAACTTTGTTCCTAGCTAATGACTGAAAATCTCACCAATATATATTAATTTCAGAAATATAATAATTAATAATAATTATATTAGTCTGCTCTGCACAACTACTTAAATAATGCATTTAATATACTTAGCTTAATTGTGTTGTACAGTATATATATATATATAATGCAATTTTAACTAATTAAGTTTTCTTTTCTTCTTTCCTTTCCTACTGCATTTTTTGAAATACTTGTCTTGATTTTCATTAAATACATTTCCAAATATTTTTTTAAAATTGTCTTAAAGTTAAACTTAAATAGCAATTTCTACTAACATAAGAAATTTCAATGGTATCTTGCATTGAAATATAAACCTAAACCTAAAATAAATACATATATTATATGTTTCATGTATATTATTCAATTTTGCATAAATGTTTTTGTATCAACTTTTGTTTGTTTCTCCCAAAATAAATATTGCTATAGACATAAAGCCATTTAAGGATTATGTTGTTACTAGTTCAGGGAGCTGCCATTTAAGGAGTACATTTTTACCTGTTCAGGTAGCTGTCATTTAAGGTGTACTTTTTTACTTGTTCAGGGAGCTGCCATTTAAGGTATTTTCACCTGTTCAGGGAGCTTTCATTTAAGGTATACATTTCTACCTGTTCAGGGAGCTGCCATATAAGGTGTATATATTTTTACATACATGTTAGGGAGCTGTTGGAAGACTGGACTTCAGAGATGGGCAAAATTATGCTTTTGTCAACATTACAGTCAAGGATAACTCTTTGCCAGAACCAGAAAAAACTTTTCAGGTGAATTTCATTTAGTTGGCATTTGTTATGTACCAGGTATCTTTTTGTACAGTTTAACTCTGCCTGAGCTAATTGACTGAATTTTCTTTGTCAAATGATTTTTGGAGTTCTTTCTAATATCAGTTAACTTCTCCTTTCTGTTGTTTAAATAAAGTACAGGCTTTATAATCACTACAACCACTTTATGGATTTTCATTCATTCATTGACAATTTGTATACAAAGTTTGCACTAATGGCTTTTGTTTATGACATTTAGTTTGCATGTGAGGAGGAAATTCATATATCTTTTGTTGATTTTGTTTGGTTGACAGTATAATTAGACTGGAAAAAAATCTTAGTTTTTGAATTCTTGTAATCAACAACTCTCTGGTTTTATTTATTGTCAAGCTGTTGTAGTCTTCTTGTGGCTTTTGTTTATGACATTTAGTTTGCTTGTGAGTAGGAAGAAATTATCATATCTTTTGTTGATTTTTGTTTGTTTGACAGTGTAATTAATTTGGAAAAAATCTTAATTCTTGAATCCCTGTTAATCAGTAATCTTCAGTTTTCAGTAATTTAAATTTGTTCATTTTTTCCTTTTTCATATCTACCTTATTATCATAATTTTCTCACTGATTCACCATTGTTATCATCATAATTTTCCACTTGTTATCATCATTAATTTTCCTTCCTATACAATCCAAACTGCAACTGTACTGATGCCTAGACCGTAATGAACATTAATATTTTGTTTCATGAACTTTTAGGTTTGTTTTGCATTCAAACATTATACTTACTGTGTAGATCATAATGAATATTAATATTTTGTTTCATGAACTTTAAATTTGTTTTGCAGTCAAACATTACTTAGTGTGTAGATCATAATGAATATTAATATTTGGTTTCATGAACTTTAAATTTGTTTTGCAGTCAAACATTACTTAGTGTGTAGACAGTAATCTTTATTCACCATGGCTATTTATGTCTTCACCATTTTGTTAATGCTTTTCTCTTTAAGAACTCTTTGGTTTGGGCAGTCATACATTTTACTTAGTGTACAGACCCTAACCTTTTATCACCTTGGCCAATGATGTCTTCACCTTTTTTTATTTTGTTTTATGTTTTTAAGAACTCTTTGGTTTGGGTGGTCATACATTTTACTTCATACATTTATCTTCTCTGCTGACCATGGCTTCACCATTATATATATTTTAATGCTTTTATTTATATGAACCTTTTTGTTTCTGTAGCTTATACACTGACAGCAATCATTTACCACACCATGACCATTATAAATATTAATGTTATTGTTATAAGAATTTTGTATGGGCAGTTCATATACCACACTTCCTGGCAGCAATCATTTATCACCACTACCAGTGATTTCTTGACAACTGTTATATTGTTTCATGAACATCTTCATCTTAGCAATTCATACATTATTCTTCGTGGTTAAACAACTACCTTTTACCAGCACTACCACTGATGTCTTAGACTATTATGAATGTTATTTTGGGTGTTTTTTAATTGTTGCATGTTCCAGCACTGAATTTAGTATGTAGAATAGCAACCACATGAATGATAATTATTTTCATGATGGCTTATTGCACACCTTCAGATTTTACTTTTAAAATTCTGTACTGCTCACATCTCTCAGATTGCAAAGGAAAACATCTTTATTATACCAACAGTATAATGGGTGGATATTCAACATAAAATGGGAAACAGTGTCTTCATATATTTCAAAATAATAATAATAATATTGTTTGACAGATTGTTTTCAGGGGGTTTCTTTTTTTCTCTTTTCATGTTTTAACATTTTTAACATATATAATTTTGATGGGTTAAGTTTACTTTCAAAAAGAGCAATGATATGACAACCACGTTACATGTTTTCGATTCATGTATGCAGGTGGAGCTTATCAACCCGACTGGAGGGGCTGCACTGGGCATGGCTGCCTCGGTCCTTGTCACCATTAATGCATCAGACAATGCGTTTGGTGTCTATCAGTTTGCAGATGATTCCTTAACAATATCTGCCCAAGAGACAGGGGATGTTGGATATTCTTCTGCATTTCTTAAGGTAGTAGATTGTGCAAACCAGATTGGTGTTGTAAATTGTTGAACATAATGTGCTGATTATGCATGTCAGATCAATGATGTATATTGAGCATAATGCAACAGTTGTATATGCAAATTGATGTATATTCCAAATTGATGTTGTACAGTATTGAGCATAATGCAATGATTATGCAAGCCAAACTGATATTCTAAAGTGTTGAGTGTAATGCAACAGCTACATTCAAGATTTGCACAAGCTGATTGTCTTTGTGTTTGGTGTAAAATTCTAAACTTCTAAAATTCTAATGAGTGATGTAAAACAGATCCATCAAATGTTTTATATATATATATATATATATAAATTCTCAAATAAGACAGTGCATCACAAAATTCTGATTACATTACTACAACTCAGTGATGCAACTCAATTTCACTCTTCCTAATTCGCCCTCCACAGTGAGTGTATTCACCAACACAGAACAAGACAAAGACACTACAGACATTACTGGATGAATTAACATTAATAAGAGTTGGTAAAGAGTTAACTCTAGGATGTGTGAACAATTTATTATATTAAATAAATATTTGTATAATGAGAATTAAGAAACTTTTAGTTTTAGATCAATTAATTTTAGGTTACAAATAGTGTTAATCACATTTACCTAAATATACAAATATAGAAAAGGTGAATTTCGGTCCTACTTTGGATTTAAAGTGTATCACTGATTTCTATGCTGTACAATGATGAAAATGAATTTTCTTTCTAGCATTTTTCACATACCCCTTCAAGAGTGTTGATGCAAAGGTGTGTCTATATCACAATTTAGTCACCAGTAGTAGCTTATTTCCAACAGTCACAGCATCTACAAAGACTGTATGAATTGTTCACAATTTGCTTTCAAGTTGAGAGCTCACAGATTGGCTTTCAATTATAATTAAAACCCTGCAAATGAATTTATAGTTTTCTAAGTACTTTTACAAATATAAATAATTAATCAATGTATACTTGGGTTAGATCCAATACTTATATGTTACACTATTCTAAACCTGCAATAGAATATAATCTATAAGTACTTCCTATAAAATAATAACATCTTTGTTTCTTCAGTAAATAACTACATACGTTTTGAACATTTCTCAAGAAGAAAATAAAATTTTCATTAACTCTTTCACAATTACCCATTGTAGTTAATTCACAGCTTTTAACTTCACAACTCTCCTGGTCAAGCTGGTTTCAAAAAGTGATTTTAAAGTCAAGTTTGAGCTGCACATTTTCCCACATAATGCTTCTTTTCATCTAAAACCTATTAAATCAATAAATGATTATTTTTCTGGTCCCTTTCAATCTCTCATGCATATTTATACAGTTTACTCTAGTACCTAATCAAGGCAGATATGGATCAAACTACTCTGACATGCATGACTGACTTTCCAATCAGCTCTTATAGTTTGTGCATCTGTGACTACTTATTACTTCCTACTTCTGAGATTGTGGCTTATCGCCGTCTGCTTCTGAGACTGTGGCTTATCGCCTTCTACTTCTGAGACTGTGGAGTGATTACAGTGATTGGCTTAACCAACAATTTCATCTTCAAGAAAATTTGGAAGTGGTACTTCTGATTATTAACTCCACAATTCCTCTGTCTTATGACATTTTAAAAAAATGGGGAAGTAGTGCTTATTATTAGATATATATTATTAGCCACATTACACTTTGCCTTTAATATACAGGTTCCAAAGTCTAAATTTGACAGTCTTTGGGTGTTGGAGTAAGGTTCATTTTGATTGATACAAGGATCCTGATAATAATATTTTACACTGAGAACTAACCATATTAATTGTTGGAGGTCACAGTAAAGGTTCATTTTGATTGAAAGAAGGATCTTTAATATTTTTCTCTGAACTGACTATCTTTAGATATTGGAGGTCAGGTATAGGGTTCATTTTGATCGATAGAAGGATCTTAATAATATTTTGCACTGTGAACTAACTATCTTTAGTTACAGGAGATCAGAGTATATCATGATTTTAACTCGAGCAAAAAATTCATTGAGAATTCTAATTCAGTGTTTCATTTCATTGTTATATGCTTATAACTGTTTTGTCTTGATAAAGGTTAATGAGCTGAAACATCAATTCTTGGATAGTTATTTTTGTATTGTGTTCTTATAACAAATTAATTTTCAGGTTGCACTGGGTTTTTCCCCAACAATTAGCACATATGCTTTGTATATTGTTGAACTTTCTTTATTTTTATTTTCATTTGTTGTTACTTTATAATGACACATTTTTAAGGTACTTAATATTTTATAGGATCTTGAATATTTAGAATATACTCATCTTATTTGTTTGTACTCTCCAGATTGATCGACTTGGGGGTACATTTGGGGCAGACATAGTAACATGGTCAGCCACTGAAGATGAAGATGATGAAATGGATCTCATGGAAAAAACTGGAAATGTCAGTTTCAGTGATGGACAAACAACAGCCAACCTTGAAATCAGAGTCCGTGGTGACACCCAGCCAGAACTGGATGAAATAGTGTCAATACACTTACTGCAAGTCCTAAAGGTTGGAGGCTTATTGAACATAGAAGTTGTAGAGATTTTAATAATTTTTAAATATATGACATTCATGAGATATTGCTTGACTAAGACATTAAGGAGTTGACAAAGACATTAAGGAGATGTTACTTGAAAAGACATTAAGGAGATGTTACTTGACAAAGACATTAAGGAGATGTTACTCAACAAAAAAATTAAGGTGTTACTAGATGAAGACATTATAGAGATGATACTTGACAAAGGCATCAAGTAGATGTTACTTGAAAAGACATTAAGGAGATGTTACTTGACAAAGATATTAATGAGATGTTACTTCACAGAGGCATTAATGAGATATTACTTGACAGAGATATTAAGGAGATGTTACTTCTCAAAGATATTAAGGAGATGTTATTTGACAAAGATAATAAGGAGATGTTACTTTATAAAGATATTAAGGAGATGTTATTTGACAAAGATAATGCAATATGTCATTTGACAAAGACATTAAAGAGATGTTACTTGACAAAAATAATACAAATATGTTTTTTGACAAATACATTAAGGGGAAGTTACTTGATTAAAGAGACAATAAAATAGGTTGAAGCATTATGCTTCATTCAGTTTTGATGTTTTTGAAACAAATATTTTCTGTGCAATAAGTGTTTTCTTACTTTTTGATGAATGGTTTTGAATAAATCCTGAATTTGTTTATTTACTGTGTCAAGGGTGAACTAGGAGATACCTTGAGGCTGTCTGCAACCGTCACCATTCAGGCAAACGATGATCCCTATGGATCATTTGTTATTATCAGTTCACAGAGACCTGTCCGGGTAGATGAAGCTTTTAAAGGTAAGCAAATGATCTCTGAATGATAACACATTTTTCCTTATGAAATTGCACAAAGATCTTTTGCTACAATCTTTTCTTATGCTACATGGTGTGTGATCAGTTACAAAAGAACATATGGTGAATAAAACAGAAAATAAATTTACTGTATTTTATCCTTGGTTTCACCACTTTTAATTGCTGGAGTGCATGAAAGCAAAATGTATTTCTATCATATTATTATTTCATATGTTTATATGACTGTTTACACTATACAACTATAGATCCATAACATGCAGATATTGACATTCAAACTCACCATTTTGCTACTCAGGATGCATGTACAAGCAAAGTAAAATTAAAAGAAGTGTTAATACTTCTGAAAGATTTAACTTTCTTTACTCCAGCAAAGTTTCTTGCTCTGAACAGGTCAAATGTTCTGGTGGTCTCTTTGTCTGATTGATCTCTATGCCTGATTGGTCTCTATGGCTGATTAGTCTCATTGTCTGATTGGTCTCAATGTCTGAATGGTCTCTGTGTCTGATTAGATTTTGACACACTTGGCCTTCTTGCTTCTTGTTTGTGCATGTTTTCCCCCAGTCATTCTGATCCCTAAGATATTAGTAAAATCAGTCTATGGGTATCATGCTGACTGGTGGCACACTTGAGATGAGGAAAGGCATGCATATTGCTGGTATATACAACAGTGATTCCAAGGAACATGCCAGTCAAATGTTATCAACTCAAATTGATTTTGCACTTTTTATCTGATCATAAATTACAGATCCATATAAGAAATTTACTTTTGCAATAGGCCATGATTATGTTAAGCTAATAACTGCTCTGCAAGATGTCATTTAAAAACATCTGTGCTGTCAGATTTCATTACTACCTGTGACCATATTTTAGCTTTCACACAGATTTATGCCTTCTTAACTTAATCTCATTGGTAAGTTTCTTTTTTCTTTTCTTTATACTGGTTGCCTTGTAAACAAAAATTGACATTTAAAAATACTAATTACCAAGTTAATTCGTTTTCAGCAATTAACCTCACAGTGCGACGTTTGTATGGCAAGTATGGCTCTGTGTCTGTGGGGTATCAAAGTGTAGCCCCAGGGGAGACATACAACTACCTTCCTGGACCAGTCAATCGTGCTGATTACCAGGATTTTAATAATGTCTCTGGAAATGTCAGTTTTTTACCAAACCAAGAATATGCCTTTTTCTCTGTAACAATTTTGGATGATACGGAACCTGAACAAGATGAAAGTATCTTTGTTCGTCTGGTGTCCACAAGACTTGTCCAGGCAGCACAACTGCGACCAGGTAAGATATTTCAGCACATTTTAAATCACACTTTTATGATCATTAATTATAGATAGGAGAATGTGTCTTGCTTTTATAAAATCACACTCCAATCAATTAATTTTTCTTTCTTTCTCTCATTCATTTCTTATTTAACAAGTGCCAAATTCTCCACGTTTGGGCCTTGATTCTGAAAGCTATGCTCAGATCATCATCAACAGCAATGATAATGCAAGTGGTGTGCTGGAGTTATCTCCCACTACTCTGACAGTAAATGAGAGTGTAGGTGTACCACAGATCCGTGTAGTGCGGTCAGGTGGAATGCATGGGGAGGTGAGTAAGACTATTTTAACATTTTTTAAATTGAAATTCGAATATTTTCTGTGTTTGCCTCAGTCTCATTAATCACCAGATCTGTTCTTTTACATATGAACAAAACAAAAGTTTGATAAAAATCGAGTTAATACTTATTAATAACATCTCTTAATATGTGGTCTGTCTACATTTTACTGTATATAAATTTTATCACAGGTGTCAGTTCAGCTACGATCTATTGATGGAGAGGCCAAGAACCTGCAAGATTTTTCTCTCCTATCAAGTCAAGTGGTGCTAGCCTCAGGGGAGACCAGCAAGCTCTTGTCTCTTATAATAGTCGATGACTTGATTCCTGAGATGAGTGAATCGTTCACAGTGGAGTTGGTGAATCAGGTGACAGGTGGTGCAGTTCTTGGAGTTGCATACAGAGCTGTAATCACCATTGAGCCATCAGATGATCCCAATGGAGTGTTTGGTGAGTACCATTTAATAATTATTATGTACATTTGTATTAGGTCTATCCACACATGTAAAATTCAGTCTTAAGATTATGATCTAGATAAGTACACAATAAGCAGTTCTTAGTGAAGTTTTTCTTTGTAGCTCTTAATAAAGTTATTGCACTTTCATATGACTGTAAAACTTTAATTTTATTATTACTTTTATTAGGAGTAATACCACTACCATCATCATTGCAATGTGGTCATTAGTCACACATTTATCTCTGTGCAATATGATCTTTCTTTGCATTTTAAGCCTCTTGTTCACTCACTGATAAGCCATTTGATTGCTTTATGTCAGCCAGATGGCTTTTGGGGTGGGAATTTTGGTATGTTTTATTGCTTCTAGATTCTCAAGATAAACAATATGTGAATGTCAACTGTCTAACATCTAAGAATTGGTATATGTGTACTATTATTGACTTTCACTATTAATTGGTGCATGTGTACTCCTGTTGACTAAGACCTGTTATTTGGTGCATGTGTACTACTGCTGACTAAGATCTGTTGTTTGGTGCATGTGTACTACTGATGACTAATATCTGTTGTTTGGTATCTGTATACTTCTAATGTCTAATGTCTTTTATTTGGTGTATGTATGCTGCTAATAAATAATATTTATTATTTGATGCATATGTACTCATAATAACTAACATCTGTATTTTGATTTCTTACTACTACTACTACTTAATATCTGTGGTTTGGTGCATGTGTTCCAGTAATGACTTGCATCTATTATTTGGTGAATTTGTAAATAGCATCTTTTATTTGTTGCATGTGTACTGCTAATGAATAACATCTGTTGTTTAGTGTGATTGTACCACTAAAGAATAACATCTGTTATTTAGTGTGCTTGTACCACTAAAGAATAGCATCTATTATTTAATACATGATTGCTACTAATGACAACCTCTGTTATTTGTTGCATATATGCTGCTCACAACCAACATCTTGTAGTTGGTACATGCATACTGCCAATGAATAACATCTTGTTTCAGTGCATGCATTCTGCTATCGGACAACATCTATTGTTTGGTGCATGCATACAGTAATGACTAACATCTTATTTTATTGCATATTCTGCTAATGAATAGCATCTTATTTGGTGCATGTCTTCAGCTAATCAATAACACTTATTATTTGGTAAATGTAAACTGCTAATGAATAACATTTTGTATTTGGTGCATGTATACTACTAATGAATAACATCTATTGTTTGGTGCTTGTGTACTGTTAATGAATAACATCTTTTGCTTGGTACTTGTGTACTGTTAATGAATAACATCTTTTGCTTGGTACTTGTGTACTGTTAATGAATAACATCTTTTGCTTGGTGCTTGTGTACTGTTAATGAATAACATCTTTTGCTTGGTGCTTGTGTACTGTTAATGAATAATGTCTATTGTTTGGTGCTTGTGTACTGTTAATGAATAATATCTTTTGTTTGGTGCTTGTGCAGAATTTGCATCTGCAGGCCAGAGTGTGGAGGAACCAGAAAATGGCCAGCCATACACAGTGAACATTACAGTGGTACGCATAGGCGGCTCTATGGATGTTGTCACAATACAGTGGACAGCCACTCTTAATGGTATGATGTAATAATTGAAATTACATAATATTTTAGTTAAGAGATATAATATAGTACTTTACATCACACAGTACTTTATTTTAGTCACTCTCACTGATATAATGTAGCAATTTAAATCACATAATAATTTATTTAGTCATTTTTCACTGGCACAGTGTAAAATTTTAATTCATATACTACTTTATTTAATCTATCTCAGAGGTATAATGTAGTAATTTAAATCACATAATTCTTTATTTTAAATGTGATACTTTACAATCAAAATGATTGCATTAACCGTCCACTTTTAGTTTTAATAATTAATCAGAAAATTATTGTCTTTATGAATTTTGTTTTAAAAAATACAAAAATACTAATTTCAAAAAGATAAATAATTTGTTTTATTTTTTTTTAATAGTAATGATATTTGCTTGAACTAGTAAATCAGACACATTAAAGTAGCTTTAACTTTATTTTACAACCAAAGGAGCAGATAATTTTCAGCAAATACTCTTCAGATCAATATTAAATCAAAATCATCATTAACATGAGCATAGTATTTTCATCTCAATTTCAGTATTGTTATTATCTTGCACTTGTTATGAATTTTAAACTTTCAATATTTCTTAGGTAATCCACTGCAGACAGACATAAGCCCCAGTTCAGGCGTTTTGTACTTTGTCAGCAATGAAGCCAGTCGTTATATCGTGGTCTCAATTCTGCCAGACGATTTGCCTGAGGGTAAAGAGGTAATGTTTCTAGCATAAAGATAACTCAGATAGAATCTGTTTTGCATAATATAAAATATAAGAAAAGTAATTTATGATCCTAAAAAATTATGGCTGTTTTATATATATATATATACTTGTATATTTAAGTATGTGTGAAAATGTTGACATTTATGTACAGAAAACAAAATTGCATCCTTAAAAAATAAATGGAATTTGTATACAGGAGTGTGTGTGTTTGTACAATTTGCAAATGCTGTACTGACACTTTCTTGTCTGGGTTTCACTAACTTTCTGACATTGTTTCTATGGCAATCCAGGATATACATATCACAATGTTGTCAGCAACTAATGGAGGTCGCATTAGTGAGCGTAACACATATGTTCTTACCATAAGACCTAATGACAATCCTAGTGGATTCATTCACTTTTCTTCAGTGGCTTATGAAGTTCAGGAGGATATTTTGAGCCCACAGTACTTGCAGCTGTCCAGAAGGTATAAATTTAGTGTTTCCTGGAGTTTTATTTTTACTTTCTGCTCTTGAATGATTCTACACACATACACATGTGCACACACACACACACACACACACGCACGCACGCACGCACGCACGCACACCCCACACACACACACACACACAATATATATACACACCTTCATTCATTTCTTGTGAACAGTTATAATTTTAAGCAAGAACTTACAAGTTCACCTTATAACACTTTTCAGATTAATTTATAAAAATAGATTTTATCGCATCAGGAAAGAAATTAAAATGAACAACAACTATTCATGGTCAAGTAATGTTGAAAACTTAACTAATTTTATAAGTGTTTCAGTTTTATTTATATATATATAACTCATAACTAATATTTATATAATTTTAAGAATGTTTTCTTAACAGTGGTGGTACTTATGGACGGTTAAAGGTGTACTACAGCACTTCTGTGATGGATGTAGTTACAGAAGCAACAGCTGATGGAACTCCTGTCATCAACTACTTTTCTGCAGCTGTGGTTGGGCAGCGAGGTAGTGGAGGAACAGCATTCAGTGTTTCTTCAGCCACCAACCAGCTATTGGTAAGATTTTGGTTATCACCTGTAGAAAGTGTATTCCTCTTGAAAATCAGTCATGACACTTAAATGATTATAATTATCACCTGAAGAGAGTGCATTCCTCTTGAAAACTTGGCCACAACACTTGAATCATTATAATTATCACCTAAAGAGAGTGCATTCCTCTTGAAAACTTGGCCACAACACTTGAATCATTATAATTATCACCTGAAGAGAGTGCATTCCTCTTGAAAACTTGGCCATGGCAATTGAATGATTGTAATTGTCATCTTTAGAAAGTGCATTCCTCTTGATAATTCGGCCATGACACCTGAATCATTATAATTATCACCTCCTGAAAGGGTATTTCTTTAGAAAATTTGGCCAAGATGATTGATTTATAAAAATTATCACTATAAAGAGGGCATTTCTCTAAAATCTTGGCCCTGACACTTGAATATTTATAATTATCACCTGTAGAAAGTACATTCCTCTAGAAGACTTGTCCATGACATGACATGACATAACACCACCCTAGTTATTGGTTATGGTTATTATTATTATTATTATTAATCATCCAGTACTAATTACAAGTGATGAGAATCTTAATTTATGTTATTAATAATTCTTCAGAAGAAACCACTCGATGGATATGTTTTCTCTCTTCCACAACATTAAGGACAAACATTTACTGTCATACAATATTCCGTAGGTGAAAAACTTCTTACCAGAGGAGGAAATAAAGGTGTAATTAATCTATATTTAGCAAGCCCCATCCACCCACTATCTCTCCAACATATGGTTATCAAGTGTAAGAAAGTCAATAAATTGAACAATAAATTTATTAAATCAACAATCAAAGAGATATATAGAGATATGCAATAATAGTTATAATAGTTTGTACATAACCTTGTCTAGATGATTGTTTCAATAATCTTTTGCATGCTTTCATAACAATGTCACAGATTTACTGTTCACAATAGAATTGTCAGTTTTCACACGTTCCTCTAGCACACTGTAGAATATTTCATGAGTCGCTGTTCTCTTGAGACTAATCTGGGCACTTCTTCACCATATTAGTTCCCTCAAGCAGAACAACAGTGTAGCAATTTCCAGTAACTTCCCTGTACCAGAAATTCCACGATGTAGTCAAGCATACTTTGCCACCATACATCAACAGGGAGTAATGTATCCTTACATTTACACTTACACACTTGGGGTATAAACTTCTCATATCCACCACAGTCATAGTGGTTTTACAAATGGATAAACTAGGACATTCTAGAAATTCCGGAGATTCTAGAATTTTAAAAAGGATGCTTCTTCCTTGTAAAATATAATCAGGGAACAAATGCTATATTTTCCAGTTTATCATCCTTAACTCCATTCTTTCTTACATTCAAGTCTCAACTTACAGTTTCTTGCAACAGTATTTATTAGCCTGATACACGCATACAGCATAATAAATACAATTTATTAGTTTATGAATGTGTGGACCAGAAAGAATGTCATGTGTGTAACATATAACATACAAACATCATAATTCATAATTGTAGAAGTAATAATCTACTCACATAATACATGTCTATATAATGCAACTATAATATATCAGTAGCAAAATGCATGAAGTATTTCTAAGTCCATTCTCAATCATTCAGTTAACTCTCCATTAAGCTAATGACTACCTTTCATGGTAGACTTCTTCCACACCAAATTCAAAGTGATTAGAAAATAAATTCTTTTCAACAGGTAAACTTTGATCTCAGCCCATTGGCTGGTCTCATTCTTGTAAATCTTAACCTTTGGATAATAAAAACTACTCATCCACCTAAAATTGGTTTAGATTACATCAGCAAATTCTAGCATATTCTCCACCCGAGTTGTTTACTCCAACTCATGGCACTTTAAAAATATCATCATAAACAGTGCTCAAGGTAAGGTCACTTTGACATTTAACAATTTATTTAACAATTAAGTTT
Organism: Sinotaia quadrata; assembly: GCA_028829895.1. NCBI lineage: Eukaryota > Metazoa > Mollusca > Gastropoda > Architaenioglossa > Viviparidae > Sinotaia > Sinotaia quadrata. Next base: position 44,841,663 of record CM054177.1, on the reverse strand, counting down.
AGAAATAGGGATAGGCAAATTTACTCTGCCACAAGATGTAAAGCATTAAAATTGTCACCTGCAGAAAGTTAATTTCTCTGAAGACTTGGCCATGATATCTGAAGTCTTAAAATTATCACCTGCAGAAAGTATATTTCTTTATGGGGACTCTTAATGCATTAAACTTTTTTGCTTTTACAAAATTTTCTGCATATGTGCAAACTTTCAAATAAATTAAAATAAACCATTCTTGTAATGTGCAGGCATGTGCTTCTAACTGTTTGGTGAACTTGGTCTGCCAAGCCTTCCAGTTTGGTCACATGTCAAATGAGGTTCTATGTACCTGGTTTTCTAATTCCGTTCCAGGATCTGACCTCATTCCAAGCCAAAATGTAACATACTATGCCAAAAATTTTGACAAGGTAAGGAAATGAAGCCAAGATGTTTAGTTATAATGAATCATTTCTCTTTGGAACAAGCAAGTAATCATATAGAAGACATTACTTTTTTTAGTTACATGCTAGAAGAAAGCCTTGTTTCCAAGTTTTTAACAATACCAAGAGAGGATAAATGAAGTTCAAAAGTTTCAATGTTGACAAGGCAAGGAACAGAGGCCATGGTATTTATTTATCAATGAATCATTTTTCTTTGGAATAGTCAAGTGATTAACTAGAAGACATTACCTTTCCTAGTCGCAAGTTAAAAAAAGTTTGGTTTCCCACACAATACCAAGAGAGGATAAACGAAGTTTGAAAGTTTCTGAAATTTGAAATGAAGTTTTGATCCACACAATATTCCGTTGCAAATTTTCCATTTTCTTAATAAAATAAATGTTTATAGCTTATTGCTAACAAGTATGTTTGGTGTAAACAGTGTTTGACTTCTGATGAGTGGCTCTCACTTTGTTTTCAGACTTCCCTTTGTTTGACAAGCACTTGGATTGTGTATGTGTGTGCGTGCGTGCGAATAAAAACTCAATTCCATCCTCACTCAAAATAAATACATTGAATATAAAGTATGTGTATGTATTCTAAATCTCAGTTTGTTTGACTAGAGCTAATGAATGAATTACATGTATTTAAATTAGCAAATGATACATAATAGATTACAGGTGAAAGAGGTATATTTTGCCTTGTTGCCTATAGACTAGATCAGCCTTTCAACCTTTTACCCAGGAGGAACCCTTGAAATAATGTTCAGGTCCCTACATAAAAATTATTTTATCTTTGATGCTTACTTTTTTCAATTATAATCTTTCAGGAACCCCTAACAACCTCTCAGTTGAGAAACCATGGACAAGATGCACTTGTACACTATTTCTAATAGCACAGTGATATACATGATTAATTGTTACTGGTATTATTCCTGTTTAGACAGTAAATTTACAATTTCTATTCTTTTGAACTCCATTTGTGAGTATACATGAGTGCTTGTTTGTTGCACATGTATGATTGTGTCATGATCATTGACCTTCAGAATATTTATTTTGTTTTATTGTTCTTATGAGCTTGCATTTATTTAATGATTTATTGCATTTTTTAAAAGGAAGTAGAATCTATATTTTGAGAGTGGAATGAAGGTTTTCTATACTTGGTTCTTTGACAGAATCTTGAATGTACATTTTCTTCTCACTACAGCAATATATCAGTTCCCTCCAGTTGACTTTGATAAGCATGCAGTCTTGGAAAAAATCCTTTTTATTGTAATGTATTTGTCTGCTTTAATCAGTCAGCATCAGAAGGCCTGCCTATTGTATATTCTCACTGAAATCATAAAAAACTGTTGCAGAAGCAATAAAACTGACAACCATTTAACAAGAAAAACACAGCATGAAATAACAAAACATTAAGAAAATTCAGAAATGTAAATTAGACAAAGTGAATACAATTTTTATGCTTCCTCTAAAAAAAAAACTACATCAAGATAACAATAACAAATGCAGATTAGTAATGAAAATCTATACATTCTATAAATAACTTATCTGAATGGAAGATCATTATAAAATTGCCAACTTGTAAATAGGAATTGCCAAATATACTAAAAGTCTAAACCATGATTATCTAGCATCTTCACAGTGCTTAAAGGAGATAATCAAACAATCATTCTTTCTGTTTACCATTATTTTGCAAACAAACTCAAGACAGAAATGAGAATTGAAAGGTCTCTCTATAAAGGAGGGTGGGAGGGAGATCCACATATTATTGTTTGGAATGCATTCAGCTCAACTTAGTTTACAAAGAAGTGCATTTTTGCAAAATTAGCATGCTTAACCTCATGTTTTTGTGTGTACTGAACTTTAGTATTAATTATTTTGAAGGGAGAAAATTGTCATTATATATACTTACAAATATTAATAATATTAAAAATATTAAAATGTTATTCTTATTCCTTTTCTGGAAACAGTGTATGTCTTTCAGAAGAATATTATTTATAGTATTGAAATTGCTGTTGCAATTACATGTATTTTGATTTCAAAATACAGCATCTGGCAAAATGAAGACAATAAATAACTTAGCTCAGCATAAATGTGGAAATAGTTTTTCATTCGTGCCATATGGTGTACACAAGCAAAGAAAACTATTCTGTTGAAATATTGTAGGTCAAGGCCATACTCGCTACAGCAGCCAATCCAGGTGAGGACTATGTGTCCATTGTAGAGAGTGCCATAATCATCCATGATGGTAATACTACTGGACAGATTCCAGTGACCATCCTTGATGACAACATTCCAGAACTTGCTGAGAAGTTTGTAGTGAAACTGTTGCGAGTGGAGGTTGATGACCCTGCAGCCATCACTAAAGATCCTCCACAATTAATAGCACCAACATCTGCCACTGTTACAATTTTGACAAATGACAATGCATATGGAGCATTCAGGATTTACAGTGACAGTCCATCAGCAAATTTGACACAGAGGACTGTTGAAGTCTTGGAACAGGATAAACTTGCTGTTGACCTGACAGTGGAACGACAAGGTACATGTGTATTTTAAAGATACTTCTAGTACACTCTGTAATTATCATTTAGTTTTGCTTTGTGTTGCTTGTACTTTACCAACAATCGTGGTGGAATATTACCCAAACTATCGTTTTATAAAGATACATCTCATTATTTGAAAGAGATAAACATGTTTCCATTTCAAGTTTTTACTGAAGGATTAAGATTTATATTTATTAAGCACAATGGCACAAGAATAAATCTGAAAGTTTGATTGCACAACAAAGAATATAAACAACAGATATCTATTTGGATTTTTTATTTTTTTTTTAATAAGTTGTGATTTTATTCCTTTTTAAGGTAGAATTTATACAGGCACTTTTATTCAAATTTTATTTACTTTGGTACTGTGAATATCAACTGTTTGTTTTGGTTTATTTACTTCATGACACTTATCAATGTAGGTGGGAGCATTGGTGATGTCACAGTGACCTGGCAGGTTAGTAGTGAGGGACAAACAGCTGTTTTGAATGAAGACTTTGTAGCTGATGGTGCCACCCTCAACTTCATTCAAGGAGAGAACCGCAGAAGTAAGTCAGTGGCATTGTGTGAGGAAGTGGGGGTGGGGGTGGGGGGACAATATGTTAAATCTTTGTTGAAATTTGCTTTTTAAAAGTTTAAGAATAGAAATACTGGTGTCAGAGAATTACTCAAAATTAACACTAACAATATAAGGCCTTATTTTTATCTTCTGTCTGCTCTTGAATTGATTGAAAGGTGATGAATAGACTATGATCTAATAAATACTGATAGCAGAGAATTACTCTTAAGTTGATACTAACAATATAAGGCCTTATTTTTATTCTCTGTCTGTACTTGAAAAGTTTAAGAGGTGATGAATGGATTTGATCTGATAAATACTGATGATAAAGAATGACACTTAACTGACACTGAAAATATGATGCCTTGTTCACTGAGCATAAAAGTTGCAGGACTTATGGTCAGCAAGTGCTAATGGTCAACTCTTCTGTAAATTGCTAATTAATGCTTAGGATATCTGTCCCTGTGAGGAACTATTTTTTATTTACTCTCTGTGATGTATGCCCACTGCTGATGATTATTATTATATTTTAATTAATAATTCATAACTAAGTACAAGTGGCTGGAATCTTAATTCATATATTAATAATAAATCCCAAGAGACACCCAACTTGTCTCCCATTTGGTAGATCACCTGGCACCATGGAACTCTACCCCATATTCACAACACTTAGATGTTCTACTGATACACAATTTCTTCAGCAGGTGGAACTTCTTATTGAAGAAGTATTTAGATCCATCTTTTAAGTTATTTTAACAAGCCCCCATCTACCCACTTTTACTACAAACATATAATTTAAATAGTATGCGTAAGAAGGACAAATAAGAAACAACAATAAATTTATTAAATCAACAATCAAAACATAAAAATGAATACAGTTGAAAAAAAAAACATAGACACTTATGATGCTAGGAGGATACATTTTTAGATAATGTCCCCACTTATTCATTCTCTATCCTAACAATAAAATAGTAAAATTAGTAATCAATAATCAAATTGTGAGTATTTCTCATCACAAAGAAAATCAGAGTAGGAGTGAAAGGAACAATAGTTAATTTTACATGACCTTCCTATGACGTATGCTGTTGCTGGCGCAACAATGTCACAGGTTCACTTGGCCTGCTGGAAAATGGATTTATTGTGCACCTCTAGGCATTACCCAAACTGTTTCAAGAATTCTGTGTGCAATCTCTCCAGACCAAAGCCAGACCCAGCTTCTGCTGTATGGTTCCTGAACAGAGATTCATGTAACCAATTTCCAGTATTCCTGTTGCCAGGAAGTATAACAAAATAGTGTGGACATGTACCGATGTAGCTCAAGTAGAGTGCAGTAGATCACTGTAGTCTGAAGTGGATAAGACAAAAGGCAACTCTTCTCTGGAAAAGTCAAATGAAGGGACAGGTCTAAAATGTTCTACACTCCCATATCTCTCTACAAGCATTCTCAAACTTACATTCCTTTAATAAAATTCATTAGCCTTAAGAAAAAATGTTTAATTCAAACTGACTTTTTTTTTATACTGCAAGTTGAAGATGGTCTGGATTTTTTCTCTTCTAAAAGTTGTGACTGTGACAATCCTGGATGACACTGTGCCAGAAAACGATGAGAAGTTTACCATAAAATTAATAAATCCTGGAGGTGGTGCTACATTAAGCAATGACAACTACATTGACATTATCATTTTGGCTAATGACAACGTGGGTGGAATTCTTTCGTTCAACACATCATCTGTACTTTCAAATGAAGGTTGGTATACCACTTTCATATCCTTATCATTTCATGTTGCTTAGAGATGAATGTATTTGTAAGTGTTTGCAAAAAGTTGAATAAAATTATTCAACTTTCTTGGCCATAAATTTAGTCTGATTGTGTGGCTTTAAGCCTTGCTCCTCTTCTGTATTTCTTAAAATTGAAAAAAAATCATTTTTTTTTTTAAGTTGAAAAAGAAGGCATTTTGATATAATATCACCTGAATGTTATTATTCATCTCAATGTCCATGTGACATATTTTGCTGGGAGATGGGTGATAATTTTCCACCACCCCAGGCCACCCATAACCTTAGGCTAATCCCCAAAACACACTTTCTGGCTGGCCACACATGTTAAAAAGATGAATGATAGATAATGTAGAATAGAAGAGTGATAGTTCTAGAAGTTAGCTCAACATTCCTGATACATACAGCCAGAACAGTAAGTAAATACAGGTGATAGACTACAACATTTAACATGTGAGTCATTCTAACATGATTGGTTTATGTTTCAATAATAAATGTATTCAACAAGAAATAATATAAGATGGCCTGGTTACATATTGTGAATAGTTCATAACAGTTACAATTAGAGTTTATAAATGTTTATACCTCAAATCATGACCATGTGGTGTCGTACAATGAATGTTCATTATGAGTCTTATGACACTGTAGTAGTTATTTGTTTCTGTGACACATGCACCACTTAATTAATGAAGATAATTATTACTTTTAATTAATCTTTCATAACTAATTTCAAGTGATGAGGATATTAATTTTATTTTATTAATGATCCTCCAACAGACACCACTCTTCTCTCACTTGGTGGATATTTTGGCTTTGTAAACGTTTTAAGAATTCCACAACATAAAACAACGTTTACAGTCATATAAGGTTTCCACAGGTGGAAAACTTCTTACTAAGGAGAAGGCAAATCCGACTTTAATCTTTATTTAACAATCCCCCATCCACCCACTTTCTTCTCCAACATAAGACTATAAATATCAATATGCATAAAAAGGTAAAAAAATTTAACAATAAATTTATTAAAAGAAAAATCAACTCTACAAACAACAATCAATATTCCACATACTCACGTTCAGGTAATTATGGTTTATAGTCTCTGTCTACATATATATAATAATAAAATTACAGCTAATTATAATTCAACAATAGAGTCAATACAAATTGCAGGTTAGTCCTATCAGAGAATAGAAATGGAGTTATTAGAATAGGTTATTAAAACTTCACAAACCTGGATTAAGTACAGATTCATAGTGTTTTCACTTTCCTTTTCAATCACATCACAGTGTCAAAATGTTACAGTGTAAAATGTCCAGGCTCAGCATGTGTTCCTGCCTTGTGCACAAGAAAACACTGATGCTTCATATCACAATGATTGTGTTATCTTCACTGGACTGATGTACTTAGCATCCTTGCTTTGGTATATCAAAAGTAGGGGTATAGCATACTCCCTTATGCTTACACACTCTGCAACACACTTTGCAAGTTTCCTGCTCTTTCCCGGTCACTCATGTCATGATTAGTGAACACTAGTGAACAAACAAAGGGTAGCTAGGAACTTGAAAGTTGAATTTGAGGCTCCACTTGAGACTCACAGCTCAGGATTGAACTCACACTCAGACTGAGTTTCTGATTAGCATTATATATTACCGTGATAATTATAATCAGTATGTATCAGTACTTAGTGAATATTTCCTGTTTTTCTGAGAATAATATAATGAAGCAGTCCAGTTAGTAGTGTTATATATTACCAGAATAATTAATACACATAAATATTTAGTGAATATTTCTGTTCTCTGAGAATAATGTAGCAGTTTCCAATTAGTATTATATATTGTCAGAATAACCAATATCAGTTTAGTGAATATTTCCTGATATTCTGAGAATAATATAGTAGCAGTATTTTTAATTGTTTGAAGTTTCTGATTAAAGTATAAAGGTGAACTGTGTGTAGATGATTGAATAGAAACATTTATAATTACATTGGTCATACACATATAAAGGAGACAATCATATGTGCAGGAGACAGATTTAATGTGGGTGTTAGACGTACTCAGTCTACCCAGGGTACCGTGGTGGTCACTTGGATTATTCAAGGTCTAAATAACTTGTTGCCACAACATGGTTTCTTGAACTATTCAGGCTTTCTTACATTTCTTCCGGTAAGTCACTTATATTTTATACAAACATGCATACATACAAATATATATGAACATAAAATGATCCAACTTAAGATATGAATAAACTTTTGAGCATAGATATCTAAACGTGTTATTAAGTGACTTTCTGTTGCAAATAACCTGTTGAATATTAGCTGTTGGAGCTTGAAATTGACTTATCTTCTAGGTAAGTCTGAATTACCTGTCTGACATAGACATTTAATATTGAAATTGACTTATCTTCTAAGTACATCTGAAACTACATGTAGTTGAAAATGACTTATCTTCTAAGTAAGTCTGAATTACCTGTTTGACATAGACTTTTAATCTTGAAATTCACTTATCTTCTAAGTATATCTGAATTACCATGAAATTGACTGGTCTTCTAGGTCTGAATAACCATGTTGACACTTCAGTTTTTTCCAGTAACAATATAAAGAATATTTTTACATGAATCACATAGCTATACTGTTGTATAGTAACCCACAATAAATAACTAATCTGGTGAGAGTTTAGCACTTGTGTTACTAGGAATAATTAAATTTGCTTGATAATGTTAATTCTGTTTATTGCTGTATGTACTAGGATTAGCTTTTCTGTTTAAACTCTAATTTTAATTGGGATTATTTATCATCATAACAATTACAGATATAATTGTGCACTATTGTTTGAGTGTAGGGTGAGAGTGAAAAGACTATATCACTAACAACACTGTCTGATGATACACCAGAACTTGATGAGGAATACAGGCTTCTGATGTCCAATATCACTACCACTGGTAGCTATGATTTTTTTACAACATTTATACAAACTCAACTCATGTCATACTCACCTCATAGACATCATCACAACCATTTTTATACTCATTGTTATGATCCATTTCAACTGTCATCATAGCCCATTTCAACTTTTCATCACAGCCTATTTCGACTCTTTATCACAGCCCATCTCAACCCATTATCACAATCCATATCAACCCACCATCACAGTCCATTTAACTCATCATCACAGCCCATTTCAACTCATCATACAACCCATTTCAACTCATCATAAAAACATATTATTACTTAACACCGCAACAATTTCATACTCATCATCAAAATCCTTATAATACCATTCACACCCCGATTCAGCTCATCATCGCATCACATTTCTAAATCAATGTCACAGCATTTTCACACTCATTATCATAACAAACTTGGCATTTATCTTTACAACCCCTTAAGTTGTTTGTTTAAAATAAACTTTTTCCACAGAAGTTGTCTTCATTAAACCATCTTTTGATAACTGTGCATCTGAATTTTCTTTTTTGAAATTTGTTGTCAATTTTTGAAACAAGTTATCTTGATTAAAATATTTTGTCACTTTTGCTACAAAAGACTAGATATGTTGATTAATCTGTCATCTTGGTCTCTCAGTTTATCTCTCTACCTGCCCATCCATCAATCCATATATGCAATAATAGAATAGTCTCTTTTTGTTATTGTCATTGTGTGTGTGTGTATATATTGTAAATAAATTTGCTTGTTATATTTTGTCATCTTGCATACAGATTAATTTCTTTTTTTTGGGGGGGTTATATTATCTTTTGTTGTCTTGTGTGCCTTATTAATAAAGACCATATTGTTATTTTATGTGAAATTTTATTGCATAGTGCCTAGATCTTGATCACAATTCATGTTTATTAAATGATGAACTATATATATATATATATATATATATATATATAATATGTATGCGTGTGTGTGTGTGTGTGTGTGTGTGTGTGTGTGTATCTGTCTATCTACCTAGCATATATATGTGAAGAAGTCTTAATTTATAATATCAGTCACTTTTATTTGTTATAGAAGTTGTCTGAATTATGTCGTTTCCACAGAAATTGTCTGAATTATGTCGTTTCCACAGAAATTGTCTGAATTATGTCGTTTCCACAGAAATTGTCTGAATTATGTCCTGTTTGTTCAAGTTGACTGAATTATGTCTATTTGCTAGAGAAGTTGTCTGAATCGTGTCCTGTTTGCTGCAGGTGTTTCTGCAACAGGAGCTGCCATCGTCAGTGCTCAGTTTGGCTCATTACTCATCACAATTGCAGGAAGCAATGACCCACATGGTGTGTTGCAGTTTGCTTCCACATCACTGGCAGTGATGACATCTGAAGATGCTGGAAATGTCACACTTCAGGTGAACCGTAAATTTGGTGCCATAGGTATGTCATATTTCATAAAATGATTGCTTGAAATTTTATTTTGGAAATATTTTATGGAGGATTAATTTGTTTGGGGGTTGTCTTTTTCTTTCAGCAATTTAGCATCACCCACAATAAGTGCCAGAAAGAGCTACCATTCAAACTGCAACTCCAAGCTGATCTCATATCCACAATATAAAGGGAGATAAACTAACAGTATCTAGAAATTGGAAATTCTCCCATTTGCCTTTGAAGACATAATTTCCTCTATAAATTATTTTCAGATCTTTGCCAGATTCTGATGCAAGTTCTCTTACAGCGATTTAAGATTTTTATCATTAAATCACAATCTTCAGATGTAAATGACTGGAGTTTGTTTACTGTAAGCAGGCACACAAATTGTACTTTTAGTTATTACACAAATTTGTGGCTTTAGATATAAAAACAAAGATTTAGTTACTTATAATCAACAAGAATACAACACAGATTTATCATATATCTTTTTCAGACTGCATGTACTGGATGATATTGTTTTCTAACATGATGCAATCTTGATTAGTTATGATTAACTAAACTGTAGCACAGATATACCACATACTTAATACCTATTTACAGTAAACTGTATAATACTGTTGTCTCATATGATGCATTCTACATATTGTGTAAGTGGGTATTTTTGTCATCTGTTGTTTTGCTAATGACAGTGGTGTTGGTTGTTAAGTAGATATCACTACTCATTGTGAGCCTGTCTGTTCTAGAGTGATTACTTTCAATGTTTTGCTAATAATAATGACCTGGTATCTCCCAAAATGTGCAGGAACAGTGACTGTGGAATACCAAGTAGTGCAGGGAGCCCTCTCCACTCTCAGTGCAGACCTCAGTCTGGCAAGTCCTGGGCTTGACTTCATCTCCAGAAGCAGCTTTGTCAACATGAGTGATGGGATCACATCCATATCTATTTCTGTTATCATCATTAATGATGATCTTCCAGAGGTTGAAGAAGTGTTTTTAGTACGATTAGTATCTGTGACCCTGGTGGGGTCAGCACTGAATACGTTTCCACCAAGGTTGTCTAGCAATGGGACGGTGGCTGAGATCAAGATTGGAGCTAATGATGGGGCACAGGGTGTCATTGTGTTTGCCACAGACTCCAGAAAGTAAGTATTGTATTTCAAGCATCATCCAGCACTCAAGACTAAAGCAGTTTTCCTGTTTTTATTTTTTGTCATTAATTTCAAGCATCAACCAGCACTCAAGACTAAAGCAGTTTTCCTGTTTTTATTTTTTGTCATTGATGTACACTTACTGTATTTAATATCTAAATCTTTGAAATTTTAATTTTTTTTTTTTTTTTACCCCTCCAGTGTTTCAGTTGATGAGATATCCCCAAATATATCACTGAGTGTCCTACGCACTGAAGGGACATTTGGAGAAGTTTCTGTCTTTTTCTATACACAAAGCATCACAGAGGCAACTGATCAAGGAGTTGACTTCGTTCTAGTACCAGGGGTTTGTTATTATTTTGCACTGTAATAAAAAAAAGAAATTCTGTTATGAAATTATTTTACCCTATTAAATGAAATTTGTTAGATCTCCCAGACATTCAAGGTGAAATTAAAGCTATGAATTGTTTGTCATGTTTGGAAGGCACAGGCACTTGAAAGAGCTTTGTTAGCAATAATAATTCAGTATAGTTGGTTGTAGTTATTAGAGGGGACATATAGATTTATAACCCAAGACCAGAGTCACTATGTAGTATTCAATGTAATTGTTGGCTCAGATTGCACTCTCTTTGTTCAGATTGCATTGCTATTCAGTGTGTTTGCATGTTCAGAGGTTACTGTTGACATTAGTTGCTATTCAGTGTGTCTGGTGTGTTCTGATGACACTGTTGACATTAACATTTTCTTGCATTTATTTCAATACATATTTGCCTCCATACCTTTACAGGAGGTGGTCTTTGCTCCAGGAGAGAATCGCAAAAACATTGTCATTCAGATCATCAATGATGACTTACCAGAGCCGGAGGAGCAGTTTCAGGTCATTCTAACTACTCCTCGAAATGGTGCCATGCTTGGACAGTTTATAAGAGGTATGTTAAATGGCCGATGTCATACAGATGCAGCAAAGTTTGATATTTCAAGATGATGCTGTCACATGATCAGTCATGATAAGACTCTCTCAGAAACCATTGATAAAAGGCATGAAAAATAGAATTGTTTAGAATTTTCATTAGTAGTAGAGCTATATGCTCTAACCCTAAAATCTTTCTCTTCTTTTTCTCAACAGCTACTGTTAGGATTTTGGCAAATGATGGCTCAGCAGGCCAGGTGTATTTCTCTCAGTCCATAAGGGTGGAATTGCAGGAGCCAAGAGAAAACAACCAAACAGGAAGCAAGGCAGAGTTGTCTGTTCATAGAGGACCTGGGATCTATGGCAGGATCACTGTACCATTTACCATTACCACGCTTTCCGGTCAGCTCACTGTTGATGTGTCTCCTGCCAGTGGAAATATTTTTTTTGAAGATAGACAGGTTTGCACAAAGTCATGTAACCAAAATTTTAAAGCTGGAAATATTATTTTTTTAAACTTATGTTGGAGTATTTTGATTGAAGTTTAAAGTTCATATGAAACAGAAATGCAAGTGTTTTACTTTGTTCTTGCAGACTGTTGCCATTTTAGAAGTTTCTGCAGTGGATGATGGAGAGCCAGAAACAGCAGAAGAATTTGTTTTAAAACTTCAGCCTCCAAGTAATGGAGCAGTTTTAGGTGCTAACAGTACTGCTTCAATAATTGTAGCTGCAAGCAACTCTCCATATGGGCTGTTTGAAATTTTCCCTGCAAATTCAAGGTATGAAGATACAAGTTCCATCCTTCCTTCCATCCATCCATCCATCCATCCATCCATCCATCCATCCATCCATCCATCTATCCATCCATCCATCCATCAATCCATCCATCCATTCATCTGTCTTTTCATCTAGCTATCCAGCCATCATTCCAGCAATCAATTCTGTCATCATTCCAGACATTCACATGTTTCTGCATCACATCAATGTGGGGATAAGATAGGGTTTCCACATATTTAGCACTCATGTTATGTGAATACTTCTTTAATTTTCTATTTTCAATTTCTGATTATATATTTGGCACTCATTTTATGTGAATACTTCTTTAATTTCCTGTTTTCACTTACTGATTATATATTTTTTATTTTTCCATCTATTTTCAATTACTGATTATATAATATCTATTTTAACTTTTTGTGGAAGTTTACTTATATTCACTTTTCTATGTATATTTTAGCTCCAGATGCTTTTAATTTCATAACTTCCAACAGAATATTTATTTATTCATACTATTTTCCACAAAGATGTTTGTAAAAGAGATTTTGATGCACTTTTACATAATGGAGCTTTTATATTCATTTGTAGTTTAGTTTACAGTCATTTTGTTTTAGCTCACTTTTGTATTACTGTTTTTCATTTGAAACTAAAAACAAATTATATATAGACCTAACATAACTAAAAAGTAGTTTTAAATACTGAATTGTTAACACTCTTAGCGTTAATCTAAAATTCCTGTGTATTTCAGAGCTTCTAATCTTACTGTTGAAGAAAATAACCACACCATTTATTTGGATATAGTGCGCAGCAAAGGATTACAGGGCCGCGTTAGTGTTGACATCACCACCACTGCTAATACTGCAACTTTCATGTCCAGCAATAATAGTATTGTGCTGGCAGAACTCCAAACCATATCTGCTATCTCTGTCAATGGATGGTACCCAGTAATAGTTGGAAACAAAACCTTTTTAATCATGCTGAGTCCACTGAGCTCAAACCAGAGCTTATTGTACATGTGGCAGGGACAACTTACATTTGTACAGGTGAGAGCCTTCATTGGTGCAGGGAGAGCTTACATTTGTATAGGTGAGAGTTTATGTTTGTTTAGATGAGATGCTAATACAGACAAGATTGAGATGTTTGTACATGTGAGAGCTTACATTTGTATAGACAAGATGTTTGTACAGGTGAGAGCTTACATTTGTATAGACAAGATGATTGTACAGGTGAGAGCTTACATTTGTATAGACAAGATGATTGTACAGGTGAGAGCTTACATTTGTATAGACAAGATGATTGTACAGGCGAGAGCTTACATTTGTATAGACAAGATGATTGTACAGGCGAGAGCTTACATTTGTATAGACAAGATGATTGTACAGGCGAGAGCTTACATTTGTATAGAAAAGATGTTTGTACAGGTGAGAGCCTTCATTGGTGCAGGTGAGAGCTTACATTTGTATAGACAAGATGATTGTACAGGTGAGAGCTTACATTTGTATAGACAAGATGATTGTACAGGCGAGAGCTTACATTTGTATAGACAAGATGATTGTACAGGCGAGAGCTTACATTTGTATAGACAAGATGATTGTACAGGTGAGAGCGTACATTTATATAGACAAGATGATTGTACAGGTGAGAGTTTACATTTGTATAGACAAGATGATTGTACAGGTGAGAGTTTACATTTGTATAGACAAGATGATTGTACAGGTGAGAGTTTACATGTGTATAGACAAGATGATTGTACAGGTGAGAGCTTACATTTGTATAGACAAGATGATTGTACAGGTGAGAGCTTACATTTGTCTAGATGAGATGATTGTGCAGGTGAGAGATTTTTTTTTCAGGTGACAGTTTATTTTTGTACTTTTAAGAGATTGCTTTTGTACAGGTGAGAGCTTCCTTTTTACTGTTGAAAGCTTATTTTTACAGGTGAGAACTTACTTCTATATGTTATAGATTATTTGCACAAGTGAGAGCTTACTTTTGTACAGGTGAAAGGTTACATACTTAACAGTGAGAATATAATATTTTAAAAGTGAGAATTTAATTTTTTTTATTGTGAGAGTTTTCTTTTCTAAAGGTAAGATCTTCCTGTTGTAAAGGTGAGTACTTAATTTTGTAAAAGTCGAAATTATCTTTTGAAAAGGCGAGTACTTAATTTTGTAAAAGTCGAAATTATCTTTTGAAAAGGCAAATTTAATTTGGTAAATGAGAACTTACTTACTTATGTGAAGGTGAGAGTTTACTTTTATAAAGGTAAGTTTTAAATGTAAAGATGAAAACTTATTTATGTAAAGGTGAAATTTAAATTTTATAAAGATGAGAGCTTATTTGTATGTAGGTGAGATTTTAATTTTGTAAGGATGAGAGCTTATTTATGTGATGATGAGATAAGAGCTTCTTTTTCTTTTGTTGGTAAAAGTAATAATTTACTTTGTAAAATTGAGTTTAAGTAAAGGTGAATTGTGTCACTGTAGTGCTATGGTAGGGTTGGCAGAAGAGAAAATAGAAGATAGAGATAATATTTTAATTATTCTAGTAGATTCTGTGATTAGAGGGATCTAAGACACTAACCTTAGTCATAAAATTCTTTCCAGACACTAGCTACAGATGGAGCATCATCAGCAACCTCTTTCAGTATTGGCGGCAACAATTATTTTGTGATTGCAAACAGCGGAAAGGAGGGTGCACGGGATATACAATCCATTGTCTACCAGCTGAATGCTGATGGGACTATTCAAGTAGTCAGTAAAACATTTTGATTTATTTTCACCATCATAAAGTTTTAGGAAATTTGCACAAATGTCATTTGTTTTGAACTATCTTGGGTGGTTATATTTATCTTCATAATGTTGTGGTAACATAATTCATGTTTCAGATTTATCAAGTAGCATTTTGTTTTATGTTTTAAATTCTTATAGTAGTATTTAGGAAATCCCAGAATAATATTTGATCAAGTTTGCAAAGTATTATTTTGACTATCTTTGTTTTGTCTGTTTCAGGTGCAAGGCCTCAATACTCAGGGAGCGGCCGATGTGAAGTACTTCACTCAGAACAATCAGCAATACATTGTCTTTGCCAATTCTCTTAATAACACCAGCCACTCTGACATCTCGTCATATGTATACATGTGGGATGCTGCTGTGCAGCGTTTTGGTTCCATCCCCATTCAGCTCATTTCCACTTTATACTCCAGAGCTGTGGAAGTGTTTTCTATTGATGGAGTTGTATATATGGCTGTTGCAAATTACTATGACAGATCTGTTGGTTCTTATGAGACAGAGTAAGAGATAATTGTATACATGTGTTTATTGTGGATTATTTTATCTAGATTAAATTTTATATTTATTTTGTATTAAAAATTGTGTATATTAAAATTATAATAAAATAAAATACATTTATGCCTTAAAATTATTTTAATAAACATTCATACATGGGTGTGATTAAGTGTAATCAAATTTCAATATATTTTAAGAATTGGAAATCTGTGTTTAGCTTGCAGCACCACTTAGTGTTGAGTTGCTTTAATTAAAATAAGAGTTAAACACTTATAAGATATAATGTCTTACATTTGCTGAGTTTTAAACATTATTTTATTTATTTACAATTTCAGCTCTGTTGTATACAGAAAAATAGGGGATGGTACTTTTGTGCAACACCAGCGTTTGAGAACTGCAGGTGCAGTTGACATAGCCTATGTCACCATCAGGACAGTTCACTATTTATTAATTGCAAACAATCGTCAGAATGTCATCAGCTCTCCACAGACATCACGTGTCTACCGTTGGGATTCTGCTGTTAGTCTATTCATCCAGCATCAAGATTTGCCAACAACCCGGGTGCAGGCAACAAGGATATTAAAAATGGATGATGGCACAGGTATATTAAGTTGCTTTTAATGTTGAAGATGGATAATGGCACAGGTATATTAAGTTGCTTTTAATGTTCACAATGGATAATGGCACAGGTACAAGTTGCTTTTAATATTCAAGATGGATGATGGCACAGACATAAGTTAGTTTTAATGTTCAAGATGGATAATGGCACAGGTATATTAAGTTGCTTTTAATGTTCACAATGGATGATGGCACAAGAACAAGATGCTTTTAATATTCAAGATGGATAATGGAATAGGTAAAGTTTGCTTTTAATATTCAAGATGGATGATGGCACAGACATAAGTTACTTTTAATATTCAAACTTGATGGAATGAGTAAAGCTTTTTTGTAATTTTCAAGATGAACTGGGCACAGGTAAAAATTGTTTTTTTTTAAATGCTTTTTTGTGTGCACCATATCTCTCAATAGTAAATGTTTTCAGAAAAATATTTAAAAGTTTCATGCTGCGCATTAGTCACATGGTGGTCGTAAATATTTGCTGACTTGAGAAAGTTGGAGAATGAGACTTTGATGCTGATCTCTGAACCGCACAGTTTTATAGTAAAGCTAGGTTGATTCCTCAGAAAGATGATTTTCCTTCACTTCACAAAATTTTCTAAACCTTATCATAAAACAAAGCAGATGAGTCATGACATCACTGAAACAATAAACAGTCTAATCAGAGTTCTTTCCCCTTGATAGTACCACTGAAATAACAAACTGTCTAATCAGAGATATTTCAAATTGATTGCACCACACTGAAAGAATAAACATTTTAATCGGAGTTATTTTCCCCCTTAAGAGCACCACTGGTTGATTAAACATTCCAATTAGAATTATTTTCCCCTAATACAGCTACTGATAGATTAAAGTTCTAACTAAAGTTCTTTTCCCACCTTCATAGTACCACTGAGAGAATAAACACAAATGGTCTGATTGAAGTAATTTTAACTTGATAGTACCACTAAGAGAATAAACACAAATGGTCTGATTGGAGTTATTTTGACTTGCTAGCACCTCTGGTAAAATAAATACAAACGATCTGATTAGATTTTAATAGCACCACTGATCAAATAAGCATTTTAGTCATTTCTCCCCTTCTGTCATGCTATGTTACACATATTTCTTGTATTTTTAAATGTAAAAAGTGTGAATGTTTATATTGATTTCTGTTATTTACTACTTTCAGTCATGTTAGCAATTGCCAACAGTGTTGGTACCTCTCAAGTATTCCAGTGGAATGTGAGCTCAAGCAGCTTTACACCTGTTTGGAGTGGTGATCCCTGTTTCTTGCTGGAGCCATTTGCTATTCAGCAGCCTGCTGGGACCCTGTATTTGCTGGCCTCTGTAAATGCCAATCAAACCAGTTCCACCTTCTATCAGATTGCTCGCATAACTGCAGACAGTGACTTTGTGCCAAGGTGAAGTTGTGAATCATTACAAACAAATGCATATTTTAAACCATAAAGATGAGCATTTTAGATCATAGAAGACAATGGACAACCATCATCTACAGCATCTACTGCAAGACATCTCCATAAAGCAGTTTTATCTGTATTGTCATTGAACTGTAATGTAAAACAAAAACTATTTTGTCAAATCCTCAGATAGCCAGTTGTTTTTCTCCCAAGGGTTTTCATCTACAAATAATCATTTTCTTTCAATCACTGATTTAGATCTGTCATTAAAATGTTAAGCAAACTTACATATTGATGTAGATGGGTCCTTATTTGTAAGCAAGTTTTGTTTGTAAATTTTGTGTATAATTATGCCTTATATATATCCACAATGAAGAGACTCACCTGTCAGCATTTAGATCTAATGTTTTATTTTATAAGCACGTTTAATAGTTTATGAAATGCAGTCTTACTTAACTAATAAAATATTGCTTAATAGAAGAACCAGAATTGATATGACAAAACTTTTTATAATAGAGTAAAAATTACACAAAGCATTTCTAAAATAGTATTTTATCAGTAAAATACTTATCTGAAACATGTATAACACAAACCTTTAATCACTTTTTACTTTGACATTAATATCATGCACAATACAAACCTTTAAGAACTTTATTTTTGCTCTGCACTATTAATCTTAAAGATTATTTTTTTTATCTGAAAGTAAAAATATTTTGCTTCACATACCTTTTTTCTCTGAAAATAATAGTATTCACATCGCAGATCTTTAAGCACTTTTTTCTTTGAAGTAATAGAGTTTGTATCACAAGCCTTTAAGCAGTTTTTTTCTCTGAAAGAAATAACAATTCCCATCACAGACCTTTAAGCACTTTTTTCTTTGAAGTAATAAGAGTTTGTATCACAAACCTTTAAGTACTTTTTTCTTTGAAGTAATAGAGTTTGCATCACAGCCTTTAAGCACATTTTTCTCTGAAAGTAATAGCATTCACATCACAAGTCTTTAAGTACTTTCTGAAAGTAATATCATTCACATCACAAGCCTTTAAGCACTTTTTTTCTCTGAAAGTAATAGCATTCACATCACAAGCCTTTAAGTACTTTTTCTCTGAAAGTAATAGCATTCACATTACAAGCCTTTAAGCACTTTCTGAAAGTAATAGCATTCACATCAAGTCTTTAAGCACACCGTTTTCTTTGAAGTAATAAAGTTTGCATCACAACCTTTAAGCACATTTTTCTCAGAAAATAATAGCATTCACATCACAAGCCTTTAAGTACTTTCTGAAAATAATAGCATTCACATCACAAGCCTTTAAGCACGTTTTTTCAATGAAAGTATTAGCATTCACATCATAAACCTTTAAGCACTTTTTTCTCTGAAAGTAATAGCATTCACATCACAAACTTTTAAGCAATTTTTTCAATGAAAGTAATAGCATTCACAACACAAGCCTTTAAGCAATTTCTGAAAGTAATAGCATTCATATCACAAACTTTTAAGCAATTTTTTTCAATGAAAGTAATAGCATTCACATCACAAGCCTTTAAGTACTTTTTTCGCTTGAAAGTAATAGCATTCACATCACAAGCCTTTAAGTACTTTTTTCGCTTGAAGTAATAGCATTTACACTGCAAACTATGTGCAGGAGAGTGACACTTACATTTGAGGCGGCTCAAACAATGCTACATAGCTCAGTAGTGGTGTTGCAGGATGACAAACCAGAAGACACAGAATCCTTCACTGTTGGTCTGGTTTCCCCTCTGAATGGTGCTGAGATTGGACCTCAGCAAGCCATTACCATTAATATTCTGTCAAATGACAATGCAAATGGAATCATCCAGTTTGCTGCTGTAAGTGCTTAGAGGTTAACAGTTTTTATCTTTTCTGTTTGCTTGTACTTCTTTCATCTCTTTTCATATAATGCATTAGATTCGTTTTCTATTAATACCATCTCATTTGAGGAAGTAGATTCTGTATCATTAATATTATTGTCATTATCACATCCGTCATCATTATATGAGTCATTATTCATTCTTGTTATTGCTACAATAGCTATTTTTTAATGAAAGTACTGCTTTTATATTGTCACAAATTAATTTATTGTTTATGTATGTATTTGGATGTAATTAATTTATTGTTTATGTATGTATTTGGGTATAATTAATTTATTGTTTATGTATGTATTTGGGTGTAATTAATTTATTGTTTATGTATGTTTTGGCAGCTTTGTTTCAGATCACCTGTTTCTAAAGTTACAAAATTCTAAAAATGTTGAATGTTTAATTCTGTTTTCAATTAATCATGTATATTGAAATATAAAATCTTTATATTTAAAGGAGGAAAAAAATTAAATTTTTCCATTTGCATAAAAAAAAGATAAAGATAATGTGTTGTAATTATATCTGACTAATGGAAACCTGTTTATATTGTTGTCCACTTTGCTAACAGTCTGTATCACTCATACACAGGATTCTGTCAATGTGGTGGCAGAAGAAAAGGATGCAGATAACACCATTCAACTGAATGTTGTCCGCCAGGGAGGCTTTTTTGGCCGCGTGGTTGTTCAATGGACAACAACAGGGGACCATAATGGTTTAGCAGACATTACACCTTTGGCTGGCACAGTAAGGATTAAAAATATTTTTTGATTATTTTTCTGTTTGTTTTAATTTATGCCATTTTCAGATTTTCAGGTAAATAATTTGAAATGATTTTTATTGTCTCTGGATATTGTTTAGTACTTGGTGATCTGTGAAGTTGTACTTAGTAGTCTGTGAGGTAGCACTTGGTGATTTGTGAAATAATACTTGGTAAGTACTTGGCAAACTAAGAAGTAGTACTTGATTATCTGTTAAGTAGTATTTGGCAATTTGGGGAATAGTTACCTACTTTCAGCCAGAAAGTCTTAGGGCTTATTGGACAGGGCAAAAAATCTTTCTGACATAATCAGTATTCATGTATTGTACTTGCTGTATTGTGTTGCGTAAGAATGGAACTGAATGCTTATCATTTTTAACATATTTTTCTCTCTCAGGTAGAATTTGCTAATGGTCAATCAGTGGCTACCATATCTCTGACCATACGCAGTGACAGTTTAGCAGAATTTGCAGAAATCACTTATGTTCGCCTGACCCAGATAGTTGAAGACGGCAGCTCTCTTCCATCACAAGGTGCAAAACTTGGTAAGGTCAAAGCAAAGAACTTTATTTGATGTGTTTAACTCCATATTTCTTTCTTGAATATTACCAAAACTTGGTAAGGTCAAAGCAAAGAACTTTATTTGATGTGTTTAACTCCATATTTCTTTCTTGAATATTACCAAAACTTGGTAAGGTCAAAGCAAAGAACTTTATTTGATGTGTATAACTCCATATTTCTTTCTTGAATATTACCAAAACTTGGTAAGGTCAAAGCAAAGAACTTTATTTGATGTGTTTAACTCCATATTTCTTTCCTGAATATTACCAAAACTTGGTAAGGTCAAAGCAAAGAACTTTATTTGATGTGTTTAACTCCATATTTCTTTCCTGAATATTACCAAAAAGTGTATCATTACTGATAGCATTATTTTGTAATCTCTTGAAGTACAAGTGATAGTATTAAAAGCCAAGGGGAGCTACTGCTGAAAATGGGAGTTCTGTATCTCTCACTTTCCAAGTCTGACCTTGTACAAAGGGTTGCACTAATGCCAGATGAGTCTGTGACCAGAAAATATTATTTCCATACTTTCAACAGACATAGATGAGTCAGAGACAAGTAAATACTATTTCCTTATTTTCAGCAGTCCTAGATGGTTGTCAATTAAATGGCCAGGGGCAAGAGTTGCCTGCATTGTTACATTTACTTCTAAGAATGATTGAATGTATTTTTTTCCCTCTTACATTTGCATAATGAACTTTTTCTTATAATTTGATAAAATTTGTGTCACTTTCTTAGTTTCTTAGTACTTTGAAGAAACAAAAAGAAAATGTAAGAAAAAATATTTAAAGGCTGATTTTATACCTTTTGTGGGGACTGGGGTAATTTCAAGCATCATTCACCTCCCATCCACCCATTAGATATAACATTGGTATCCTAGTCATAAGACGAGTTTTAAAATAGTTACAAGATATAACTTCCAGTTTCCTAAACTACATTCATTATGCAGAGAGTATGAAGGAGTAACACAGACAGGATTGGTGTACATTAATTTATGGTTTAGTATTACTACATTCTGCAGACAGTAATACCTGTACATTAATTTATGGTTTAGTATTACTACATTCTGCAGACAGTAATACCTGTACATTAATTTATGGTTTAGTATTACTACATTCTGCAGACAGTAATACCTGTACATTAATTTATGGTTTAGTATTACTACATTCTGCAGACAGTAATACCTGTACATTAATTTATGGTTTAGTATTATTGTATTCTAAAAAAATTGACACCATTATCATGTTTTTGAGGCTTCATTCTCACAGTTACAGTGCAGTAGATTCGAAATGCGTTATACGCTGATTTTTTACTAAGATATATTTATGTAAAGTATTAATATGGAATAACTTGAATTAATATACTACTGATTTATATTTGAGCCATTTATAAAAAGTAACTTTTAGTCTATAAATTAGCTTTACTGACAATAATTATGTAAACCTAACTCAGTAACCAAACATTGATTTTCACAACATAATTTTACATCATTGATATAATTCTTGTTTTCATTACACTCTCAAGTGGTCACATTCTTTGATTAGTTTTATATGACTACCTACTTCTATGGCAGGGGAAATTACTCAGGCCACAGTGACTGTGCTGGCCAATGACTCCCCATATGGAAGAATTTCATGGAACAGTACATCCATCATGGTGTCTGAACCTGAGGGCACTGACCTTATTGTAACTTTAACTGTTGTCAGAGAGCAGGGACTTCAGGGGGAGATCAGAGTATCATATGTGTGAGTAGATAACTCTGTCTTATCTTATTACTCTGCTTGTAGCATTTAGTTTAAAGCTTAATACAATTTTTTAGCCTGCAAAATTGTTTCAAAGTTCTTTTCATTTTAAGTCATTGAAACTGTTTTTATTTTATTATATTATATAGCCAAGATGTTTGTTTTTAACAAATATATGTTAATTATTATTATTTATAGTCATCAATAAGAACATTTTAGTTTTAAAATAAGAAAAATACAGAGAATAAATGTAAATGAGTAAAATTACTTAAAATGACAATCTAAATTATATTTTTCCTAATCAAACCAAGCATTCATGGCTCTACTAGGTATTTTCATATTTTCACTTCAAAGGCAGCAACTGTCCCAGGTTCTCTTATTGGTGCTAAGGGGAAATAATTGAAGTTATGGATTTCCAAAGATAATTAGCTGCTCTTATAGTATCTTATACTATTCACAACACATCAGTTGCATTATTTTATTGAATCTATTCACTGGTAACTGCATTTCCCATCAAGCATTCAGGATAGGGTATTTAGCCTGTACATTCAAGCAGTTAGATATCTAAAGGGTAGAGTACTTAGTCTGTACATTTTAATTCTGCCACCAGAGACAGTACTCTACAAAAATCCCCCATATAGAGTGAGTAGAAATGGCAAACTTATCCAAGAATTAATTGTTATTGTTTTCAGTCATGCTCTGCTAGCTTCAGCACCAATTCTTGCTAGGGGCAATGGAAATGCAAAATACTGACCTGTGTAGTTTCAATTTAGGGCATTAATTATACTGTAAATTTTTAAAATACATATTACAGATACGAAGGTCCAGTAGATTAGTGTCATTAAATACATTTAAGTTTATCAGCTTGCTGTTATTTCTGCAGCACATCTATGGCATTAAACCTGCCACCTGATAATCAAGCAATAGCTGGGCAGGACTTTGTTTCCACTCAGGGTGCAATCACAATGGCACCAAATGTCATGTATGGAAATATTCAGATTGTCATCAAACAGGTGAGTTACACTTTTTTTCCTTCTTAATAAGCAATGTGATGGTTTAAAGAAGATTTGCCCTCTGTCCTTAAGTGCAGTTTCACCACTTATTAAGTTTTCTTTCCAATGATCTGCTCTAGTTTATTTTCTTCTTTAAGTGTAGATTTCTTTGCTCCACCCTCTCCTTTACTTGTCACTTGTTTCCATATACTTTTACTTATGATATATTTTTCCGATAAAATTGTAGAGCACTTTATTCATATTATTGATATTTATGCAGTAAAATTTTAAGTGGACATTGTACACCGCACATTAAGTGAACACAATAAAAATCACAACAGTTCATCCTAAACAGATAACTGGACATTGCCTTAAATGATATTAAAATTAATGTTACATATCATTCCTCGTTGAATTCAATAGTCGAAATTCCATTGAATACAAGAGTCCATTTCTTAAATCTTGCTATAGATAAATGACTTATTGAATGACGCAAGCATTTATGAAAAGCTAGCCAATTAAGCATAACCAATGGCTGCCACTGGTCAACTGTAGCTGACTAATGAGTGCTAAGGGAATACAGGGGGAAACCCATGTTGTGGAAAATTATTCCTTTGTCTGTCTGAGAAATTCTGCATGCAGTAAGATGTGTCTCTGTGGTCTCCGTTTTGGGGAGTCACATGATTAATGCCATTTCTCATTGACAGTACTCTCTTTTACACCCTCCTTATACTGGACTTCAAATCTGTTCTAAATCTGAACTTGACTGCTAGTGTTTTTCACAGGTCTGCAAGCCAGTGAAGGTGCATGACATCATCCACTCTGGTGGAAGAAAACAAAGAGATGAAATTTTGATTCAGGCCATGTTGAACTTTCCTTACTTCACGATGTGCATTATTGTGTTGTCTAAATGCTATTGATCTAAGTAACATTGTTAGAGAAAACTGTTCCCTCTGTAGAAAATTCAGAAGAACATTCAGTTGATTATTGAGGCAATTAGTCTTGAACTGTTAATATATATTTCTCTTGTTTTATTCTGTATATCTCTATAGTTATTTGTTGTATATGTCATTATTTGCACTTGATCAATGCTGAATTGCTGTGTAGTGTGTAGTTAAATTATATTGTTAATAAATTCTATTTCTTTATATATCAAAACCCTTGACCTTGTGTTTTAACAGAGTTAAAAGGTCAGGAGAGTGGTGGGGGCATAATAATTAATAAGATGGGTATAGGCTTTTGAAGAGGGTGTCTACTACTCATTAGACATTTGCCAGGTCAAAGTTATTCTGTGGTGTTTATTTACAATACTGGGGATTGCTCTGGAAAAGGTACGGGAGCTTACTCTTTCAGTCAATTGCCCGCAAATTGAGAGGTTTGTATTTATCATAAGCATGAAGAGATGATAATATTCTCATAATTAAAGAGACCCTCTCATCATTTAAAATAACCTGTTGCAATATTATTATTCTTTGCAACAATAACTCACTACTATTTCTTGCTTTCTTGATAACAACAATAATATTACCAGGTATGTAACTAATATTGTGTTTATGTTTTCTTGATAGCAACAATAATAGTACTAGGTATTCAACCAACATCATGTTTGTGTTTTCTTGATAGCAACAATAATAGTACCAGGTTTTCAACCAACATTGTTTTTATGTTTCTTTCTAGCAATAACAATAGTACCAGGTATTTAACCAATATTTGTTTATGATTCTTGAAAACAAGAACAATAGTACCAGGTATTCAATCAATATTGTGTTTATGTTTTCTTGGAAGCAACAATAATAGTGCCAGGAATTCAGCCAACATCATTGTTTCTATTTTCTTGTTAACAACAATATAATAGTACCAGATATTTAACCAATATTGTGTTTATGTTTTTGGAAATGCCAACAATAATGCCAGGTATTCAGCCAACATATTGATTTCCATTTTATTGATAACAATAATATAATAGTATCAGTTATTCAGCCATCTTTGGAGTTTATGCTTTTTGAAAATAATAATAATACCAGGTACTCAGCCAACATCAGTGTTTATATTTTCTGGATAAAACCATAATACTATACAGCTTATTACAGTTTTCCTGTTTTCTTTAGTGAAGCAATTATATACTCTATAACACTTTTGTTAATTGTTGTTGCATTCTTGACTAGCAACAATACGATACAATCCATTTAATTGTTATTCCTCTTCATTTTTGTAATTAAAAAAATATATCATCTGAATTAATTGCTCTTCTTTACTTCAGAAATGTTTTCTTGTCAACTCCAGTATATATGCTTTATTTATGAATTATTTTTTTTTGTCAACACCAGGCTATTTTCTTTACTTCTGAAATGTTGTGTCAACTCTAGTTTATACACTTTTCTTCTGAAACATTGTGTCAACTCTAGTTTATACACTTTTCTTTACTTCTGAAATGTTGTCATGTCAACTTTAATCTATATTCTCTGCTTTACAGGATTCATATCCTGAAGCAGCAGAAACATTTTTTGTCAACTTAACTCAAGTTGAGCTGGTTGGTAACTCTATGAGCAGCAATGCCGCTCCCAGCATCAAGGTACCAGGCAATGTGTTTCAAGTCACTATACTGGAAAATGACAATGCACAGGGTGTGGTTCAGTTCGATGTCAACACTGTGAGTTAAACAATTGATTTATGTCATTTACAAGTTACGCACAATACACCACACACATGCATGCACACACACACACACACACACACACTTTACCTGAGTTGATTTTTTAACTCTGGTCTTACAAAAATATCATCATGCACAGTACCTGAAGGTCATGTCATGCTGACATTTAACAAATTATATAACAGTTAAGTTTAGAAATAGGGACAGGCAAATTTAATGCACCAGAAATATATTAGAAGATTTTAATTGCCATGGTAACTGATGGAACAGTATGCTAGAAGATTTTATTTGCCATAGTAATTATCAAGTGGCCAGCATGGCCAGAGATTCATTTGATGCAATGGATACTTAATGATTAGCAAATCAGAAGATTTTATTTGAGATGGTATTTTTTCAATTTGTCACCTACTCCAAGAGATTTATAAACTGATGGTGTTGTCAAAAGAGATTTATTTGGTATGTAACTGATGGTGTTGTCAAAAGAGATTTATTTGGTATGTAACTGATGGTGTTGTCAAAAGAGATTTATTTGGTATGTAACTGATGGTGTTGTCAAAAGAGATTCATTTGAGGCAATGGATGCATAATGATTATATTATCAGAAGATTTTATTTGAGATGGTATCTTTTGACTTGTCACTTGCTCAAAAGGATTTATTTGATATGTGACTAATGAGTGTTTGATGTTGTCAAAGAGATTCATTTTGTGTTCTTGAAGGGGTTTATTTGCTCTAGTTACTATAGTCACCTTGTTACAGGACTTTATTTGCTGTGGTAACTAATGAGTGGTTAGCATTTTAAAGAGGTCAGCTCACTCAGGTAATTATTTTATTCTCTATGAATGATACTTAATATGTTAGGAAAGACAGTTGCTCTTTACTGTCATGTAAATATCTATACTGTAATGCAGTGATTCAGAAATATGTATTCTTTTTTAAGTTCAATCATAATTGCTGGGTTCTTTAAAATTATGTTTATTTAGTTTTAGTTTTAGGAAGGTTGATTATCCACAAGGTTGGTTTTATTAGATTATTACATGATTGTAATGATTATTTTGCAGAATGTTGAAGGAAGGCTGGACACTTATGAAGAATATGGCCGTAATAACACCATTGATCTTTTAGTGCGGAGGATGGTAGGATACTTTGGTTCCATTACAGTCACCTGGCAAGCAGTGCCTATCACTGCCAATGTTCTGGATTTCTCTCCTGGCAGTGGCACAGTGTTTTTCCAAAATGGCCAACATACAGCAAATATTTCTATAACAATTATTGATGATCAGATTCCTGAGGTCATGGAGGTAAGTTGCTGATTTTTATTTAAACTTGTAATTTTTAGAATGATGTGTGTATTGTTTGTATATTCACAGACATGCTCGCATTTGTATATGCACACACACACACACGCACAGTACGGCGCGGCACGGCAGGGCACGGGACAGCACGGCACAGCACGGCACGGCACGGCATGCACGCACACACACACACACACACACACACACACTCACTCTCATGTGCAGGAGATATGTGTGTATCTTATCCAGTGTATACCCCTGTCTTTTATATGTACTCCCTATCCTTTATATGAATGAACTTTATTATTTTTCTCCATAATTACTGAAAAATATCACTGTCTTATTATATTATTGCTTCACTGACTAGAAAAATGTGACTTTATAGCAAGTATCAATGAATAAATTGTATTATTTTTTCAGTCTCTCAAAAATGTTATTGTATTATTGATGGCATCACTTGTAATTTGTTGTTACAGAGCTTCGATGTTAAGCTTATTAGTGTGAGTGGCGATGCCATACTTGGCACTGCTACCTCAGTCCGCATTGCTATTCTCAAAAATGATTCTCCAACTGGCATTTTTCGGTTTTCAACCAGAAAGGTATGATGTAGTTAGCATTTATTCTCATCTTTATTTTTTGTTCTTGTAATTTTGTTGACATATTATATTGGCTTGCACCAAACAGTGCCAGTGCAGACAAGACATTTCTAAAAATAAATTATTTATAGTATTATCATTGAAGCAAATTTTCCATTTACCTGCCCAGTGGCCACAGAAGTAGGAAATGTTTTAAAATAGCATTTCTAAGTCGGTTCCAAGTTTCATTTTGTAATTGTTAAAGTAAAGACAAATTCAAACTTGAAAACTTCAAAATAGAAATACACCTAAATTACCTACTGTCTTTTTCTAGCTTGTTCTATAAATCAACCATGTTATTTTTTTTAATCCTTTTGTTTCTTTTTAGTGTCAACTGTCTTCTCTCCTCTATTACTTTGAAAATATAACTTTGGTGAATTGTTTTTGCAGGTGGAAATCAGTGAACCACGAACTCCTGGAGATAATTTGGGACAAGCAATGTTGATCATACAGCGAGAGCAGGGCACTCAAGGAACTGTCAATTTACAGTGGCACTTGAATGCAGGTGCTCAGGAAGATTTTTCACCCCCACTGGAAGGAACACTTACATTCTCCCCGGTATTTATTTGAATGCTGGTGAACGAACTTTGACATTTATATTTTGGGAATACCTGAGGGTATATTTACATTCATGCAAATGTTTAGGAACAGTAATCATTATTTTATTAGATATTTAGGAAACAAAGGAGATGTTTATATCAGTAAATATGTAGGAAAAATGGAGATTATAATTGCATTCAATATTTTTAATACACTAAAAACATTGTTTACATTTATAATTATATATTGTGAACCAATGAGATAATGTTTACACACACACGCACGCACGCATGCACGCATGCGCACACACACACACACACACACACACACAGTATAAACCAGTGGAGGATCACTTATCATTTCCTAACTATAACAATTAGTTCAAGAAATATTCATACAGTATATGATAGTATATGCTGTAGCATAGACCAATGGAGGATCAATTATCATTTCTTAACTATAACAATTAGTTCAAGAAATATTCATACAGTATATAATAGTATATGCTGTAGCATAGACCAATGGAGGATCAATTATGCTTCACAGCAGCTGGCAAATCAAGCTACTTCAGAACTCGTGACATTTGCAAATGCATCAGGACTTTCCATGTGTGCAGGTCCAGTCAGATAAAGTGGTGTTAAATCTTTGCATTAAATTTTAATCCTAAGTTATTTATTACTTTTATTTTATTTTATTTATGTGGACTGTTACAATAATTTTTCTGCATTGAAAGAAACTACAGCAAGATTTCTGAATTTTGGCAGAACAGGTTCTTAGAGCAAATTGTCATAAAGACATTAAAAACCAGACATTAGTGTCTAAATCTCTATTTTAAAGCAAATTGAAGCTATTTGTTTCTTTAATCAACCATATTTTTGAAACTTTATTTATTTTTTTAATGTACATATTAATTACCATGATGCATTCTTATTAAACTGTACTGCCTACTTCAGGGACAAATTGAACAAACACTGACCCTGCAGGCAAGAGCAGATAATCAGTTAGAGGGATTGAAAACATTTATAGTGTCACTTGTATCAGCTGACAACAATGCAGACATATCCTCTTCAGGTAATTTATTAACTTTGTTTCTGTTTTCTTCAGCAGTTTAACATTATTACTTGTATCAACTGACAACAATGCAGACATATCCTCTTATTATTACTTATTAATACTTATTATTACTTATTATTACTTGCTTACAAGATGTGGGCATCTAGACTTTTTTTTTTCACATTGCATAAGAAGTGTCATTCCAACAGCATAAACATGACAAAAAATTTAGAACAGTTTTCTTTGGTGTTAAGCTCATTTGAAATAAGCAGTATTTAGTGTGAAGTTTTGTCTAATTAATATAAGTGTGAGAAACATTTCAAACAGTTTTCTTTGACATTGTGTTAAGTTCATTTGAAAAGAGCAGTATTTAGTGTGAAGTTTTATCTAATTAATATAAGCATGAGAAACATTTCAAATTGTTTTCTTTGACATTGTGTTAAGTTCATTTGAAATGAGCAGTATTTAGTGTGAAGTTTTATCTAATTAATGTAGGCTTGAAAAAAGTCTGAACTTTTTTCTTTGGCATTCTGTAAGTTCAGTTGAAATGAACAATGATTAGTGAGAAGTATTTTCTAATTTATAATCTATGCCCCAGGAAAGTTTTGAGGAAAATTCTGAGATACATATCTTGGAAATTTAAAGAATGAATGTGACTATCCTCAGGACTCATCACTATCATAATACAAACCAATCCAGATATTGGAAATACAGGTAATGCATTTGATTGATGTCATAACTTTTTTACAGAAGGAGATGCCACCATTATTATACTACCTGATCCAGGTGCCAGTGGTACAGTCTCCATTGTACCATCTTCCCAGGTAATCTTTATAGGTGAACCTGGAGAATACAGTTCTGCTTACAATGGGACAGCAAGCATTTTGCTGAGTCGAGCTCCAGGCATATTTGGTGAAGTGGTTGTAACATGGTCTTTAACTCCAAGGGATATGACAGCTTTCATGCAAGTGGAAGGAAGTGTTACTTTTCTGAATTTACAGCAGACAGCTTCCATTATATTGCAGGTGAGCTCCTTATATTTAAAGAAATCATCATCTGTGAAACTGAACGGACATTAGTTTGAAGATGTCATCATTTATTAAATTGAACTGACTTTAATTTGAAGACATTATCAGTGAAACTGAATTGACCTTACTTTGACAATACTTTTATCAGTGAAATTGAATTGACATTTAGTTTGAAGACATAGTCATTGATGACACTGAACTGTGTTTTTGAAGGCATTGTCTTTGATAAAATTGAACTGACATTCATTTGAAGACATTGTCTTTGGTAAAAATCGAATGCACATTACATGGAAAACAGTATTGGAGAAATTAAATTGATTTACTTTGAAGACTTTGTCATTAACACTAGTTTTAATAAACCTTAAATAAATAAATGAATAAATAAATATATATATATATTAAAGAGTACATTATAAATGTTTTCTAATAGTGTTTAGATTTCATATATATATATATACAGTTTATGAAAAAATTCATTCTGTATTTTATTTCTAAAGTAAATAAATGAAATTTATAAATTGCAAGTAAACTGGTGGATTTTCCTTTTTAAAAGTGATGTCAGTTGGGATTTTTGCCAAGAAAAAAATTGTTTCATTGGTTTAGTCTGTTGGTGTAGGAAATTTTATTTTAATGAGGAATTATCTCACTTTTTAAGACTGTTCATGACAGTGAGCCAGAAGAAAAGCTTTATTTTATTGAGGAATTAAGTTCTTTCATTGTTTTAGAACACTTTTATTACCTAGGAATTTTAAACTGTTACTGATGGTGAGCCAGATGAAGCTATCTGTTTTAGACTATTGATAACAGTGAGACAGAAGTAACTATCTGTTTTAGACTATTGATAACAGTGAGACAGAAGTAACTGTTTTAGACTGTTGATAACAGTGAGACAGAAGTAACTGTTTTAGACTATTGATAACAGTGAGACAGAAGTAACTATCTGTTTTAGACTGTTGATAACAGTGAGCCAGATGAAGCTATCTATTTTAGAATATTGATAACAGTGAGCCAAAAGAAATTCTTATTACTGTGGATTTAAGTTCTTTCAGTTTTTTATTATATTGCTGATGATAAAGCAGAGAAACTCCTTTTTTACAGAAGTAAGTTTTCTCACTCGTTTAGACTATTGATGATGGTGAACCAGAATCCAGAATGACTTATACACTCCAGCTGAACTCAGCATCTGGTGGGGCAGTGCTTGCAATGGAAGCAGTAAAGGCAACAATCATGTATGCTGCTAGTGACTACCCTCATGGCTTTTTTGAATTTACCCTACCTGAAACAGTCACAGTTTCGGAAGATATTGCAGCTGTAAGCATGATTATATAAATTTTAAAAGCAAATGAATTGTACTTTCACATTACTGAGTATAGTATAAGATTCATAGTTATCAGCAAACAGTGCATTATTTTCAGTGGTCAGAAATGGCCCTAAAGAAACAAACAAGACCTGTTCAGCAACAAACATGTAAGAAGAAAACAGCACTACCCACAAGAAAAATATTTCAACTAAATAAATTGTCTATTCCACATTTCAGTCTTTTGCTTAGTGGCTGTGAATTCTTTACGAACTTTATATTTGATGTGGAAAGTATTCAATTTCGCAAACTTTGCATTCATTGAAACAGTATCATTGTTTCAGTAATATACTTGCAAGCAGAACTTTTATAAAAACTTTGATAAAATTAAAATAATACATATTATTGTTGTGAACTTCATGGTTAAACTGATTTAATTAAATTAGTTTGAATATTTTCTCCACTCAGTGAAATATTTCTAACTTTGTGTTGTTAACATGATTTTTAGCTCACTTTTTTACTTGATTTCAAATGTACTTCTTCTTTGTTGTGTTAGATGATTTCAAACATAGTTCATCTTTGTTTTGTTAGTTGATTTTCAAAATTATTTCATCTTTGGTTTTGTTTTTTTATTTAAGTTCTCCATTGGAAAGACAGAAGTGATTTTTTCTTGTTTGTCTGACAATTATATATCTTTGACAAATGGAAAAATTGATTTCTTTATTCCTTAATTATCACCCAAACCAGTTAATATGTTTAATGTTTAAGATGAAATTGAATGTTTTTAAAGTGTGTGTCATTAATTAAAATCTAACTGCATTTCATTATATTTACTTTGCCTTAGGTTCAAGCTACTGTACGCCGCAATAAAGGCTTAGTGGGTCAGGTGCAAGTGTACTACTCTACTGCATCAGGAACTGCTATCTCAGGACAGGACTTTTTCCCTACTGCAGGCATGCTGCAGTTTGAGAATGGGATTGACTCCCAGGTTGTGCAAGTGTCACTAATACCTGACAGCCTGCCTGAAGGACCAGAAACCTTTTTTATCAACATTACCTCAGTCAATCTGCTTAGCCCTATGTACATATATAATTTGTAATCTAGTTATAAATCGGCCATTAGATCACGATACACATACATACCAAAATCAATCATAATCAGTCCTTTTAACAATTCAGCAGTCTGTCAATCACTTAATCATCCTTCTATCAACTTTACAAAATAGTCAGTTATTTCAATCAGTTAATCATTCAATCAGTTCTTTGAATTCTAGTCAGGGAGCATCTTTCTGCCTTGTCTTTATGTTTGAAATAAAATTTCATTTTAGGATTTATTTCTTTTAAAGCTCATTAGTTGAATGTGAAAATATCAGTGAAAATATACAGGTTCAAAATATTTAAAAAAGGAAAAAAGAGAATAGTTACTTAAATTAAAAAATTTCTTGTTGAACTGGCATTATTTGCTGGAATGTAACAGTATACCAGTTTACTAGTATTAAATGCTAGTCTAAGTAGAGAGAGAGAATACAGAGAGAAAGAAAAAAGACAGAAAATTAGGAAAGTCACTTATAAGAAGACAGGGAGGTTGAGAGACAGAGAGGAAGAGAGAAAGACTGAGTTGAAAAAAAGAGAAAAAACTAAGGGAGACAGTTAAAGAGATTTTAAAGAAAGAGAGAGAAGAATAGAGACAAGGAGATGGAGGGAAAAAAAGACATAGTTCCAAAGTAACTGACTATTTTAAAAGTAGAAGGCCAACAATGGCGTGAATCCAGAGGGTAAAGATGTGTTCTTATCATGTACTTTTCTTTCATTTGTTGTGCAAAATCAGCAATTGTTGGAAGCAAATGCTAAACTCTGTCTTGGTGTTATCATCTGCTCTGTTGTTTACACTGTTGATAACTGTGTATGGTAATTATACCTCAAATTCATGGTAACTATTTACTGGTAATTGTAATATGGATTCATAGTAATTATGCACTGATAATTGTATGGATTTATGGTAACTATGTATGGAAACTATATGCTAGTAATTGTTGTATGGATTGATGGTAATTATGTATTGGTAATTGTACTATTGACTTATACCAAATATATACTAGTAAATGTAATACAGGCTCATGTAATTGTGCACTGGTAATTGCAGTATGGATCATTGGAAACTGCCTGGAAACTTTTACTAGCAATTGTAATATGGATTGTGGTATCTATGTACTGGTATATGTAATATGGACTTATAGTAGTAAATATAGTACGGACTTATGATAAATATATATTAATAAGCATAATATTGACTTATGGTAACTATGTACATGTATGTAACTGTAGCACGGATTCACAGAAAGTATTTTCAGGAAACTGTATTCCTTCTTTCCTGTTGCTGCTTTATAATCAGATCTAACAACTACACTGTTCTGGGTGGACTGCAGTTAGACATGCCTCCTGCAGTGGGGACAATTGCCACCAAGACTGTCATCATTGCAAAAAATGACAACGCTGAAGGCATTATTGAGTTTGATGGGACTGCTCTAGCTTTTAAAGGTAAAATCAGTTAGGAAGTGTTTCTGGGAATTCTCTTCTAGTAAAGTCATCTGGAATGTGTTCCTGGTGTTAAATTATTATCACAGTTTTTATTGACTTCAACACTCTTACTGACAAATGTATACTCTCATTAAGTAAAAGATGTTACTTAGAGAACTACTTGAATCATGATAAAAAAACTTATCATTTCTAGTAGAATTTCATTGTTGGTAATTTAATTACTTTGGGGGAAGTTTAGATGTTGATTCATACAGATTGTCACCCAGATTAAGTTATAAGCATACACTGTTAGATAGACAGATTTTTACAGAGTTAGCTAACTCTTCTTACCTCATTAAACTGTAATGTGTCTTCCAGCCCATTGCACTTGAAATTCAAGTTTTGGTAGATTTTAGTTTTTGGTGATTGCCAGAGAGACATTATAAATTGTCTTAATGCTGAAACACTCATCACGGAAACAATTCCCAGTATTTTTTTATTGTTGTATACTTACAGTTCAGGAAGAATCAGGTATAGCACAAGTCCCAGTTATTCGACGTGTTGGAAATTATGGCTTAGTTACAGCGTCTTTTGAGACGAGAGAAATGACAGCAACTTCAGGTGTGGACTATAGCAATGCCAATGGGGTGCTAGAGTTTAAGGATGGACAGACTAGAGCACTCATCAATGTGACTCTTCGTGATGACAGCATCCGAGAATTTGAAGAGCAGTTTAACATTACTCTTTCTAATCCAACAGGTCAGTAAATAGTTAATTCAGAGTAAATATAACTATTTAGGTAAAGACTGTTTGAATACCAAATTGTTTAAAGATAAATGCATCATATTTAACTCAAGTTAAAATATTTTGGGCTACATGCACAAGAATTTTATTTTTATTTTTGCTGTGAAATAAATATATAAATAAATTAAACCTGATGAGACTTTATAAAACTAACTGTTTTGTTCTGCAAATTATTTAAAATGTTCAGTAATACTTTACAATATTATAAGTCTGAATAAATTCCTGACAGTCACATGTAATTTGTTAGTTTAGTTAGGTCACAAAAGCACATTTTTCTTTCCAAGAATTCTTACCATGTAACAACAAAAAATCAACATATTCTTACCCAATGAATACACAAAAAAGTCTTTCCTTACCAAGTAACCACACAAAATAACTGGTGACATTTAGTTGTAACAACATGGTGGCTTGAGATGACTGACTGAATAAGAGTGGATGAAAGTTTGGTCTGGGATGAGATAGCCAATAAAAATATTGTCAGGAAGGTAGTACATGGTCTTCAACCAGAAGTGAGCCAAGCTGGAGTCAAGATTTTCTGAGCCATGAAGGAGTCAAGCTTCTGTGTACACATGTGTAAGAAAAGATCTCCATAACAGAAATTGTATGATATATAATTCATCTCTGTAAGACTTGAATTTTAGATATGAAACTCTCAGAATAATGGTACAAAGAGGCTTTAAGTGCATTTGTACCATAGAATCACTGGTGCAAAGGACAAACCTCCTGTGGTCAGTCGTCAGTAAGAATGGGTATTTTTCACCTTCATGGAGCAAAAGAAGTTTCCACTGCATTCTTGACCCTCTTAATAAAACATTTTTCCTATTCAATTTTGTTCCCCTCTAAGATGTTTTGAATATAACAGTATTGAATGATATGGGGATTGAGAAATGTTCTCATAGTCATTAGTCTTGAATGTTTGTTTCTTATGATGATCTAGTGTACAAATTTGACTGTAGTTTTTGTCTCAAGTATTAGAAATTGATAGTAGAATGCTTTAGTTTATGACAATGCTGATGATGTTTAGGTAATTTATGGTGACAATAGCAGTACAGTACTTTTTAGTTTATGATGATAATGGCAATGTTTTGGTTCATCACAATGGTGGACCTACTTTTGATTTGAATTGATTACTGTTAGTTAAGAGATGCATTGATGCTCTATTAATGAATAACAATGCTACAACCACTAAATCATTGTAATAGTAAATTATTTATCTCACTTTATGGGAATGATGTTTTTATTTTTCAGGAGGTGTGCTGTTAGGTGAAGTCAGAGTGTCAGTAGTGACAATCTTGAAGTCTGACTACCCAAACGGAAAGTTTGGCTTTCTGGGAGAGACTAGGCGCAGTTTTCCAAATCCAAATTCTCCATTAAACATTAGCTTATATATTGAGAGGTCAGAAGGGGTCCTTGGACAACAAGAGGTAACTTAATTAACATTTTAATATATATGTGTATTTAACACTCTTTCACTCACAGATTCCATTCACATGTATTCACAAGAATTCACTCCATTCTCTTGTAACCTTTCAATCAATAATATGGGGCTGTTGAAGTTGTCTTGTTACTGTTACAATGCTTTTAACAGTCATTTTCAGTACATCAGTATGCAACTCATCAGTAACTGATGTAAATATTTGATTGAAATCAATTAGTTTGCATCAATTTGCAGTAAAAACACTAATATGCAGACACTGATTCACTGCTATTCTCTTGAGGTTAACTTGGGCACCTTTGCTGTATTTGGCTTCCTCATGCAGAACAGCAATTGTAGCATTTTCCAGTAACTTCCCTGTACCAGAAATTGCTTGACGTAGCCAGCATACTTGCCACCATACATCAATGGAGTGTAATGTATTCTTACACACCACTCCCCTCCTCTACCATGGCCAGTTCTAGTGGTTTATAATCAGTAAACCAGGAGATTCAAATCATACACAGAAAGGCTGCTTATTCCCTGTAAAATATACTCAGGGAACAAATGCTAAATTTCCAGTGTATTCATCTTTAACTCCATTCTCTCTTACATTCAAATCTCAACTTACAATTTCCTGCAACAGTATTCGTTAGCCCAATACACACACATACACAGCATAATAAATACAGCATATCAATTTATGAACAGGTTCACTAGGAACAACGTCAAGTGTTAAGCATGCTATATACAAGCATCTTAGTTCAAACATAATTTAGATATTCTATATATATCATAATGTAGATATCCCATCAGTCCTAATCATATATAATTATTATCATTATTATAACATAACATACAAAACATAATTAATGTGAGCTAATTAAAAAAGCCTATACTTATATTCTTTTCTCCCTTTAGGTGCAATGGCGAATCATGGGTCCTAACAATCCCAATCTTCTGCTTGAGGACACGAGTGATATTAGCTATACTGCTGGTGGTGTGGAAACCACCTCTGGTCGACTTGTTTGGCTTGACGGTGAGTCTGGCAGCAAGCAGTTCACCCTCAGGATCAAACCTTACACCAACTGGGAAGTGGAAAAAATGTTTGTCATTGAAATAAGCAATATTCAGGCAAATCCCTCATCAGTTGGAAATGGAGAAGTTAGCCCTACCTCAGGACAAGCATTCATAATAGTAAGCTTCAGTGTACATTATTTTCTAAACAAAGGACAAAATGTGGATGGTAAAAAGTTGTTGTGTCTGACTCATTATTTATTTTTATTCCATTTCCATTTCTTTTTAAAATAAAATCAAGTATAAAGCAATTGTTTTAATTACACAAGTATGTATTCATATAGTTCCTGTCATGATTTTTTAAGGAATAAAACTTATCAATGATCTTAAGTTATTTTAAAAGTTACATAATTGCACACACTTTATATTTTAAATAAGTTTAAAATATAAATGACTAATATTTTTGTGAAAATTCTTTTAAAATTAGAAACAAATATGAGTAAACCATCTGTGTAATGTTCTAGATTCAAAAGTTTGGTCACCCAAATGGCATTATAGAGTTTTCTGGAGTAGCATTGAGTCCACGTGAGTTTGAAGAACCTGTAGGAGAACAGACAGTAGATGTTGTCTTTCAAGTGGTACGTCAGGCAGCAACAGGAACCACGGGCAATATACAGGTTTGGAATAAATTATACACACAGAGTTACACATGTCGAAACTCAAAACATTAATTGGATAAAACAAAAATAAAATTATGTTTTATTAAAATTTGTCATTTTGAAATTTTTTTTGAATCTATGTTTTATATTTTCTCAATCATCAAATCACATCAGTATCATGAGAGTTGCAAATCCTGGTATTTATCTTTTCTCTGTTAGAAAATAACTCTTGTATAAAAACAGGTTGTTTGTCTTCTTTGCAACAAAGTTATACTTCAACATAAAAAATAAAAGAAGCATTGAACATTGTTGTAGATCACAGAGGTAAAAGAGTTTGTAAATACTATTTATTCAAATATGATTATTAAGATAAATGAGTGCAATAGTGACTGATAAATCACAGACTATCTTTAGAAAGACTAAAAATTGTTACAGTCATTTTGGTTGTAAAAAGATTGGCACGATACTATTATTATATTGATATGATGCTTACATTAAGTCAATTTGTCTGTAAAAAGATTGGCATGATACTATTATTATATTGATAGGATGTCTACATGACACAGTCAATTTGGCTGTAAAAAGTTTGGCAAAACACTAGTATTATATTGATAGGAGATCTACATGACTATAACACAGTCAATTTGGCTGTAAAATGTTTAGCATGATGCTAATATTATATTCATAGGATGTCTACATGACTAAAACATAGTCAATTTCACTGTAGAAAGATTGTCATGATACTATTATTATATTGATAAGATGTCCACATAACGCAGTCAATAATATTATATTGATAAGATGTCTACATGACTATAAGACAGTCAATTTTATTGTAGAAAGATTGTCATGATACTATTATTAAATTGATAAGATGTCCACATAACACAGTCAATTTGGTTGTAAAAAATTGGCATGCTACTATTATTATGTTCATAGGATTTCTACGTGACACAGTCAATTTGGCTATAAAAAAATTGGCATGCTACTATTATTATGTTCATAGGATTTCTACATGACACAGTCAATTTGTTTGTAAAAAAATTGGCATGCTACTATTATTATGTTCATAGGATTTCTATGTGACACAGTCAATTTGGCTATAAAAAAATTGGCATGATACTAATATTAATGTATATTGATAGGATGTCTACATGAGTATAACACAGTTAATATGTACTCTAAAACAGGTCTGTTCACAAATACTCATGCACCATGATTTAACATTTGCTTGATGAATGCCAGGTTCACTGGGAAGTACAAGGAACTAGTAGCAATGTGACAGATGTGCGACCCGTAAATGGCATACTACTTCTGGAAGACAAAATGCGTCAAGGGCAAATCACATTGCAGTTGCTGCCAGATGATGTCCCAGAGCTTACTGAGGAGTTGTCCCTGTTGCTTGTGTCAGTGGAGGGTGGTGCTGAGATCAACACTCAGGCCAGCAAATCCATCTTTCGAATCAGGTTTGTGGTGTTGGTGTTTGACTTTGGCAAATGCAATTGTTGTTGTAAATAAATATAGGTAGTTTTGCATTTTTTATAGAGACTTTTATTTCATGAGAGGTGATGTTTTATCATTTAATTAATTATGCTGATTAGATGAAAGCCACAGCTAAAGAATGATATTTTGTATCATTTAGATGTTTATGTAAGTTCTCAATGGGCATGCCTCATTTAATTTTATCTTGTTACAGTCATGCTAATTGGATTGCAATCCACAGCTGTGCTTTTTAAGCATTTAGAACTTGAAGTCCTTAAGGGTTATAGTTTCATTTAATTTTATATTGTTACATGCATTTTAATTGGGAAAATGTAGATCTCTTTTTTTTAGTAGAAATCAATAATAATAAAAATATATTCAAATTGCTTTCTGTTTTTAGCTAAAAAAATATCATTTGTTACACATACCTTCATTCATATATATACCCTTGTTCTTACTTTAGCCATCCCGTCTATTTAATATTTAACTGTTGTACATAGCTTGTTTTTTGTTTTTTTTTAATGTGCCAATGAGGGAAATCACGCAAATCAGTGTTTGCCTGTTAAAAGTTTATCTTTTCTAACTTTTATTTAAATATATTTCTTTCATTGGTCTTCTTGTCTAGTAGAGGTGGGCTCTGCCATTGCTAACTTTTATTTTAAAGATTTCTTTCATTGATCTTATCAAAGAAGTGGGTTCTGCTTTTGCTAATGTTTATCTTCAAGATCCATTTCATCAATCTGACAATAGTTTCACTTTTGGTAATATTATTTGTAAGATTTCTGATCAGTCTGGTGATAGTTTTGCCTTTGCTATTCTTTGATTTTGAAAGATTTGTCATTGATCTGTCTTTGCCATACTTTTACTTTAAATATTTGTCATTGGTCTGATAATAGTTTTGTCTTTTGCTCTACTTTCACCTAAAATATTTGTCATTGGTCTGATAATAGTTCTGTCTTTTGCTCTACTTTCACCTAAAATATTTGTCATTGGTCTGATAATAGTTCTATCTTTTGCTCTAATTTTATTTAAAATACTTGTCATTGGTCTGATAATCGTTCTGTCTTTTGCTCTAATTTTATTTAAAATATTTGTCATTGGTCTGATAATAGTTTTGTCTTTTGCTCTACTTTCACCTAAAATATTTGTCATTGGTCTGATAATAGTTCTGTCTTTTGCTCTAATTTTATTTAAAATATTTGTCATTGGTCTGATAATAGTTCTGTCTTTACTTTTATTTAAAAGATTTGGTTTGATAATAGTTCTTCTTTTGCTGTATTTGTACTTATATGAATTGTCGTTAGTCTGATAATAATTCTGCTTTCACTGTACTATTATATAAAAGATTTGTCTCATCAATCTTCTGATTACTCATTTAATAACAGTCTGGTAAAAGTTTTATCTTTACTAACTTTAATTTGAAATATTTGTCATGTTTTCTTGTGTAGTGCTTGCTCACTTTAACTTAAAAGGCTTGTCTCAATAGTTTTCTGTGTCTGGAAGAGCTCCGCATGTCTGGTTAATTTCTATCTCTGCTTTGTAGTCTAGCTTTTGCCTTAATATTTCAGGCTTGTTTTTGTTGTTTATTTGTTAATGTACAGGAAGTTATTGTTTTTGTTTGTTTATTGGTATATGTACAGGAAGTTGTTATTTTTGTTTGTTTATTGGTAAATGTACAGGATGTTGTTTTAAATAAATAATTGCCTGGTAAGAGTTCTTATGTTTGTATGTTTATTTCTTCTGTGTATGTGAGCATGTTTAATTATAAAAAGGAAATAGGTGAAAAGTAACAGAGATTAATGTGAAAAATAAAGGAGATTATTGGGGCTTTTGTATAAGAATATGTATTTCACAGTGATCTTTCTTAATGACTCAGACATGAGCTAAGTGGGCCATCTTTTCATTGCCAATATTTAGTAAGCACTTTTTAAAAAAAATCCTATATTTTCAATTTCATTTTATTGATTTTTTAAAAATTGTTGATCTATTTGATCTATTTACAGATACAATGATTATCCCCATGGACGTTTTGGGATACTTGCAGAAAATCAAAATGTTTTGGTAGATTCTGCTGACTTATCACGTAGACTCTTCCTAAATTTCACACGTTACAATGGGACTTTTGGAACTACTATTCTCACTTACTCAGTAACATATAATGAGGTGAAGTATATGTGTTTTGCTGAATGAATTATTATTCTCACATGCTCAGTAATATATAATGAGGTGAAATATACATGTTTGCTGAATGAAGTACTGTTTTCACCTACTCGGTAATATATAATGAGGTGAAATATACATGTTTGCTGAATGAAGTACTGTTTTCACATACTCAGTAATATATAATGAGGTGAAATATACATGTTTGCTGAATGAAGTACTGTTTTCACATGCTCAGTAATATATAATGAGGTGAAATATACATGTTTGCTGAATGAAGTACTGTTTTCACATACTCAGTAATATATAATGAGGTGAAATATACATGTTTGCTGAATGAATTATTATTCTCACATGCTCAGTAATATATAATGAGGTGAAATATACATGTTTGCTGAATGAAGTACTGTTTTCACATGCTCAGTAATATATAATGAGGTGAAATATACATGTTTGCTGAATGAAGTACTGTTTTCACATGCTCAGTAATATATAATGAGGTGAAATATACATGTTTGCTGAATGAAGTACTGTTTTCACATGCTCAGTAATATATAATGAGGTGAAATATACATGTTTGCTGAATGAAGTACTGTTTTCACATGCTCAGTAATATATAATGAGGTGAAATATACATGTTTGCTGAATGAAGTACTGTTTTCACATACTCGGTAACATATAATAAGGTGAAGTATATGTGTTTGCTGAACTAAATAAAACTTTAATATGACTAGATTATTTAGATTTGAATACAAAGAAAATAGTGTTAACCTTTGAAGAATTCTTGTCATTTTATCTGGTATCTACCCATATGGATGTTAATGTTTCTAAAATGGAAGAAAAAGTGTCAAGTTCTGTTATAATTATGTTGTCTGATTTATCTGTAGCCATTGTCAGGAGTGGTGTTGTCCCCTTATACCGGCTCCGTGACTTTCAGTTCTGGCATGGGCAGTGCACAGACTTCTGTGGCCATTCAAGGCAGTGGGTTCTTGCAGCTTGGCTCCACGTTCACTGCCTCTCTGCGTGATGTTCAGTTTCATGGAACAGGAAGTTAGTAAATTGTTTTGTCTCCACATTCACTGTATGTGTGTGTGTGCATGTGCATGTGTGTGTGTTTGTGAGTTGTGTGTGCATTTGTGTGCATTATTCATTTAGTCTTTTAGAAATAATAATATAACTTTCATGAAAATATAAATTCTCTGTATATTCAAGTGACTCAGCCCCCTGAACTGAAAGCCGGAGAGACAGAAGCTATAGTTCCAGTCCCAGCTGAGGCATCTAACAGTGAGGTCAGCTTTTCCAGCACAGATGGCACCATAAATGATGGTATGTAC
Source organism: Sinotaia quadrata (assembly GCA_028829895.1). Classification (NCBI taxonomy): domain Eukaryota; kingdom Metazoa; phylum Mollusca; class Gastropoda; order Architaenioglossa; family Viviparidae; genus Sinotaia; species Sinotaia quadrata. Next base: position 44,798,059 of record CM054177.1, on the reverse strand, counting down.
TTGCAAAGTGTATAATATATATTTTGTGGGAGTTTTATTACATAATAAATTGATCTGCTGTTAAAATACCTCTTTGTGTCTAGATATAGGAGCCATTCATATATAAATGGCAAAACTTATTTTTATAAATTCATTTATTATCTTCAAAAGAGGAGATTGTCTTATGTGCTTGAGGAAGAAGCTGCATACATGGTGTTTTGAATTGTAGGATTTTTAGAAGAAATTTTAGAATTGGAGAAATCTCAGCATTATTTAATCATTAACTCTCTAATTTCCGACACATTTACCTGTCTAGGCTGTCACATTAAATTAAATGAAGGAATGGTGAAAGTCAGTAACAAATTAGAGAGCTAATGATTGTGACATCACATCAGTGCTAACAGAGAGAGAAGAAGGGATATTAATTTTGACATTGCTTGTAATGTTGACAAGGGAAGAGGAGGACATTAATTACCATATTGCCAAAACTAAACAGACTTTGGTGACTTATGTCAGCTTTCATTTGTCTGGTAACTTCAGGGAAGGTAATTCTGATAATTCAAACTGTATATATACAGGAAAGCCACAAACATACAACACATTTAGGCTATAAATGAGATTTACAGAACCAAGTGCTGACAGATCATGCATCGTTCTCAAAATGTATATCCAGCAAAACTTATTCATTAAACACATTTAAGGAAGATTTACAGAACCTGATGCTGTCAGATCATGCATCGTTCTCAAAATGTATATCCAGCAAAACCATAAATAAAACACATTTAACCTATAAGTAAGATTTACAGAACCTAGTGCTGTCAGATCATGCATCATTCTCTGAACCCAAGCAGAATAATTCTAAGCATCATAAGTGCTAAACTTAAAATTTTACCAGTAAATTGACTTTTGTTCATAAAAATTGTTTGCTGACATAGAGACATTTGCCAGCTATCCCCTCAGAAAATCAGAAATTTTAATTTAAATTGTATGTATAGTTAATTACATAATTATTAATTCCATTTTACCTGTTTAGTTTAATTCATTTTGCATCTAATATAATAGTCTTTAATGTAAAGCAACACATTTAGTGAAGTTTCATCTTGTTTTATTTAATTATGATTATATTGACTTCTTGCTATTCATTTATTTGTTTCTTAAGTTATTTGCCATGTGTGGATTCATTTTGTTTTTTTTTTATCTTTAGTTTTTATATGTATTTAAGCCATTTTGTTTTGTTTTTTATCTTTAGTTTTTATATGTATTTAAGCCATTTTGTTTTGTTTTTTATCTTTAGTTTTTATATGTATTTAAGCCATTTTGTTTTGTTTTTTATCTTTAGTTTTTATATGTATTTAAGCCATTTTGTTTTGTTATATTATCTTTAGTTTTTGTATGTATTTAAGCAATTTTGTAAAGACTTTTGAACTTTATAAGGACTTACAGCTTTTATAAGTTCTTATTATTAAGTATATTGCTAATTTGAAACAATGAAATGTGACTACAATATATACACATAATTTTATCAGCAGAAATCACATCCTTCTTCACACATAAAACTGGAATAAGCACACAAGCATGCATACAGCACTTAGCGTGCACACCACACACACACACAAACACACACATGCATACATGCATACACCACACACACACACACACACACACACACACACACACACTCTCTCTCTCTCTCTCTCTCTCTCTCTCTCTTTCTTTCACCTTCTCACTTTTCTATCAGCAGTTCTATTTCTTAAAGATATTCCTTGAACTAAAGCATTTTACTTTCATGCAAAGCTATGTTTGCTCTTTCAAGTTTATAAATTTAGGAAAGATATAATACTTCTAAAGTTGGAAAACTCAAAAAAGTCATTATAACTTATTATAAATTATTTCTGCCTTCAAGTAAATCTCCAATCATGAGGCCATCCTTTCACTTAATAGTTATTAGCTTTAGTTTTAAACTCTTACTTTTAAGTCCAAGGCTTCATAATACTACAACTTATTAGGTAGAGTGTTTTGGAAATTACCAACTTAAAGGTGTTATTATACACAAAAATCTGTCATGTTATCAATTATTTTTAATTTAAATTGCAAACATCTATTGTGTTCAGTTTATGTATTAATATTTTATGAAGAAATTCCACATAATTTATGGGGTTTGTCATGCTTATCAAAGAGTGTTTTCATAATGATTAAAGTTGGTTGATAATTTCAGACTCCAGATTTCTCTCTTAAACCATCATTATTTTAATTATAATTTCAGGCTTGAGGAGTTCATTCTTAAACCATAACTATTTCTGTTGATAATTTCAGATTTAGGAAGTTCAACTTTAACTATTATCAGGAAAGGTACTTATGGAAGTTTAAGTGTACTTTGGACCACTGGAGAGCTGAAGGGAAATTTGCCTGGAGTTATTTCTAATGGGCAGATAATTCCTTCAACAGGGGTTGTGACATTTGCCCATGGCATAGAGAGCAAGAATTTCACAGTTCAGGTAAAAAAATAAGTATTGTGGTTGATTTTTTTAAATATTTATCAGGAATGATAACTTTGATAACATTTTAAAAGTATTTAGAGATAATTAGTAAACACTAATAGCAACTTTCTTAATCATCATACAAAATATTGTTAAGGTTTAGAAGCAGAACCATTAATTCAATTTTTGTCATTTTCATATTTTTACAATTTAAACATCATTATTAGCCATTTAGAATAATTTTAATTACCAGATTGTTAAGACCTATAATTACAGAGTTAAAGCCTGTAAATGGTTGTTGCATATTTGTGTTTGCAAGAACCTGTCATCTCCAGTTCACTGCTTATCCTCTCTTAGCTGTTGGTCAGCACAGTTTCATGCCATAGAAGACTATTGAAGAGTTACAGTTCTTCCTTCCTTATATCTTTATTTGTCATCACATTTTTCATGCCAGACTAGTTTATCTGGGAAATGATGGTTACAACTCTAGACAAGCATGTTCTTGGGAGTCTTGTATTTCATGCAAAAACAGCGCGTCTTCATTTGGTCTATTTTGGCTGTACAGAATATTTTATGCACAAAAATTTCAGCTAAAGTTACTCTGTTCTGGCTCTAACATTTATACATTTATTGTGAAAACAGTTCATCTTGAGTTAGTCCAGTGTAGCTCTAACATTTATACATTTATTGTGAAAACAGTTCATCTTGAGTTAGTCCATTGTAGCTCTAACATTTATACATTTATTGTGAAAACAGTTCATCTTGAGTTAGTCCATTGTAGTTCTAACATTTATACATTTATTGTGAAAACAGTTCATCTTGAGTTAGTCCAGTGTAGCTCTAACATTTATACATTTATTGTGAAAACAGTTCATCTTGAGTTAGTCCATTGTAGCTCTAACATTTATACATTTATTGTGAAAACAGTTCATCTTGAGTTAGTCCATTGTAGCTCTAACATTTATACATTTATTGTGAAAACAGTTCATCTCGAGTTAGTCCATTGTAGCTCTAACATTTATACATTTATTGTGAAAACAGTTAATCTCGAGTTAGTCCATTGTAGCTCTAACATTTATACATTTATTGTGAAAACAGTTAATCTTGAGTTAGTCCATTGTAGCTCTAAGAACAATATATTTCATGCTAAAACAGTTCAGTTGGACTAGTTCATTTTGGTTCTAGAACTACAGATTTCTTTTAACCATGTGCCTCTTGAGTTAGTCTTTTCTGGCTCCAACAACCAAATATTTCATGCAGAAACAACTAGAGTTAGTCCATTGTAGCTCTTATGAACAATATATTTCATGTAAAAAATAGTTCAACTCAGGCTATTCCATTCTGGCTCTAACAACAATATATTTCATGCAAAAACTGTTCAGTTGGACTAGTTCATTTTGGTTCTAGAGAGATTCTAGATTCTAGGTTCTCGATTTCTTTTAACAATAAGTGAATCTTGAGTTAGTCTATTCTGGCTCCTACAACCATATATTTCATGCAGAAACAGTGCAAAGAGTTAGTCCTTACTGGCTCTAACAACAAAATTTTCTTAAAATTGGCTCAACCTATTCCATTCTACCTCAAACAAATTTGCCCAAAGCCACCATACACAAGTATTACAACATATTACTGATTTCAGATATAAAATATAAATATATGGAATAAATATTATTTCCATTCTATTAGCATTAGATTTTATTATCACATGTTGTGATACACACACTGAATTTTAAAATTTTAAAACTACTTTGTAATAGAAGTTCAAAACTGTTAATTGATGATTTTCTATAAGAAGGATATTTGTTCTTAGACAATGAATTATTATTAAGTATATTAACAAATTTATATAGGTTATGTCTTTTAAAAGCATTTCAAAAATGTATTATTAATTGATGTTTAAATGTTACTGTGTGCATTTTTTAATGTGGCAAGAGCATGAGTGCTTATTTTGTTGTTTATTTAATGCCATTAACAGGTAAATTTTGTTGTTTATTTAATGCCATTAACAGGTAAATTTTGTTGTTTATTTAATACCATTAACAGGTAAATTTTGTTGTTTATTTAATACCATTAACAGGTAAATTTTGTTGTTTATTTAATACCATTAACAGGTAAATTTTGTTGTTTATTTAATACCATTAACAGGTAAATTTTGTTGTTTATTTAATACCATTAACAGGTAAATTTTGTTGTTTATTTAATACCATTAACAGGTAAATTTTGTTGTTTATTTAATACCATTAACAGGTAAATTTTGTTGTTTATTTAATACCATTAACAGGTAAATTTTGTTGTTTATTTAATACCATTAACAGGTAAATTTTGTTGTTTATTTAATACCATTAACAGGTAAATTTTGTTGTTTATTTAATACCATTAACAGGTAAATTTTGTTGTTTATTTAATACCATTAACAGGTAAATGCCAGGTTTGGAGAAGTAGAAACATTTGTAGTCAGTTTGCTGCAAATGCCTTCTACTTCTGTAAGTGGAGGTGCTCGTCTGGCCACACAGAATCTAAAGGTGACTTTGGAGCCATCAGGTGTTGTGAGCTTTTCACCTGCTTCCTTGCAGCCTCGTATCTCAGAACGTGACAGACAGGTTTGTATTCTTTGCAGTGCTGATACCACAACTAAATCTTGCCAATTAGAAATGCCTTAGCAAAAGAAAGAGTTAATAAATTCACATCACTGAAAACTATTCAGCACACTACAAATTATCTAGACAAAATGTCAAGGATATAAATATATTGTACAATTTAATTTCTTAATGATTTTTTTCAGTCAAAAAGTAGCCAGAGTAGCCAGTCACTGCAATACTTTTTTTTTCTCATTTCAAATAACTGTATGCATCTATAGATATATTTTGCTTGCATAAAATGGTCATCTTTAAGAGTGGCTTCTTGGGTTTGTGTTTGAGTACACTTACATCCTCCATGCTTGCATAAAATGGTCATTTTTAAGAGTGGCTTCTTGGGTTTGTGTTTGAGTACACTTATATCCTCCATGCCTGCAACTTCAATTAGGTGGAATTAGTTACAATTAAATTTCTTATTTATTTTATTTTAACATTATAGTTACAATGTTGTTTGCTAAATTTCCACAAATATATTTGTGGCAGAGTAAATTTGCCTATTCATGTTTCTAGATTTAATTGTTATATAAGTTGTTAAATTGTCAAAGTAACCCGACATTGGGCACTCCTTATGATAGTATTTTTTGTGTCAGAGTTGGAGTAAACAACTTGAGTTGAGAATATTGCTCATGCAATCCAAACCAGTTCCAACTGGATGAGTTAGTTTTTCTGACTAATAGTTTCATACTTGTTCATATCAAATTCATCCACTGGAGATGGACCTGAAATTTCTTTGTTGAAGAAGTACTCTATTCTAATCACTTTGAATTTGAATGTAACTTGAATCCAGTCATAAAGGCAATCGTTAATTTATGGTAAGTTAACTGACTGATAAAGAAAAAATGGACTTAGAACATTTTGTATATGTTTACTATTGATCTATGATTTGAATTGGAGAATGCTTATGTAATTGAACCCTTATTTCTATGTTCATTAATTTGACTATGATAATTTTTCTTAGTATGGGTATATAGACTTGGCTTTCATTGCATATGTTTTTAATGCTTTGTATCACAGTATTGTCCACTAGCTGTAGTGACTGGTTAATTTTAGAAAATAATTTACAAAAACTATTGCAATGTAAAATTTGAATTAAAAATGTGTGAAAACAAATATGCTTTTTAAAAAAACATTCCCAAAGAAGTAAATTATATTTAAAACAATAAAGGTGTGCCCAAAGTAGATAAATTGTGTTTCTCCAAATGCCTCACAGGTAACCATGACAGTGGCTCGTTTGTTTGGTGCTCAAGGTCGAATAGAAGTTATCTATGGAACAGTGGATCTCACAGCTCAGGGCAACTTTGATTACCAACCTGCCAATAATGAAATACTGCAGATGGATTCTCTACAGTCAACTGCTAATATTTCTATCACTGTAAGGAGTCTGGGTTTTGTTATAAAATTATATGTATAGTTTGTGTATTTCTATCACTGTAAGGAGTCTGGGTTTTGTTAACTTGTTTAAAATTATATATATAATATTTCTATCACTGTAAGGAGTCAGGGTTTTGTTAACTTGTTTAAAATTACCTGTATAGTTTGTGTGTTTCAAGATTTAATTATTTAGATACATATGGGCAGTGTGAACATTGTGCTTATTTCTTTGAAAGGATTTATTTTGTTACCTTTTGCTTGTGTGTGTGTTTGTGCACAAAGAATTTCTTGCTGCTCTATATCCTACAATAATAGTAATCAGGTTAACATTTTTATCACGGGCATCTCCTCTTGGTTTTTATTTTGTCTTAATTATCTTTCCTTCCATTGCACCAGATAGATCATGTGGCATTGAAAGTCTTTCTTGCACAGAAAACTTTATTTTCCTTTTATTCTAAAAATGCAAAATAATATTATTGTTTTCTGTATTTATGTTCATGTTCTTGGTTTTTTCCCCTAGGTTTTGGTTTCTTTGCATGTACAAAAATGCATCAGAATAGATTTGGATTATACTCATAAAAATATATATTTATTTATTCATTTATTATTGACATAATTTCAAAATAAATTTTAAGTTAAAATCAAGTGAAGATAAGTTAAGTTCTGTGCTGCTTCTTGAAGGTTTTTGAAGACATAATTCCAGAACAGTCAGAGCAATTTTTAGTGAAGCTTCTTAGGGTTGGAAAACTGCCAACACCAACTCAACCATGTGAGTACTCAACATTTTGCTGTGTTAAAATGTTCATTATGTATGTATTTATGTAGATTTAATTACTGTATTTAGATTGGTTAGCTGGACTTTTGCTATATTATATCATTCTTGAATCAAAAGAAAAATAAATGTGTCTGCTGATGTTTTACTGTTGGGTGTAAGTACCTAGGAAGAGGTTCAGTTTGGAAGGACAGTATATGTAGGAAGAAAAAGGTTAAAGCTTTAAGATTTTTTCTTGTGCAGTTTTTTCTGGGTAACATTCGGTGACCTACTGTTTCTAATTTTCAACTAGCATTTAAGATTTTTTTCCATTATGCAATTTTTTCTTGTAACCTACTGTTTCTAATTTTCAACTAGCATTTAAGATTTTTTTCTCGTAATATTCTTTTTTCTAGGTAATATTCACTGGCCTAATGTTTCTAATTTTCAACCAGCAAGGTGCTGTTATCTTGTTTATAGTGCTTCAGACTGATTTTCCAACTCTTCACTTTGAACTAATAAAATGTTAAGAGCAAGAATCAAACCACAAATCTCTTCAGCAAACAGTTAATGCCTACTTCTAAATGGTTGCTTGTCTTCTGATCTTCCTAAATACTTACCAGGTTTCACTTGTTTTCTGACTTTCCTTAGTACTTAACCAAGTGTTACAAGGTAATCCCCGAATTGTGATGGAACAAAATTACATTGTACTACTATTAGTTTTTACTGAAAGAAATTAACAGCAAATGTATATTAAACCAAAACCAAATCAAGATAGAACTACTCTTTAAAAGCATTAGTAATTCAAATACATCCATTTTTGTTTATGATCTATGATCTTTATATCTAAATGTTTGGTTTTCTACAGCATCAACTCCACGGTTACATACAAATTACACACTGGCTACAGTGATGATCCTTGAAAGTAATGATGCTTATGGAGTTCTTTGGCTACAACCAAGTGCTGTCACTGTGAAGGAGATATACACAACAGTCACACTGAAGGTAAAACGTACAGGTAAGAGTGAATAGGATTAAAATAGACTGGAAACATGGTAATTTTGTGGTACACATGTGGTACCACATGAATGTGGTAATTTTATAACTAAGAACAGGGTAAAAGTAGACTGAAAATAGTAGACTTGATGACATTATAATTATGACTCAGGTAAAACTAGGTTGGAAAGAATAGACATCTTATAATTATGAACAGGATAAAAATAATGGACTTGGTGTTATTATAATTATGAACAGGTTAATAATAGACTGGAAACAATAAGCATCTTATGAACAGGTTAATAATATAGACTGGAAACACTGATTAAAGAGATGTCCTTTATACTTCTTTCCAGGAGGCTTATTTGGCCGAGTTAGTGCCACTATCCGTACAGTTGGAGGGGGTGAAAGCTGGAGCTCTGACATTGTCATCAATACAGGCAATACTACTGCAGACACTATCGCACTGGCTTTGGGTCAGAGGAACAGCACGAGCATAGCAACTGGTGGACAGGACTACCAAATTCTTGACATGACAATTACTTTACAGGTTTGCACAGAAAGTTGCTTCTTGAAGATCTAGTTTTACTCAGATGTTTTACCTTACCAGAGTTTATAAGTCTTTATGTGGACTTAGCTTATTTCTAGTTACATACATTCAGTATTCATAAAATAGCATGCAAGAAAAAATGTATTGTGTTGATGTTTTATCAATGTCTGTCTGAAATTACTGTACTGTGGGATTATTATTTCATTTACATGCAATACTCTCCGGATATGATGATTAAATGCAAGATTAAGTACAGATTTTAACTCAGTACAAATTTTCATTGAATGAGTTTTTATAACTGCAATTATAATTCCTTTGGTCTCTTCAGGTCAGTAAAGCTATGTAATAATTTATTAATTGGTATTTTTACAATTAGTGGTTTTGAAATTTCACACATAAGCACCTGAAAATAAAAGTATTTTTTAAAAAAGTAAAATAAGTTTTTCATGAATACTTAATAGCTATACACTATTACTGATATTCTTGCACTGGGCAGCCATTGTTGATCTGGAAGGCAAAAGTAGGGTTTGGGATTAATAAGGATGTTTTCTCATGCACTGAAAGATTAACTCAACACATACTTATAAATACTATTTTCAATATTAGGTTGAATACACACAAAGTATATTTATAAAATTGACATCACTCAGTCCATAAGATTAACTCAGCAAATGCTTATACATACTATTTACAGTTATTTAGTTTGAACTCACATACACAAATTATATTTATAAATGACACCACCCAATCCATCTTCTGCACAGGAAATAAGTTCAGCATACTACTGTTGCTTAGATTTTAAAAAAAGAGGTAGAGGAAATAACATCAGACAGCATGATTACATATAGCGAATAAGTCACTGGTTACAATTTGAGTTTATAAACAGTACTATATATTTGAAGCTGAATATGTGTTGCAGGCAAATGAGAGTGAAAAAATTGTCACTATAGTGATACTGGATGATGAGTTACCTGAGCCATCAGAAATAGTGCTTGTCTATCTCACAAATGTCACAGGTGGGGCCAGAGTGGCCAGGGGCACATTGGATGGAGGTATTCTGGTGAGTTGTGGCTTGACATTAACTTTAATACAAGTGATGGGGCCATTCTGGTGCGAAGTGGCTTTATTGCAAATGATGGAGTTATCCTTTGGGTAGTAACTGCACACTGACTTCACCTCAGATGATGGAGGTATTCTGGTCAGAACTAACTTTAAGCACAGAGTTTTTCTAGGTAGAACTGACTTTATATTGACTTGATTAAGCACATTTGAATGAGGCATTCGAGTTAGAACTGACTTTATATTGACTTGATTAAGCATATTTGATAGAAGTATTCTAGTTAGAAATGACCCTGTATTGACTTGATTGAGCAATGTCCTGAATCAGAATGGTTATCACTTTGTTCCAGATATTTATGTGTTGTTGATGTCCAAAATGGGTGTAATTTTGTTACTGATATTAGTTTCCCTATAAAAATTCAGTCCCAGATATTTATGTGATGTTGATGTCCAAAATGGGTGTCATTTTGTTACTGACATTAGTTTCAGTCCCAGATATTTTTGATCAGGTTCCAATGAGTTTAAGTTAATATTTGATGTACATATTTCTATTTTGTACATATTTATGTATTTGTGTTATGCGTTCTGTGCAAGATTCAAATATGGACTTGTGTTTGTGTCAGTACACTCAATTGTAACACTCCCTCTTTGACTTCACACTGATTCTCTTACAGGGCTATGCAGCAATCACTATTGAACCGAGTGACATGTCAAATGGATTGATTGGCTTTGCTGAGAACTCCAAAGCTGTTGAAGCAGATGAGGATAAAAACCTATTTGTGCATCTTATACTTACACGCTTAAATGCTTTCTTTGGGGATGTTCTGGTGTTTTGGAGAGCTAAATTAAGCAATGCAAGTTCTGAGGCAGAAGACTTGTTCTTAAGCACTCAGCTGGTGAGCGTGATGGGGAACACCACATGTCCTGCAGGCCAGAGCCAGTGTGCTTTGGACATCGTACTTATTAATGATACAGTAAGTTCTCCATTATATGAGAATCTAAGCATAACAAAAATGAAATCAACAGCCTGCTATACAGTTTCTGCTGATTTAAGTTTATTTATATTCTTTTGTTCTAGCTTTTCTTTTTAACCCACTGACTTCATTTGTATATCACTTGGAGAATTTATGAAAAAAGATTTGTAAACTTGTTTTTACTAAGGACATAATACAACTGTTTACTTGTGTTTTTGCTAAGGACATAATTCAACTGTTTACTTGTGTTTTTACTAAGGACATAATACAACTATTTACTTGTGTTTTTACTAAGGACATAATACAACTATTTACTTGTGTTTTTACTAAGGACATAATACAACTATTTACTTGTGGTTTTACTAAGGAAATGACACAACTGTTCTCTTTTGTTCTTTTTGCTAAGGAGACACAACTGTTTATTTGTGTATGTTTGCTTTGGTTTCAGAAACCAGAGGAGAGTTTCACCTTTATTATCACATTAATGAGTGTGGGTTCAGATGCTAAGCTTAATGATGCTAGCCGTGTTGCCTACATCAGTGTTTTGTCCAGTGATTATGTTCGTGGGCTTTTTCAGTTTACATCTGCTTCAAGGTCAGATTAAAATTTTAATTCTATTAGTTTCATTCAGCATATTTTTTCAACATTTTTTTTAATAGAAATTTTTTTCTGACCCCATACCAGTGTACTTTTATTTCTTTTAATACCATAATAACCTGTCTTAATGAAGTTATCTTTTCTTGTGTTTTTTTAAAAATTAATACTGCACTAGCCACAGAATTATGCAGAATAAGGTGAAGCAAAATACCTTCTAATAACTATTGTCTGTTATCATTTACTTAATTAAATAGCTATTAATAATTAGTTAAGTACTGATTTTTCTCCATTTTCTATGTTTATCACAATTCAAATATGATTTAAAAATTAAAACATGAAAACTTTTTGAATTTGTTCCTTTAAATAACTAGACATTTGACAGTTTCTGTCACATCATAGTAGATGTTCAGCCTGACCATCTGTTCAGCCACTCTTATTTTGCCACCTGTTTCCTTGTCTTGCATAAACAGACATTACTGTAATCTAACAGGGTCAAGGTTGTCAGTGAAAAAGACCTGACAGTGCAGATTGGTATAGAGCGAACACAAGGATTGGATTATTATGTGACAGTGGGTTACAGGACAATGCAAATGGATCTTGACACGCTAGTTGATGGTGTCACTGTTTACCCAGCTCTAGACGGTGAAGACTTTGCAAAACAGCAGGGCACTCTTGTCTTTCGTCCTGATTCAGAAGTAAGTTTTTAAATATTGCTGTAAACGTTTTCTTATAACTTAGCACAAAGAATGTTTTAAGTTAACTTTTGTGTTAGAAATATGCTCATATTTTTCATTCTGAAATATTTATCTCTAACAGTTTAATCGATTGAGAAAAAATCATTTTGCTAAAGAACGTTTTCAAATCATCAACATGATGACCTACCATATTCTTAACACTAGATAAGTTAGCTATTCGGAAAAGGTCAATGTAGGCTTGAAATGTAACAGAGGAAAAGTTTAATGGGGTCATGTTAAGAAAGAAAGTCATAGACTAAAGATGTACACTATCAAGTGTGAGCACTGCGAAATTAAATAGGCAAATATTTTACATTTTCACTAAGCTAAACTATAAATTGAACCAGTATAGGATCATGAGTGTTTTTGTCAGACAGTGTAAATACGGAGAAGAGTTGAGATACTTGAGTGTTATCTCCCTTTTGGCATTGTTTTAGGTGCTGTATGCATTGTCTGACTTTGACTGGAAGTAGATATGTGAACATTCTTATAGCATAATCAGTCAGGAATATTTCCTTTCTTGTAGACATTAGGATATTGTGATTGGTTTGAAGTGGAAGTAGTTGCTTGATATTTGGTTGGCCTGAAGTTAGTTTTTGTCATTTTGATTGGCTTGAACTGGAAGTAGGTACATGACATTTTGATTGGTTTGAACTAAAAGTAGGTACATTTTGATTAGCTTGAACTGGAAGTAGGACATGACATTTTGATTGGCTTGAACTGGAAGTAGGTACATGACATTTTGATTGGTTTGAACTAAAGTAGGTTCATGACATTTTGATTAGTTTGAACTGGAAGTAGGTATAAGACATTTTCATTGGTTTGAACTGGAAGTAGGTATATGCAGTTTTGATTGGCTTGAACTGGAAGTAGGTATATGACGTTTTGATTGGGTTGAACTGGAAGTAGGTACAAGTGGTTTTGATTGGCTTGGACTGGAAGTAGGTACATATAGTTTTGATTGGCTTGAATTAGAAGTAGGTATATGACATTTTGATTGGCTTGAACTGGAAATAGGTACATGTACATATTTTAATTGGCTTGAACTGGAAGTAGGTACTTGATATTTGATTAAGAGTTGCTTTTTTTAGTTAATTATTTTTAATTTCTCACTTTCAGGAAGTGCAGTACGTGGATGTGAAGCTTACACCTGCCCTCGCATCAAACAACCCACTCCCCAAGCAGTTTTACATCATTTTGTTTAATCCAACCAATGGGTCCAGGTGTGTCTTATTTTTTTTGTAGCAGATATTGAAAAGTACATTCATTGTTATAATCTTGTGCTTGTAACATTGTTATAATCACAGTGTATCCTGCAGACTTTTATCATGAGCACACCCTTTATGAACCACTAAATTGAGACAAAGCATACACATAAGCATACATGAATGTAATTTTTATGCAATAATATACATAATAACTAAATTGTACATTAATCCATTTACTGCCAATGATGTACCAACACATGCATGTACACTTGTACAGCCATTAAATTTAAGCTTGGGAAGAGGTCAGTAAATAATGGCCACAGTCATGAGGAGACAACTCTGCCATATATACTGAATACCAATTTTTGGATTACTTCTGTCATTCTATTCTGGTGCCTAGCTGATTATATTTACGCCACATTTTGTTCCGACATGACATGTTGTTATCATAGATACTTTGATGTGAAGAAAATGCCATTGTGCTTATAATTTACTGAAAGCATTAATTGCACCCTATGTCTGCAGCATCAGTCCTGATCATTATCGAGCAAGAATCTTGATTGTGCTAGATGACGAGGTGGCTACATGGACAGCCATAAGTACACAACAGCAACTCCCATTTAACAACACAAACATCCTCATGTGAGTGCATGAGTCCTTGATCATGGTTTCTGGCATTAATTTTGCAGACTTTAAATGCAAGAGCTATTATTTGAATAAAATTGGCCATAATACATTCATGTAATAGTCATTCATTTTGTAATAATTTTGTTAATCTGATTCCACTTTATCAAATGTGCAGTACACTTGGACGCCTTGACACTGCAGCACAGGGAGATCTCAGTGAGAAGGAACTCACAGTCATTGATGACGTGCTGAAAAAGATCAATGATGAAGGCAGCCAGAGACAGTAAGTATTACATTCAAATCATTATCTTATTACTGGACATATAGCAGTCATTAATTGAGATTTTCAGTGAAAGTAAGAAAGAGAGTTGTATTGTTTTGAACCACCTCCAATAAATTGATTACCACTTACATCCTATGGAACACATTATAATTTAGAGCGTTTATTTACTTTTTAATTTTGGATGAGACAAAGCCATCTGTCTAGGGAAACGGCAAGTATTTTCCAGCAGATTGTGAACAAAGAGGGTAGATTACAGGGCGAGTAACTGTACTGAAATAATTATTAATAATTAGGATGAAGTTAGTGTTAAAATCAGCCCCACCCCTCCCCAAGCAACAGCAGCACTTATAAGTATGCCATAAACCGATTTGTAATTGTATAGCTTTACTTTTTAGACTACCTGAAGAGGTGCAGCAAGCGCTACTCAATCTGTTTTGCAAGATGTTGGACCCCAGTAAAGAGGATGCTACTAAAGGTCGGCACCAGTTATCTCAGACATTGGAGGGGTTTGCATACACCATGCTAACTCAGCAAGACTGCCCAACATCTGTCAATACAGGACTGTGAGTCATGTGGTAATCAGTTGTAGGGTTGTGGTAATAAGAATGTTGCGGTCATTTGTACAATTGTTGTAATAAAAATGTTGTGGTTTGCAGTAGTAAGAATTATTATTTTTATTCTATTTGTATGTACAGTCTTGTAAATAGTGCTTAATAATCATTTGAAGGATTGAAGTAATAAATTGTTTTAGCATTGCATAGGAAGATATAAACATGATTTCAGCTAGCATTTATATAAATGATGTGTGCAGACTCCCACTAGAATTTTGTGAATGCTTAAGCTCATCCTTAAAATATAAAAGGACTTTTAAAAGTATGCATAACTTAAGTAATTTTTAAGTTCACACATATTTTACACCTATGATTGAGTCACATTTATCAAGTCTCAGAATGTTAGCGATAAAATTTGATTAATACTTTGAATTAAGTGTAATTTGAAAACACTTGTTTGGTCCCTTAGTGAGTGCACTTGTTTTAAACAGATTACAGTGTAACTCAGTCATGATATTGTGAAAAAATTTCCTGCAGAAAAATTATTACTTTTATAAAATTGATACATGAACCATAGATTATATTTCCTTTTTTAAAACATGATTGTGTACATATAATTACACTGTGTGTGTGTGTGTGTATGTGTGTGTGTGTGTGTATGTGTGTGTGTGTATGTGTGTGTGTGTGTGTGTGTGTGTGTGTGTGTGTGTGTGTGTGTGTGTGTGTGTGTGTGTGTGTGTGTGTTTGTGTGTACACAGATTGACAAGACAGTGTACTTATGTCAAAATATCAGCTGGTCGATGGCTTGTTAAGGACATAGAGTCATTCCAGTATGCCGCACAGTGAGTGTTATATATTTTATATTGTAGACAGCACTTTGTGCACTTATGTGTGTTGCATACATGTATCTATGTTTATGTGTGTTTTTATGTGTATGCCTGTGATGTGTATATTATGTGTGGCTACATGTGTGTTTGTGCATTTACATGCCTGTATTTGTTTTTGTGTGCTTCTGTGATGTACATATTATATATGTGTGTATGCATGTGCATTTGTGTGTATGTGTGTATTAATATAGTAATTAATAATTGGTAATTGAAAGCAACAAAACTGATTTTATTTGGTGTAGACATAAGAGATTTAAAACTTGACTTAAGATTGTTTTTTTTTTGTGTGCGAATTTGATCAGCAGTCATAAATTTTCTGCCTCACTAAAGATGAATGATGCATAGACAGTTTTAAAAATTGTATTTTGGTAATGCTCACATTGATTGTTTCCATCATCAGGTTTATTTGGTTTAATAATGCTGCAGGTAAAAGAAATCTGTTCAAACAAAATAGTTTCCACAGACGATACTTAGTCATCAACACTTTGTCACAAATAATACCTCATCCACCTCATCAATATTTCTTGATGTTCTTGATGTTATTTAGTATGTATGTGTGTGTTTATGATTGGTTCTGTTTATTTGTAATGTATAATTTACTGTACATCAAATATATGCTGATTCATAACATTTATCTCTCTGTAATAGACTTTAAATACTTGCCAATTTATAAATGTTTTATATCCCTTTAGTGTACATCAAATACATGTCAATTCATAATATTGATATCCTTTAGTGTATATCAAATACATGCCAGTTTGTAACATTTATGTCCCTTTAGTGTATATCAAATACATGCCAGTTTGTAACATTTATGTCCCTTTAGTGTATATCAAATACATGCCTGTTTGTAACATTTATGTCCCTTTAGTGTCCATTAAATGCATGCCAATTCATAGCATTTATATCTTTCAGTGTGCATCACATACATGTAAATACATGCCAGTACATAGAATACATTTCTTTTATTAAATACATGCCAATACATAGAATTCATGTCTTTTGTTAAATACATGCCAGTACATCAAATTTATGTCCTTTTAGTAAATACCTGTCAATACATAAAATGTCCTTGTAGTGCCTGGTAAATACATAAAATGTCCTTGTAGTGCCTGGTAAATACATAAAATGTCCTTGTAGTGCCCGGTAAATACATAAAATGTCCTTGTAGTGCCCGGTAAATACATAAAATGTCCTTGTAGTGCCCGGTAAATACATAAAATGTCCTTGTAGTGCCCGGTAAATACATAAAATGTCCTTGTAGTGCCCAGTAAATACATAAAATGTCCTTGTAGTGCCCAGTAAATACATAAATGTCCTTGTAGTGCCCAGTAAATACATAAAATGAACTTGTAGTGCCCGGTAAATACATAAAATGAACTTGTAGTGCCCAGTAAATACATGCCAGTTCATAACTGTTGTTTGCTTTCAGACATCAGGACACTTTTCAGGTTCCAGGTTCTTTAATTGTTTCTACCCAGTCTGATGGTATAAATGATCAGGTAAACAAGGAACTAGAGCGAAAGAGACAGTTAGACATACTGAGAAGAAATTTTGATTTTTTAAATTATATTTAACCAGACATAACATAATGGATGGCACTTACATATGGATTAAATCAGAAAACTTTCAAAACTACTGCAAAATTTCTAAAACAGATAAATACACACACACACACACACACACACACACACACACACACACACAAAAATAAATAATGACAGGGGTACTTTTATTTTTGGTGAAGTTTAGACTAGTTTAAAATTATTTAATCAACTGTATCTATATATATTAATAATAAGTGTAAATTATAAGAGCATTTACTTTTAAATTATTAAATACTTTTATCTAATACAGATGCTAAAGCTTTAATGTCTGTTGTTCCTTTTAGTGTGCTGACTTTCACCTGATAGAATATAGCAGTGACCAGTGGTTTCCAACAAAGAATGGTGAGGAACTACTCAGTAACAGGGTACGTTCCCAAGAGAGAAGTTTGTGTTTGCAGTGGCATTAGTGGCATTACAGCCAAATGTGCTATTGCAGAATTTATCTTGAAAGGATTGTTTATTTAATGCTTTTGCCTTTGACTTTTTTTTTAACATCTTAATGTTAAACATTGAAACTAAATCTAATTTTACGTCATTGATAATATGTCAGTAAGTATGAAATAAAGAGACTTAAATTACATCATTAATAATATGTCATTAAATGTGAAATAAAGAGACTAAATAAATTTACATAATTGATAATATGTCAGTAAGTGTGAAATAAAGAGATTTTGAGACCCCTTGCTGGCACCACACTCAGACACATTACTGGACTAAACGTGTCCTTAGACAAAGATATAGCAGATATTATGATTAGTATGAAAAGAGAAATTCTCAGATGTTCCTTTTTCCCCAAGCTAGTGATTTGGGAATAGTTATAAACTATTTGAATTCTGACATTTTAGGCATTTTAGGAAAGTTAAGAATGTCAAATTATATCTTTAGAACCCTCTGACTGGTTGGTATCAACAGGTTTGATTACACTTTGTCTGGAGATCCAGCTAAAATTACATCCCTTAGTAATGGATTGCTCAGCTTAGTTAAAGAGTGATTCTTTTTAGGTAAGGAATAGACTTCCAGAGTAGGGAATCCATAAATTATCCCCCCTTTGCCAGTGTCAGTAGGTATAATACATTTTTTATGTGGCACCTGTTAAGGCACTGAAGATTTCTTTCTACATAAATCACAGCTACATAAATCAGTTAAACATCTAGACTACTTCCCCATCTTGTCAAGAGTTGATTTTTATAATCAGACTTTTATCATCTTGTCTTATCTTGAATGCATGCCTGATCTCTATTATCAAAACCAAATAAATCCTAATTTGTAAAAATCTAGTTTAAGTTTATCATTTTATAGAATTGTGGTCTTCAAAGAGATTGTAGCAACAATGGATTGAAAGACGTTTGTATCTTTTGCTAGATTCCATCTTCCAGAGTGCCTAATGGGTTGAAGACATTTTTCCTTAAGCTAGATTCTATCTTCCACATTGCCTAATGAAGATGTCTTTTTTGTCTATCACTAAATCCTATCTTTGAGTTGTGTCTACTTTGGCTACTGATTCATATGGATTTAGATATAAATATGGATTTAGATATAAATATGGATTTAGAAGTAATTGCCTAGTCTGCCTCAGTTTTTCTCTTGATTAGGGGAGTGGGATGTTCTCAAGCATTTTATACATGCACTAAACACAAAATATATTTATTATACTTATCAAGGAATATCCACCTCCCATTCATTATTTTTCTACAGCATGTATTTTTGAATGTATGATGAGAAAGAGAGTTTTTTACATAGGCTTACTCAGAGACATCACTGCCACTGTTTTTTTTTTCAATCTGTACCCCACATTTTGGGATACTAAAGGGACATCACCCATGATATTTGCTATTAGGCAAAACTCAATTTTGTTTATTTTCCCTTTGTGGGATGTCAGTCCCTAGTAATATAACTCCTACAGTATGTTCATCTGCCAAAGGAACTCAGGAAAAAAATTGTAAGTAAAAAGATTCCTTTTTTGCCTTTCACCTCAGACTTTTGTTCACTAACTTATTATTTTTGTTATGCTGCCTGTTTAGCATGATTTAATATAAGTTACTTTTGAAACTTGACTTAGCTCTCTATGAGCCATCTTGCCTGCAAGTTCATAGAATAAATAGTGTTTTGTAAATGTTATTTATTCAAGGTAGTGTCTTTTGGCTTCAAAGGGAGAGCATCAGTAGCTACTGCCCAGCCTGCTAAATTTCGTATCCACACTCCTGATCGACGCATTGCTGCTAAACAGTCAAAGTTTGTATCACCATTGCTTCTTTCAGTGCATTTGTTCTCAACAGTTAAAAGAAATAAGCCATACAGAAACTGCTAAATCAGTTCCAATCTTTCTTCCAATCTTGAAATAGATAATAAGTGGTAGGGCAATCTTTCATTTTGATTCATATGGTTTTCATAGAAATGCTTTCTCCTATATGGTTGGTTGGATAATTTCCACTGTTTTGTGTTGGAAACATATTTTAATTGCAGCATGATTATTTCCTTTCAGGTGTGTATACTTTGACACATCTTTAATTGAATGGGTCAGCCCACCAGACACATGCAAAGTAGAGAATAACCTGAATATGGGCGTTGATGATTTTGTGGATTGTGCATGCAGTCACTTGACAAACTACGCAGTCATTGCTAAAGGCTATGATCCTGGCATCATTGGATATGTTGTTTGGTTTTTCATTTCATGTTTCATCAGTATGGTGAGTTCACTTGACAAACTATGCAGTCATTGCTAAAGGCAATGATCCTGGCATCATTGGATATGTTGTTTGGTTTTTCATTTCATGTTTCATCAGTATGGTGAGTTCATTAAAGTATAGCATTTGATTAGTTTATGGTAAGTTAAATCATTGAAAGCATGGAACAGTTTGTGGTGAGCTAAATCATTGAAAGCAAGGAACAGTTTGTGGTGAGTTAAATTATAATTATTACAAGCATGGAACAGTTTGTGGTAAGTTAAGTCACTGAAAGCATGGGAAAGTTTGTGGTAAGTTAAGTCACTGAAAGCATGGGAAAGTTTGTGGTAAGGTCATGGCATAGCAAGTGGAAGATGGGGGTGGGGTGGACCAGGCAGCACTTTCTAAGGGGTGGCAATTTGTAAAGCAGGTATATCTTGTCTTTTGATAAGAGTACTATATATATCATAAATAATATGAATGAAATGGGGGGAGAGGTAATTTTGGTAGTAATATGGGTAGCACTTTGCCTTTCTATACCACTGGTTGAGAATAGTTGTTGAAGCAATAAACATTTTGTGCTATGTGGCCATTGAAAGCACTGAATATTTTGTGCTATGTGGCCATTGAAAGAGCATTTTGTGGTGAGCAGTCATTGAAAACATTAATTGCCCTTGTTCTGCTATCTTTTGTACTACAGGTTATTAACTCTATGAAGAGTATCTCTTTAGAATATTGGCTTGCCTTGTTAATTTTTACACATCGTTAGCTGCAAGAAGTGATCTCTTTAAAACATCAATTTGCCTTGTTGATAATTTTTACACAGGTTCTTAGCTGTATGAAATGTATCTCTTGAGAACATCAGTTTGCCTTGTTGCTGATTTTTACACAGGTCATTAGCTGTATAATGTATTTCTGTATTTCTCACTGTGATACAGATCACTCATATATAATATGAAGTCTAAGTATAGATTACCAGCTTGCCATTATTGTTGATCATTCATCCGGCAGACCAACATCTGCTTTTTGAAATACTTGTAACCTCCATTGTAGAATCAGTTTGAACAATCCAAAGACTCTTACTCAGAAGAAGTAAATTGGATACATGTATAGGTAATTAATGTTGCATATAGAGTAAAAGGGTTTTTATGCATGCTGGATCTATATGGTGTTCAGTGTGTATGCATATTGGCACTGTATATAGAATATATATATGTTGAGTCTATACAATATAAATGCATGCATGCATGCAATGTCCACAGAGTATATAAATGTACATATATGTTGGCTATAGACTACATAGGCATGTATGTATACTATGTCTGTACAATATATAGGGTTGTATATATATATATAGGTTGTATATATATTTGGTCTTTAGTTGTTCAAAGCAGCTTTAATAGTGCTGTTTAGAAATGTAGTTTTCTATTTAAATTGATTAGATACCAACTACCTGACTATGTAATCAGATATAAGCAGCCTTTGATAGGCATTCTTCCATCTCTTGAGTCAACTGAATAGCTCTGTAAATTCATATTTCACCTAAAATTGGAGCAGCCACACTCATTCTTGTTGTTGATGCTTTGACTAATTTAAATTAATTTATAAATATATGTATATATAAAATGAATACAAATGGTAAAATGATTTACATACTTTTTCTTTTCTTCCTCCTACTCGACTGTTCCTGTTTGCTATCATTATTTTGTGATGTTATTATTTTTCAGTCATGCATCATTCTGGTAATAATGGCACACCATTTGTGCTACCAGCAACCCACAATTTCTGCCAGTCTTTTGCAACATATGTTGTTTGCACTGTTTGCAACACAGGTAATGTTAGTTTTCAGTTACTAAAAGGTCTATTATAACACAGGTAATGTTAGTTTTCAGTTACTAAAAGGTCTATTATAACACAGGTAATGTTAATTTTCAGTTTGCTAAAAGGTCTATTATAATACAATACTCAGTTACTAAAAGGTCTATTATAATACAATACTCAGTTTTATGACTGCTGTTGGACAATACCATTTTTTATTTTAAAGAGTGCAATACTTACTTTTATCAGAGCAGTTTTACTTTTATTTGTATAATCTAGTACTACTTTTATCTGTGCTGTTTTATAGGCATTTTATAATTCACTACTAGTTTTAGCAGTGTTGTTTTACAGACTTAAAAAAAAAATAATCATAATTTTATCAGTACTAAATTTTATTATTGTTGTTGGACTGTATTCATAACTTCCTAACTAGGGATACACAAAACCACTAAATTATGAAAGGTGTCTATTTTCTTAGAAACGTTGCTGCAAGTAGTTGTAGCATAGCCCAGCAATAATTGTTAGAGTTATTCTTGTGTTTATAGTGGCATTTCCATTTTTGAAAAAGATTGATTGCATTTATTTATTCTTTCTCTGGCAGCTTTGCATGGTAGTGAATGCCTACCTCAGTCCTGGGGAGATCTTGGCACCAAACACCTCTGTTAACAACTACCGCTGTATTGTGATGGGAGTCTTTTGGCACTACTTTCTTTTGGCACAGTTCTTTTGGATTATGGCTCAGGTAAGACAAAGCAATCCAGTGTGCATGTTTGTTTAATAAATAACAGTCTACTGAGCAAAATTAGATAAGAAATAACGATCTACTGAGCAGACTTAGGTAAGAAACAATAATAAACTGAGTAGACTTAGATAAGAAACAATAATAAACTGAGTAGACTTAGGTAAGAAACAATAATAAACTGAGTAGAACTTAGGTAAGAAATAACGATCTACTGAGTAGACTTAGGTAAGAAACAATAATAAACTGAGTAGACTTAGGTAAGAAACAATAATAAACTGAGTAGAACTTAGGTAAGAAATAACGATCTACTGAGTAGACTTAGGTAAGAAATAATAATAAACTGAGTAGACTTAGGTAAGAAACAATAATAAACTGAGCAGACTTAGATAAGAAACAATAATAAACTAAATAGACTTAGATAAGAAACAATAATAAACTGAGTAGACTTAGATAAGAAATAATAATAAACTGAGATAAGAAATAACGATCTACTGAGCAGATGTAGGTAAGAAACAATAATAAACTGAGTCGACTTAGATAAGAAACAGTAATATTCTGCATAAATTTGTCTTGATGATCTTGATGATGAAAATGCTGATTTGCATGTAAGAGTTGATTCAAACATTGTCAAGACTTTAACTGCTAGTCTCCTGATAGTTGGATACTGTAATTCTGCATGACTCACACCAGAAGACTGCTATGTCCTGGTCATGAAGCTTCAGTTTTCAGATGTTCATTCCCCTGAAGAGCAGCTTGACTAATTGTGGGAAAGGTAGCTGCAGCAGCAGCTGTCCAATCATCATTAGGAAGGACAATAAAAATAAATAATCCTGAAATTGGCTTGAAAATTCATCTTGTAATTTTTCTGCGCATGAAATGAACATTGGTCTAACTTGCTCAAGCATTTCTTTTATCACATAATTACGGACTGTATGAAAATGCAACAGCTGACTTGATTCCAAATCACTGGAAAATAGTGCAAGTTTCTTCTGAAGAATGGCATTTCTGTTGAAGCTCCAGGACAATCTTGTTCCTCCCTTTTAGTGAAAGATTAAGCTCATTAAGTGTACAAATAATTACTAGTTGATACTGACAAGTGTACAAATAATTACTAGTTGATACTGGCAAGTGTGCAACTAATGACTAGTTGATACTGGCAAGGGTGCAACTAATGACTAGTTGATACTGACAAGTGTGCAAGTAATCACTATTTACTGCTCATAAATGTGCAAATAGTTACTCACTAAAAAGGTTATGTCATTAGTTTTCTCCCATTCTTGCTCTCACAGTCCCTCTCTCTTTCTTTTTGACTGTGGAAAGTGTGATACTATTTTAGTAATAACCAGACAACATTACATTTATATGTATACAAATACTGAATGCTTTATTGTACATTTTATTGCTGACTTGCAGTTTAAAAAAATAAATTGTTTGCAGGCAATCAACTACTGGAAAGTCTTGGTGATGAATGATGAGCATACAGATCAGATGTACATTGCATTCTTTGCACTTGGCTGGGGTGAGTCATCTTAGTAATAAGTAAAATGGCTGTTCAATAGGGCACATGCAATGAAAATAAAAGAAATATGTATTCTAATTGAAAAGAAAAATCTGTTTTGTAAATGTACTTGTAATTTCTTTTCTTTTTCTTAAGGTGCTTTTAATTGTATGCAGATTGAATTGACTAATTACTTTCTTTTGTCTTAAGGTGCCCTGAATAATATGTAGGTTGAGTTGGCAAGTGACTATAATTTAGTTCTGGACTATGTAGGTTGAGTTGGCAAGTGACTGTTTTTTAATTCTGGACTATACATTTTTAATAAAATGACTATTTAGTTCTGGACTATCATTGACACCAGAGCACACACCATATATAAATAACCATGTACCCACATCATTGACAACCAGAGCACACACCATATATAAATAACCATGTACCCACATCATTGACAACCAGAGCACACACCATATATAAATAACCATGTACCCACATCATTGACAACCAGAGCACACACCATATATAAATAACCATGTACCCACATCATTGACAACCAGAGCACACACCATATATAACCAAGTATACACATCATTGACAACCAAATTACACACCATATGCAACCAAGTACTCACATCATTGTCAACCAGATCACACATCATATATAACCAAGTACTCACTTAATAACCAAAGTATGTACATCATTGACAACCAGATCACAATGTCAGATATACAGTCTAGTGCCACATGAGGAAGGCAGGCAAATAGATCTGCATTACATGAGAGAAGTTAGATGAAGACAAAGAAAGGAAAATGGAGATAAAATCAAATCAAAAATAAACAAAAAGAATGTCTGAACATTTTAACTGATTAAAATTTTAGTTTGAAACATTTTACATCTAAACTTCTATTGTAAGATGCCTTTAGTAGCTTACTTACTTATCTCCTTGGATTCCCTGTGGAACAAAGGGCCTCGCTTTAGTAACTACTGCAGAGAAAATGGTATCTAAACTTCTATTGTAAGATGGCATTAGTAACTATTTACAGAGAAAAGTTATTGGAGACATATTTCTCTGGAATAAGATTTGTAAATATTTAATGTTCACACCTTTGTTAGGAATAATATTTGTAAAGATTTAATGTTCACACCTTTGTTAGGAATTATACTAACTGGGAAAAGTCAATGACTGCTGTAAATCCTTACCTGCTGCTAAGCATATGTGTTTTAGATTCTCTTGGAGGTTACATTTGTAAATATGGACATGGAATTTCATCAAGTTATAGACATGGAATTTCAGCAAGTTATAGACATGGAATTTCAGCAAATTATAGACATTTAGACATTGGAGAAATGACTTTAACTGCATGAATGATAACTGCTATCAATTTATATGAATAGATTATTATAAGTTCACTTCTATGTAACTAGGTGTAGAGGTTGTTGTTAGTGAATTAGTTTCTATATAACTGTGTATTTAGATTGTTGTCAGCAAGTTAACTGCTATGTAACTATGTGTAGAGATTGTTGCCAGGGAGTTAACTGCTATGTAACTATGTGTAGAGATTGTTGTCAGTGAGATAATTGTGTGTAGAAACTGCTGTCAAGTGAGATAACTCCTATATTACAATGTGTATAGATTGTTGTTAGTGAGTTGATTGCAGTTGCTTAGAAACATTTTCTTTAAATTATACTAAACTATTCTTTGCAAACATTTTCTTTAAATTATATTAAACTTGTCAAGTCAAGATAGATGAGACATTTTGATTTTGTTTATGAAAATTTTGTTTGTAATCATACTTCAACAAGCTTATGAACCCAAGGGAATAACTACATGGGAAAATAAACACTAGTGGTTCCTGTGGTGAATGAAAATATTTATTTAGAATGATAGTTGGGTTTGAAAGATTTTAAAAAGCAAAACCAACCTCCCTATTTATTCATTTCACATTTGTTTTGTTTAAAAAAATATATTTTTCCTAATATTAACCTCTTAATCTCATTTCACTTTATTGTAGGTGATCTTCATAAAGTCAATCAACATTGTCATATTTTTCATTAGTTTCCAAGTTTTCAACAGTTTAATATTTTCATCTCAAAAGTGACTTCAGTATTAATCAACATTTGTTAAATGAAGAAATTGCTGATTTGTGGTTGATTTGTAACAGTACTTTTTTGTAAGGTGTTAATGTGAACATAAACAAATGGCACACAGTACGAGTCTCTTAGCAATGCTAGGTGAAAAAGTAATTTTTTCATAATTTTCTCTTTCAGTTCTGCCAATGGTGACAGTGGCTGTGTTTTATGCAGTCACCTATAATGTATACAAGTATCAGACAACTCTACCAGTTGACTTTATTTATGGTGATGTGAATAACAATGGTGAAATGTGAGTGACCTTAAGACTGATATTTTACTGGATGTTTGTCAACAGTAATATTGAGTGACTTTAATATTTTGCTGGATGTCTGTAAAAAACAATTTTTAAATGTGTGTGACTTTAAGACTGATATTTTACTGGATGTCTGTCAACAGTAATATTGAGTGACTTTAATATTTTGCTGGATGTCTGTACAAAACAATGTTGAAATGTGAGTGACTAAGACTGATATTTTACTGGATATCTGTCATCAATAATGGTGAAATGTGAGTGACTTCAAGACTGATGTATTACTGGACATCTGTCAACAATGCTGAAATGTGAGTGACTTTAGAACTAATATTTAACGAGATATCTGTCAACAACATTGGTGAAATGTGAATGAGTTTATGATTAATATTTTACAGAATGTCTGTCAACAACAATTTTGAAATGTGAGTGACTTTAAAACTAATATTTTCCTAGACATCTGTCAACAACATTAAAATTTGTGAGTGACTTTAAAACTAATGTTTTACGAGACATCTGTCAACAACAATTTTGAAATGTGAGTGACTTTAAAACTAATGTTTTACGAGACATCTGTCAACAACATTAAAATTTTGTGAGTGACTTTAAAACTAATGTTTTACGAGACATCTATCAACAACACTAAAGTGATGTGAGTGACTTTAAAACTAATGTTTTACGAGACATCTGTCAACAACATTAAAATTTTGTGAGTGACTTTAAAACTAATGTTTTACGAGACATCTGTCAACAGCAATTTTGAAATGTGAATGAGTTTATGACTAATATTTTACAGGATGTCTGTCAACAACAGTGGTGAAATGTGATAAGTTTATGACTAATATTTTACAGGATGTCTGTCAACAACAGTGGTGAAATGTGATAAGTTTATGACTAATATTTTCCTGGAAGTCTGTGATCTAATTCAAAAGAATGATGACACAATAAGGTCTTTATTCAAATCAAGCACAGATTTAAGATGACTTTCCCATGGGACAAATTTATCTCAAAATATTTATAATCTGAAAAATGACACTGAGTGAAGTGTTACAAAGTTATTTTCATTGTTTTCTTATGCCATTAAAACACTCTTACTAATATTTAGTAGTTACTTCTCATATGCCATTAAAACACTGCTACTAATATTTAGTAGTTACTTCTCTGCAGCTGACAAATCATTGTTTTGTTCTTTTGAAATTTCTCAGGGGTGATTTTTTTAAGTTTGTCAAATTTACAGCAGTTATCATGATTTTTCAGCAAAACTTTAATTGCATCTCCTCACCCAAAATATAAATACATGTAATTATAAATGTCTAGTTTCATTGTGCATTTTTTTAAAACTTTCAAATAAATATAGAATATATTTGTGACTGTTTTAATGAACACTCTTGACCAAGAAAACTCACCAACACCAGCTAACTGTTTACCATGTATTTTCTTCTGGTGAGCTATTTGTTGTAGCATCTATAAGTTTTATGTTTCTAAATTTCACTCAGCAACTGGAATTCGTCAGATTAAAGTGTTTTTGACATTCAGAAATTTAATTTGAAAGTCATACAGGTACTGACAGTTTAAAGAAATATATTATGTACAATGGAGTAGATGTAAAATTAATTTTATAATATTTACCAGTTGTAGCATATACCAGTCACAGTTTTTCAGATGTCAAATTAATTTTATAATATTTATCAATTACATCATACAGCAGTCACATCAATGCAGATGTCAAATTAATTTCATAATATTTACCAATTACATGTACATCTTATAGCACTTACAACTTCGCAGATGTCAAAGTAATTTTATATTATTTACCAATCATGCCTTATACCAGTTACAACCTTGCAGATGTTTCCTGACAAATGCCTACACGGCTGTTGGTGGAGTGATAGTACCAATTTTACTGCTGCTTGTGATCACAGCTGCGATCTTTGTCAAAGCTTTTCAAGTCCATCCTCAGTGGGAAGCATATGATGACATTTATGTTGGGCACTACAATATTACAGGTATTCTTGTCAAGTCTTTACTCAGTGGGAAATTACAAATGTTTCTATTTGAGGCACAATGGTTTCAAAGATATGCTTGTCAAGTCTTTACTCTGTGGAAAATTACAAATGTTTCTGTTTTGGACATAATTGTATCAAATGGATGTTTATCAAGCCCGTTTTTCTCTTATCTTCTTATTTTTAAATACACATTGCAGTCTCATTACATTGAAGTTTAAGGGACCATCATGAATGATTCAATATTATCATACAGGGAGGGATGTGCCATAAGCAACTAAAGGGACAACATGATTTACATAATAAGTACATTATATTAACCTTATATGCCAAGGCTATAATTCTCAATCCCCATATACACATACATAGTTATTTAGTAATTATGGTCAAACTGGTCTTTAGCTATCATAAAACATTTATGGAGTCTAGGTACATAATTATTGATAATATTGTATTTAGTCATTTAGTTAGTTATCAGTACATTACAACTGATAAACTAAATGAATGGTTAAGAAATTTTAATTAAAATTTAATAATAAATGTTGCTGCTAGCATTGTGGTTAGATATTTGCTTACAAATAGCAATTGCATATATACAGTAGATTCAAAATTAATTCTCTTCAAGGTAATAAAATTTGCTTCTTTAATCTAGAGTAATATTATGTAGTATTTTGCCATTTTCAGTTACTCTTTTTTTTTTTACACATATTGCTCATGTTCTATCAGTTATTTACTATTTCTAATATGACTTAGTTTACCTGTTTGCATTGAATATTTCCACTTGCCCTTGAAATGATAACTTAACCTTCCATAAGTTGTTTAGAAGGTGTGTCTTGTGATTTAATCGGCCTTTCCTGAATTTGTCACAGTGAGACTTTTGATTGGTTGATTATTCCTTCTGAAGATTAGAGAGTTCTTTTCCCCTTGGAACTTGTTTCATATTTTAACCTTGAATGATAAACTCATACTATAACCTTGAATGATCACCTCATATTATAACCTTGAATTACCACCTCATATTATAACCTTATCACCTCATATTATAACCTTGAATTATCACCTCATATTATAACCTTGAATTATCACCTCATTTTATAACCTTGAATTATCACCTCATATTATAATCTTGAATTATCACCTCATATTATAACTTTAAATATCATCTCATATTATAATCTTGAATTATCACCTCATATTATAACTTTTAAATATCATCTCATATTATAATCTTGAATTATCACCTCATACTGTCTACATTTGAAAAATGTAACAAGTAATGAAACAGTTATATTTTACTGTCCACATTTGAAAAATATAATGTGCAATGAATAGTAATACCATGTTTTACTTTCTACATTTTGTTTTAAAAAAAATACAGGATTGGTTAAATAACATTTTGATGAGACATCCAAAAACTTCTTTCACAAAAGAAAGTTAATTGCATTGAAATTAATATCTGTCTCCTTGCAGAAATTCGATTATTGATGTTACTATGGTCACTGCTGACTCTTACCTGGCTTTGGGGTGGTTTGCATATGGTGTATGGACACCTGTGGATGTTGGTTCTTTTCTGCATTTGCAATATACTGCAGGTAGCTGTTGATGCTGATTTGGATGTGGATGCTGTTTCCTCTATAACCTTTATAAGTCCCTCATTTTATTTTATTAATAAATACATTTTAATTGAGAATTATAAGATCTTATGATTGGTAGATGAGGGACAGCAGAATGTTGAGTTGTTCATAGTGTTAGCTAACCCAAATTGTCGGCTCTAACATGTTTTTTGCAGTTTTTAATCGGCTGGAGTCATAATTGTTAGAAAATAGAATGGACATAATTGTTAGAACAAATAATGGACATAATTGTTAGAACAGACAAGGGACATAATTGTTAGAAGAGACAAGGGACATAATTGTTAGAACAGACAATGGACTTAAATTCTTAGAACAGACAAGGGTCATAATTGTGAGAACAGATAAGGGACATAATTGTTAGAACTAGCAACGTTGACATAATTATTAGAACAGGCAATGAACATAATTGTTAGAAGTGACAAGGGACATAATTGTTAGAACAGACAAGTGGCATAATTGTTAGAACAGACAAGGGACATAATTGTTAGAACAGACAAGCAATATAATTGTTAGAACAGACAAGGGACATAATTGTAAGAACAAACGATGGACATAATTGTTAGAACAAACGATGGACATAATTGTTAGAAACAGACAAGGGACATAATTGTTAGAACAGACAATGGACATAATTGTTAGAACAAATGATGGACATAATTGTTAAAACAAACGATGGACATAATTGTTAGAACAAACGATGGGACATAATTGTTAGAACAGACAAGGGACATGATTGTTAGAACAGACAATGGACATGATTGTTAGAACAGACAATGGACTTAATTGTTAGAACAAATGATGGACATAATTGTTAGGACAAGGGACATAATTGTTAGAACAAACGATGGACATAATTGTTAGAACAGACAATGAACATAATTGTTAGAGCAGGCAATGGACATAATTGTTAGAACAGACAAGGGACCTAATTGCTAGAACAATGGACATACTTGTTAAAGAAATGACAGACATAATTGTTTGAACAGAAAAGGGACATATTAGTTAGAAATTATTAGGAACATAATTGTTAGAATAGACAAAGTACAGAATTGTTAGAAGAGACAAGGGACATAATTGTGGTTTTTTTTTCGGCATTCAGGGCTTGCTGGTATTGCTTCTGTATGGAATTTTACGCAACCCATGCTTAAGATCGTGTGGGCCATGCAAGAAAAAGTTTACATCTGATCATAGAGATGCAGGTTCATTACCACCTGTTAGCAACAGCTACAATAACATGATTTACAGTGGTCAGGCATACCCACATGACGGAAGTGTCAAAGGATCACAGGCGTCACTAATTAATGAGGTGAATTTTAAATTATACAAATTCATAGTTTTTCTTGCTGTTCTTTCAGATTTTCATGATTGTAAAAAAAAAAATCATGATTACTTCAATCTGTACAAATACTTCAGCATGCTGGAATTGTCCATGAACTTTGGTTGTGCTTTTTTAATGAACACTCTAAATGCTTCATGTATTGCAGTTTGAAGTGATGCCATCAAGTCACTTAGCATTATTGCCAAAGATTGCAACATTTTTAACCAATAAATGTAATATAAATTAGCATCATTTTGGTGTTTCTACTTAATCAGTATCACACCAAGTCAGATGTTTTAAAGATAATCACATTTGATGCACAGGATCTAAGTCACATTAAGCCAGGACAGACTGTTTCAACTTAATTTAAAATCAGGCTTGAAGAAGCATTGAATGACCATTGGTGGTTTCATTCAGATTAAGTATCCACCCTGAATGTTCTTAACAAATGTCAAGTATCTGTTGAGCGAATATTTTTGTTTTTATCTTCGAGTGCATTCAGTTTTTTACGTGGCTTCTCACCCCATTGTCATTTCTCTATTGATATATATCGAAATTGCTTACAGCAAGCGAATGAATAAATATTATTCTAAAATTCTATTTATGTACAGGCATGGGAAAGGGGAGACATTCCAAGAACATGCAGCCAGATGACTGTACGTCGCACAATGCCTAATCAAGTGTACATCAATCCTCCCATTGCCACTGTGACAGCAGATACAATCAGTGACCTTGACCCTAGAGATTTTGATGATCTCCTTCTTGTACTGAAATCTGGACACAGCTACACACCTTCAGAATTGTCACGCAGTATAGATGATAATGACTCACAGTTTTCTGCTAAATTTAAGCACTATGAACCCAAGAAGATCAACATTGCTGACACGCATTTGTAACTGTTCCAAGAATGAAATTAAATATAACAATTTCTACAGAGTGTAGAATACATGAGCTGTTCTTTATGGTGCAAGACTTGTGCTTTGTTTATGTGAGCATAATTCCATATTGAGTAGCATCCTGGAATAAAGATCACTGAGATTTCTGCTGAGGTTTTACACCCACAAAATAAGTGTGGCATCCATGTACCCGAGTGCTAGAGACAACAAGTTTTTTGATACAAATGACCATTCCCTCTAAAATTCGTGGGTTTCAAACAAATTTACATGTAAAATCAATCAATCAGAATGTCTTTTAAATTTTGTTCTTTTAACATTATTGTTTAATTTTTAAGCACTGCCAATTCATTGTTTCTTCAGGCCTACGAAATATACTTTAGATATCTGAAACAGTGTTGTACTGTTATTCTGACATTGATTTATTAATATTGAAGTAAGTAGTTATTCCTACATTAATGTTACTATTTAGAATAATTCATTCTGTGATACCAACATCACCTAGTTAATTTTATGATTAATATTAATCAATTAATCGTCCATAACTAATGACAAGTGATGAGAATCTTAATTTATTAATATTCTCCAGCAGACATCACTCATCCCTCTCATTTTGGCGGAAATGATTTTTGTCATCCACAACATTAAAGACAAACATTTACCGTCACAATATTTCCATAAGTGGAAAACTTTTTACTAAAGACAAATCTGTCTGTAATCTATATTTAGTGAGCCCCCATCCACTCACTTTCTTCTCCAGGTTACCAATATGTGTAATAAGGTCAATAAATTTAATAATAATAAATTTATTGAATCATCAATATATATATAACAAATACAATGAAAAAGATTACTTGACATCAATATTTCCACGTTCGAATAATTTTAATATCTATACAGTCTTATAATCTAACACACAATTCAACAATTTAGTGTCAATACAAATCACAGGATAGTTCTTATCAGAGAACAGAAATGGAGTTATTAGAGATGAGCGATAATAGTTTGTACATAACCTGATTTATGCACTGTCTCAATAGTTATTCATGTGCTTTTATAACAGTCACAAGTTTTTTATTGTTCACGAGTTCTACCTCTTTCCCTCCTCACATTGTAGAACACTGATTCGCTGCTATTCTCTCCAGGCTAATCGGGCGCTCTGCTATAATAGCTCCCTCAAGCAGAACAATAATTCTAGCAATTTCCAGTAACCTCTTTGTACCAGAAATTGCTTGATGTAGTCAGTTACCATACATCAATGGAGTGTAGCGTATTCCTTACACTTATACACCTCTCACGTCTACCATAGTCGTAGCGGTGTATATTCAGTGAACCAGGAAATTCAAATAAACAAGGAAAGGCTGCTATTTCCTTGTAAAAATATAATCAGGGAACAAACACTAAGTTTCCAGTTTATTCCTTTTTAACTTTATTCTTTCTTACATTCAAGTCTCAACTTAAGCATACTACATATAAGCATCATAGTTCACAATTTGAGTAAATAATAATAATAGTTTACTCACATAATACATCTCTACATAAAATGCAAGTATGACATATCAATTGCAAAAATGCATGAAATATTTTTAGGTCCATTCTCTCTCAATCAGTCAGTTAACTCACTATTAAGCTAATGGCCACCTTTCTTGACCATACTTCTTGCCACACCAAATTCAAGTGTTTAGACAATAGAATTCTCTACAGCTTGTAAACTTTTGATCTCAGCTGGTCTCATTCTTGCAAATCTTAACCTTTGGAAAATAAAACTACTCATCTAGTTGGAAATGGTTTGCATTGCATCAGCAATTTCTAGCATATTCTGGAGTGTTTACTCCAACTCTGACATTGATAAAAAAGGTCAGGTTACTTTGACAATTTAGCAATTTATATAACAATTAAGTCTAGAAATAGGGATAGGCAAATTTACTCCGCCACATGTACATTAATATTAACTGTTTCAATTTTGAGTCATTAATGCATCACTGCCTCTTTTTAGTAAGTAAACCTTTATCATCATTATATCACTATTTAGTCTTTAATATATTAACATTACTCACTTTAATCAGAGTTTGGCAATTGGACTGTCACTTTTTAGAGTCAATAACACATTAACATTAATACTGTTTAGTCATGAATGCACTAACATCAGTGCCTCTAGTCAGCAATACATTTATCATCTTCATGATACTATTTAGGGTCATTAATATATTAACACTACTCTCACTAATTAGAGTAATCAATACATTAACATTAGTCATTTAACATTAATATTATTTAGTCATGAACACATAACCTTAATGCCACTATTTTGGGTCATTCATATATTATTTTCACCATTTAGAGTTATTAATACATTAACATTACCACTGTCACTAATTAGTTATTATCAATATATTAACAATATTGATTATTGTCTCTATTTAGTCATTAATACATTAGTGTTATTTTTTTTATGAATCGATCATACATTAGCATTAATATCTCTATTTCTAGTCAATCATAAACATTTACATCACAATTTTGAGTCATTAATACATTAACATAACTTTCTTTAAGAACTGAGATTTTTGATTTATATTGTTCATAAATAATTTACAGATCTTTATTTTGGAAGATCATGGTATTTGAGCAGTTATTTTTAAATAATTGTTGTTCCTTTCATAATTTTGGAAATTGAGCAATTATTATTTGTAGCATATCCCTTTACCTTGCTAGTAATAGAATTACAGTTGAAATACCATTCATTTTGATGCAAAATTAAACTTTTTATTAACTAAAGAACCAGAGCATATAAAAAGCAAACAAATCTTTGAAAGAGCAGTGTGTAACATAGACTTTAATAGATATGATGGGTTTTTTATGAGGTCTGTGCACTGGATATAAGGGTGATCATTTACCAACAAAACTCTCACCCAGTCAGTCATTGAGGTTTTCTAACCACGTTCTTCCTACCTCACAATATTGAGCTGCATTTTTGCTTGGAAAGCATTTAGAGCCTTGATTTGGAGAAAGAATAATAAAATCTACATAGTAATAATTAATATTGTAAATACATTAATGAATAGTTTCTGTTCATTTTGATTTAGACTAAACAAGAACCAGCATTAGGTAAATTTTCAAGCCAACTATGTATAGAATATATTGTGAGAAACAATTTTTTCCTCCAAAAATGAACATTTATTGTGACAGATTAGTTGTTGAACGATTGCATTAATAGGGCTTGAGGTACTGAAAATATTATAGACATTTTCAATATAACCATCATCTGCAATAAATACTAGACTAGTTATTGCCTTCATCTTTAAAACTGCTCCCCCCTCCCTCCCACACATACTGTGATTTTAATGGAATCTTTCAAGAAAGTTAACTGATTATGTTATTGAACTGGAAAATGTTTTCATTCATCGAACACCTTATATTATTAGTTTGTTGAACTTTTGTCCTCAGTTAATGGATAACAAATGTCCGTCCTTGCTGTTAATAGTTAACAAACTTTTGTCCTCAGTTAATGGATAGCAAATGTTCATCCTCGTTGTTAATGGTTAACAAACTTTTGTCCTCATTTTAGGGTTAGCAAATGTCTGTCCTTGCTGTTAATGGTTAACAAACTTTTGTCCTCAGTTAATGGGTAGCAAATGTTCATCCTTGCTGTTAACGGTTAACAAACTTTTGTCCTCAGTTAATGGATAGCAAATGTTCATCCTTGCTGTTAACGGTTAACAAACTTTCGTTCTATGTTAATCAAGAGCAAGTTTATTAATACATTATTCTAAAACTCTTCTGTATATTAATGTTGAGTAATTCACTGCATTAAATATCTTATGCATATTAATACTTTGCATTAAATGACTTTTGTACATGAATGTTCAGTAATTTATTGCATTAAATAATTCTGTACATTTAATCATGCATGTTCACTAATTCATTGTTTGAAATACTGATACATTGATTTACTGGTAAAACTGTTCTGTACATATAATCTGCTGACTTGTACAATTCACATTACTGGCTCACATTGACATAATACTTATTAAGCGAGAGAAGAATGAAAGATTTTATATAATTTTAATTATGCATTTTAAAAATTATATTTTATTTCCAAGGTTTGTATATTTTTTTGGGGGGGTTGTATTTTGTAACACATTCTTTGTGCAATTGCAATATTTCCTTAACTATTTTTTTAGATATATTCTTTCAATCAAACTGCTAGTTAATATATATAAATGACAGCAGAGTTTAGAGTTTTGCAATTTCTCTTGAAGGACAAACGATGATAAAAATAAGGCATAGAGAAAAAGCAGAGGCTTAACGAGACACACTATAACATTTGAGTTTGTTTGTATCATTAGATTCCAGAAGATAGGACTTGAAAAGGGGTCCATACGATATCCTTCAGATAAAGGTGATATTTTAACAATTTTAATATTTATATTTTGTCTATCATCATTAAAGATTTTGTTTTATATAAGATAATTTGTTTCAAGTGTGTGGAATGGAAGCAACTATTTTGTATAACTATTTTTGTATTGGGTTTAAAGCAAAGAAAATTATATCAAAAGGACAGATAATAAATAAAAGGACTAAAAAAAATTTTTTTTTTCTAAATCAGCATTATGTCCATTTAATGAGTGCAATTGTTGCAAAACATTTTGCTGCTGCTGTCAAAGACATTGTAAAACTAATTTTGCTAATACTTATTTTTATTTGATTTAAGTTCCATGTCCAATTCGAATCAAAGAGAAAGTGATAGAAATAATACTTACTTTAGGAAGAGTAAAAGTACAGGCAGATTTACGATGGAATTTCAGGGAACATTTATCCCCTGGCAGTGATCAACCCTTTCAGACTTTTCACTGTCATGGGATCTTTGGCACAGGGCCTATAGCAAATCGAAACGGGTCTTAATTTATCATACTGACTGACTAGATACTAACCCCAGCTGGGTTTAAGAAGCAGCTGAAATAACTCACGTTTTAAAAAAATGTATTTTGTATCTCTACAGAGTCGCGTGACAGTAGTTTTTAAAAAGTGTTGTATTTAAATTCCCTTCTTCCTGCATTTCAAAACCTAAAGTAAAATTACAATGATTATTTTTAATATTGTGAGCATGTGTAAGCAATAGCACTGTTAATTAACTGAGAAGTATTCCATTACAGCTGTCAAATGTAACCAATAACTTTGAAAACAGAGCATAGTGAATTAATGGTCATATATCAACATTAGTTTGCTAATCTGGCTGGTAAGCAGTAAAGTGTAGCACTTTTATTTGACTTCATGTTATCTAATAAACAAATCCATTAATAACCTGATGCAAACAGTACAATTTTGCTTCATGAAGTCCATTACCAGCCAAAATGTAACTTTAAAAAAAGAACAATAAAAAAAAAATTAGTTATGGATTTAAAGCTGAATGTTTTCTCCTTTAAAATAGAAGCATAAATTATATATGCAACCCAGCGAGTTTAAAAAAGTATCAGTAATTACAGTGGGTAAACCAAGTCGGTTAAATATTTATAAAATATAATTGAATATTTAAGTTGAAAAGATAAATGTTTAAGCAAAATATAGGCAGAATGTTTACATAGCAAATTACTACTTGTTAACTAATGGATAACTAAGTTCAATTTTTTATTTAATTGTATCAAATTTAATGAAACGAGATCTACATTCCTTTAGAGATGATACAAAAAGAATGTTATTTGTCTGAGATCCCCTGTAAATTGACACAGAATTTCTTTATTTTTCATTTAAAACTACAGTTGTGACTGCTATCTTCTTATTTAGAAGCAAATATGTTGAGAATTGATAAGGGGGTATTACAATTTGCATTATGTCTTTAAACAATACACAATTGTGTTAAAGTATTAGCAAAGGTAACCATTATCTAGAGTAAGAACAACATTTGATTTCCAGGCATGTTATTCATTACAAGATGATATGATTTCATATAGTAATGTTTTACTCACTGGGTTCAGAAATGAATATGTAAACAGACACCCAACCACAACAAAGGTTTTCTTAAATTTGATCCCACATTCAGTTTTTCTCTATTCCATCACAAAACCCAAATATATGTATACATTTTTTTTCATGCATACTTACAACACTGACTGGTAGCCAAAGATCTACTTCACACCATACCAAAGTCCATAAATGTGCTAATATTTTCAACCACATTGATGCTTTGGCCCTTAGAAATAAATGCAAAGATGGCAATATTAATAATGCAAGTCATAACTTTTTAAGTTTTAGTTTTTATATTTATTTAGACCTCAATCAGGTCTTTCATTGTCATGCATTTTGATTTGGTTTCATTGTCCTGGAATTAGGTATTTACTGGAAGGCAATTCACTGTCTTGTATTAGACTGGAATGCAATTGTTCTTTGTTTTTGCATTTTCAACTGAAATAAGGATATTCTGTTTTGTATTTAGCATGGAATAAGGTCGAGTCATATTAGCATTGGCAACAAAGATATAATTATTAAGTACAGAAATAGGGATAGACAAATTTACTCCACCACACACCACAGACTCATTCACACTGTATTAATTAATTTCATCCAGAAAATAGTATATTCCCATGAGACAAACAGCAGTAGCCAAATGGTAAAAGATATGCCATTAAATCCTAGATCATTGGAAAATAGTGTGCAACTTCAATTGCATACACATTTTGCCTTAATAAAAGTATGTCCTTTTTAAATGCTTCATGCTGTTGTTGAACATCTTTTATTAAAAACTTCAATATACACAGTTCATTTCAGAACTTGTTTTTCAGACTTTAGGAGTTATAACAAAAAGTATCTGATGAATTCACTCACGTTTTTTTTTTCAAAAACTTTTGTCTTACAGATTTATTCATAAATGATTTACTTGCAACTACATGGTTCAAAATGTGCAGTCAATTTAAAATTTGCATCAACATCAGTGATTTTTATGTTTTTTTGTTTTGCTTTGTGTATTTGATGATTCAAGTTTGATAGAATCACAACACAAAATCCCACCCTCCAAGTTTATGATTTATAGTATTCAAGTTTAAACAGAATCTCATGTAATAACTTGTTTTCACAATAAAATATTGTCTTTTTGTAAAATACTGTTTTTTAAATTACATTTTGTTTTATTGCTATAACAAGGTTTATATATATATATATATATAGTACTGTTTAACAGCTGCACTTTTCTGGTCATGAGATAGTTAAAAGGCAGAGATAATATATATAAAAAATTTTCTGAATATATGCATTAATTGCAACATTTTGTTTGTAATATAAAGTTTGAAATAATTTTCTTTCTCTTCTTTTAAAATCCTTTATCACACTTTCCCACACAAGCAAGAAAACAAACTCACAGTTGTTTCAATATTTTTTCTTTCAAAACAATGGGTATTCAAGTCTGTTTCTTTCTTTAATTAACATATACAACTAGTAGTAGCAGTACAGGTAACTAGAACACAAGGGATGATCCAAGTCAAACAGGCACTCCAATGTGGTTATGAGCAGATATGTTTTTCTCCGCTCGGCATTCCACCTCATCCCACTGAATACACTTGACCCAAGCACTACACTATATAGATGAAGCTGTGTCACACTACACTTTTTAGATGAAGCTGTGTCATACTACACTATACAGATGAAGCTGTGTCACACTACACTATATAGATGAAGCTGTCACACTACTTATAGCTGTAGCCACGTCACACTCCATAGCTATATTTGTGAATGTAAAGATGTACAGACAGTACTATTGTGTAATGATGTGGTCTGGGTTAAACTTTCTCTAAGATTCACCATGTGAATATAACAATGAACTGATTTATATTTTGGGATTTGGTTCACAACATACCTACTTCAAAATCTGAGCTTTAGAGTAGAATACTGTCACGGAAACAGTTTACACACAAATTCACGCACGAGTATTTAATACTCCATCAAACAAATTATTTACCATATATAAATAGCTTAAAGATTAAAAGGACATCATCGCTAATAAATCCAATCTTGGAGAAAAAAAATATGTACAGTCATATAAGCACAAAAAATACACACTAGACACATTTGTAATGGTTAGTTGACTGTGTACACAATGACAAATTTGTAATGGATACTGCACACACAACAGGTGGATATGGCTTAGCCTGTACACACCTTACTGTAACATTTAAGGATAAACTACTCCCGTGCAAGTACCATGAAAAGATTTGAGAACACAGATTATTTGTTGCATAGAGAAACCACGTGCTCCTTCCATACTTTCCCTCAACTTCTGAGAAAATAGCCTGAAACAGTCACCCCATTTTTACAGAAGTGTATAGTACATTTTTTCCCCCATGCACACACATACAGACATCTACACACATTCTTCAAATTATTTCAAAGTTCAAATGCCATGTATATCACATTCATTGTTTTTGTCCAGTATTTTTCTTCTTTTCAAATTAGTAAAAATCATCTTTTATAAGTTGCATTCAGAAGAAAATGTACAACTTGGACCATCTGAACAGCAACAGATTCTGTTCATCAATAAAAATTTATTTTCAAGTGGGACCAACTAATTCACCAGTAACTTCCACTTCTAAGTTGTACTCTATTCACCATTCCAACACAAATATGCACTGGATCAAGAGGTTTAGATCTGCACTACCATTCCAAAACAACTGTGTACTGAAATGAGTGGCCAAAGTTTGTTGTGCTACCCAACCACACATATTTAAAATAAAAAAACTGAAATATTCTTGTGGATGTGTTACCAAAAAAACTGTTGTAATTTCAGCTATATTTATTTATTTAAAAAAATAACCCCCCCACCCCCACCCTAATGTGATAAAGATAAAAATATGAGAGTTTTATATACTTGGCTTAGAATTTTATGGGG
The DNA here is from genome assembly GCA_028829895.1 of Sinotaia quadrata. Classification (NCBI taxonomy): domain Eukaryota; kingdom Metazoa; phylum Mollusca; class Gastropoda; order Architaenioglossa; family Viviparidae; genus Sinotaia; species Sinotaia quadrata. The sequence goes on along the minus strand of CM054177.1, from coordinate 44,756,944 downwards.
GAAGCATTTTTTCCTGTAAAAAGTCTACAATGAACTAATATAAAACTAATAACAATATTGCATTTGTTCACAAGGCATTGAAATAAAGCCAGTTAAATATTAACAATAGCAACAATCTTAAACTATACATATAATTTTTTTTAAAAAGTATTTAACACAAGTATTAAGGTGCATTTCTTCTGAGTTGTTTTTGGTTATGCTTTGTGTCTGTGTGTTGTATCTGTGTCCATGTGTGTGTGAATTTGAAGGACTATTTCTGATTAAAAAAATATCTGATATTATAAAAGCCCAAAATATATAAAGAAAACTACTGGAAAAGAATTTCCTTTGAATTTTTCACACAGACTTTCAAAATTACGGTATAGTATAATGTATTATTTAAATATAATTTTTTAAAAATAATTGTTAAAAAAAAATATATGAGTGGACTCGATAGCATACATAAATAGAAGAAATAAAAACACAACGCAGAATTATCTTATAATTAGTGATAATGACAAAGCTAAGAGAGCTGTTATGAACACTAGTTTCATGTGGTTTCATGTTCATGAATGTGGTTTACATTCACAGGAAGTAAAAAGAAATAAAATCACCATCACCAAAACAAAGTTACTAAACAAGCTTACAATATAGCTGGCTACAAAGAAAATGCAAAATAATGTCTGTAATTTATGGCAAAATGATGCTAAAATAAGCTAAAACACAACTTAGAACATCATGTTCTAAAGGTCAAAGCACCAGTTTAAAATAGTCAAATATTGTGGTTTGTGTGCTTAAGAGACCAAACATGGTCATACATGATACAAACAAAATGTCACACAACAAATCTGCTTAGTGATAGGACACAACTACAATACTTTCACATAAGCCTCAATCAAGACAAAAACAATAAAATGAAGATTGTCCAAAATATTATGTAAATTAAACTTATAAATAAATGCAAGAATATTTAAAGCAATGCTTACATTACATACATACATACATAAATATATATATATATATATAAATGGCAAATGCAGGTATGTGCTAACAAGTTATAGCATATACACCTAAAACAAGACATCTTTTAGTTGTACTTTTGTTGTTTGAGGGTTTATACAAAAAAAAAAAAAATGAAAAAATGAAGCTGCCATCAAATTAAGGTATCTATGCAAAATGTACATTGATTGTAGTGTGACTTAAGTAAATCTCCTTTTTGCATAATTATTCTCTTTACTCAATCCTAATTGCTTTCAAATCAAATCAAAAAGGAATTAAAAGTTCATAGGAACAAAAATCCATTATGAGAAATGCTTTCAACTGAGACTTCTGCACTCCGAGTATCTTCTCAACATCATTTGTTTTGAGTTCTGATGTAACATTCCGTTACAAACAAGGATTTTATTTCAAGACAAATGAATCAATGCTATTTCTAGTCCAGTAAATATATCACATTAGATAATTTTGGAAATAAAATAAAATTTATTAATTGGAATAAACTGACAACGAAGATGTATTCAAACTTACACCAATGCTCAACCTATGGCACATTAAATAATGTGTAGCTGTACAATCAGGAAACAAAAATCTAGCTATTTCCAATTTTTGCAAGAAAAAAAATCTTCATGAAATTAATTAAATAAAAAATATAATCAATGGCAATCATCTTTTTACTAGCAATGAAATATTTTGCACTTCATCACTGGGTCAGTAAACGAAAACATTAAAAACTAAAAATTCCTTGAGATTCTTACTGATTTTCTTATTCTACTCCATCAAGTGTTGTGAGGGGGAGGGGGAACCTCACAAGAAAAATTCTTTGTAACGAAGTTTCCAAAAGTTTGTTCTAATTTTAAATAAAGTCTGTCTTTGCGCGAAAAACAAAAGTTGTATCTTTTCTCTTGACCAGTTCATTACATAGTCTCAAGAAATATATATATATATATTTAATAACAAAAAAGTAACCAATCCAAGTTTAAGTTCTTTGTGCATAAAACACTCCAATCTCCGCTATAGTCTCATTTACATTAGCAACACTAGGTACAAGCAAACTGTGAGATTCAAATGCTACAGAAAATAACTTGGATATATGATTATTCAGAATATACACACATAAAAAAAAATAGGAGGTAAAATCATCTCTAAAAATAAAACATGACAACATATGTTTGATCTTTTTCGTGTTACAAGATTTGATCATGATAATGGTAATAAATAGACACATGAAACAAATAATGCCTTGTGGTGATCACACTCACAAATAAAGCAACGTAGTTAAGTTGTAATAAAGAGTTTAATTTTTATAAAAAGAAAAATCAAAAAGTGAAATGTAATGGAACTTAACTTTTTTAATGCAGAAACTCAATCTCTTCTCTTTGTCTGTTTTTACAATTATCACACACATTTTACACAAGAGAAACATCTTTCCTGAGCAGACTTATGAACTCTTTTTAAGTCATATATAAAGTTGGAGGATAATAACAGCTATTATAACTGTTTTGATAAGTAAATCCAAAACAAAAATTGTTAAAAGAAAACACAACAAAAACTTAACCCTCCTGAAAAGAACAATGATCTTTAGTAACTAGTAGACAGATTTATACTAAATTCATTCTGTACAATTACAACATTTATGTTTTGTTGTTATTTCTGTTATATACAATAGATTTAATGTCATTAATACAATGCCGGGTCTTTCAGTTGCACACCAAAACTGTCAAAGGCAGGGTTTTTTTTAATTTTTAAAACTCTGCTTAATTAAAAAATGACTATTTACATTCATGTGTAAAACTCAAATCAAAGCACCATAAAATGAGCTCTGTTTGTAAAGGCTGCCAGCTGCCATGATTTATCAACACCATACTTAATGACTTAACTACCACATATTCTGAATAGTACACTCCAAACCAAAACCAACAGAATAGGAATACACAAGAGAACGGGAGACAAAAGAAAAGCAGATGTATATTTGGATTTTATAATGTTCCAGTCAATTATGTACAGATTGCTTTTGGATTTAAAAAAAAAAAATTAATAACTTTTAGTTGTATTCAGAGGTTGCACTTACAAATATATGCATAGAAAATGCAAAAAATATTGTCTGAAATGCATTTTCACAGCTGATGTGCTTATCTGCAACTTGGTTTTCTTACACACATTAATGCAGTTGTATGGTGTAGTATGCAAGTAATTTTAGTCCTATTCTTTCAGCAGTTGACATAACAGCTATTCCAAGGTCGGTAGTGAGGAGGGATAGGATTTTTAATTTAAAACTGATGCATTATTTATTGGTGTGGCAGCCTGATGGCTCATTGCATTTAGTGCCCACACTTTGTAACGGCTTCCCAATGAATTATTTTTTTAAAGTCAATTATTCAATTACAGACCATCTTACACTGTTTTAAAAAAGTTCCTACCGCTTCCACTTTGCTAGACTCAGTACATACAAAACTCGACTGGCTTTCACTTCATTGCTTGCTATGAAGTGCTTTCCTTTCTGTACAGCGGTGATTTCATCATCCGAATGCCTGACTAGTCAAACAGTATACATTTAGTGAGAAGAAATTATTGTATTATTTCTTTTTAAATTGAACTCAAATCCAGAATTTATTCTTGCTATAAGTTCAGCTTAAACTCTGTTGACTAAAGTCATGTGCATAATAATCCAAATTCAACATTATTACACAAAAGTGACTTTGGAAATTTGTTAAAGAGTATTCTTCCTCATTATTTTTTAAAAGTTATCATTTTGGCCCAAACTCTGCTGTCTGTTCTGGGCACTTGACAAGTCTGCCAATGAATACCATGCTTCTGGTGGTTTTTATCAATTCATTCATTGTTTTTAATTCAATTCTGTGCTAAAATGTTTATCTGTAAATTCAATCATGATAAAAAAAATTAAGGTACTGATTGTAAAGCTGAAAAAGCAAATCTTTTACACTCAATGCAATATAGCCAGACTAACTTTGATCTGCTAATTTTAGCATGCTGGTTATGTTATCGTGAGGTATACATAATATACTTGTATTAAGATTTACTCAACAAAGTTAATATTAATTACTACTAACAGCAGGGATTCATATGCACATTTTCACAGATAATTAATATACACTTTTAGTAACCTTATAGTAATAATGCATTTTCTTTCAGTGCAGCCTCTGGTATCCAAGCAATCATTTAGCCATGTGTATTAGTTATATTTAGTACAAAATACTTCTGCTAGAATTATAGATAAATATAAAAATCAACCTTTATTCATTCATCAATGATATCTAATGCATAAAAACGTGATAATAAAAATAAATTAAAAGGATAGAAAACTAATTTCATATATTACAAATCATTTTCATAAATCAGAATGGTTGAATATACCAGAACAATGTTAGATGCTCACTTGGGCTGCAGCTGAGTACTAATAAAACAAAAGTATTATTTCTAGGGATGTATGTTGGATGTGCAAAGCATTTGAGAGCAGTCTGTGGTGAAAATCTTATAAATTTTTAAAATCACTCATACAACATAAATTATTACATTTTTTTTAATAATTTCAAACAAAAGTTATATTCTATTTTAAGAGTAATCCTTTCAAACTTTTCTAATTTGTGGTTTTTGTTTAGTTAGGAATTTGCTTTTAAAGATTTTGGTGTTTGTGTGTATACTAAAGAAATCAGATAAAATCAATGCTTAGTTTAATTCAAAATAAAGACTTTTTAAACAGACAATATTTAAAACTGTTGATCTAAAAAAACAAGAGTGTGTATTTTAGGTTATGAAATCGGCTAAAATGATTTTTAACATATGACATCAAACGCCTGAACAATCTAGGTGAAGGACAAAATACTGATATGATTGTATCTCTATGTCTTTTAGTTGTTCTGCATAAAAAATAATTTGAAAGCCTTTATATATTATGCATTTAGTGCTAAATCTACCTTATATTTATTTATACAATTTTCTCCTCATTAAAAAAAAAAAAAAGCATTAAATCAACTGATTTAATTCCTTTTGTGAGCACAGCCCACAAAAATTACATAAAAGAAATTAAATTTCAAGAGATAACTCAACCAAAGCGCGCCACTATTCATATTTATTCATCCTTAATTTTAGATGATAGTACCAGTGGTAGAGAAATAGTTCAAAACATTTCAAAAGATTAAAGTACAAATATATTCAAATTTAATTTAATTATTTGATTACTGTTTACAATTCAAAGTAACTTAACAATTACTTTAAAAAAATTATATTAATTCATTATTACATTTACTACTACAGAAAACCTTTAATTAAAATTATCTCTTTTGAGATATATTTTCTAATTCTGAAATGTTCATTGGCACATGATCACCCTGAAGAAATACCATTTACATATAAAATGTATTTGGTAAAATATATTCAACTTCAGATATTTCTATTACTATAAAACTATGCTTCATAATGGGGTAATAAATTCAAATTTATAAACAAACTAATGCTTGATAAAACAATACTTGCTTTAATCATTGCAATGTATCTTGTACCAGCTGGATTTAGCCGGCATATGCTCAAATTGCTACTTTATTTAATTTTAAGCCAGATAAATAAATACTGTGCTCAGTTGATATTTTAATCAACTTAAGCTAAAAAATAAATATCACACAAACTGATATTTCTGCACTTTTACAGCAATCAGAAGACTGAAGTAACTGCAGGTAACGTTAGTTTCAAAAATGTGTGTATTTTGCAAGTATACACATAAAAGACCAACCAAAAACAAACTAAAAAAAAACAACAACCAAATGTGCTAACAAATAAAGTCTGTGTGATTTCCACACATATACAAAGTGTTGCATTTCTAATATTAATATGTGTATGTACACAATAACAACGCACTTCACAGGAAGTTTATTTCTCATTAAGTCATTCCTTCCTGCATGATCCAGAATTGCAAGCAAGTATGGTTAAAGTGTGGGCATCAGAACACATTGAGCTTTCAAGAGCTGCACATATACAGTTCAGCCAGAAATGTGCACTGATATTGTAAACATCACTACACCCAAAAAGGGAAAATAGCTCTGACAGACAGTCGGTGCACACATTTCAAGTAAGCAGATGTAACAATTTTCCTTGTTGAAAGCAAGCATGGTCTTGTCAGCAAAAGCCCTGGGTTTGTCAGGAGATAGTGATGAAAAACTGAATTCATGGTACAAAGAACTATGTAACCTCTGAAACAGTAGTCTGAATTAGATTTGTGTTCTATCAGGCAAATGAAGTAGTTTTCTTGCGAGGTCGCTTGCCCAATGCCCCATCAAGTAGGTAGGAAAGATCAAGTCTCTGTTTGTTTGGTGTGTTGGCCAGAAATTTCAATAGCAGCTTGTTTAGACGTTCTTTCTTAGCAGTCTTCTGGGGAAAAAAAAAATCAATGAGAGATAATTTTTTTTTAACAAGGAAAGGTGCGATATAAATTATAAATATTTCTCTGAGTGTTGAATCTTTAAAAATAAAGTGTTACTGGCAATGACACCTTACTTTTTGTTTGTTGTTGGTTTACTATTTGCTTACAGTATCGATAAAGGCTTGAAAAGGTAATAGTAATCACTAAAGCACACAATACATAAACGGTTTAATAGTAATCACTAAAGCGCACAATACATAAACGGGGATTCAACAATGTCAATATTATTTGATTTTTACTGACCAACACCCCCACTCCCCAAGACTGTAAACCTGTAATAAGAAATTTCAAAGTGAACTTGTGCTTTTCAGCATTCAATAACAAACAGTATTGTAGACTGTCTAGAACTGCAGACTGTTCTTCAATCATGGTTAAGTCTCACCCAGTTACCACATCTGAAATGAAGGCATCACATTTGGGGGTAAAGAAAGAGGGAGAAAAATGGAAATATATTTTACACAAATATTAGAAGTAAGGCTGACCACCCTCTATTGTTTATATTTAAATTGTTGGTCACTAACAGGCTTTATGTTGCTCTTTTTAAATGAAGGATTGTAGAAATTTACTAATCTAAATGTACTGTTCTGCTTCAGAGAACTAGCAATAAAAGCATGAACAATAATTTGAAAATATAATCCTTAATAAAAGTATTTCAAAAGGCTTTTGAACTGATGATGACATGCATGGTTCTCAGTGTAAATCGCATTTCTGTTGCTGGTGTCAGTTCTCATATCTGAATTAATAATAATACTAAAAAAAAAAAATAAATAAAAATTTAGTCTTGTAAAAGCTCTTTTAAGCACTTTATAATAATAAAACATAGATAATATCTTTATACAAACTAAAGCCCATAAGAAACTATTGAAAATATAATAAAACAAAAATAAATTCACATTCAAAATAACAGGACAAATAAGTGTTAATTTATAAAAGAGATAATCAAATAAAATGAATTTACAAATGTACAAGTTGAAAAATGACATAAAAGACACTCAATCTTGCTGATAAAGATGTCTTTAAAGTCCTCTTGAAAATAGCTCTTAGTATTTCAACTCAAAAGGCAGAAAATTCCAGATGAGTGGACTCTAAAAGCAAAGGAATGTTGACCTTATGATTTATACTATGCTTTTGTAACAGAAAGATTTTGTAATTTGCTTTCTTTTGTGCAAAGGTAGCCAGTGAAGACTGGAGAAGGAGAGTGATATGATTGGTTCTTGAAGCTCTGCGAATAATTCCAGCTGCTTCTTGTGAAGAGAAAAGAAAGTTACATTAATTAAGTGATAAACTTGCAAAAAGCGCTGTGTTGTTTCAGCTCCAGGCAGGCTGCTCTACAAGAATTCAAAAAATGTTTTTGTTGGACAAGAGCCATTAAAAAGTACACCCAGAAATGATATCTAGATGAAAATATTAAAGAGTTGCAAGAAGCAAAAATATAGACCCATAATTAAACCACCAAATGACAAACACCCCCCCCCTCCCCCCCCAAAAAAAAGAAGAAAATTATGTAAAAACATCAATTCCAAGCAGCATAAAAAAGATTCATAAATCATAAACAATCAAATGAGAAGCAGTAACTAAATAATACCTTTGAAAGAAATTCACCAACCTGTTTTTCTTTAACATCTTCCTTATTGGCATCACTCATTTCTTTTTTCTTTTCTTTGCTGTTTCCAGGATTTGCATGCACGTCTTGGTTTGCAGTGCTAACAATCAGAGAATTTGAAGATGAAGATTTGGGATAAATAGTAGGCCCAGAACTACTGTGACGTTCTCCTGGGCCACGTCGCCGGTATTCTTCTGGTACCTCATGTGGCTAGAAAGAATGATTACATATTCTTTTTTAATTCCTTTCTTTAAAAAAAAAACACATTGTCATTTATATACTTATTATGATTTACATAGTTATGTGTATAAAAAAATCTATACAATTCACATATTAGCTACTATTCACATCAGTTACCATTCACATACCTAAAGGATGTTTTTAAATTACACACTTTAGTAAAAAATATCCTGGACATATTCACCATAGTACCAAAATGGAATTTACCTTGAGAAACTGGCCCACTCAATAGATGGTGTCTGTTGCATGAACAATAGTGCCACTTTACACTTCACCATTAACAGGGCTTGGAATTACGAAGATTAACAATCTGGTGTAACATGTCATTCTAGGTGGACCATTCTTCCTTGAACATACTTGCGAGGCAAACCTCAATATGTTTCAGGCATCTACTGTGCCTGCAATTTATTACCTATGTGGAGATGAGGACATTTTCTACCAACAGGATAGGGTGCCACACATTTCCATTATGATAAAGGCTCTTTTTCCAAACTGAAAAACATGCTGAGGAAGTGTTGACTATCCCCACATTCTCGTTTTAACTGTACTGGACAGTTATTAATGGGATTATCTGATGGTAAAGAGTGTGAGGTAGAAATCCAGCAACATTAAAAGAACTATGGCATACATTTAAACACACATGTGAAGTCTTCAGCATGTATTTTGGTGAACATTTGCCACGAACTTGTTTGTCAATGTCAAACTATGCCTAGATGTCAATAGCAATTTTTAAAAGTATACAATAACTTCTATATAATTTTGTTGTTGTTGAAACATCATTTATTAACTACAATTCATTATCTGTTACTGTTCTAGTTTTCTTACTTACAAAAATCACCAACCCACCCCATCCATAAAAAGCAAAAGAACTTTTAGAGGAAGTTTCCACTCTACCTCCAACAGAGCTTCTTGAAGTTTACAAAGAACACCCTTTTTGTACTATGGCAAGACATTATAAACTGCAGCTGGTTGATGTTCACATGAAACTGGTTCAGTTCAATATGCCTGATGACCTTGGCAGTGAAATATGGTGCATAAATATATGTGCTTGCATATAAACTGTCACAAGCTGACACAAGCCTGCATGCTTATTGTGCTATACTCTAGTTGGGATGAATTCACTGTAGCAACTATGGTGAATATGTAGCCCTAAGTATTCATGAAAAATGTGTCTTGTTAAAAATAATTTTAAAAAAAAACTTTTGCATCAGTCACCAAATATGTATCATCATCAATTTTCAATCTGAGTAAGTGCTTGTATCTAATAGGGTCCTTCTCAGAAGTGTGTGATTGTCAAAGACAGTACATAAACACATTACAATAAAATTAGGAGTGATAGTATGTATTATATATATGAAGCTATGAAAAAAACTTTAATTAATAAAACTTACCAGGTATGTCCTCTTTGGATATAGCCGTTTTTCAAACTTTTCAAAGCAATAGGACTTTGTGTTGATTGGATAGCTGATGAAAGAACAAAGGTAAATTTATATGTTTGAAAAGTGTAATGCAGAGTTGTCTTTTGACATATAATAAAAATTTGTTGAAAAGTGTTATGCAGAGTTGTCATTTGACATATAAAAATTTGTTGAAAAGTATAATGCAGAGAGTTGTCATTTGACATAGAAGTATTTTCTTGTAAAAATGATAAAATATTTAAAATGCATTTGATGTCTTTCATATTTTGAAATAAAATTATTTTATTTAACTGAGATTTATTTGTGTTTAGTACAACCCTAGAGAGTAAAGTCTAGTAATTACTAACCGCTGTTTAACAATTTTGTAGAAGAGATGAGCTGTTTTGTCAACTCGATATTCACAGATGTAAATATCTTGTGGACGAATGCCTCGTGGACGACCTTTACAGAATGTGTTCAGATCCACAACTACACATTTGCCTGCTACCAGCTCTAGAGGAGCAATTTCATATGTGGGCATTCGAAACACCTGTACAAAAAAAAATAACCATATAAAGACATAAGTAAACAAGTTTATATTTAAGTATAAATTTTATTAATAAATATGTTAACAGATAAATTAGGAAAGCATTCGTGTTTTATGTCATTTGTATATGACAATCAGAATAAGAAATAAGATTGGAATTTCTATACTTTTCTGGTTATAAATTAAAAAAGAATTTTGTTTACCACATACACATATCCTTGTAATGTCATATAATACTGTGTAATAAATATAATAATATAAATTGACATGAAACATCAATTCATAATAAAAATTTTAGTCAAAAACAAAGTTCAAATTGTCTGCACTACAGCATATTCCACTCCATATGTGTAATTTGTCTTTACAGTATAATTCGATGCTATTATTTTGAACAATATATAAACATCAAACTTTATTTACATATCACATTGAGTGAAAATAATTATCCGAATCAATGTGATATGCTGAGAAACTTTAAATCATACTGTTTTCTTGCACTGCGTTATATTTTGTTTCAAAAGTCTAAGTCTTAGAAGCATAATATGGGGACAATATTGCATGGAAAATATGATCATTGAATTATATTTATGCATTACTGAATGGAAAAATTAGAATTTTTGCATGATATGTTTTAAGTTACTTCATAGTCAATGTTGCATTGAAATACACTGATTGCTGATCACCCCAATTGAAATGCAATGTAATTTGTGTTAATATGATAGTGATTATTAATGTTTATAATGCAGGATGAATATGATTTTAACAAGAGATTATTTATATTTTGTCAAATTAAGCACTTTTGTGAAAATGTATTGCCAAAAGTCAATTTGTCTTGTCTACCTCGTGGTTCTGACTGTGCCTGTAAAAATATGCCATGTCAAAATCTGCTTAGCCCTTGAGAAATGATTTGTAACTACAAACAAACAAACATAAAAATATAGTCTGATTTATTTACTATAATTTATTTTGTCTGAAGAAGTTCTCGAAGAAAAACATAAAACTAGCAGGCACTACAGATACCAACTATTTCAACCAACAAGGTTATGATTTTCCAAGATGTAGCACACTATCTAAATTTAAAATAATTTTGAAGAGATCAAGATTTCTAAGAGCAGTAATTAAATCGTAATCATTAATAATGTAGAGAATTTAATACTCTTTATTTTTCCATATGCCATATTCCTGTGGACTTAACAGAATGCTGTTAATCACGAGCCAAATATGTGCATTTTCAGCAAATTTGGCTCAGGAAATATATTTTTAAATACAAGTGGTTTTGAACAACTTTATTTGCACACACATACACTCATGTTTAATAAGAAGACATTAATATTTATTTTGCTAAAGAAGATGTCAAAGTTTGTAAAATATAAAAATCTGTAAACTGAAAAATTCAAATTCTTAAAGCTGTGTGTTCTGCCTTAAAGAACAACAAACTTTTAATTCCACTTTACTGATTGACTTCTTGAGTCCTTTAATAGATGCAATTTTTCTTTTCTTTCTTTATATTTAATAATTTTGCCTATTTTTCTTCTGTTAAAAGAGTGGGAGCTTAGCCAAAATTATCTCCCTTTAATCTAATTTCTGAATCCATACAGCTCTTCTTTATTGTTGTTGAAATCATGATTGTTCATAGCTAACTTTATTTTGATGGTATGTAGTAAGGTCTACAATTAACCCAATTGCTGTCATAATGACAAGTTATGTCACTAACTGGAAGTGCGTGAGCCTGTGACACTGCTACATGTTGTGTCACTGGCTTATAGAATCGTGTGTGTAGTTTGAAACTATTTATTAAAAATAACTAATCATAGTAAAAGAAGGATGTGTTTAGTTCAGCATCCAATCTGTTATAAATTTTATAATTGGATACTTATAATCAGTATGCTGATGAGCTTGAATTGGCGCCTTTTGCCATACAAACCACTGTCTTTGTTGAAGACTTGCAGACATTTTGTGTTGGATTTTTCGCCATGGCAAGTTTGGATGTTTTCGATTGTGAGTTTGAAGCCACAGCTGGGTCATAACATGATTCAGTAGATGAATCTGATTTCTCATCAGAAGATGAAAATGTTCAACCAGCCCCTACTGAAATTTTAGATGCAGGTGACTACAAGGCCAGTACCAGTACCATGAAAACCGGTTGTGATCAAAGCATGGCTTGGCTGGCGTTGTCTGCTACGCGCATGGAAAAGCCAGGTGCATTTGCAGGAAATAGTGGAACACAATATTATGGAAGCACTTTTACCAGTGGATTTTGTGCAAAAAATTGTCGAGTTCACGAATATTTACGCCGCAGATCTACTATCGAGAGCAAACCTTTCTACTTCGTCACGTATCAAAAAGTGGTGTGATACAGAGGTAACTGAAATGTATCAGTTTTTTTGTTTGGTTTTTTTTTGGGGGGGGCTTATTTTATCGATGGGAATAAATAAAAATCCTAGTATTGAAAGTTATTTTACAAATGATGAACTTAACATCCTTTATTTTCGGCAAAGTTATGTCAAGTCACACATTTCGTTTATTATTATATAAACCTTAATAAAACATTTATTAAATAATAAATTAGTTTACAGGTATACTGATAATGAATTACATAATACAAAAAAGTGTCTTATATCTGATTACAAAAGTGCCTAAAACTTTCTTTCCCATTTACAAATTGTTTTCAGAAAAAAGACAAAAATTATATATTAACATGTACACAATAACATTTCCTTGCACATTAATGGATAATTTTATGGCATGAAATAAATCATGTATAAAGTAGCATTAAAAAAAACAACTGATTATTTAGATTCATATTTAAGACATTGCTTTCTAATCTTTGGACCACTTGAGCCTATAATATTTTTCACACAGATCCAGAGAGAAATGGAAAGTTAAAGTTCTGACTCGTTAAGAAAAGTATTTTTCTCACACATTTTTAAAAACACCAATGAAGCAATAATCATGGAAAGAAACAATATTTAAATAAATTCTTATACCTCATTTGGAAAAAATTTTCTTGTTGGTTCATGAAAGGTTTCATTGGGCCGAACGTAAGGTGTACCCATGGCAAAGCGCTCACCCCTGAGTGCAATTAAATACAAACAAATGATTGAATAAGAGTTGTTAATATTTCTGAAAATATGCATTTTTCTTTAAACAGTTCTCAATCCTTTCAAGATTCAGATACAACCAGTAAACCTCTCTGTGGATGCAAGTTACTGAAAGCTCTCACATTCACACAACTAATCATCAAGTTACTGAATGCTCTCATAATCATACAAATATCCAACATCAAGATACTGAATGCTCTCACATTCACACAACTATCCAACACATCCTCACATTCACACAACCATCTAACATGAAGTTACTGAATGCTCTCACAATCACACAACTATCCAAAACACCCCTCACATTCACACAACTATCCAACATCAAGTTACTGAATGCTTTCACAATCACACAACTGTCCAACATCAAGCTGCTGTATACTCTCATGGTGCAGTACACAAACTTATGAAGTAAACCTCATAAGAATACAGAAAGAATGATGCACTCAGAAGAATGTGTAATATTTAATCAATGTGAAAGTGCCTGCCTATCCCTACATCAGTTGCTAAAGAAGGTTGTGAGTGCTTTGTCAACACAGATTCTGATGATTCACAATCACATATAACTGCCTATCGCTGAGCTAATGTGTTCTCATCCTCACACACAAGTGCTCAAAATAAAGCCAATGCATGTTTTGACACTCACATACACCTGCCCAAATTTGAGATAATGCTGTCTCTTACACTGACATAACATTGAGCTACTGTATGTTCTTACACACAAAAATGCCCATTACTGATTTACTTTTTGTTCTCATAACTGCCCAATGTTTGTCAAACTACTATATGTTCTGAAACTCAAACACAACTGCCCAACACTGAGCTACTCTATGGCATCATACACACATTTTGCAAATACTACTTCAGTTCTCAAACTATATAACTCTTATCTTTTCACACCAAACTATTCCATGTTCTCACACTCAAATTTGCCAACACCAAACTATTTTGTTCTCACAATAACATTTTTCACAAACCAAACGAAGTTTTTATTCATATTTTGCCCATACCAAACTATTCTGTTCTCTCACTCACATTTTGCCCACACCAAACTACTCTGTTATCACTCACATTTTGCCCACATCAAAGTACTTGTGTATTCTATGCAAAATCCCTGCTAAAATCACTATAATTAATTTTGCATTACAGCCATTTGCAGTCGTAATTTTTTTTTTTTAAAAATCACTTTATTGATCATTATTTTTCAATAATCCATATTTTGGTGTTTGAATAAAAGATTATAGCATTTTAAAGTGTAAAATGACTACTTAAGGGGTATGTGTGTCAACTCTTTGATCCAGAATTGGTACTACTTCGTCCCATTTAACACATGACTGTTTGCATGGTATTTTTAGCAATCGGAGATGCGCACATATCACCTTGAGTAAGAAGGCTCTTTGTTTCTATTTATAATACATGGGTCACATGGCTGTGCATGATTTGGACACAAAGTCACCTAAAATTTATTGTTATGGCACTTCGCCTACTTCATTCTGACTTTGACTGGAATTTTAGGATTGAAACTTTATTTCTTAGTGGTCAGTTGTTTGATTTATTTATGGTAGTGCAGAATCCGTCTACAAAATAACGTTATAACTGTGCAATGTTGTGCTATCTGGGATGAAAATTAATTTGTTAGAAGTTAGGTATCAAGTTGATACCAACCAGAAGTAAGCTTCAATGGCATGTACCACTCGTGTATTGTCTGCTGCATTAGCTAGATGGCTGAACAGAAGTGTTTTAGACAATAATAATGACATTTCTGATGTAGCAGCAGTGACAATGATGAAAATATTCAAGCAATGATGAAGCAATAGATTTGTGCAGTTTTATCTGTTATCATCGGGCAGACACTTGGCTTGTGACCCTGCCTGCTCAGCCAGCACTGTCATACGATCAATTTTAATTATCCGTTTGTTCTTCTTAAAATACATAATTTTAGTAAACTTTATTATACCTCAAGTTCTGTTTTTTCAAAGGTAAATTAAAAGCATTAAATAATACTCAAATGTTCAGCAATAGGCCTACAATGATATTCATCATTCAACACACCCTCAATTGTAAGTGTAGGCCTACTTAATAACTTAGTACTTGTCACTATCTAAAACAATCCATCTTTTTTTGGGGAGTGTCTTTATGCAACAATACAAACCAAGATGTGATTAAAATATCTTTTTAATACATTTGTAGGATAATATTTGATTAGATTGATATAGGCCACTTCATGTATAGTATACTACTGCACCTACAAATCGAATAAGTTCGCTAAATTTCATTTATAGTATACCCTGTATAAATAAATTTGTGGGAAAATGACAATTTTCTTCTGATTTTTATTCTTTGAGGATGTAATTCAAACATTTTTGAAGTTAGTGGCACCAGTCAGTTTCCACACAAAATTCTAGTTTTCATGTAAAAAGCATGTAAATATCATAACTTTTGTTTGTATTATTACTCCCCTTTGATAGTCCAGGGGATATGTACTTAGAAGAAAAATGTATAGTGAAAAATCTATCTGACAAGTTAATTTTAAAAAAAAAAGATTCTGAATTTTAATAAATTAGAAAAACCCACTTTTGAATTTTTTTTCACTTTAGCTAAGTTTTTGCATAGAAAAACACATGCTCTCACACTCTCATTTTGCTCACATCAAACTATCCTCAGTTCTCACACTCTCATTTTGCCCACATCAAACTATCCTCTGTTCTCACACTCTCATTTTGCTCACATCAAACTACCCTCTGTTCTCACACTCTCATTCTGCCCACATCAAACTACCCTGTTTTTACACCCACATCAAACTATCCTCTGTTCTCACATCAAACTACCCTCTGTTCTCACACTCTCATTTTGCCTTCATCAAACTACCCTGTTTTTACACCCACATCAAACTATCCTCTGTTCTCACACTCTCATTTTGCCCACATCAAACTATCCTCTGTTCTCACACTCTCATTTTGCCCACATCAAACTATCCTCTGTTCTCACACTCTCATTTTGCTCACATCAAACTACCCTCTGTTCTCACACTCATTTTGCTCACATCAAACTACCCACGTTCTCATACTCTCATTTTGTACACATCAAACTACTCTCTGTTCTCACACTCATTTTGCCCACATCAAACTATCCTGTTCTAACACTCATTTTGCCCACATCAAACTACCCTGTTCTAATACTCTCATTTTCCCACATCAAACTACCCTCAGTTCTAACACTCTCATTTTGCCCCATCAAACTATCTATCCTATGTTCTCACACCTACATTTTGCACAACCAAACCACTCTATGTTCTCACATTTTGCACACACCAAACTATGCTATTTTCTCACACAAGCACAAATGTCTAACAGAGTGTACTCTATATTACCAATGCCAAAAACAATTGACTTCTGTTATCAGTGTATGCTAACTAACAACTATCAAATATCTTGGTGCACTTACTACATACTTACTTGTTATTCTTCCACAGCTCCTCAACACGGAAAATGTCCATCTTATCAGGGTTGGTGGAAGCTACAAGTCGCAAAGAAGACCTAAGTGGTGCCCCATCAGCACTTCGCTTGCAGTCTCGCACCAAGTATACACAGTCCCCAATTGCTATTTGCAAATCATCCCTTAGGAGAGTCATATAGTATATGCAATCATCTTGCCGGTCTTCTGGCTGTGGAATTAATTTAATTTCCTGTTGGCCCAAAGACAGTCAGAAAGAAAAAGCTAATATATTAAACTGGAAGCCAAATTCCATATTTCACTTTGTAAGATCTATTGTCAAGTCATGTAGGAACAAAAATATCAGTTAGAGGAACAACACTTCTTTTGTACAAGCAGCTAAAAAAGGGTCAATAGGTCAAATTATAATTTCTGTAAGATTGGTTGTCAGTCATGTATGAACAAAAATACCAGTAAGAGAAATCAACACTTCTTTTGTAAAAGGTGAATTGTTAAGATCAGCAGAACCACAAGAGTCAATACATCAAATTATAATTCTGTAAGATTTGCAAACTTCATTGTTGTCTTTTTTTCTCGAAAAGAATAAAATAAGCCACCTATTCACCTCACCCCAAGTTAGTTTATTAACAATGTGTTGTTGAGATTTACTTTAGAAAGTTCAAAGTTTGCAAAAATACCAATTGTTTGCCTCATGATAATTGATCTCTTAAAAGCAATCTGACATGTTTAAGTCAGAAACAAAATAATCCTTCATTTTGATAGCTGCCAACCTCCAAATCCAGAATAAGGAATTTTCTTCACATTTCATGGCAATATTGTAAATAAGTCCTAAATGAATTGAAATGTATAAGGAAAATGATGTGATTATGCATCTCAGTCATTCACAGTATAATACTAAATGATCAAAGGAAATACAACAAAAAAAATAATAAAGTGCAAGACTTGTTTTTCTGAAAAATCTGTGTAACCACTTTATACTAAAGCCTATAGTCAAGAAAACCCAAATTGTTTGGACTTAAAAAAATATTTAAACCTTTAAAAAATTAAGCACTATAGGTTACTAGATGCACAAGATGGTCATTCATGTGACCTAGTACAAAATTTAAAATATCAATATCTGATTTGTATTTTCTGTGTAGTTACTTACCATAAGATGGTCATTCACGTGAACTAGTAAAAATTTTAAATATCAATAACTGATTTGTATTTTCTATATAGCTACAGCTGCACAAGATGGTCATTCGCGTGACTTAATAAAAATTTTAAATATATCAATATCTGATTTGTATTTTCTGTGTAGTTACAGCTGCACAAGATGATCATTCACGTGACCTACTACAAAATTTTAAATATCAATATCTGATTTGTATTTTCTGTGTAGTTTCTGCTGCACAAGATGGTCATTCACGTGTTAAATATCAATATCTGATTTGTATATTTTCTGTGTAGTTACTTACTATCTACATGTGATTTTAACTCATAACAAAAGCAGAAACTGGCTAGATTAAGTAAACAGAAAGAAGAAAAAAATTGTCTTGTAAGGGTATGTTTCAATACCAATTAACGCAAAGAATGAATACAGCTGTACAAGACAGACCCACCAGTATCTAAGCAAAGAAAATAAAAAGAGATGAACTCAACAAAACCAAACTCACAGATTGCATCTACACCAGTTTCAGTTAGGACTGAAATGGACAAAATTTATAAATAAAATATATTAGAGGCAGAAAAAAGTACCAAATGCCTCACATTTTATTGTGAAGACTTTACATGATTCTGCCCATTCCTGTTAAAGAATTACAGGGAAAGAATCTAAACAAAAAGAGAGCATTCAAAACAGGGATAAATCAATTTTCATTAAAAAAAAAAAAAAAAAAAAAAAAAGAGAAAGATCCAGAGAATTTATTTTTTTGCTGTTGCCATTTAAATGAAGCAATTATAGTAATATTGCAATTATTATCAAAATGACAAGAAATATTAGCTGTAGCTGTTACTTACTCGATCATATAGTCGTGGTTCACAATGTTCACATAGATAATGCTCCTCTGTACCACTCACCTGGACACAATCACAATGCTGCCATATCTGAAAAAATAAATTGAAGAACATTCTCATCAATTTAACACTTCACAATACTAGTCTAGAAAACAGAGAGACAAAGATCATTAATATATCACTGTACCAGATAATTGAAAGTGCATAGAAATATTGTTAGCTGTTTTCACTACCCACATTTTTACATACTGATAGGCTAGAAGGGGAAGCTGAAGACTGCAAGTCTGATTTCCATTAAAAAAAATTCTAGATTTCTGCCCATAATCTACCATCCAAAGATGTGGTTAATATTTAATCAGCATAGGATCTACCATCCAAAGATGTGGTTAATATTTAATCTGCCTAGGATCTACCATCCAAAGATGTGGTTAATATTTAATCTGCCTAGGATCTACCATCCAAAGATGTGGTTAATATTTAATCTGTCTAGGATCTATCATCCAAAGATGTGGTTAATATTTAATCTGCCTAGGATCTATCATCCAAAGATGTGGTTAATATTTAATCTGCCTAGGATCTACCATCAAAAGATGTGGTTAATATTTAATCTGCCTAGGATTCACCAGGTTAAGAAGTAATCTGCCTAAGATTTACTATAAGTAACAATGAAATTTACACAAACAATTGTATTGTACTGTATATATTCACTATTCCTGTACTTGAATGTGTTTGAAATATAAATGAATTACTAATTATATAAATACTGAAGGATAAAAATTTTGCATGTTCATATTACCTGATAAGCATACATTTATTATATGTTATAAAATTTTAATGTTTTTTAAAAATAATACAGCAACTCAGAATGCACCTTCCCCTCATATAACATAAAGCTATCTCCACCTCCTTACAAACTATATAAGAAAGTACACCACCTCCACCCCATTTTTCTTTATTAAAAAAAAAAAAGAAAGAAAGAAAAATTTGAAATTACATATTTTCCCCCAGAAATATTTTTGGGAATCAAAGATAAATAGTCTCAGGATTTACTTAAAAATTAATATAAACAAATTTGCTGAACACTGATTATAAACAGAAATGGCAGTTTAAGGCAAAGTGGCTCAAATTTCTTAAAGTAAAATAACTGTACAAATAACAAAGTAAACACTGTATTTAAACAGAAAGTAAATTGAAATCTAGGCAAGTAAATATTCATTCAAAAAGTATTTACTTACAAAACATTTCTCACATTGGATCATGAGACCTTCATCACGGTAAACACCACAGATGCAGCGAATTATCTCCTCTTCCTCTTCTTCTGCATCTGAAACATGAATATAAATGGGTGTTGAGTGAGAAAATAAACAAATATCTATATTACTTCTTAAGTCTAAAATATGCAATGAAAGTAAAGTTATCCAATACTTGATTATATGACCCGCATTTAAGTGACCAAATTTCAATCAGGTCAGATGCGATCAATTTCCAACACTGAAAATCAGTTAAGAGAGGTCCAGTTGGACGAGTGACTACTTTATTTTAATGTAATAATTTATACATTTTTCCTACAACTTTGCTAATTCTTTTACTTATTTTTCATATGTAATAAGTTTCTCTTCTTTTTTGCTCACTTGAATTACTCAATTATCTGACCTACGGTTTTCTGTGGCTTCTTTCATATACATATATGCACAAACAGAAACACCTAACACACAAAATACACTCACACCGAAACATTAACACAGAGATGTAGACATAAACAAAAACAACTAGTCACACATACAGAAACACCTATCACATACACACACTGTCACCACCACCCCACTCACTGACGAAAGGGGAAGGTGGTTAGTTGGCACCATGTAGGACTTGAATAGCTGCTATCACAAAATCCACACACAGAACACCAATAGATGTTTGTTTGGCTTGAACTTATTCTTAATGCAAGTTACAAATTATGTGTGAAGTGCACACAAGTGCAAAACAATAACGTTGATTAAGTACTTAATGCAGTTGTTTTTTAGTTGGGTGTAATTTTCAAAACAAGTTTTACAAACGTTTTAACCTTTTGTGTCCAAAGTCTCCATGCTGTCCACTTCAGATGAAGAGGCTGACACTGCAGTTGAATCCCCAATGACTTCCTCCACTTGTGGTGTTGCTTCTGCACGTGCAGTCTGGTATACACGTCGCAGCCGTGCAATCACTTTCCCCATCTCTGACTTTCTTCCACAGTAAGTCTAAAGATATTGACAGAGTAAATGAAATAAAAACAAACGGGCCTGCAAAGTATTAACAATTTCTACAAAATTAAAATGGTGAAAAATATTTCCAAATTGTAAGGCACTGCTATTTGTTATTTTATCACAACTGCTGCCAGATGAATAGACAAGACCATTTCGGGAAATGTTCACTGCTTTCCTTTTTATCTCTCTTGGTTCCTTTAGGGACCTATTTGTGTTGCACTTAAAGTGGTTGTAATTCACATCAATAGGGAGCTAGCTAGTTCAAAAAGGAATTGTTCAAAATAAAAAATTGAGCTTTACCTGAATATGTATCAGCTGTATATCTATATATTTACTTAAGAGGCAAATGTTCAATGAGATAAGCAAAATTTGCAAAAAAATGTACTGTCATGAACAGCTGACAAAGTATGCATTTTCAAAATAGTATCCTATAGTAAAGAGTACACACAAAAGTGTCAGTCTGACAAGACAAGATATTTATTTTAATAAATAATACCTTGCTTACAAATATATGAAATATTCTTCTGAAATAATTGGCCCAAATGTTCCCTTATCACAAATTAATACTGCAATGCTAAGATAGGCCCTTCAGATCACAGACTGTTTAAAAATGTGCTTAGCAGATCAAATAATTATTTTTCGGCAGTCCATCATAATGATTCTAAAAAAAAAAAATTGTTTACTTTGAATTTTAAAACAAAATTCAACCAGGAAAGGGAATGATCGTGTTCTGGTTCTCATTTATGGCATTATCAACAGTCACATACATTTTCAGTTTTAACTATTTCTACTAAATTGTTTTAGAAAATATGTAAAATAAGCAATATATAAGCAAATGTAAAATAATCATTTGATATGTGATTAGTAAACAGTGAACAAATTTAATAATTAAGTCTTTTTATTAAAAAAAATATTCATGACCTGTAAAAACAGACAACAAACAAATGCAAAGTCAAATGCATAAAACATTTTTTTAAAATATGATTCTTAATTAATAGAATATGCTTGATGAAGTAAAATGTTTTATTAATGAAAGCATTTAATCTTTAAAGTAAAATTTTCACTTTAGTTTCTCAATTTTACTCTTATGGTCATGACAATTTTCTTTAAACAAGAAATTAATGATTTTAAAAAAAAATTATAAAAATAGCTTTCTGTTTACACTTTTTAATAAAATTAAAATGAAACAAAAATTAGATATTTTATCTATTAATTTTATTAAAGAAATAAACAAGATAATCCAAAACTGACATTGTTTTCAAATATCAAATGTAATATAACGTGCCTTCCAAAATGTGAAAAATTTAGAATTAAAAAAAAAAATTATAACTTTAAAACACATTTTCTTTCTTTTCAAAACTGCAATCAAAAAACGTTTTGCTTATGTTTTAGGTAAGAAAAAACTTTATTACATACAGTTAATATTTTGCAAATTTTTTACTGAAGCCTGAAATACTGCATACTTTACACATTAGACAATTAATAAAATAAAAACTCAACAAGATATTTTAAAACTAGTGAGATTGTTTTCTTATAACAAAGGCAATATATGTTCCAAATTTGAAGAATGTAGGTTGATAAATAATAAGTTTTTCAAGTTCTTTATATGTGGTAATGTGGTTTAACAGAACAAATACTTCAAATTGGGTTGTCTAATAAAAAAGGAAACAAAAGCCTGTTCCATTGTACCTCAACATTTTTGAATAGGCGACTGAAGTCAGCATCAACTGTTTGCAAATCAGCATAGTATCCACGCTTTATGTTATTACGAATGGTGTTCAAATCAATTGGTTCTTTGATCACTTGAAAGTAGTCAGGGTGTTTCTTGCGGGACGGTAGAGTCAACAATGGCGTAGCTAGAATGTTTCCTTCTTCATCTAGAAATAAGTCAAACCATTTCACACATTAAGCACTATTATCACACTATTTCACACATACATCATTCATTATCACACTCATAATACCTTTCATTCATTAAGCACTATTATTAAAAGCTGTTTTAAAAAACAACATAAAAACAGTGTCCAGTCTGCATTTGCACTTTACAAAGTCTACTTTTATTTTGTTACTTTGTAAGATTATATTTTTTACAGTAACTAGATTTTATGAATCTGTGTGATATACTTATAGAAACTGTTCTCAAGAAAGATCTTTCAACTAAAATTAATTTAACAAATTATACATATGCTTAGTAATCATAATCTAGCTAATAGAGAAAGTCTAAGGATCTCTGACCTCTGTAACTTGTGACAGCAGTAGCCATCTTGCTGAATATTTGTGCTAAACGGTGTCGCCTTTGAAGTTCTGGATTCTCCTCAGCCAAAGCAACCAACCTAAAAATTGTTTAAAATAAGTTTCAGGTACATTCCAGAAAAAAGAAGAAGAAAAAAATACAAGTCCAAACTAAGTTTTTTAAATTCATTTGCTAGACAAACACATACAAGAATCACTCTTACTGATTTTGAATAGATATAGCACTATACGGTGCTGATACACTATTCATGTTATAATGTCAGATGGGGTATTATCGGTCAATGTGTATTATCGTACAAACAAGTAAAAATTAGTAAAACTATTTTATGCAAATTAATAACCTATAATTTTATTATCTGTCCATTATTTTTAATATATCTCAATAATGCATTCCATTTAATATTCGTCCAATAATAACCTGATTTTTTACATAAGACATGAATACATGTATGTGTTCTTGGGAAAAAGTAAAATATTGTAAATATTAATGCAATCTGATTTTATGGACCCCAATTATCGCATTATAACGAGGTTCATTAAAGTATTATTATTGTCTTTAGTGCAAACCAAATACTGTTAAAGTTTACAAATGCATGCCCTGTTTTGGAACAAATATTACTTTTATAAGTAGTGGACATAAAAATTGCTTCTTCCTGCTAATTACCATTCTGAGTTGTTAACATAATCATTATGGATCAATTATCTGTTTACCCCCCACCCACCCACCCCACTCCCAGTGACTCTATTATAACCCATAAAATCATTCAGAATTGTGACCAAAACATTATTTTCATAATTAATAAATATTAGAGTTTTTGATTAAAATACTTCTTAATTATTATATTTGAACATAATCGCTACTTCTTATAACTATTCTGGACAAAATTATTATTTAACTGTCGTTAGATGTGAGATTTTGATGATTTTGCTGGGTCTATTTAGAACATATTTCTGTCCAGGTTCTAAAGATGTTATATACTTGTATATCGTTTTGAAGGAAATTGAATAAGCTTTAATACACTTGTAAATGTATTGTACATATCTGTACATTTTAATAAATTAAATATGAGGATTAGTTTAATATTTTCTGGTTAAAAATCTAGATTTTATATTTTGACAAAAAAGGATAAAAGAAGGTATGAAGGGTAATTGAAAAACAATTGCTATACTATTGAAATGCAATCTGCAGCATAAAACTAAATATCAGGTAAATGTCACAGTAAATAATGAATTGACATGTCTTTAAGTGCTTTACTAACAGTACCTGAAAATTCATGAGTTTATATATTGGAAAAGTAAGATATTTCAACATTCAAATTCAAGGATGTTAAAATATATAACAATAACATAGCAGATATTGAAATAGTCTAAAATTGCTTATAAAACTGACTTACAGATAAAAATTACAATTTAGATATATATTTATTGTACATAGCAGATATTGAAATAGTCTAAAATTGCTTATAAAACTGACTTAAGATAAAAATTACAATTTAAATATATACTTATTGTATGCATTGAACAAATATTTCTAATCATGATGTACCATGCAAATTTAACAGGGTGACTATGTTTATGAAAAGCAGAAAGTAAGATTTTGTTTTTCTGAAAACACAAGAAAGTGTCATAAACTGTACACCTAACTTACTTTTCTCTCAATCTGCATAGTCTGATATCACAATTACAACTTCAGTAAACTCGGGATCCATAGCATGTGAGAAATAAGTGGTGATTTTTGTTTAGCAACAGGTACATGGTCAGGCAAACCTATACAACCCAGCTCCCTAATTAACATGGCATATGAACTTATAATGCAAAGTACATGCATGTGCGCGCACACACACAGAAGTAAAAATCCATTTATCCAATAAAATTAAATTCTAACAAATTAAGAAAAGTGCATTTTCTGCTTGATACAAGTTATTTCAAATGAGCAGGGACAAAAAAGCAGTTTTATATGTGAATAATTATTTGGACTTATTTCAATGAGCAAAGTGCTATATTTGGAATTATAGATTAGATTATAGACCAGTGAGAACTAAATTTTAAAAATTCAGTAAACATAAACAAACACATTAAGTATACCTAGTTTTTACTGATCGGTCATTCAGCGCCTTCATCGACAGCATATCTGGAACTGAAGAAAATTAAGAGAAAGGAACTTAGGCATATTGACATGATTTATGTATCAGTTGTGTAGTAGATGTACTTTGGTAAATAAGTATTACAATTGATTCAATTAATGCATCCATAGGTACACATGCCCTAGATAGGTGCACAGAAAATGTGCTTAACTGTTTACCGGGCGGAACGCCCAATGCCGCCCATACATCGTATAGGGCAGAACGCCCAATGCCGCCCATAGCAACCATTGCTCTTACAGTGCTCTTTCCTTCCCATATTTACATCATATCCGGTCTCTACAGGAAGCATGACGTTTGTACAACGATTTCCCCGCCATTTTGAAGCGTTTTCATGTGGCAGCATTCATTTTTTCATAAAGTTTTCGTTGTTTTTTGCGTTTGGTGTTTCAAATGGATTTCTTAGTGTCGTCGATTGTTAAAGAGAAGTTTAATGGATTCAACTTATCAGATAATGAGGTAAGAGAAGTTTATTTTGAATTGGACGATAAGATTAGAAGTGACATTAGTGTCAGTAGCGTGCGCATGTAGTATCTTTCAAATTTTGGAGGAGAGTGTGTTAGATTCTGAGGATATTGAAGAGGAGTAGGGGGAATGGGTATCTGGAGTCGCACATGGTTGGAATAATAGTACTTTAGCACTGAATATATCGGAATTTATAACAGAAATGGGGCCGAATGTGACTGTAACTAATGATAGTACTCAATTGGCTTTCTTCTATCAGTTTTTCAAAGAAGAAACATTTGACAAGATAGTGGAATAAACGAACAAGTACACACGTCTGAAAATTGCGAAAAAACAAAATGGCGATCCAGGTTGGAAGGAAACTAATGCCACTGAAATTAAGGCTTATTTTGGACTTATGATTCTGATAGGAATTCACAATCTGCCGAAAAAATAGATGTATTGATCGTCTGACGACAGATTAGTGTTCCTGGCATCAACAAAAAGTGTGTGTACATGAAGCGGACAATAAATGGACAATATTTTTTTGTGTAAATATATATTTTCAAGCATTTATTCAAATTTAACACCATAAAGTATACTTCAATTAAGGATATTAATAAAGCTGCTTTCATTTCCTTTCATTTTGCATTTTATTTCATTGAAATATATGCACGAATACCTAAGATATGATGTTTTTACCGACGTACCCCTAAATCTTACTAACATCCTGAAAAATCTTGCCCGTTCAGAGCCAAAAAAGAAAAACGTCTGCCTGGTAAAGAGTTAAATAAACATGGATAGAAAATGCTTGCGTTGAAGTATGTGCAGAAGTTAATGAGTGCTTTTAACCCCTTCAGCCTTGGCAAAAACTGATAAAAACAAAACTGAAATAAAGACTGAAAAATAATAAAATATTCCTTGCAAACAGTATAAAGACCGTGAATAATAATTAAAAAATTTCTCTGCAAATAGTAAACAGTGATCACAAAACTGCTGCTATTGATTATTTGGCACTATAAGTTTCACATTCAATAAATAACCAAACTTAATTATGTTGAGATGCACTCTAAACGAACATACCTTTCTCTAAAGCTAGCTGCTCTATGTTATTTTCTGCTGCCTTTTCGTGTGATGGTTCCTCTGATGGACGCTTTTCCTGCTTAGCACGATCAATGTTGCGAACAAGGAAAATGGCATGCTTTCGGGCATATGCCCGCTCCCGCTGTGACATAGGCTTCATGCTTGCAGACACCAAACGACCCATGCTGCCTTCTGCTTGCTGCTGTTTCTGTAAACAAATAAACAAACAGCATCAGTACAGTACTGCATATTAGCTAGTGACAAGTTACTGAGTCACTCACTTTCTGATTACTCGGTAAAATGAATGAAATTTTAATTCTGAGATGTTTTTCTTTGGGGTGTATTTTTGTACTAAGACCAATTGGATGAATGAATCTTAGTTATAACATGTAGACATTAAAGAAGGTCAATATGATTTAAAGATTACAATTTAATTACATCTTATCTGCAGTATTAATGAAGTGTAGAAATAAAAAAAAGATATTTGAATCCAGTGTTATTTACATATCTGCAAGAGATGCAAAAGAAATTGGCTTAATCCACTAACGAGGCAACAGTTTCTCTTGTAAGCAAGCTTGCCACTTAATGTCTAGTACAAGGCAACATCCTATTGTGTCCTTCACAAAATCACAGTGAGAAAACCCAAGCAATTAAAGATGAGTACAACATTATTCCACAAGTCATATGCAGACACCAATGACTTTGGGAGCATAGATTAATTTTTATCTGGGGTAAAAGTGAGGAGTTGTCAGAAAAATAAAGGAAATCAGTTCAAACTTGAATTTTAAAGCATACTCATACAATTCCAAGGAATATTCTTCTAATAAGGAATCCAAAGCAACAATCATTATACAGACTCCAAAGCTATACTTTGTAGTCCAGTGCTTTAATCTTATATAACAAAGTCAAAAGCAATACTTTTATACTACAGGCTCCAAAACAATACTCCTATAGTAAAGAATCCAAAACAATACTCTCATATTACAGAGTCCAATGCATTAATCTTACAATACAGAGTCCAAAGCAATACAACTATATTAAGAGGTCGCAAACATAATCTCATACTACAGAGTCCAAAGTAATACTTCACACTCATAATAATGAGCCAAAGTAATATTCTTATCATAATGAGTCTAGAGCATTACTCTTGTAATATTCCTAAGTTCATAATGGATATCTCACCATTCAAAGTTAAAAGAACTTTAATTAACCCAACCTAATTACTCTACATTTTTTTTTAAAGTAGTTTTCTGCCAAATTCTCTTTACAAGGCACTATTAATGTCTATAGTTTCTTAAAATTTAAGGAACCAGACCATTTCTATTAGAAATACTTATTCTGGTATGTGGAGAAGTATATTAAATCATCATTATTTTAACTGTTTTATTAGATTCTAAATAAATGAAAAGACATGTCACTTAAAGAGAACCTACACACTTAAACAAATCTAATATAATGAAAACAAAGGTATAATAAAATATTCTGTGTAAAATATTCTTCCCTGAATAATAATAATAAATTCTTTTCCCATCATAGAGTAGTAGAATAATTTATAGGAGATGAACATTTCCTTAATAATTAAATATTTATTTTTTATGTGCGAAGTGCACACAAGTGAAAATTTTAAGAAATTAAACATACTACTTGCAAGACGAATGGGTAACCACTACTAGAGTCCTATATGGGTCAAAGGTGAAGGAAGACACATCTTTCAAATAAAATATGAAGAAAGAAGTGTTCTATCTTAATGTTGCATCAATATCCTTTGAATAGGTAATCCCAAATATCAAAGTCAAATGATCCCAAACCACTTTAAACTGATCATTCTGAATTGTGATTTCTTTTGCAGGCCTTGTTTATGTATATAATTTTACAAAGTTATTACAAAACTCTAGTTTCATAGGCATTTTGTATGTAAATATTTTTATGAAGAAATAAATATCTACTTTGCCATTTTAACTAGTTAATATATCTGCGCCCACAGGTGGACAACTCTGACAACTAAAAAACTGGACTGGAAGAGACCTATGTGTGTGTGAACTGTACATAAATGTGTGTGTGTCCTCCTCATCAACAAGCCTAACATTTTACCTCATCAACACCTAACATTATACCCTGCTCTGGTGAGTGTCTTTACTAGTGTTTTCCCCCTGAACAATGCCCTGTCTTCATTTTCCCCTAATTTCTTCGATTTTTCACAGCGATTTGGAACGGATTGCACGATTTCCTGTAGAAGTCTATGGGATATCATGTTTCACATAGCGAAGAATACTGCTTGAACTAATTGTGTTCGTTATGCGAGGTACCACTGTATTTGGGTTTCAAAAGAATCTTTACAATGAAAAATGTGTGTGAGTTTGCTTGCTGATAGGAGATTCATCAAACAGTTCCATCTTTAAACATACAAGATTATTGTTACTAATGTTTACATCATTTCAGGGGTATATTTAAAAATAAAGTATTATAAGTCATTAGATAGCTTCATGCATGATGGGATAAGTATTCTATGATGCTTATTTAAGGCCATTGTAAAATGAAGTGAAACTAGATAGTGATGCTAATGCATTACACTTTTAGACTATCTATGGAGTTTTTTTTTTTAAATTAAAAGAAATACCAAAATTGAATAGATTCAGTGCTTTTCACTATCACAACTGTACACTGCAACCAAACTGCATAATCACATCTGATAGGTAGGATTTTACTTGTGATTAAGTTCAGTATTTTTAGTGTTATCTTTATAAACTTTATATGTTTAATATTACTGATTTAAAAAAACAAAAACTGAAACATTTAAAAAAAAAATAAATTTTGTGTACATTTTATGTAAACAAACATCAGACTGAATTTATATAATTAGAGGCTTGACATGTTCACTCTGAGGACTAAATAGATATTACAAATTTAATAAAACAATATAAATGACTTTAGAGAAGACACCTACTGATTCATTAATGTTAAATATCATGTTAACAATAAGCTGTCTAATATATAATGAAACATTAAAACTACTGAAAGATTTTAAAAAAAATAATGAAGTTATAATGGACAAACATACACTTTATAGAATTAAAAGAATCCTGATAAGCACCTTTATCAGATTAAGATGTTCCACACAGGGAAAACCTTGAAATTTTAATACATAAACTCACTTATTTTTAAAATTGTTTTTTAGTCATTATCATCTGTCTGTTCTTCGAGACAAACACATTTATGTTGGATCTCACAGTACCTCTAACGTGAATGAATTTTTTCTAGTTCTAGTGGCAAACATTAATTCCTGTGTGAATGCATCTATTATTAGTGCTAGTGGCCAGCAGTAACTCCAAGGTAAATGCTTCTGTTACTAATGCTAGAGGCCAAAGATGAGTGACTGCTTCTATTTACTAGTGCTAGTAGCCCAAAACTCCAGGGTGAGTAATGAATCTATTTACTAGTAAGACTCCATAGTGAATGCATCTATTTACAAGTGCTAGTGGCCAAAGACTCCAGGGTGAATAATGCATCTATTTACTAGTGCTAATGGCCAAAGACTCCAGGGTGAATAATGCATCTATTTACTAGTGCTAGTGGCCAAAGACTTCAGGGCAAATGCATTTATTTACAATTGCTAGTGGCCAAAGAATCCAGGATGAATGCATTTATTACTAGCACTAGTTTTATCAACGGCTCAAAGGTGAACATTTCTATTACTAATAGCCAACAGTATAGTGCAGTCAAAAACATAATTTTCAATCTCAAGTGAAATAAATGTGAAATCAGAATGAAAAATACCTTGTTGGAGAGTTCTGATCGACTCCTACATTGAGTGTATACGAGCTAATTTAAAAATTAGTGTCTTGCATGTATACTGCCACCGAACTGTAAATACTAAAAAAATTATTCCACTTTACATTGCTGATCAGATTCAAATATTAAACTGATACTGCCTTAGTATATACACACCCCTCTCTCTCTTTCTCTCTATTTATATCAATCCATTATATATTCTGGGTTCAGTTGATAATGTAAACCCTATAAAATTGGTTTATAAACATACATTTAATGAAGAGATATTGTTCTCTTTGAAAGGTGATCCATTTCTGTGCTGTGAATGGTTCAAGAGATATGAAGATTCTGTTTGCCTATGATTTAGTGTTATTAAATATTTTCAGTAGTAAAACAGGCAATCGTCCAGTAAATTTTGGTGAAAAATATGACATACATGATTTGCTTCAGTTATGTTCTGCTGATCAAAATTTTTGTATTCACATGTTTTAAAGTAATATATTTAGTTAAATTGTACAATGCTGAAAATGCATTCTTGAATTGCTTTGAAAGCAACATTTTAAGGTGCAGAAGTTGTTTACAAGCAATTTTAAATGTGCAAAAATAAAATTATAATTGTTGATTTTAATTGAATATAATTATTAGTCTCAGTATAAAAAATAATTTGCAAATAAAGCATAATTCATTTTTTTTTAAGTGTCAAACTGCAAGGTTGTTAAATAAAACAGTGTATAGAAATCTGCAAATGAAACAAATTCAACATCTTCCAAAGAAATAAAGATAACTTTACAATTTGTGGTGTACATCCTTATATAAAAATTCTCTTTAATTTGAACCACAAATCTTTACTGTATATCTATTTTAAATGGTGAGGACTACTTCAAGACCTCATTCCTGTAAAATTCAAATATGGAAGACAGAGATCTAATTTCATGGACTATTAACAGAACTTGAAATATCGTAACTGGTTTAAAAACTGTTCATCTGTATCTCTAACCAAAAAGATAAAATTCAAATCTAGAAGACACAGATCTAATTTCATGGACTATTAACAGAACTTTAAATACCATAACTGGTTTAAAAACTGTTTATTTGTATCTCTTATAATTTGTTCAAACCAAAAAGATAAAATTCAAATCTAGAAGACACAGATCTAATTTCATAGACTATTAACAAAACTTGAAATACTGTAACTGGTTTAAAAACTGTTTATCTGTATCTCTTATAATTTGTTCAAACCAAAAAGATAAAGTCTGACTATAACCTATCTCTATTTCTTGAAGCTGTAACTATTAACTTGGAAAGCAGTACCACACCACCCAACCAACCAAACAAACACATACAAGGCAGAAAAGGACTGAAGTAGGTTAATTCCTGTTTCTAATCATTTACGGTCTGCCTACTCTAACAGGACTTGCCTGAGAAGGGATCGACGACATATAGCTATTCTATTTTCAGAAGGAATTATAAAAGTATAAGGGGCAGTTTGCCTAGAATGGTGAAGACTACTGTAGAGAGCCAAGGCTGTCTATTTAATTTCTGCTACATGTTCAATAAGGGCTGTATTATTTTCTTAAAATCTCAAAAGAAACCACATTCTGCACTGTGTCCACGAGTATGTCTAAAACAAAAGACTGGAAGGAATCACCTGACTTTTCTGTATTTATCTGAAAGCTGAAACTTTTTTAGAAATCTCAAATCCTCCAAGACTGAAGATAAAAAGAGGATTCTTTTGTGTCTGGTGGACATCAGCTAGGCCAATCTGGAGGACAATGCAGTGAATTTTATCACAGTATGATATTATATTTTGATATTCTGCTTATGTGTACTTTTCTAGGGAGGGGTCCATAGCTTTCCCCATATTTTCAAAAGGGATCCATAACAAAAAAAAAAATTTTCAAAGGGTTACATGACTCAAAAAAAGTGAAGAACCACTGAATTAGGGCATAATAAGAAAATGAACTTATTTTTAAAATATATGTTGTAAAACACATACAAATTTAAAAGGAGGCTATTTTTTATACTATTTATTTCCTTAAGTACATTTAAATTAGAAAAAATATATAATTGTCCTTCAAATATTTTGTCTTAAATGTGTGTTTACAACATAAACAATTATTCCTGATTATCAAGATTTAAGAGTTTCAAGATAATTATATTAGATGCTTTTCTCAAAAATCAAACTTTATTATGATAGTTTCAAATTTCAAGTATTTTATATTTTTATAATTTAAAAAAGGGGTGGGTGGGTTATAATCGATTTTTTCAATTGCAAGCTTTGTTTACGTGGTGTAAAAGCATGAATTACTACCAAGTGAAATGTGCACCAAAATCATGTTTGGAAAAGTCTGCTAACCTCCTGTGGGCAAGAGACCCACAGTGGTTGCCATCTCTCTCTCTCTTGCATCATCTGGTCAAGTAAACAACTACAAGACCAAAGTACTCCTTGTGTTTACTCTTAGGCAGAATGTAGAACCCATTTTCCCTAGTCAACTATCTCTGCCAGTGCACCAATGGGCAAGAATGGTCAAGTTTGATATTCACAGGTCAGTCACTGAGAAGAATACATTGTACTTAAGCACTTGTCCAGACAGAAAGGAATACAAAAAGAATTAGGCCTGAACAAAATAATGTGACAGTACTTTGTCACCTGCAAGAAAACTGGAAAGCACAATTGGCAAAATATTCCACCTATAATTAATGTAACTGGTATTGGGAAAAAAACTTTGCTGAATAAACAAACACTTTAAGCTTTATTCCTCCTTAGAAGTGGTGGCCTATGGCTAACTCTTGCTTCTGTGCATAAGATCCTGTTACTATCCTTACAGCATGCTCATTTGGACGTATGATAAGAAAAAAAGAAATAAATCTGAGATTAAGAGCCAATGTTCTCAATTAATAAGCCTGGCTAGAAAATGAAACAAGGTCAAGTAACATCAGTGCTTATTACACTCTCCATTAAACAGCAATGAACAAAGAAAACATTGCACAATCAAGATAGACACTCTTCTGATGTGAAGCAGACATGGATTTCCAAACAACAATTAAAAATCAAGGGTCAAATACTGACAGTTTTTAGCTTTTACTGCTTGATTTCAGGAACAAGAGCACAAAATTAAATACAAAGATGATATAAGGATCTTTTCTATCCAATGGTGAGAAGCATGTAGAAAGTTTAATATTATTTTCACTTTCACCACAATCAAATTTTAAGCAGTATCATAAAGACAAATTTCTAACATTAAATATATTTTCTGTTTTTTCTACCTCATCTGATTATACATTCATTATACATTCACTATGAATTATTTACATAACCATCTAAACAAACAAAATATTCTAAGATAAGCAAGAACTTATTTATTAATTAATATTTTAAATAAAATTTCTTTTCCAAATCTCACCCCCCAAAAAAAAACAATGACAGCACTAAAAGCTTAATGAAGACAGCCTCCCTTTACTTTCTGTTAGAGAAAAGAACCTTTTGCCATTTACTTGTTAAAATATATAGTCATGTTTGTAATTAAACCAAATTAACCTTTTGAAAAGAAAACTAATTAAAAGATGGATAGAAACAATGCAAGGTTTATCAGAATTCTAGGCACCATTGCCATAAAAATTCTGATACACTCACACTTAGCGTACATATATAGCTGTTCTACAGGATGTGCAGGCAAGAAGTAGTTAGTAAAACAAGCCCACAAGCAGAAGATGCTGAAATAATACATGACTGGGTGAGTACTATTCTAAATTTGCAAGAAAAAATATTTTTTCAAAACCTATCTAAATCTACATATTTACACTAACTAAAAACACACCCCCATCAAAAACCCACAATAGGAATGCAATAAAAATATGCAGCACAAATTTAATAGACTTACATTTATGCACAGGTTGTAAAGTTAAACTTTTGGCAGCAATACACATTTCTCTTCCATTCACTATCATCTGATTTGTTTATTTCCCAACCTCAGTGTCTATCCAGTGAGTTTTCTATTTTCATTCAAGTTATTACCATTATCAATTCTTCTTCACATCCATTCCTTAGTTGTTGAAATGAGATCAAGGCCCATGCTAGTAAAACATTTTCCATAAGCAATCAGATGCATGCGTGCATTCTGACATGTCAAGCCAGGCAAAAATAGGATAGAGCCTATATTGAAGAGTGCAATAAATACAGGCAACATTTCAAAAATAAGCTTGTTTCCCTTGTTTACACTATTTCTTTAGCTGACATCTCTACCATCCACCCACCCACTTGCCCCTCCCCAAAAATAACAAAAGAATACAACTGCAGCTGATACAGAATTTTTGCATTTATTTAAAATTTTGCCAGGTCTAAAATCACCAATTAAGATTTCATGTGAAAATTAGTATATGGATGTTTAATTTAAATAAACTGTTAAAAGGATCAACAATATGACAAAGTGATGACTATCAAAGCCATTTTAAATAAGTGGGAGTTCAAAAAGGGCAGTGGATCATATTCATCAATAAATAAAATGGCTTACTAAAATATGTTAAATCAAAAAATATTTAATAATTTTAAATAATTTGATATATATATATAAAGAAGTAGAAGTTCTCTTTTTTAAAAAAAAAGGAAAAAATCCTAATCACATAGCAAAAGTTAAGCTTTGTATGCCACAACAGTTGCCTTTTTATCAACAGCACATAAAGAAATGAGATGTTTAATTAGAGTAATTTACTCTTTGGCAGAAGCAAAATTTAGATAAGAGTATATATACACTTATATTTATCAGCAACAAGCTACACACTGCAAGATTTAAATTGAAAAAAATAAATAAAAAATATTTTAAAAGGTAATCAAATGCAATAAAATTTTCTTGAATTTTGTGACAATACGTTTCTTATAAACAAAGAAGAAAGAAGAAATTTTTTAAGCCCATCACCAAGAAATAAAATCAAAACGATTTACTTGCATGTTTACTTGCAATGAATAATATCTAAGTGTGCAGATTTCAATTTTTGACTGAATGGATTAAATTAAAAAAGCCACTTCAATATAATACTAGAGAAGCAATTTACTTTTAAAAAAAAATATTGTAGAATAAGTGGGTATTGTGGGGTATGATGGGGAGTATAAAAGTACATTTAGTTTGTGTTTGATAAAACTGTATTTATCTATGTTTACAAGTATTATAAGTAATAAGTGGGTATTGTGGGGTATGATGGAGAGTATAAAAGTATGTTTAGTTTGTGTTTGATAAAACTGCATTTATCTATGTTTACAAATATAAGTAATAAGTGCCGTAGTGACATGGCTGGCCAGTGACTTGCAGCAAGTTACACTTGGCAGACAGGACACAAAATAATGCAGAAGGAATTGTATAATAGCTATTACCAGTCATCTAAAGAGTAGAAATATGTAGGCATTTTTTTTTGTGAATTTTATGGGTTATGACCAAATTAAATAAAAATAAAATTAAAAACTTTTAGAAATTAAAAAAAATTGTCTTGGTTGTTTAGGATCAAATTAAATAAAATTCAGATTAAAAGTTTTCAGAATGATCAAAGAAACTCTCAGACTGCAAATAGAGAGCCAATGGACATCACACGATGTATACGTATTTGGGAACAGAAAGTCTGGAATCTTTTCTATTACAGTGGAACTTTCCATGCATTACCACCTTGAGAAAATAAGACAAAACCTTCCTTAGAATTGGAGGTGGGACTTTTGATCAATTTGATCAATTTAATCAAAAGCTAGTGAGCTAGGTGTTTAGAAACTGGATGCACTGATTTGATTTTTATTATTTCTTTTTGGTGGAGAGTCTGGAGGAGGGAGAAGAAACAGAGAGGGAGAGAAAAGCAACAACTTACATGGACCAAGAATGAGAGTTTCTGGGACATAAGATGAACAAACCTTGTAAAAACATGTGGGAATTTCTTCAAAACCTTCATGTGTCCTGCTCTGGCAAAATTAATCCTAATTTGACAGACATAAATAAGATGTTGAGGGACTTTCTGTTATTTGATTTTTCATCAGATCTCACTTCTCTGAGTATTAACCTATGCTGAGCTAGAGTATTACTGCAAAAGTCTGAT
The DNA here is from genome assembly GCA_028829895.1 of Sinotaia quadrata. Classification (NCBI taxonomy): domain Eukaryota; kingdom Metazoa; phylum Mollusca; class Gastropoda; order Architaenioglossa; family Viviparidae; genus Sinotaia; species Sinotaia quadrata. The sequence continues at coordinate 44,720,198 of CM054177.1, read as the reverse complement.
GTAAATGCAAAATGCATTTACAAACTTATTAACAAAAACATTGATATCAAATGACCCAAATTTAGATTAAAGTGTAAGTTGCTATTAACGTGGCCGATTATACAATCTGCTGTACCTGCATATGCTACGCAGTAAAGGTCAAGTTCACTGATCACATGTGGACAGTGGAAATGTGCAGAAGGGGGAAGGGTGACAGTAGAAGTGGGTGAATGTTCACAGGATATGTGATGCCCTTATATGGACATTTGCGTTCCACTCAATGACGTGAAAGAACCTGTAGGTTGACCCATATATATGAAGCTTCATATAGACTAACAGACCCACGCTTTTATAGATGCACTGCTCCGCCATATGGAAGGATTGAATTCACATAGATGAAAAGATTTTGCACGTTTCCATGAGTGGTAAATATATTTTCGTCAGAAATTACTGTTATATATATTATTAATTAAAATGTTGTGTAGAATGTTAATGTATTTTTACTACTGATTGTTGTATGAAACTAACACATATCTCTTCTGGAGAAGGTTGTGTGGCACTAGTAATAATTCATGCCGCATGTATAGATGATGAAATGGAACTAAGCACATGGTATGTGCGATGCCTTATATATTGTAAAACCATTTGTAGTGAGTGAAGCTAAATGGGAGATTGAGATAACCATTCAATGAGTATTTAATATAAGCCATTCATTGATTATGTTTGTATCTACTGAGATTCATGTAAATGAAGAAATGGAAATATTATTGTTTCATTTGTAAATATTTCTCTATGATGAGATTTGTAGCTAACGCTTAATGGCGTGAAATTGTGTAGTCTATTGCTGTCGCCACAAAACCTTAACATTGTCTATTTCAGCTGGCCTTCTTTTGTCTTATGTCTTGACTTGTTGCTGAGTTGATCTTTGTGTTCACTCTGAAATGCACATCTTACTCCTGTCATGAGTTGATGGTCACTGACAAGAGCGAGAGATAATGCGTGAAGAAATAACGACGACAAACTCCTCTCGATTCAACAACCACAAGTGTCTGGACTACCCAATCCATAATTGACCATATGAACAATACTGTTAAATGAATAAGTGTGGGACAGTGTATAGATGGTCTCAGTTGACCTCTGTTTTCGGAAATCGAATTCTCTTATTATTATTATTAAATCTTCTTGTTATATTAAACCCAAATTTTGGTTAATTTGTTAGAGTGACCATGAAGAGTTGGCTGGGGATTCTGAGCCGGAGATATGTGGATGTTATTATATGAGACATAATTAATCAAATGGAAAAATAACGTTTACTAACTCAAGTCACATCAGCTAATTTGTCTGTCGCTATGTTAGATGAATAAAGGTCCCAAAGAACAGGTCTGACATAGTGATTGAAGGATGGGTTAGGCTTCTGGGCTGTTGTTAGTGTTAGAATTAGTATAATAAATTTATTGATTAATAATTCTGATGCTGCGACAGGGTCATTAAATATAACCCATATATGACAGGCTTCATAGCACAATATCTAGTATAAAAAAACTCATAGTTCTGATTATGAACTCTATATTCCTAATTATATTTTCTTACTGTTTACCACTAAATGTAACTGACAGCTCTATTTCTTTTTTAAATATATGTATATTTCTTGATATTTAAATCACTGGCATTGGCATGGCTCACTTGCATACTAAATGTTGTTAGCATGTCACATTTATTTAATATTCCTGGATGTAAGTATCAGGGACTCTGAGCTTTATTCTAGCCTGTTTTTCTTCAGTTCTATCCTACACATCTTCCTTCTTTCTAACATGCCTGACCAGCCAGGAGTGTTTTGGGGCTAGCCTATGGTTACTGGAAGCTCAGGGTGGTAAAGAATTAATATCTTGCCCATCCAACAACAACAAAAACAAACGTCAAAGGCAGCCAACAATTTTTCAGAGCTTAATTTTTATGCTGGACATTAAATAATATGCAAAACATTATTTTACATAATACATAAAATATGAATCTTTAACATTAAAGTGGTAATTTTACATGTATAAAGTTTTTATTATATTATTCAGCAATTACTCTTTCATTATTATTATGTGAATTTGCTCTTTTAAATCTACTTGGAAAATGAAATTTTTTATAAAATAAAAATCATAAAGTTTTTATCCTACTTATTTTTAAAAGTATAATATTGATGAACAAGTGGCTGAAATAGATTTACCACTCTTACTTTAGCACAGATAGCCAGTTAGGGTTAATTAAAAATATTCTTTGTATTGTTACTTGTATCTGGATTTCAATAAACAAGCAAGCAAATAGGAAGAAAAAATTAAACAAGTCTTATTGTTAAGTGTATCCAGATTTCTATAAATAAATATGAATAATAATCAAAACTGATCATGAGAACTGATTGGAGAAAAGGTATTATTAATTCAAATGCTTTTTTGTAATTAATGCATGATTTGGGGCACTGCTTTTCATTAGCCAGTTTTTAGCAGTTGGGAGAATAAAATGCATCAAGATGTTCATCTGTAAGCTTGATCTGTAATTTGATTTTATTATGATCATTGCTGAAAACAGAGCTTCACATAGATAAATGGAAATTAAAGATTTAATTGTGTGCACTAAAAATTAAAAAAATTATCTGCTGCAAATGATTTGAGAACAATATAATTTTGAAGGTCCAAAATCTCATGTTCCCCTTTTTTCTTGAATGAGACTTGCAATTAATGTAGCAGCCATTTTTGTTACCTCAAGTTGGCAAATGAAGTAAAAAGATTCCTTGGTAAGGCAATCACAGGCTCAATGGTGATGTAATGTTGAAATTTCTTTTCAAATTGCCCAAGATTTTTTTAATGTAGTGAAGGGTTAAAATCCCTATCACATATCATTTTCTTCAAACCTGAGAAATATACAAGAGACTTCATCTTACTAGGTGACTTCTGCAAGATTAGTCTGCTTTGAGTGATTTTACAGAACCTAAAACGAGTGACACAAGGTTGGATGGAATAACCTACATCTGCACTACTTTTCATATCTTGTTGAAATGTTTGCAATTCCCTAATTTTAAAGCTAAACTATAATTCTAAAACCAACTTACGGAGAAGTGACTGGCAAATCTAAACTGCCAATTACTCAAAACTGTCAAAATTTACCAAAGGATATCTTTTGCCTGAGCAGGACACGGGTCTACAAAACACTCAAAATAACAGCAGTGTTGTTAAATTTGAGAACTGATAAGGAATTTTTCAATACTAGGATGCGTCCATTGTTAAAGATTATCTTATGGTTGGGGTTATCACATCATGGGATTACATCTTGAAATCCCACTGTATTCATTATAGTATGTATAGTATGAGTATATGTGTTCAGCAGTGCTTTTTGCTACAGTCTTAATGGCACTTTTTGGATTTTTGTTTAATATGTTAGATGGCAGATTTTCATTCTGTAAATAATTTAATGTTTTCTTATATTTATTTGCCTAGCACCCAGGCCTAAAGATTATATAAGTGCTGTCAGGAATGCTAGAAGCCAAGCAGCACGGAACAGGGAACGATGCAATGCTATATTGCGACATGGCAAGGCGGGGAGGAAAGCAACAAGAGCCGAGACGGTCGGCTACCTTCTCTTGTGCCCGCATGACGCTACCAGTACAAGAGGGTTTGGAGATAGGTTTGTGACTGCCTAGGTTGGGTGGAGGAAGTACAATTGAAGAGGCAGAAGCCCGCGTGGCGCGGAGAGAGTATTGCCCGACCTGCCCGTTACGCTGCCATTTTCCGCCGATCACCCCACGACACTTGCTGCTGCCACATCGACATTCTTGCTGTAAACAGAGAAAAAAAATACAACCATCTAGTTTGTAAGAGAGAGTGTGTGTGTACACACAAAATCACAACCATTTATATACACACATAGTGATCTCCAATTATATCATGGATGATGCAGTAAGCTAGTACTTTCCAATTATGCCACTGAGGAACAAATGGTGACCTGTGTTATGAACCTTTCTTGGCATAGAGTAATTAGTACTTTAGACAAACATAATCAGAACATAATAATTCATAATAAGAAATTGTTAATAATTTTGTATACAATGAGAAATATATGAATTAATTTTTATTTTATTTTTGAACAGTTAAATGAAAACAAAGAATAACAATGTGAAATGTGAAATTAAGTATATTCAGGTTACTGGGTTGAATGTTGCATGCCGGGTTGATACTAAATATAGGGAGAGAAGGTTATACCACTGATATATCAAAATCCAAAAAATAAACAAATGTACTTAGAGAGCACAATATGATATGAAATAAAACTAGTCCATACATCTAATATAAGACTGGTTAAATTTACCAAAGTTCTTTTATTTATGTTAAAAAAATAGAAGTCCTATATGGAAATAAAGGAATAATTGTGCAGTTGGTCACTCCATTTCTCCCATTATTTCAGTAGTAGGTCTGGGTTATAGAGAATTCTTACATTACAGGAATAATCTCATCAGTAAAATATTAATACCTGAGTTTCCAGGTTAAAAGCATGGAAGTTGTAGTCATATGTGATCTCCTCAAGTGGCCTGATATCACGAAGAGCCAGTAGCACCATACGATACAGTCCATTTACATTCCTGTCAAAACCAGATCTTTTAATAGAGTAATATGGAGCAACACACAAATGGATTAAAAGACATACTTAGCTAGTAGTACACAACTGGATTAAAAGACATAGCTAATAGCACACAAATGGATTAGAAGACATACTTAGCTAGCAGCACACAAATGGATTAGAAGACATACTTAGCTAGCAGCACACAAATGGATTAAAAGACATACTTGGCTAGTCGCACACAAATGGATTAGAAGTCATACTTAGCAAAATATTTAGTCCACATCATTCCTAAATTTTACAATAAGTGTTTCTACATAACAGTTAATGTTGATGTGCACAACTATTTGTTACATCTTATAGAGTTCATAAAGTTAAAAATAGGAGAATCAAAAGTAAAAAGCATATGCCAAAAATCTTATAAATTTGGCTGTTTTAACAGTGAACATAGGTGTGTGGGGGCTGGAGTGGGCTGCAGATCACTTTCAATTTCTGTGTGTATATAATGATCATATACCAAAAATCTAAAAACAAAAGTATGTGTAAACATCTATGATAAACACACTTGCTATGTTTTATTTCATTCATAATTAGTAAAATGTTGATTTTGTTTAAATATGGAATTTAGTATAGAAATAAAAAAACTAATTTGCATCACAACTTACTATTATACCAATTACCAAAATTATCATGATATTATCCAGTGGGGAAAGGCTTTCTTGTCCATTTTATTCTTGCCTATTATGTTAAACTAGTTAGATAAATTGAAATTCAGAGCAAAAATTATCATTTCTTAATGAGAAAGAAGTAATCTTGAAAACAATCCCAGCAGAGAGTGTTCATCAACTGATTTGTCTTTTAAGTATTTATAACTTGTTGATAAAATATGTATAATACTGGTTACATTTCTATCTGAATCTTTGCCTTTAAGTAAATATCTGTGCATGAGAGGTATATTGGAGATGAATGGCATTAACAAAAAATTTTACAAAGTAAAGATAAACGTAATAATGCAATAAATGTAAAGTAAATAATTCACTACTGTGCTCAGGTAGCAGAGAAAGTTTTAACCTACTTTTAACGCTTTCCTATATATGATAATTTATATATATTTTTTTAAAAACCCGCACATTAACCTGATTTCATACTAGGATTTTACCTTTGGGCTACTAGGTTCAATTATTTGAGACTCTGACTTCGATGCTGATATGACATATCAAATGTATGTGGACTGTCTAGGAACTTTAGAGAAATTTAGAGACAGTTATACCTCCACTATGAAATAAAAATATTGAAGAGTTGTCTTTACATCCAAGTGGTTTTGTTCAAACTGATGACTTGTGTAAGAGTATGACATCACATTGGCCTGCATATTTTAAGGGAAGTGTAAACACTGATTAAATTAAAACAACTGCATGAGTTCTTAAATTTTTCACAGTTCTGGCATTCCAAACTTGATAGAAAGGTTTTACTGGGACATCAGGTCAACTAAAGGGCACAAAGATTATGTAATTCCTAAATTATCACCGAGCCAAAGATTTAATACTTTATAGTACAAGGGGAAAATATTTGGAAGATCATCAGATATGCTGTGTTGTTAATATTAGATGCCTTAAACAAGAATTATATTGCTGAAACTATGTATTATGAGGAAGACATAAATAAGAACGAGTCAAAAGAACTGTCAATGTTAAATGTATAAATTATCACTTTTATTCTTCTGCTTATTGTTACTGAGACATACCATGTTATTAGCTTAAAGTTAAGACTATATTCTCTTTATAGTTTCTAAGTGCCATGATACTAATAATTACAATTGCTGTTGAACTACAAAAAAGTAAACTGTAAACTGTAAATAGTAACAACTAACACTAATAGTATTTTATTAAACTAAAGAGCATCAGTTTTGCTAGTTTTGAACTGTTTATTAAATTGTTAAAGTATATGCATATATTGTGCAAAATATAATTTATGACTTTAGTTAGAATGATCATGCTGTCAGTTACAGAAATTAGAAACTCTGCATTATAATAAATGTTTCATTTTATCTTTTTTCCTCTTCAACAAGTGTGCAGATGTATTGCAAAAAACTACATTTTGGAGATGTTATATTTCTAAAACTATACAAAAAGATTGTCTAAAACTTCACCCTGTAAATGTCTATACTCCGAAGAGCAAGTATACCAAATTAGGATGATGTACATGAAGTAGTTTTTATTAGTCTTTTTACAAGATTCCAAAAGAGACATTTTATTCAGTTTTTGACCACTTGCCGTTTGAAAATTTACACAAAATGCTATTTTGAGAGGATTGTATTTCATTTTCTATGAATATGTGATCTTTAAAAAAAAATCAGCAATATATTTGTTACAGAGAGTTGAAATAGCAAAGATGAGCTGTGTATGTTTCATAGTTTTAATTGTGTGATCATTTCAAAAGGGGTCTTTGTGAAATCTCTGTTTTTCTGCAATTTACGCCAAACTTTGAACAGTCATAACATTTTTTCTATTAAAGCTAGAGCTCCAAAATTTTGTATGTAAACTGACTTTGAGGTAGATAACGTAACCTGCAAATATCAGCTTATTTGGCCAGACTTCAAAATTTAAGTGGTCTTACCTAATATTACAACAAAAATTACAATCAACAAGACACCGTATCTTTCTTTTTATTTGCTTAATTAATTTGGGCAATAGAGTATTCCAGCTTCAGTTCTTGTGCTTTGTTGTCAATTAAAAACATATAAAAACCAGTCAACGAAATGTATCCCATTTGCAAGCAAAATGCACTGTTAAATACTCACCACTTCTGCATTTCACAGTTTGGTTCACAGGAATGGTTGACAAACCGTGCCAAATTTCCCATTCGATATCCGTCAATGACTGTACGACCACCCATATTTAAACAGTAATGATGACGTTCCTGGGAGTACTCTTCTGTCATGCGACGCCGAAATTCTTGCTCGCTCACCACCTCACCAAGATATTCAAGTATGAATTTGCCTATGAAGATAAAAGCAATTAAAAAATACCTATACTAATAAGAACTAATAATATTAATTCTTTCATTACACAGGTTATAGGCAGTTTAGCCAGATTGTAAAGCAGAAGAGGGTGGATGCAAACAAGACAAATGTCTTGTTTTTTCTAAGGGTCAAAGTGAAAGAATGAGCACATAAAGTAATAGGTAGCTATGAAACATTATCAAGAAGAGAACCATCTGATGAATTAATCATTTATTTCAGATGGGAAATCTTTATTGGGATTATCTAACAGTATACACTGGGCCAGCACCCAGGCCAAAATTCCTTGTAGCATGCATGAGCTGGATATCTCAAAAATTGTGGTTTGGGGGTCAACTAGATGTGTTCATGACAGACTAAAAAATAAATTCATTATGCTCTGAGTAAACAGAGTTCCATGTTGCTCACAGTGTGCTCAAGACTAAAACAACCCTAAATTAAAGCACCTGTATCTGCAATAAAGTGCATTTAAATTTACATAAACCCTTCCACCCATCAAAACTTACCAACAGAGATAGGTTTTAAAGTCCGGACTCCGTAGCCCCTACAATCTGTGAGGAATTCTTCAAGAGCTGGGGCAAAATCATGTTTCTGAATGCGCTGATTAGAACACTGTTCAAAACATGGGCAGGTCTCAGGAGTACATTCTGTGAATACAACTCTATAAAAGAATAAAGCAGGGTGAAAACTGTCATGACTAAAGGTACTTAGAGCAAATTTTAAAAAACCTTAGACCAAAAAATTACAATAATGGTTGCTCTTCTAGTACAAATATCAAAATATTTTCAATCTTTAAGTTTTAAAATAGTTATGGTAACATATTTTAAAATACAAAATGATCATCATCCCAACTCACAAAGTTTAAAAGTACAATTCAGTATGGATACTGCAGTATAGTTGCTGAAAAAGTACTGCATATAAGATTATTTTCTGTTCAGAGAGATGTGAAATATTTTTTTAAAGTGAAGGTGGTATTTCTTTGCCAATTAAAATCAGCAGGTGATTTAGTAAGATTTCCAGTTAAGTTATTCAAATTTTTATCACATTACATGAAATAATGATTTTTAAAAAAAGTAAAATACTGTAATTGTTTAATTTCTACATTTTCAAATATTTGCATTATTCCATCGTTAAGATAGTGGACAGAAGTTTTTAAGCTTACAAATGTGAGTTACAGTCAAATTACTAAAATTATTGACATGTCTATGCATTAATGAAATACCAGTTTTTCAAAGAAAAAAGAATGGAATTTACCCTTCTCAATGTGTTTTGACTGAGCATTTTGACCTCCATACTTTTTATTTTGTTGGATGTATTCTAAATGTATGTATGAGGGATGACTAACTAGATAACTTTTTGGAGCCACAATATTGGAGGAAATATTAGAGAGCCATCCATATACTTTTACCTCTTCATAATGTAGATAAGGACTGAATTGTAACACAAGAACTCAGTCAATCATTACCCAAGGACTGAATTGTAACACAAGAACCCAGTCATTCATTAACCAAGGACTGAGTTGTAACACAAGAACTCTGTCATTCATTACCCAAGGACTGAGTTGTAACACAAGAAATGAGACAAAACAATTAGAAAAATCTCGAAAATCAGGGTCAGTACGTTTCTAAATAAACATGTATACCTAACAATTAGCATAACAATGTATATGTTAATCACAATATTAATTCATAGGTTCACATTTCTATTAGCAAGAGTAATATTTAACAACAGTAAAAAGTGGAGGGGTGTTGTTGAAGGTAACATTTTGTTGTGGTATTATCTTTCTGTCTTCTGCATTGCAGCATTGTTTGTACAACTGTTAAATGAAGAAGGTATGATGATCAATAATACAGCACTACATGATGGACAATCCACACAAAAAGAGGCAACAGGTTTTTTCAATAGCGATAATTTATTTCTATATCATAAATGCCATATATGAAGTGAGGGACCAGGGCAGCAAACAGTAAACAGCAAATTCCAAAGTACACAAAATCCATTGCAACATACACAATAATAAAAATACTTCACTTTGAAAACAACAACTGATAATTGTATTCCTATTTATAACCTCTAGGTAATATAACTTTTATTCTTTAACATTCCTGTTGTACACTATTTCATCACTTAGCTAAAACACTGTCCTAGCTTTAGTCCATTCACAATCTAACCTAAACCGCACACCGTTAACTACCAGTCCCAAAGCTCCTGTATTCTCCATACATGGCTTGTCCTGTCATTTGCTTCTCTTTTTAGCAATTCATATCCTGAAGGTTCAAGTAGCCAAGTAAGCCTCTGCATTCAGACAAGCTCTGATCAGTAAAAACTGGTTCTAACAACCTGTTCTTACTTTCATTTAGAATCTGGCAGAATAAATTTGCCCATCCTTATTTCTAAACCTAATTGTTATATAAATTGTTAAATGTCAACGTGACCTTGGGCGCTGCATATGATGGTATTTATTTTGCAGAGTTGGAGTAAACAATTCAGGTAAAAAATGTGCTAGAACTTGCTGATGTAATCTAAACTGGTCTTGTGTGGATAACTAGATTTTATTATCCAATGGTTAAATAGTTAGTGTGATAGTGTTTGACTATTTGTTGCTTGTAGATTTCACTGTTATTTGTAAATGATTTTGTTTTACTTGACAGAGTACAAATAATACGCATTACAAATGTACAAGAAACAAAATGTTTAACCATACTTTAAATTAAAATTTAGACTGTAGATTCTTTTTGTGATCATGAGTTAGCAGGAATAGTTAGTGAGCGCTACTGTAACTTTACTGTTTACGACTAATTTCCCACACCCACCCAAATTTCTTTTCTTTACTTCAATGCATGATCAAGTTACAAATTTTGGGGTTTTAGTTCTAAAATTTAGGGTTTCATCTTTATATATGTATATATATATATATATATATATACTTGAACAAGTATATATATGATGATGACTCCACTACTCCCTCTATATAATAGAGAAAAACATACTTAGTCATTTGAATGTATATATTTGTTCCAACAGTCATCTGCTCTAAGAACACTTAATGATGCCAACCTGTTACTTTTTCACACTATTCAAAAATGCTTGATTATGTATACCTTTCAGTCATCCACAGAAAGAACATTATGTATACCTGTTCAGACAATCATCCACACAACCTTTGTCTTCCAGATTTGTGGGCCGTTTGCAACAGCATGGATGTGGTTCAAACTTGCGTGAATTGGGCTTGACATCGACATAGATATCTGCAAGCAGCAAGACCTAAATATATTCTTGTATAAAAGCAAAAGTTGCAAAATTATTATAAAATATGGCTACATAGCATATTAAAAAAATAAACAAGTAGGAAAATACTCAAAATGCAAAATTCATAATTTCACATTCATGTATAAAATATCAAGTGAAATATAAACACTGGGCAACAACAACTTTTGCTAAGATTTTTTGACAGATTTATGACAGTTTTATTGTGCTGGATCCAAAAATGACATCAGTTTTGTTCATTCAGGTCAACTTTTTGAGCTATTTTTAATCGTTTTGATCTATTATGAATTATTTTTATTTTTTTTTATTTTTTTACATATAAGGGTATTTTCTATTTATATGATGTGAATGAATTCTTTCTTATTTATTTAAATAAACAAATTATAATTTGTTTTACAAAATTATGAAGAGGTTACATAAGCTAATTTTTGAATAATTGATACTTTAAATAAACAAATTATAATTTGTTTTACAAACTTATGAAGAAGTTACATAAGCTAATTTTTGAATAATTGATATAAATGATATTCTTCTTCTTTAGGTAATGAAATGGAATCGGCCAGAAGACATTGCAAAAATAAACCTGATGTATTTTGCTACAGTGTAATTTAACTTTCAGCATGCTGCAGGTGACTTCAAAAATCTGAATTCAACTTGGAGCACTCGGAACTTTGGATATAGCTAAAATATATATATATATTTAATATATATATATATATATATTTAAATATATTCTAATTATAGGATAGAACTTCTAACAGGACATAGTCAATGTGTGAATTTTGTTGTTCAGTCAGTTCATTCAGAATATTTAAAAAATATTTATGTAAAAAAAATGGCTGCAATCAACTGATGTTGAAATTAGTCAGATTCTATAGCAAAAGACAATTGAGGAGAATTTATAAAAATAAATAATTAAAGAACTAGATAACCTTATGATAAGGAATCAATCACATATAGTGGTGGCATTTTTGGATCTTTTCCGAATATATCAGAAAATATAAAGCGATTTATAATCTTCAAAGAATATGTAATGACAGTTGTGAATTTCAAGTTTTCAAATTTGATTTCTCTTAATTAAATATACAACAGAGATAATATTTTATATAATTGTTTCTGATCTAATGCATATTTCTTTCAGGTGAAAACATATTAATAGATTGTTTTATTGCATCATTAAGTTTTATGAATATTGGAATTTATATAACTGCATTTTATTTTTTAAATGTATTTAAAAGAGTCTAAAATTATGACTATAATTAAACTAATTCACCACCTTCCAACTTGCATAATAAAGACAACTGCTATATTCATCATATTCTTCTGTTGATAGATAAGAGTACTTTCATTGACAATAACTGATCATCTGGTTCACACTGTCTGTGTTGTAGTATTTTTTGCATCATCATTCATTTGCTATGTTGTACATAAGATTTAAACTCGTACATGAATGGAATTATTTAATTCACTGATAAAATAATTGACTGCATTCTTATGAAAGTGAAAAAATATTCAAACACTTAATGTAATACTCACTGTTTCTTATCCTTCTAAATTTGGGAAGTGATTCTTCTTTCTTTTTTAACTGGAATCAAGCATCAGATATATTTTAATACAGTAAGAGATGAGAAGAAAAATCTTCACAATGACATATTAAATGTTAGGGAAACAACAAATATTTTCTTTGACAAAGTTACATTCACATAGTATATATGATCAGTTATACAACCAAAATTAAAATTTAATGATGGCACATCAAACTTTTAACATTTCTGAAGCTGATTAAGCTAATATGAAAATAAATAATAAATAACTGTTATGATTGTAAGTATGGATATAAAATGTTAATTTTTTTTTTTTTTTTTGGGGGGGGGATATGGTAAAGTGGTGAAGGGTGACAGTCTTTGATATAAGCACTTACCAGGTCATGAGAATGCTGCCACCAGATGTCATAAGGCAGCTGAAAGTCAATGACTCTTTCACGGAAGTGCTTGCCAAAGTGAAGGGGCGGAGGCAAAATGTTTGTTACATCATCACCCTTTATATACATAGTTTTGTTCGGATTGCGTAAAAGATTTTCAACTCGCTTCTTTGGTCTGAAATAAAATGTTGAAGGTTTAATACTTAGATTATTAAAATTTGAAAAATTAATTATATGGAAAAAAATTATTTGCATTATTTAAAATAGTTTACTTTCTTTAAGTAATTTTGTGAATATTTAGTGAAAATGTGGCCATATATACTGCTCTTTTAATTATAATTATTATTATAACAAAATAAATATTTTTTTTATATTAACAATTACAGTTAGCCTGAAATAAATGTAATGTTGCACTATAAAATGTTTTATACAAAAAAAAATTTATGACAGTTAACATTTTATCTAACAGCCATTATCGGGTACCACATTACCAATAACAGATGAACAATTTATATGAATGGTGGTGGTGAATCAAACAAAAATCCAAGTAAAATTGACTTCATACAGCAATGTCAGGTAAAACTGCTCAACTAATAAACTGCTTAAGCTAATAAAAGTTCTTAACATTGTACAGCATATACATATAAAATAAACAAGGTCTTTATACAAATAACTTTAAAATAAATGAAAGAAAAATAAAACACATATCCACATGCAAAATGATATGAATGTTCAATAACACAATAAAATATCCATTCTGCATGCTAGTAATTAATATAAGACAAACACATTAATTTATAAAGAGAAATAAAATAAAATAATGCATGATTTAAACAATAAAACAAAGAAAGGACGTTGTTCTTGCTGATTAAAAAAAAATGTATGTTTTGAGAGCCCTCTTGAAAATGACCATGATCTCTTTGCATCTCAATGCAAAACACATCAAATTCCAGGCAGACAGTCCTTGATAAGTGAAGAACAATGATCATATTACAACTTAAACTTTGCTTTTAGAAAGAAAGTATCTGTACAAAAAATTAGTTCAAGCTTCAAACAGGAAAATGCCTGGAAAGATATTAAGAGATCTTGCATTCTAAGCAGGTCACCAATTGGGATGCAACAGGTACAGTTCTTGGTACAGTAAGAATAAGCCTAGCTACAGTGTTTAGAATCTTCCATGGACACATGACAGGACTAGAGAGATTCATATTAATGTAAAAAAGATAAACACATGAAAGTCCAACTAAACAAAAGTTTGTGAACTAATAGTCTAGAATAAAACAACTATACATTTTAAATTTATGCATTCCACATCAGATGGGTCAAATAAATTATTATGTGGTACTAAGTAACAATATCTTGGTATGGGATTAAATGAATATATATTTTGGTGTACCAAGTGGCATTTCTACTAGAACGGTGACCTAGAATATGACATAGAAATTAACTGTCATGAGGAATTATTTAAAAAAAACTGATATCTGATCAAAAAAGGCCTACCTGTCTACTAGAGCAGGTTACCCAAAAGAGATAGAGGAATTTTTCATTTTCATCAGTGTATAACGTTCTGAACAGGTTTTTCAATTTTTTCAACATTTTTTTTAAATCCTGAGAGTCTTGACATAGAATTTTCCTTTAAAAAGAATTTTATGGATCAGTCAACAATGAAACAACCAATCAAATCATACTCAAAAGTATGCCTTTTGACTGTCTGGCTGAAACACAAGATATGAGAGTTTCATTTCACTGGTCAGCAATTCTTTGAAAAGACATGCTACTTTGCTTTAATCTCTCACATTCTCTTAGCAATGACTAACTACTTATGTATTTAAGTATATATATATTTTTTCTTATTTTATGTATCATTACAAGTGATTTTAGTTTACTATTTATACTTTTAAAAGTTGGTCTCAATGTTTATACTTAATTAACAGTTTTTACTATTTCAAAATGCTGAATCGTAACTGAAGTAAACAGTCACATCTGAACTGTTTATAATCTCTAGTGCTTTCAATTCTTTTTACTCAAACACTGCTGGTTTTGTTATTTGTTAAAAATATAGCAAAAGAGACTGTGGCAGAGTAGACTTGCCTATCCCTATTTCTAAACTTAGTCCCTGTGTTACCTCTGAGCTATCGAGTGAATGTGCTGCGTTTGGCACTCGACCAATCCACTGCCGGTCATCTAGGACCAAGCAAAACTTTAGTTTGCATGGAGGTTGAGTTTTATTTACCAGTTATGTCAGTATTGTAAGTCATGTGATATCTGTCAGTGAGTGAATAAAAAGATGAAATGCCTGATTCCACTAGGTGAAATCCCAACAATTGATATTCCTTTAGGTCATATATCTGTCAATTTCATTGGAGAATTTGTGACCTCATCGGGTTGAGACCACAGATGGATTGTCACCGTCATCGATTATGCTCTGCTATACTTTGAGGCGGTTACTCTTAGTTCTATTAGTACCATGTTTGGTAGCAAATGCACTGTTCTATATTTTCGCGCGTGTTGGACTTGAAGAAATCTTGTCTGATAGAGGGACTCAACTTACAAGTGAGGTAATGAAAAATTACCAACTTTTTAGGGTAAAGTAATTTAACTCTATACCGGGCGGAACGCCCAAGGCCGCCAATACATCGTATAGGGCAATACGCCCAACGGCGCCCATAGCAACCAGTGCTCTTTCCTTCCCATATCTACAGCATATCCAGTGTCTACAGGAAGCATGACATTTGTACAACGATTTTCGCATCATTCTGAAGCGTTTTCACATGGCAGCATTCAATTTTTCATAAAGTTTTCTTTGTTTTTTGCATTTGGTGTTTCAAATGGATTTCTTAGAATCGTTGATCGATAATGAGAAGTTTAATGGATTCAATTTATCAGATAATGAAGTAAGAGAACTTTATTTTGAATTGGACGATAGGATTAGAAGTGACATTTGTGTCAGTAGTGTGCACTTGTAGTATCTTTCAAATTCTGGAGGAGAGTGCATCAGATTCTGAGGATATTGAAGAGTAGGGAAAAGGGTATCTGGAGACGCAATGCTTGGAATAGTAGTACTTTACACTGAATATATCGGAATTTATAACAGAAATGGGGCCGAATGTGACTGTAACTAATGATAGTACTCAGCTGGCTTTCTTCTACCAGTTTTTCAAATAAGAAACATTTGACAAGATAGTGAAATAAACAAACGAGTATGCCCGCCCGAAAATTGCGAAAAAACAAAATGGCGATCCAGGCTGGAAGGAAACTAATGCCACTGAAATTAAGGCTTATTTTGGACTTATGATTTTGATAGGAATTCACAACCTGCCAAAAAAAGAAATGTATTGGTTGTCTGATGACAGATTAGTGTTCCTGGCATCAACAAGTGTGTGAAAAGCTGCTTTCATTTCCTTTCATTTTGCATTTTATTTCATTGGAATATATGCACTATTACCTAAGATATGATGTTTTTACTAACATACCCTAAATCTCACTGAAATCCTGAAAAATCTTGCCCGTTTAGAGCTTTAAAAAAAGGAAAAACATCTGCCCGGTAAAGAGTTAAAACTACTCCTTACCACTCTATGTGTAATGGTATAGATGAAAATCTGAACGCTACTCTTACCAAGGCCTTGAGAAAACTGTGGAAAGACCACATGATTGGGATATGTATTTGCCAGCACTCTTGTTTGCGCTATGCAAAGTACTGCAAGATTCAACCCACACCCTTGTCTATATTACGAGAATATTGTACAGAGAGTGGGTTAGCAGAATCTGTAAAAAGTACATATCAACATGTGATCAAACGCGTGAACCACATTGATACTTCATATTAGGTAGCAGCCAAGAATGTATGCAAAAGTAAGACAAGTGTATCTGTACAACCATAAAACAAATGCATGTAACACTGAAATCGGTACGAGGGTGTTGTTGTTACCTTTGCACCAAAATGGATGTATCATGGCAACAACTTCATAGGATCCTTGAGAAATTAAGTGGTACAATTTCCGATTGAATCTAAAGTGAAAATTTTTCATGCAAATCTGATCAAAGCATACAAAGAATGTCTGGATAATATGGTCGCTTCTATTGTAATAGAGGACGATGCTACATCAGTACTGATGCCGAATCCGTACCACACCAGGTTTAAATGTTGAAATGGTTGATGATGCCATTTTAAATCAGGAACTCTCAGACCCTGAAGTTCAACAGTTATGGAGCGTGATAAAAGAAACTCTCAATGTTTTTACCATTTAAATCCCGGAAAAACAAGTTGTGCAAATATAAGGTAGCTTACAGGATCATAATCTAATCCACATGAAACTGAATGTTTTACCTTATGCTAAACGGGATGCTGTAAAACAGGAAAGTGACTCTATAATAGCCTTAGGTACAATTGAGAAGATAGAGCCCCCTTATAGCTCTCCTGTTGTCCTAGTTGAAAAGGAGGGCACACACTGATTTTGTGTGACCACAAAAAAGCTGATCAAGATTGTTTTTTTCAGCTGAACCAATGCCTGAATCAGAGAACCTTTTCACTCAGCTCAGTGGAGCAAAATAATTTTCTAATCATTAAGATGAAGAGATTGCTCATCGAACCATAAAAGAGGAATCTATCTCTAACCTCATAAATGCATATTGGTGGCTACACAGACCCTGAAAGAGTACTTCCGAGTGGTACGGAAGTTATTCCAGTGCTCGAAGGAATGTAACCCCTTACTGCTTGACCAATCAAACATTTCTTTTCATTTTAAACTTAAATATTTCAGACACACAGTAGGACAAGTTCTCCTGTGGCCTCAAAAGAAAGAAAACTTGAAGAGATGAAGAGACCACTTGCCAAAACAAATGTTAAATCATTTTTTTGGGTTGACCAGTTGTTATAGAAAATGCATTCCCATGTTCAGTGCCATTGCCAAATCACTCATTGATTTGATGAAGAAAGGCAAACCTGAGAAGTGGTTTGGAGCAAGGAGTGTGAATCAAGCTTAGCTAGTTTAAAAGACTGCCTGTCACAGGCTCCCGTCCTCCATTTGCCTTATTTCAATGAAGATTCATACCTAGAACAGATGCTAGCAATGCAGTACTAGGTGCTGTGCTGATGCAGAAACATGATATTCTGTATCCAGTAGCTTACTCCACATTGAATGTGGCTGAACAGATTTGACTTCAGAGAAAGAATGTCTTGGAATTGTCTGGGCAGTCCAGAAATTCTCAGCCTACCTTTATGTCAAACATTTTGTCATTCAGACAGATCACTAACCTAGCTCACTCGACTAAGGCAAACAGGCTTTGACCAGTCAGTCATTACTACTACAACAGTATAGATATACTATGGAAGTCATCAAATTTAGTCACAGTAGATTGGCAGCCTGTGGTGTTTGTCATGACAAAAAGAGCTCCAGCTTTTCAATGAGATGGATAACTCGAAAATGAAACTGCTAGACCTGCTGGCAATCACTGTACAAAGTGGTAGACAGGATTCTCAATCCAATATGCAGCTCTTTCATCCTGTTTTGCGAGTCACAGTCGTTGAAAAGCCTGGCAAAGAAAAAGTCATCCATGAACTGTTAAAGTCACCAGTGATCCAGATGACCATGCATTTCCTTCATTTTGTACTGCCCAATTTGAATGTTTAATAAGCACTTTCAAAACTATGAATCACAAATTGGTGGTATGATGGAGGAAATGGATAGATTACTCAGAAAGTTTCCTGTTAAATTTGTTGAGAAGAAACATATCAAAGAGGTGACTGACTTGAGGCTTATAAAGTATTATGAGCATTGATTTACAGCATGCTGACAGTACTTTTGCAGGACTAACAGAGCAAGGATATGGAACTTGACTGTGACCTGAAAAGGTAATTTTTTGAAGATAAGAGAAAGTTTTATGTAGCAGTGGTGAGAAATATAATAGGCAAAGTTCCTTTTGAAAGTCAGGTGTTTAAGGACCTGAAAGTATTTGACCTAACTATAAAAGACAGCCTGCAGATTGGCAGATACCTTTGCTCCACACCTTGATCAGGAAGGTCGTAATGATTTTGATGACTAATGCAAATATCAGAAAATGAGCTTTCTAGCTACTGGATGGATATTATCAGCCAGAAAACAATATGATCCATGAAAGTAATTGTTCAATGGCTGGCTGTTCACCTTGCCTCACAACAATGCAGACTGTGAGAGATTGTTCAACATTATGGGGGAAAAATACACAGACTACAGGAAGTCTCTGAATATAGACACACTAACATCTTTTTTTACAGTGCAAAATAAACACTGACACTTCCTGTAGAGATATTAAAATCTCTGATGACATTTTGAAAAATGCAAAAAGTGCATGTGTTGCATATAATACAGCACACTCAACATCAAAAGAATAAATGAAGTATCAGACATGCAAATGTATGTAAATATATGTAGTATTAACTTGTGTGTGACATTTGTTATTTTCAAACTGTTAGTTTTATATAATATCAATACATTTTTTTCATGTAAGGTTTCTTTTGCCTTTATAAGTTTTTTTTTTTTATTGGTCTGCCATACAGGTTTTCATCTCTCAGGTGACAGGTAAGAAAAAGCCATTTGGTGATGATTTATTTTACTGCTCAAAATGAAACCACAAACTCACACTATCATAAAAGATCTAATGACATTTAGAGGTTTTATCTTTTAACTGATAAATGAATTTTATCCTCATAATTGTAACAGCAATTTTGCTGGTATGTTACTACAAGAAAAATAATTTTCATTTTATTAATTCTTACCTGTCATATCTTTCACTTTAGTGTATGTGTGTGACATGCCTGCTTAAAATAATTAATGAAAATAAAAGAAATATCTGATGTACCAATTTCTAAGCAATAAACAAATCTTTCTTTAAAAAATAAACAAATAAATAAATAAATGGATTTATTTTGAAATTTCAGCAACTGTCAAGTGTTTTCTTCATATAGTTTAGTTTAGTTGATTTCATTAATTTTAATATTAAAAATAAATAAAAACAAAATAAATAAGGAAAATAAGCATAAAATGCATTTACTACAGTACTTTATAGAAAGTAGCAAAAGAAATGCATATATCACAATTCTCTCTTAGATTTCTGGATAATTGTTTTAGGTGGGGGTGGGGGGAAGTAGATGATAATCAAAATAAAAAGCTACAAATCATATTTAAAAAGGAACTCCAAATCAATTTAATCTGATTTAGAAAACTGGAGTTTCTCAAAAGAATGACTGATTAAAAGCAACAAATTTCCATTAGCAGCCATAACTGCAAACATGAAACAAAAGAGGCTGCAACAAATGCTTGCATTTGCTCAATTCAACTGTGTAATGTGACAAACACCACAGGCTGCCAATCTACTGTGACTAAATTTTCCACTTATAGATCAATAAGCCACGCCTCATTTCTCCACAAACACATCTCTCATAGCTTTGCAATCGATCTTCAGCTTGCACTTTAACATACAGTGCAGTTTGGAGAAGCAGGAAGTAAACTTTTTATAGCTCCACACAGGGTCGATAATTCCATTACCGCAAAAATGGACAGCTATACAACTTGTTCCAAATGTAATGCTGAAAAAAGAATGTGCTTGCTGTAAAATGTTATCTTCTTCTTCTGTAAAATCTGATGTTTTAGTAGATCTGTGCACACATTTCTTTTAGTACACAATTAAATAAATAACGCCTAAGATTTTGCTCGAATTTGATAGATTACATGATGTAAAAATGTTTCATTTCAATAAATAATATAATGTGAAACTTTACTGTTATAATAATAATAATAATACACTTAATACCAGTGATAACAAGGGCACACTAATCTTTACTGTGTAACAGTAAAACAATCACTTCACTCTTTTTGCAACAGCACCATTTAAGTACAAAGGTTGTCCATCATCCCCAACTCTCCACAATTCAATAAATACACAGCATGATTACCAGAACTTAAAGAATAACAATTTTAACAAGATTATGACTGAATACAAAATCATACATTTAAGGAACACTGATAGTTTTTTTTTTATCCGTCTCCACCAAGATCATAACCACACTTTATTTTAAGTGCATTACATTTTATTATCTAAACTATACTTCTACATTTACTAAATTGCACACACAAAAAAATAAATGTTCAATAATTTTAGTGCAGATTTGGAAAACAAAAAATACAATGCACAACTAACAAATATATAAACAAAATAATAAATTAATATAAATTAGCTATAATTAAATCCCTGGAAAAAAAGTTCTAAATCTAATTCAGTAATAGGATGTGAAAGCACAATAAAACTATATATATATTATATTTTTTTAAAGGATGCATGATCTAGAGCAAAACAAGTCCAAAAGAACAATCAACTAAAAATCAACTCAAAATTAAATTTTAAAAATTGACCAAGTCTGAAAGCAGGAAAAAACCAAAACAAACTACAATTAAATAAACCTTGCATTATTTAAATTCTAACCGTAATAACCAGGATATGACATCTTACACTGACTAAGTGAAATGGTTGAAAATACTACTACTACTACAAAATCAGCAATTTATAAATAAAAAAGACAAAAAGTTTACTTTTCACAAGTTTTAGTTTTACCACACATAGAAATTAAAGTAAGTCTAGAGAAAATGTCTGCCTGTTTTGCAGGAGACAAGAGGGATGTAAATTGTAATACAGAAAAGCTGCATGCTCTCAAAATGTAAAGTAGTTGAAACAAAACTACACTTACCTTTGTTGCCCCCTTGAGTTTAAAAAGAAAGAATTGAAAAGATAACTATGTTTTAATTTATGAATTATCTGAATAAGTAATTATTCTGATACTGTCCAATTTTTTTCAACAAACATTTTCCCCAACTTCACTATGTATGAGAGAGAGGAAGGGGCACAAATCCCAGGTACCAGGGTGTTTAAAAATCTCGTGTTGATGAGAAGACTTTTTGACATTAATTATTTAAATTTGACAAAATAATGATTTATTACATAATTATTTTTCAAAATTTACTTATGAGTGATATAACTCAAAACATGGAAAATGCAAATTATACAATGTGCTTTAATCTAAACTTGAGAATTTAAACTGTGTGATGATGTACAGAGTGCGTGAATGTGACCCAACCCCCAGAGCTTAGGCAGGAATTAAGCTGCAAACTGATACATTTTGTATCAGACTCAGAAAGCAGGTAGATGGCTCACCCTAAGCTACATTCATTTATGCTAAGGCAAATGAAGACTGGAAAAATTAACAGAAAGTCTAATGAACAAATTGGTAACTTTAAATAACAAATTAGTCAGAAAACTAAACAAAACATATTATAACTGATACAATAAACTTACACTTACTGTCTTAATCAATGTAAATAACACAACAGTCAAGCAAAATTTTCTTGACTCTTAATAAAAGTAAATCGTATAGAGAAACATGCCCTTTTTCTATTAGATGTACAAGCAGTGATTGACAATATAAGTGGGCTTGCAATTCACAGCTAGTTTTTCAAATAAATAGTTAGCAAGGTCTTAATGACAGCAATTAATTATTCAGCTCACACTCCCTTAGTTTACAGCATAATTATTGCTAGTAAATAAATATTTTCAATACATCTCAATTTCCACTGTAGACTAAGTTGTGAGTTTTGTTTTTATATGTTTGTACTTTGTCTGCAGGGGGGTAATATTCTTTAATATTTAATGCCAAACCAAAATTTTAAAAAAATCATTAGATATTAATTACTTTTATTAATGTACAGATACTATCAAATTAGTAAATATTCCAGTATCCTTTAAATGAATACCCCGTATCTCAAAGTATTCAAAACAAAACAAAAATAAAAACTAAACTGTAAAGAGCTAATTTATAACAAATTTTGTTGTTAAGTTAAAACTACTATATTATTTTTTTGTATGATTAAACTTAAAGACATACATAATTTTAAAAGAACACATCTTTGCCCCAATGTACAACACCCACTCACACACAAATCCATTATTTTACAATAAAATTTGTTGATGCTTCATGGCCAACTAAAGTGGGTAAAAATTCAGGACAATAACAGATCAGGCAGTTTTAGAATGTAAAATCTCAAGAAGTCTCACAGTAATTGATTAGTGATGTGTGCCAACTATGCAGAAAAGGAGTGACAACCATAACAAATCTTAAACCCCATCTATTGAAGCAAGAAAGAATGCAGATAGGCTTAGGCTACAAAGAAAGAAACACTTAAGAAATATTTTATGGTTAAAACCTTTAATATCTGTACCAGTCACAGTCTGGCTTGAATTGTAAACAAAGGAAAGAACCTGAAAAATGTAAAGAGAGGACCAGAGAACAGTAAGACATGGTCAGAGAAAGGTAAAGAGAGGACTAGGGAACAAAGACTAAGAGTAAGAGATGGCCAGAGAAAGGTAAAGAGAGGACTACTGAACTGAGAGGGCCTGTCAAAGGTAAAGAGAGGACTAGTGAAATGAGGGCCAGAGAAAGGTAAGGAGTAGAGCTAGGGAAATGAGAGGGCCAGAGAAAGGTAAAGAGCAGAGCTAGGGAAATGAGGGAGCCAGTGCAAGGTAAAGAGAGGACTAGTGAAATGAGAGGGCCAGAGAAACATAAAGAGTAGAGCTAGGGAAATGAGGGGGCCAGAAAGGTAAAGAAAGTGCTAGGGGAATGAGGGGGCCAGGGAAAGGTAAAGAGAGGGCTAGGCAAATGAGAGGGCCAGCGAAAGGTAAAGAGAGGGCTAGGGGAATGAGAGGGCCAGAGAGGGGTAAAAAGAGAGCTAGGGGAATGAGAGGGCCAGAGAAAGGTAAAGAGTAGAGCTAGGGAAATGAGGTGGCCAGGGAAAGGTAAAGAAAGGGCTAGGGGAATGAGAAGGCTAGAGAAAGGGTAAAGAGAGGGCTAGGGGAATCAGAGGGCCAGAGAGTGGTAAACAGAGGACTAGGCAAATGAGAGGGCCAGAGAAAGGTAAAGAGTAGAGCTAGGGAGATGAGGGGGCCAGGGAAAGGTAAAGAGAGGACTAGGGAAATGAGAGGGCCAGAGAAAGAAAAAACTAGAGAAATAATTGAGAGAACAAGGAGAGGAAAAAGGAAGTACAGGGCAAAAGTACAGATCAGAGAAAGGAAGAGAACAAATGTGGAGTGTCATAAAACTCTCTTCAGTTGTTTCAGATTTATTTACTAAATAACCTTAAGTATCATATATGATGTACAAAGGAAGAGTACATGAGAATCGCCCACACCACCCTCAACAAAAATATAAAAAATAAAAAATAAACAAAATATCTTCCAGTGCTGTTTTTGTTGATAGTAAAAATAACAGTAGAACTCGAACAAATATGTAATTAATGAACAAGTGATTTGCAGATTGCATTTTGTCTGAAAAGAACTAACTAGCTTACTATAAATGAGGCCAATTTACAATCAAAAACTGAAGTGAAAAAGGGTTTAAAAAATCCAACAAATAATTTGTTGTGTTGTGTAGGTGCATTTGTGCATGATGTTAATATCTTATTTCTACTGCAAAGATTATAAAGAAAGAAAAACATTCACAATGAAAAACTCTTCTGCATCAATGACATATCCTTTTATCATATACCAGGAATTTAAAGCCTAACTTTTCTTAAAATGGTTTACTACTACAATGAAAGAATTTTTAAACATTAATTGTCAGTTCAGTACAATTGCTGTTCAAGTAGTTCAACTTAACCTATTTTTAGATGCACACCAGAAAACAAAATAAATTCTTTTCTGTTTTGGATTTTCACACAACTCCAGTAATGTAATTATAAAAGTGAATTTTCCAATAGCTGGATAAGTGGATTATTAACAGATATCCCCCTCCCCTGTTTGTACCAAAATTTTGTTTTACTCAATGAGATCACCTTCATAATCATAGTTAAGGTTATTATTTACAGTGTATTCTTTGTACACACCCAAATGCAAACACAACCTGAACCCTCAAATCATATCTTATCAATACATATTAACAAATAAAAAAAGAAGTGTTATGTGAAAATAACATTATGCAAGTGTGGGAATAATAGGAAATAAATGGTCGTTTAAATGGTGAAACAAATTTTGTTGAATTAATAATAAAAAATAAATATGGATTTATTTATTATCTTGGGCTAATAAAATCTGTTTATGAGGAACCATGCTCCATAATCATAAATTGTATTCATACCATTCTCATGTTTTGCTATAATTTCTTGCTTGAATAGGAGTGACATTTTTTCCTGGTCTGTTTTTCTTGTATTTACAAGTTTATTAGGAGCTAATGCTTAGAAATGGCAGTGCTAAATTAATAAAATATGAGGGTTAAAGGGAATTATTTTCACTAGTGAAACGCAAAGCCAAAACACTGCAATGTTTCTGATAAGCTGGAACAAGCTATGAACTTGTTTGCATAGCCCAATGGAGCAAAAGTTGTAACACTATTTTGGTGGATTGTAACATTGTATGGATGCATAAGATCTTTTGAATACTAATGTTTAAAATATTGTTATGCAAACCCAAGTAATGTGAGGGTCCATTATATTTGTGTGTATCTATCTATGTTTCACTCATAAAGTTACGTTTGGATATTTCCTTAAACAATTTTTTTTTTACATTTAAAGATTTAAAAAAAAAATTATTGCAAACATTCAAACTAATAAATAACTGCTGCATAGTACATTAGTAGCAGACCTCTCATACATACAACTAAGATAATATTTTTTCTGGATTTGTTAATCCTTATTTAATCAAATATCCTGCATCTAACATTAATGCCACTACAAAAGGCTGCCTTCAGCAAGTAAAACCAATGACTAAATGTGTCCTTACAAGCTGCAAGTTACAATTTTGAGCTATGTGATTACAAGGTTTTTGTATGCACATGCATGCATGCACACACACACACACCACACACAATAATCCTGTAAATAAATAAATTTAGAACACTATATTAATTTCATTTAGGATTAAAAATATTACAATTCAAGAATATTTGGAATAATTTTCCATATTTTAATTTGGATTCTGGTGATAAATGTGAACTCTGAACTTTCCTCCAATGACAGGATGTTTCTGTAGACAATATAGAGGAATCTATATCTATATTCTGTATCGCAGAAAATTGATAAACACTACCACTGCTTTTAAAAGAAAATTCAACTCCCATATGTGTATGTGATCATCAGAGTTGACTTTATGCATTGTATCAGTAACATAATGTTATACATATGTTTTA
Source organism: Sinotaia quadrata (assembly GCA_028829895.1). Lineage (NCBI taxonomy): Eukaryota > Metazoa > Mollusca > Gastropoda > Architaenioglossa > Viviparidae > Sinotaia > Sinotaia quadrata. The sequence goes on along the minus strand of CM054177.1, from coordinate 44,694,215 downwards.
AGGAAAGTTGCCTTTATCAAGTTTATGTAGGCCATCATAAGTCATGTACAGCTATTACAGTATTAGAACAAAGTCAGATTGAACTACTGTCTATCAAGGTGCTGCATTCTATATCAGCTGCTCAAGTATGTGATTGAGGACTTTCCACATGCTCATTCATATTATAAACTACATGAGAGCAATATTCTTTCTCTTTTTTTTAATAAAGAAAATTTAAATAAACTTTGAAACTTTTAAATGTCAGTCTTCAACTGATTAAAAGATCAAATGTCAATATGCTATAAACCCAAATTTCTCACCTAGGGGTAATGTGAACAGATTTTATTACTCATCTTATCTCATCTTATTGTTTTGTTGCATAAATTGCAAACAGATTCAGTAATATTTAAAAATTCATCTTTATGGATATATACGTATATTTATTTATGTGCGGACTAAGTCTAAGCATGTAAACATTATCATCCATTAGTGTGCTAGTAGACGTGAACTACCACTGCTATCAGTTCAATGTCTCAACTATTTGGTCTGATGTAAAAAAAAGTGCATTAGTGAAATGAATATGATTGAGTGTATATGACTCACTCTCTGGGAAAATGTACCATGAAGGGTGGTTCCATTTGAAATGTGTTTTCTTAAAAATAAAGCATTGAAATATCACATTTATATTCTATATATTCAGAATTGATGTGAGAGATGCATAAGATAGTTGCAAGAATATGTTTATTTGTAATTATTTGTAGTACAAATTTGTTTTTAACTGAAAAATGGCACCTCTTTTTGTTAAAAGGATACAAAGAGACATTTTAATTAATTTTCATTGTTATAAGTAATCCAACACACTTACAGCATCAGGGTTTCGTTATAATAGTATTAAATAATACATTAAAGAAAAAGTCAATATTCCTTTTATCTGCAAACAGTCAATTTTATGAAGAAATAATATTTTTTAAGGGCACATTCTTTGTAACATTTAGTTTCTACAAAAATCTAATCCAAAACTTTTACTCTTATACCAACACGTTACAATGGAATTAATAAATTTGTAAATATAAAATAATGACAATAATACCGCAAACTACATTTTTTCATAAGGCACCATATTCTGGAAAGATAACTCTCATGTCATTTTGTCTTGGTGTGATGAGTTTAAGTACCAAATAAGAAAAATAACTTTTGTTTCCCATTTAGTTCACATAGTTGCAAGGGATAAAAGTTTTGAAATCACAGACGTTTCAAAACAGCTAAGATTTCTGATAATCTCGATATATTTTGATTAAACTTTTTAAAATAGTAAATAGCTTACATATTTATGTACATATCCAGGTGGTTTCTTTTACATTTAAAGCTTCACATAACTGTATGTTTATACCTGAGCTATTAAGGGTAGAAAAAGGTTAGAGAATAGAAATATCATGATTAGGTTTATTATATATATTAAAAACAATATAATTAAATAAATACTTTATTTATTACTTAATATTATCTTCTCAGCATAACAATTGAACTTGTTTTATATTTAGATGAGAAAAATAGAGCTTATTTTATGATAATTTTGTTAATATGCTTTCCATGTTTTGAAGTTATAGTTTTATACCCTATTTTAAATTTAAATGTATTCAAATTAAATTAATAATTTATGTTAATAATAGGTATTCCAAACATTCGCTGACTGGCTGATTGTGATTTCGTTTATTTAATTTTTCGACATTTTTAACACTCATGTTCCCTCTGTATGTTGAAGCTTTGCATAATAAAAGCACATGAAACAAAAAGTTTGCTCTCTGTTCTGTCTTTCTGTGATTTAAATAAATAAGTGTGTAAAAGTAATAAGAAGTTATTTAGAAGTTACCAACCCAGCAATTTTCGACCCATCACCATTACTTGTGGCTAGCAGTAATGCTTAACACCTGCACTATTTCTTGGTTTGTCAATATGCGTACAGTACACTAATCTAAAAATAATAACTATTGTCACGAAGGGGAGAGAACAAGGTTCATCTTCATACTAAATAATATGCTGTAATTTCAAGATAAAGTGCAATATTAAGTTAAACTTAAATTTTCTTAAATTAGGTTCTTGGTGATTCAGATAAGATAGCCTTAAAAACTACCAGAAAATGCTTCATCTATACTATATAGTTTGTTTGAGACAAAAAACCCCAACCCTGCACGCATGAAGAATTGCTTTGAAAGAACTGTGGTCAGTGACTGAAATCGCTAGTAGATATAGGCCTTCACCAGCATTCATCTTTGAAGGTGTTAATAGGTGAACTCAGAAAATTTTTGACTTCATGAATTTATTCCTGCCTTATCCATAGCTTAAGTGTTGTATCATTCAATAGGGGAAAGATTTATTTTCAATTTAATGCATTTGGTCTATTCAGATCATGTGTTATTTGTTTTTAAATCATTTTATTTTGTGATCATCTGACTACATTTTTCTTCCATTAATGCATTAGCAGATTAGCAGGGCACAGTTCAAACAATGAATAATGGGGGGTGGAGGGTAGTTATTATTTTTACATGATTTTCTTTTCTTTTCTATAAATTGTGATAGACACAAGTAAGTTATATATTTATTATCTGTAATTTCTGCTTTATGATTCACATACTAGGATTACACTAAAGAATTAACTTTGAAGATGGTGGTGAGTGAACTCTAATGAATTTATGAATTTATATTCTTTATCCAAAGTTTAAGGGTTGTATCATTCATTAGGGGAAAGATTTATTTGCAATATAATGAATTTGGTTTATTCAGATAATTTTTTTTAATCTTTATATTTTGTGGTCACCAAACCATTTTTTTCTTCCATAGCATGGCACAGGAACAATTGTTGGGTAGGTACTATGTAGAATTTTTTAATTGATCGATAAGGAATTTATTATTGTTGTTATTTTTGTGAATAGAAATTCACTATTGAGTTTTGGATATTTGTATACAATATGAATTTAATATGGTGGTAAACCCACACCTATTTTGTATATGAATTATCGATGATGATAGCGGGGCATTGACCGCAAAATAATTGTGTATTTATTTTTATTTATATTTTGAATATCATCATTTTTACCCACCCACCCCTTATTTCCCACAGAGTGTATGACATTGGAAAGTTGAATGTATGACTAATCACTGTGTGAAAGAGTGCCCCTTTAAATCAGGAAATAAACAACCTGATTTAATCATCCTCAACAACCTTGTTATTCTCAGAATTTTTGAGAGGGGCGAAAGAATTTGTGTTTGTATTGTTTTGTTCATTCACCTGTTCGTCCATTTATTCACTTTCATGATACTCGCTCACCACATACACAGCCAATAAAACATTCCTTTGCATGACATAATAAAACTGGGCCCCACCCAATCATCAATGGTGTATGTCGTGTGTGTCTATGTAACATCTTGACACGACGTATTACTGGCATGTCACAACGGGCTTTTCTTGGAGATACATTGGAACAGGCCAAACCCAACTTCACTCCTTCCTGAGTGTCTCTACACATTAGCTTGCTTCATTGGCTACTGTCTTCTACAGACCATGTTTGTGACAATGAACTATAATTAATAATTAAACAACATACATTTTGATAATCATTGAAATATGCCTTTATGCAAGTGAAACTCAAATTGCTGACCTCAATGTAGCCTGTGTCAAGGGCTAGCAAAAAAGTGCATACTGATAAATATAAAAAGTATTATAACTGCTGGTAAAATCTTTCATCACTATAACTTTGAACTAGATATAATTAGAATGCATACCATTATAGATTTAACTTATATTCAGTATTTATATGAATTTATTTTCACTTTAACCACCTAGGAACAAATATTATTGGTAAGTAAAAACAGCCAAAGTTAAATTATTATTTTATCATTAGTTGATGGCTGATTCTTATTGGACTAATCCATTTTGGGAAAGCGTAAATTGAAACATTGTGCACATATATATGATATTGCATATATTTATAAAATAGAGAACTTTAATATCCCATTAAAATGGTAAGCTGTATTGCTGTAGTCATCAAGTATTTCATCTGTCATGTATTTTATTCGTATATTTCACAAGAGTACTTTTCTAATTTGCATTCTGATCACAGAATTTGTCACTTTCCATTTTCTTTCTAAATCTCTTTAAAAATATAAAAACTGCCCCCCCCAAAAAAAAAAAAAAAAAAAAAGAAAAGAAAAGAAAAGAAAAAAGAGAAATACTGATTAAAGAATGTCTTTAATTCTTTAACCAGATTTATTTCTCAGACTATTTCTTTTAGTAGAGTCTGAAGTGCAAAGCTTAACTCTTAATGGATACATAATACTTAAGCTGTAAATTATCTGACAATTCTTTTATGACTGAAGTCAGCTTTTAAATCAATAACAATATACTTACTCATCATCTTTGTAAAAATCTGAGAAGAGACCAACACGCTGATACCGCTTTCTAGGTGGTTGGGAACCAGTGGTAGCACTACTCTTTACAGTATTAAAGCTGTTGTTTGCTTCAATAGATGCACCACATTCGCTATCAGAAACATCTTCAGGTGTACTGAAACAATTTGATTGAAAGCATGTATCAATAGTTAACAAAACATAATTAAATTTAAAAGAACGCTTTTAATAAGTTTTTAAATAAGTTTTTTAACATCTGGACTGCATTGGTATTGAATTTTAGGGCATACACAAAAAAGCAAGCACAGAAACTATAAATGTTTCTAAAACAGATTAAAGCTCTGTTAAAAGATATGGGAAGGTTTACTAATTTACTTCTACTAGTGTACTGTGTCTGAGTTCAAAGGTCAAACCATTCAAGATGGTTAGTGACTCTAGTGCCATGTTTGAGTTCAAAAGTCAGTTTGTTCAAGAGGAATTATTTACTGTAGTTTAGTGCCATGCTTGAGTTAAAAAAAAAACCCAACAATTCATTAGAGGCAGAGCATAATGAGGAAAAAAGTTCTGTTTTATTATTCTTGATGGGTACATAAAGGATAAAACCATAAAGAGTCAGAAAGAGAAAGGAAAAGTTGTGATGGAATCAGTGAAATAGCAAAGAACACCTTGTGTTTGATTTTGTAGTGAATAAGGCAGCCCAGGTAGGGAAGAGATACAAGTGTTTACAAAGAAACAACACTCTTGTCACAATTATTATTGCTAATTTTATTATTTCTTAAGGTCAAATTTTGTCATTATGTGATATATGGCAAAACTATGGACCCAAACTCTAAAAGTTTAACAATAACAGTAACTTTATGAGCTTTACAGGAGTTTTAAATTTTACGGTAAGTACTGTGGAGAAGAGAGGTTGATAAGCAAACTTTACTTTAATCTGTCATACAGAGTACTTAAGATTGGAAAAAGATACAACAAATTACTGATTATGGCACAATCATTTTATAATGTCTTCCAGCTCTAAGTCTAATACTTTTTCAACATAAAAATAAAAAATATTGATTAATACAATTTTTTTTTAAAGTTTGATGCTATGGTTCATGAAGTTATACAAAATATCATTCATAACTGGACTTTGGGATTGCTGTTAAGAGTCAATTCTAACTTGCAAGAAAAACATAACAAGAATAAAGATCAGTTATCAACCAAGTAGCATCCCAGCAAAACTTTACAATTCCCAACCCAAATGCATAAATTATGCCTATCAACCAGCAAAAGAATGACTATTCATGGTTAATACCAACCCTTGAAAATCCCACTCTCAAGCTCACAATTGTGAGTGGAAAAATGTCATTTGCGAGCTTAGAAAATAACAAGTAGGCTTTCAGAAAGTTATATTAAAAAAAATAAATAAATAAATAAATTGTGATTTCTTATCTACTTTTAAGAAAATAATTTAATTACTGGAACTCAATTTGACTATTGTTTCAGGTTAAATCTGAGTCGCAATTGCTGAGAACATAGAATTAGAAAAATGCTATAGACATTAGACAAGCAGGAAGCATATTCAGCATACTGTCAAACTCGCATCTATACGAAGTAACTCAGCAATATTGGGATCAGTTCGGACTCAGAAGCAGGGGGTGGTAAAAATGTCCCCACTCTGATTCCAAATTTTACAAGATCTCAAGGTAGTTGTTTATTATTAATTTAGTACATTTTAAGCAACGAAAGTAAAAAGTAGTTTGTGAAGTTATTAAAATAGTGAGCTAAATTCAATATCTTTCATCTTCATGAAAAGTAACCATGAAGAGGAAGATTTTGAAAAATATCTAGACATATAGGATTGATCAAAACATCAGCGCTTAAATTTGAATAATTTTGTAGAAAATGGAACTCCATCACATCTAACTAAATTCAAAATAAAATTTTACCAAGCACTGAAAGAGGTTGAGAAATCTGGCCATATTTCCCATCTATTTGACTGTCACAGTGGTAATGTTACCACCGACTCAAGTCACTGTGGGTTAGGTAAAATGTTTTTATAAAATCTGCAATTATTATGTTTAAAGAATAAAACCAAAGAATTTCTTATTATTACAAAGATAAATATTGTCTGAGTTTTTTGTTTACCTGAATCTATTGTTATATATTCGATGTTAACAGTTGTTATCATCTCTGTTATTGGCATTCTTTTGCTAGCGAGCTGTCATAACAAATTGCAAGCTAATATAGTAATAATGGCTAGGGTTGGATATTCCCAAAGCTTAAAATTATCTCCAGCTACATGTTCAGGCAACACACTATTATTTTACATTAAATGATTTATATGTGTACAAAACTACAACTACAAGCAATCTCTGTAAAATAAACAGAGGCAGCATTTGCCCCAAAGGCAAGACTATACATGTGATGTTGCACTAAAAATGTTTTCGTATTTTGCATCAGAACTAAACTGTATATTTTATTGCTAGCCTTAATAATTATATAACTGCCAACTTTAAAAAAAATCTCAAGATGATTTTTTTTTTGTTGGTGGTGAAATACTATATACCCTACATATTCATTCATTAAAATAATAAAAATGAAATAAAATAAACACTTATTTTAAAAAGCTGATTTAAAGATAGTGAAAATCACAAGTCTACTTCCAATGTGAAATAAATACTATACAAATAAAGGAAAGGAAAAATCCATTTAAAATAGAAATAAACAGAAGAAAATAATGAAACAGTACCTTTACTGCAATTGTTAATAATAGTCACAGTAAAGTTCATATGAAATGTCAATAAAGTTTAAAGAATCTGCGGTTTTAAAAGAAAAAAGTTCTTGTATAGTTGTAGCTTTCTTATCAAGTTCAAGTGTAAGCTTTATTAAAACTTATTTACTTAGTAGTAAAAAATGATGACATTTTTTTATTTATCAAAAGCATCTTCTTTTATGATAAAGACTAAAAGAGTTAAAGATTGATACTGTTAAATTTGTTATTAGTTTATAGTGGTATTATGAAGACCATTTAAACTAAAAATCAGGAGTTGATTTCATTATGACTCATTGTGTTAAATATAAATTTCATAACTCAACACTTCTTTTGGCAGTACACAGAAAGCTTTAAGATCCATTCAATGATTCATTATTAATATAATAATAATGAAAAAGGAAATCTTATCCCTTTGAAAATGCTAAAATCCATGATACTTGCAGCATGAAAAGGATCTACCTGTGTGCATATTTGTATCTATATCGTGTTGAAAAACACTCCACAGAAAAGGCAGGTATCTAAAATTAAATCCATGTAGAACTGCTTTCCAGATCTTATATCAATTATGTTGCCAATGTTTTTCTGACCATATTGTCCTCAATTTCCATATATGTTTCATTCATACTTCTACAAGTACAATGTTCTTTCTTATTCACTTAATTGAAATATCAGCAATTTAAAAAGTTTACAATTATTTACATATTGTAACATTTCTATGCATTTAAAATTAAACTCACTCAAATAGTGAGTTTGGTTTATACTATTTAAATAGGGATCAAAACTGGCTTTCAATGCACTCTTGAAAAAAACACAATTTTGATGTATGTGTAATGTATATAAATACCAACAAGAAATAATAGTATCAACTACAAAAACTAAAATGCAATTGTTTACTTTTATTTTATTAATATAGGTAATGCAGACTGCTCTCAAGTTAAGACGTATTATGACAACTCACTTATAATAAGTTATAATGGCCACAAAAAAATTCAATTGAAAATTAAAAAGCAGGGAACAGGTTCAAAAAAAAAATTTTAAAGGAATTTCTGCTATGCAAAATGATTTCCAGTGCTTGAACGAGCATTCTGTAACAAATCACTAAATGTTAACAATTTGTGCAATATCGCATTTATAGTAATGACATACAAAATCAGCATATGTGCACGGCCATCACGCTGCTTCCAGCATCTCCCTCAGTTGTTCTTTGTGTCTCATGCTAACAGAATCCCTTACACTCCATCGCCTTTCACCAGTCTCCAGTTCATTTATATTATATAGGCAATTCAATAAGGGATGACTTGACTTATGACTTCAGACTTGATTGTCAAAACCTAACCTAACTGCAACTAAGGGACAGTCTTCAATTGTAAATGTTTGATTTGGATATAAGGAAGCTGATAACAGACAAATGTTACAGCCTGCAAAAATCAGTGAAGTAAATCATGTGCATGAGCAGGTAAAGCAGTCAAATGAATTGTGACTAAAATGGATACTGAGTGTATTATCTTTTTTTACTCCTGACAAAAAAAGAGAAAAAGACTTTCTCCTGTGAAAGAAATTTTGTTCAAAAAAGAAAGTTGAGTAGAGATGGTATAGTATTAGTAAGTTAGGATAATAATTAATAATAATAGAGTTAATTCTACAAAATGCAGAGAACAGGCTACCCCTCTCTATCAGTCACTAAAAAATGCTTTTCTCCCATTTTGTAGATAATTTTTCAACTGTCATCAACACAGCCATTTATATAAAAAGTAATAAGCCTCAGGAAATAAAAAAAGGGAGCCTATTTAAGCAAATGTAATTCCGCAAAATGCAGAGAACAAGGTGTCCCTCTCTATTACCCCACACACACATCACCCGCTTTTCTCCCATTTTGTAGATGATTTTTTATCAGTCAACACCACCATTTATATAAAAAGTAATTAGCCTCAGGAAATAAAAAAAGGGGCCTACTCAAGCAAAAGTAATTCTGCAAAATGCAGAAAACAGGCTGCCCCTCTGTCATAACCCCCACCCACCCCCTGCTTATCTCCCTGTAGATGACTTTACATCGGTCATCAACACCACAGTAATAAGCCTTCAGTCCCACTCAAGCAATTCATTTACTATTACCATAAGTATAGCTATAGCATACAACTACTGATCTTAAGAGGAAATGATAGCAGACATAGCAAGATAAATATGCAAAAAATTTTATAACTAACATTTTATGCACGTCATATCCCATACTTCAATGCAATTAATGTCAAAAGTGAAACAATCAATCCAATTTTAAATATTTAATTATAGAAATTCTAAACTAAAAAGAAAAAATATACAGTCAAAAAGAAAAGACAATAAATATTATTTTGGGAGAATTCATTACCTGCTTCGAGATGAGCCTTTGCTGCGTTTCTTCTTTTTGCTAGTGTCCAATTCCTGAAAAATCCCTTTCCGTTTGCGACAATGTTCAACAGGTAGTGGTTCTGATTCTGAACACACAGTTCTCACCACAGAATCCTCTTCACCAATGTCAGACATATCTGACATATTGCACACATTTTCCTCTGAAGATTTAGTATGAATCACAGCTGAAATTGCAGATTTAGAGAGGGGGCTAATAACAACTTCTGCAATGGACAAACAGTTTGATGAACACATTGTACTGTATCGTGATAGAGAAGATCCTCCTCCAGGATCACTCACAGCACTACTAAAAGCTGAACCAGTACCTTTTCTCTGGGACTTATTCACCTTTTTAAAGTTTAATTTTTGTTTTTTAACTAATTTGGACTTCAGTTTTGGAGATTTCACAGAAGAAAACTTTGAACTTTGGATAGACTGCTGCCTAGAATGAGAACGAGAGTGATTTATCATGGAAGATGGCTGGGATTGTGCCAGAAGATTGCATTCTGCACATGACACCAATTCTGACAAAGACTTAAAACTTGCATGACGAGGACATGTTAATACTGCTGACAGTGGGACTGATTTAGATGGACTAACTGCAGGATGAGATACCCGAGAGCTCAAAGAAGACTGAAGTTCAGCACAGTTCCCTGCCTTTGAATCATCTGAATGGCGCTGACAGTTTTTTTGCTCTATGCGTGTTTTAACGGTGTCTACGTGAGGTGTCTCACAAGAGTCTCGGTTGTGCTTAATGCCATCACTCTTGAAATCAGATGCAATACATTTTTCCTGGCACACGTCTAAAACATAAATTTAAAAAATCAGTATTTTTAATATTAAGGTAACACTGTCCATTAATTACTCATGCTCCAAATAATCTTTTAAAAACACTTATTAGGTATTTTTACTTCAGAACAAAATAACATTCTCCTATAATTAATTTTTTTTAAATAATGCCAATGACATACAAAATGTTTTAGTTCACATGTTCATTTGTAATGTCAATTCAAAATAAACATGTTGATTTGTAATGCTAATTCAAAATAAACAGCCAATTCTAACATAAAACTTCAGAATAATGACTCAATGCAATCGAAAGATAAAATCTAATAAAAAGACATCAAACTTTACAGTACTTTAAAAGTTTAATAACACCAGTGAATAATAATAATAATAAATAATAATGTCAATACTGAAAGTATAATATTATAAATCAATTTCAAAAGATTACATTTTAAGGCTGTTTATTTAACTATTAATTGATCTCTTTGTTTTGTTTTTTGGTATGTGCTGCATCTAATGTATTTAGATTAGATGCAGAAAAAAATTGACAAGTTCATAACTTCATATGATATAACCTGAATGATTAAATGCCAATTAATTATGTTGACTGTTATAATGCCTATCATTAATGCAAAAATCTGATGACATGGTGACAAAGCTCAACATGTAAAACAAAGCAACATGGTGTCACAACTCATTATGTAACATGATTATTTTTTTATATTTAAAGTGCATTATGAATACTATAAAAACTGTAGAGTGTGATTATGTTTTAAATGCATTTAACATGCATGAATTTAACTATACACACCCCAAAAATAACAAAGAAACCAAAAATTAAAAAATATTATGAGGGTGATTTCACCCATCATCAGTTGCATGTGCTGTCCAACCTTTTTCAGGCTATGGGCCACTTTTAAAAAAAAGTCACGAGGCAAAGGGCCACAATGCTGGAAGGTGGGTGAACAAGGGGGGTGAAGCCCCTTATGGTTAGGGGCTGGGGGAGCTTTGAAAGCTCCATAGTGGGGTCTGGGCAGAGCCCTTGCCATCAACACTTTTGGGAGCATTTGGCCAAAAATGTAATCTGGTTTTAGCTATCTGTTGGATATAGTTGCTAAATAAATTAATAATAAAAGACCTGAAATTATTACTTTTCTCTCTTTTTCTAATTCTAGCATTCTAAAAAAGAATTTCATAACAATGTAAAACTCTATTATGTATATTGTACAATACCTACATGTACAGTACATTATTTAAAATGTTTTTGTGTCATCCAATGTTTCTCAAATTCCAATAGTTTTTAGCAGATTCAAATTGATATATCTAATATGAATATCTGATGTTAATCTAAAGTTGTTTAATATCACTAATAGTATTATTTGTGTGTGTTTCAAACCAGTATTACAACTTATCAATTTATTTAGTCTCAATTACATCTTTAGTGCAAAATCTGACTCTGAATTAAATTAGCAATTTTTTTTTAATTTGTGGCTGGTACTGTTACAATGTTTTTAAATTTTCGTCAGTCAAAGTGACTTGATGTTGTTCACTGCAGAAAATCCTGCTTCATAAACTTAAGTGCTTCCAAATACAGTCAAAAGTTTCTTGCAGCGTTTAGTTAAGTGCGGAAACTCATCAGAAGATGCATATTGCACCCAGAACTCAAGTGGCATCGTATCTTTACGTTTGTCCCGAAGAGTCACGTTGTGCTGCATAGCAATTATTTTGAGCTGCACAGCACCTTCATCTCCTTCCAGTATCTGCATATATGCAGCCATGACAATACCAGAGACATCACTTGTGAAGGGATTGTCAACAAAAAGCGTAAGTGGAGTCAAACTCAAAGGACGAATGTCTTGAAAGCGAGAAGAGAAATCTAATTTCAATTTTTCTAATGATGCATCAAACAATTCAGTGTTAATTACATCAAGATTTTCTAGTGCAACTATAGAAAGTGCTGGAAATTGTGTAAAATTAGATTTTTGTAATTGACTGATAATAAATCCAACTTTGAAAGACATTACAGTCGAGTCCACTATTTCGGCATCGGTTAACTTGCCAGCCCTAGTAAGTCGATGTTTTTGAAGTGGAATCACCAAATTCACTTTGTCTTAGCATTTTCTCATCAGTTACATTGATTGTTGTATGTCGCCGAACCTACCTCAGGCACAAAAGAGGGCCAAAATCGCAACTTCCCTCACTTTAGAACCAACTGGATATTTTTCTCAAAACTGTTATGCATGCAAGTAAAGTGTCTCTGCAGACTGTCTTTTTTCAAAAGAGAGACGGAATTCTGACAGAGCAAGCACACAGGCTTATCGCCTGGTTTCTTCAAATTCCCAAGAAGGATTAAACTTAATTACTTATAAGTTATAGTTTTCTTCTTTAACTTTCTGTTTTCTGAAGATTGGTTCAAACTGTCCATAGGCTGGGGCCACTGTGTTGCCTGTTTTATTTGAAATGTTTGTCATATTTAGAGATGAATAAAATTAAAAATTATTACTTTAAAAAAAAAAATTATTACTTTTTTTTTTTTTATTTAAAACAAAACTGAGCTAAAAAACAATGACATCTGCACAGTGTGTTAACAACAGTACATCTGCTTCCAGTAGTGAATCTTATCAAGTAAGTAAAGTCATTAAAATACTTTTAGAATTTTTTTTAGAAACTATTACTTTGTCCAATATTTAAAATAAACACTTAAATTCAAATAAACTTAAAAAATAAAATAAGTCCAGTAATTTAATTTAATTATAAATTGAAGAAATTAAATAAAATGTTTAAGTTTTATGACAAAATTTTGCATTAACTGACATTTTAAAAATATTGTGAGAGCTCTGGCTAGCTACTTAGAAGGGGCCAGCAGGCTGCAGGTTAGACAGCACCGATCTAGGATAAACAAAACGAAAGACAGAAATCTGTTGTCTCATTGGTCTCAATTCCTGTGTATCCATCACAGTACTAGTATCATGTCATGCTGAATATAATTAGAATATTTAAATATATATGTGCATATTTTTTCGTATTTAACTGGGCCCTAAACGCAAACCAACAACATATACTTATTTCATCTGTCACTTAGTTGAAAAAACAGCAAAGTGTTTTCAATACTAAAGGAAAAATTGCTACAACAGACCTATGGTAAGATGGCATGTTTCATCATGGATGTACTTATCACTTACCATATGGGCACTCTAATTACCATCAAAATTTTGATTATATGTAATTTTTGCTTGATAAGTTGATGTCATGACCCTTGTGTAAGATGTTGCTCTTCTGCATTTTGTTTATTATTTTGATACTGAAATTGCTCCCTACTTTCCTCCATTAATTCTATCATATATTCACTACAAAAGTACAAATTAAATAAAGTATGACTACATCATAGTACATGCCCAACGAGTTATAAGGCACCAATGTATGCTAATAAATTTATAAATTATGGTTATTGCAAAATTTTATTATTATGTAATAAAGGTTTTTCATTTCCATGAAAATAATTGGAATTCACTGAAGTTAACATATTTCAGAGAAGAGTAAACTGTTCATTAATTGTTGTACATCATAAAATTAATGTCCACTACACAATGATCATCTTGCAATACAATCCTATATACTCTACTACTTTTTATTTTAAATATAGTGTAGATTTACAAGTTTTATACTGGTAAAAACTATGCATAAAAAATAAAAAGTTTAAATGAATCTTTGATCTTTACGTAAATTTATGACAAGGCCGAAACGGCGAAAGATGTAATAAGTATACCAGCCAATCATTAATTTAAGATATTACAAGGTTCGGAGTAATTCTCATTTCTTGGCAATCAGTATTTCTGAATTTAGATATAATTATGTATGACTTAATAATAAAAGTAAGATTCTAGTGGCTAGCATTTATGTTAAACGAAAAAAAATCTGTAATGCAGAATACTAACCTGGCACAGGATGTTTTCGGGGTCGACCAACTTTTCGCTTCTCTGGTGCATGCATGTCTGGTAAAACAGGGACTTCATTTCCTTCTCCCACAAGCATCTTCATCATTTTGTGGCGTTTCTTAGGTGGCAAACACTGTTCATGAGCAAACTGCATTTCAAGGCTTGGTGGGCGGCTGTCCTCCGATTGGCTTTTTTTGCGAACAGCCTTTACCTTTTCTTTTGTCAATTCTGGCATTGCTGGTTCTCTTTCTTTCACATCTTTTTTCCCCTTTGCTTTCTTAGTTTTTTCAACAGGTGGATCTAAAATGAGACGATCTTTTTTCTTTTTTTTAACATCAATAATAGTAAGCTTAAATATGGACGGCAAAGGAACTTCACCAGGTTTGACCCTAATATATGTTTTCTCTGAGATTGTCATTGCCTCCATGCTAGTTTCAAGAGAGCTCAGCTCTGCTACAAATGCAGGGTCAATAATATTCTTATGCTTAGATTTGAAGTACAGTAGTTTTTTCTTCTTTTTTCTTTTCTTCCCTTCACTTTCGTCTCTCTCGTCATCACCTGACGTATCATCTCTGTGCCTACTAAGAACTCTACCCAATGCACTGGACTGAAGACTGAAAGAGCTTTCCTTCAGAATTGTTGATGCCTGTTGCCTGCTTAAAAATCCAATTGATCGATTAGAATTTGGGGTAATATCAAACACATTACGTTGCTGCCAGGCTGAGTTCTTAAACGAGGCACCATTTCTAAAGGAAGACACACTCTGAGGAGAAGAAATGGGCACAACAACAGGAACATTCACAATACTAGTCTTTGCTAGCACCTGCTGAGGTCGCTTCTTCCTTCTTTTAGGTTTGCGCATCATGACATGCAACTTTGGTTTCCTAAACTTAGGCGTGACCTTCTGAGGTTTTTTCACAGAAGATTCTTCAGGAATACCACTTATCAGTGATGGTTCAATGATACTAATATCGTTGCTTCCATCCATAGTAAATTCACTAGATTCATCCACATCTGCCACTTGGAACTGTGCATGAATAGAGTGCTGTATGCTTTGAATCAAGGATGCTAATTCACTGTCCCCTGCTGTTCTCTTCTCATAGCTTCGCTGTTTGTTGTGCACAACATTATCTTTGTTTAAAGACCGTGCACCCCATCTATCCAATTGCTGTCGATTCTGGTGCATGTTATTTTCTATCCCGACATCAGTGTGCAACCTGTCTTTTATAAGTGGCTTCTTCTGATCTGGAAGGGGATGTTTACGTGGTCGACCTCGTTTACGTTTTATTTTAGATATATTTTCATGTTGCTGAATTTCTGTGAGACCGCTACCTGCATATGACCTACCTGATGATTCAAAGCTTGTTTTCTTTTTCTTAAGCCCTCTTCCTGGCTTAACTTTCTTCATGACTGTTCTTCCTGCTGCTTTCAATTGTTTGACACTTTTCATCTTTTGTACTTTGTTCATGGTATTGGTAGAAAATTGTTTCTTACCTGATCCTTTAGGTCTACCAGGTCCACGTTTTTGAACTGGATGGTTATGGGTGTCAGTTACTATCATGTCAGTCATATAAGATTTATTAAAATCTTTGACTAAAAAGTGAGAGTTTGCACGTGTTGGATCAGCAACGATAACCCCAGAATCTATATCTCTATTTTCAATGGGATACTTGTTTTCTGACACCGTAATTACTTTACTTAAGCAGGAAGCTTCCTTCCTATCTGACAAGTGAGATGGGTATTTTTCCACGTGTCTAACACTTGAATTATACAATGAACTGTAAAGAGCACTTTTCTTGTGCTGGAAAAGTTGAGATTTTTTACTATTGGGTGGATGGCCTCTTTTTCGCCTCCCCATCTGAGGCCCCTTCGGAGGTACTGGAACCTCGCTTATTTCCATGTCGAAAGCTGCTTTTAAAGATGTCTCCATTGCAGTTTCAACAGCAACTTCACACTCACCTTCAACAGCCAGAAACTCACAACCATTACTATTAGTGTCTACTACCATGTTAACTTGTTCCTGGTTATGATGAGGGTCATCTAGATGCACTGGACCAGAATGCACATGCACTAGCTGCTGAGTCTGAACGTGTACATGCAACAATGACTCAGTGATAGGTTCACTTCCTGGTATGGAAGTTACAGAACTAGGCGAGTCGTTGCCAGAGGGTGATCCTGCAATGGACTGAATACCACTGTCTGGAGAAACATTAGGCAGTGACATGGCATCCAAGCGTAAGAGAGAATCTGAGGAATCTACAAGAATAGATGGCATACTCTGCTGCTTTTGCAATGTAGAGACCAAATGTTGTATTTCTTCTGCATCTTTACCAGCAGATACACTGAAGTAACTTTCACTGGTCTCATCAGCAACTTGTGATGTTAAATCTAAATCTGTAGCCTGGCAAGCAGGTTTCTCTTTGTCAAAGTCTAAATCTGTGGCCTGGAAAGGAGGCTTTTCTTTATCACTCTCTTGACCCAAACACAACATTCTTTCACAAACTGATGATTGTACATTTTTAGAATCACTTGAAATGTCTGCAACAGCTTTAGTTGCAGGTTCTTTCCTTCCATTCTGGCTTGATTTAGAACTGCAAGAAGATCGATCTAAAACTACACTTGCCCAATCCTTTCCATTCCGCAACTGCTCAGCAGATCTTTGAAATTCTTGAGCTGTAGATAAGGATCGATTTTTCTCTAGCCCTTTTGCTGGCACTGTTCTACTCATCTCTGTTCTAAAGGTCTGTACTATGATTTCTATTCATCTGCAGAATTAAAAAAGAAAAAAGGAAAGATAAAATGTATTCAAATTGATAAATCACATTACAATCATATTAATTTCTTTTTAAATCATAAGTGTCATGTGGTTTTAAAAATAATGTGTAGTGAAATTTCAGTTATCCAAATCCAACATTAAATATCAAACAGTAGAAACTGTTAATGTATGGTTATATATGGTTAAAAAATATAGGGGGTAAGGTGAAAAAGTGGTTTCTAAATTAACTTAATTGGTACAATATACACGTCACAGTTTACTGTATCAGACTACACATCATTTCAAATCTGTAGGAGAGGACAAATACAGGGAATGGAGTAGAGGTGTGTTGTGCAGAAATTAACTCTAAAGTAAAAAGTAAAAAAATGGCAGTGGCTGATTTATAGGTTAGATAAAATGCTTTTATAAAAACTGCAACTATGTTTTTAAAAAAAGTAATAAAACTAAAGTATTTCTTAATTAATAATATTAAGAAAATATATAGGCATTGACAAAGGGGCTGCTGGTCACTTAAGTTGGGCTCTAGGGGTGGTGGTGGTGATTTCGCAACTTACACAAACATACAATAAAGTCTTATTTTTACTGTAATGATATTGCAACATGTTTTTTTTTAAATCCTCTTATGTAGTCTTTTACAAGCTTTTAAGTCATATTGGGGATTAGTAACTACAGTGATAATGTGATGACAGATAAAATCAGATGCAGAATTTACAAAAGTTCTTCACCATGTCTATTAGTACTATTAGTCTTGTATCAGATATCATATATATAGAACTGTACATGTAGACTTAACAGAAAGTTCCACATTGTGACTATTAGTAGCTGTCCTGTCGATGTCACTTTGTCCAACCAATGCCAATTCAATTTATAGGGTGATTTGCCATCATCAAATGTCTCAACCACACTGGATAAATGTCTATGCAGAGCACATGTAACTATTAAAATTTCAGTTAAGTCCTTTGCTCAAATGATTCATTATACTCCGATACTGGTTGCTTTCACGCTCAAACTCTCGGTTATGTATTTTTTAATGTTAGAAAAAAATCATAACATGTATTCGCACAGGGTCATACAGAGTATAATGAGAGATAGACATGGGCCGATTGTCATAAATATGTTCCAAGTTCATACAATTCCCATGCCTGAATATATACAGTCGAACCCACTTATCTCGACCTCGCCAACCCTGTTTTTGAAGTGGAACCGCCAAAGTCCCTCTTTGTCTTAGCATTTTCTATTGGTTATGTTGATTCTTTTATGTCACCGAACCCTGATATCTGGAGCACAAAAGAGGGCCAAATTTGTGACTTAACATCGGTTACCTCGATCCCTGTGACGACTAATTGCCGGCTTTTGAAAATGTTAGTTATCAATGCCACTTCGCCATCTCGCTAACAATAAATGGCCACAGTTTGTTAACAACCTGCAGCTTAAACATAAGGGCATTGTTTTCCTCATCAGGCGCGATGTTTGTCATGGGCAAAATAGGCACATTGATGCCCTTCAACTGGCTCACTAACTCTAGTTAGCCCACTTTTGAAGTAACCTCATTACGATACTTTTCAGAGGTGCCCCCCCCCCCCCTCGACGGAGGGCAGTTGAGGGTGTGCACCAAATAGGTGCGACCTGTTTACCCCTCCATCTCAGAAGCATCGCGAGGCTGTGGGGATCCCCCAGAAGCAGACCAAGGCTGAAAACATCATGAAGATGAAAGGTCTATTGCGGCTTTTGGGGTGAGTGTGAGCGAAACACACACATACATACTTTTCAGAGCTGTGAGGGAGCAAAACGACTTGTGAATTTAATTTTGAAACTGGTTAGTTTTTTTTGTAAAAATGAACTACTGTGTACACCCCACACGTTTTTTGTGATTTTGTAAGTAATCTTTGTGTTTGCAATGTTGGTGAATACATGTACAGTATAATGAAAGGTTTCTATCGAGAATCAATGGTGGGACAAATTCCCTCTTTGTCTTAGCATTTTCTCATTGGTTATGTCGATTCTTTTATGTCGCCGGACACTAAAAGTAATACTAATAGTAATACAGTACAATGTCTCTTTGTTTGTTTGTTTGTTTCTTTCTTTGTACATGTATCTCAAGCACAAAAGAGAGCCAAAATCAACACTTAACATCGGTTATCTCGATCTCCATGACTAATCATCACCAGGTTTTGAAATGTTAGTTATCGATGCCCTTCAACTGACTTACACCTCTTTTATGTTAATTAGCCCGCTTTTGAAGTAACCGTGTGTATGATACTTTTCAGAGCTGTGTCAAGGCGAAATGACTTGCAAATTTAATTTTGAAACTGGTTAGCTTTTTGTAAAAATGAACTAGTGTATCCCGCAGGTTTTTTGTGATTTTGTGAGTGATCTTTGTATTTGCAATGTTTGAGAATATAATGAAAGGTTTGTACATTTTTATTGTATTAATAGTATAAATGTACTGGTAAATCTCTGCTGTTATTTGGTGCACATAAGCCTTTTGTTGTTAGCAAACGTACATTTTTAAAGTATGCCAATCACATTATCAAATAAATCGCGGCAACGCTGTTGTGTTAAAAAAAAAAAAATCACCAAAAACATGTGCATTACATTCTCATTTATTAATGCACATCATGTACATAAAGAAATTTCAAGCACATTACAATACTGTAATATATTGCTGCCATATTGGTTTTCGGTTATCTCGATGCTTTTTTGGCAAACCCCTAGGCCGTCGACATAACCGTGTTCGACTGTAGTCAGTCCTGAATCTGTTATATATTCTGTTTACAGTTGTTGTCCCCCAACTATGTTGGCATTCTTTTGCTAGCAAGGTGTCATAATTAGGAACCGTGATTTACCTCAGCCCGCAGAATTTAGGGTTTTGCTGTGGTAAAGTGCCACGGCCACAAAATTAACCTAACTGCCATAGAAAATACCAAATCTGAATGAAATATCACCATTTGAGGCATATTAGTATGATTAGTTTTGATTATTTCTTTCTTTAGCCTATTGCATCATCGCGTTACGTCATTAGCCTTTCCGTCAGAAGAGTAAATGTTAATTTTTAAAGTCAATTAAATAGCTCTGGTGGTACTTGTAACAATTTAAAAATCGATTTATAGGCTGTGGTAACAATTTGATCTATTGTATTTTGTATACTTTACAATCAATTAGTTGTTTTTTTTAATTTAGTAAAATTAATCTTTTTAGTATGGCCAATAACAATAACAAGCAACAAAACTGCAGTGAATATTGGACCAGAACAGCAAGTTAAAGAATTTGGACAGGATAGATTCTACTATGCTGAAGGTGGTTTACTGTGGTGTAAGACTTGTAACGAACCTGTTGATCATGTTAGACGCCAGACTATAAGTATAACTGATCATCTGTGGACAAAAAAGCATGCAGAGCGTGCAAATAAACGACAACATGAGGCCACGAATGACTCCACAAGCAGCAAACAACAAAGTACAATGCATTGAACAATTAACTGCTGCCAAAGAATGAAAGATACATTAGCGATGGAACTGGTTAAAGCATTTATCTTTTTATGGCAGCCAATATACCGCTAGAGAAGGTTGACAACCCTACCATGCATAGTTTTATGCAGAAGAACCTGAAGGGCAGTGGTGGAATACCATAGACTAATACACTTAGAGAACTATATACGCTACAAGAATTTTCAATCAATAACAGCCTAATACAGTAATAGCGAAGCTAGCCAGACAGAATGTGGTCATTATTGCCGATGAAGCAATGGATGTTGGACATTATGCTATGAATGTGCTTATTCAACCACTCAATGCTTTTAAACCAGATGAGTGGAGTTACAGTCCAGTTAAAGAAGTTATTGGATTATTACTGATAAACTTAATGAGCTGAGAGCTGAACTTGAATTTGTATCTGTTCACTGCCAGCCAATTATGAACACTCTGACTTCCTTTGAGGCACAGTCATTCATGGCTATCAATGTTTACAACAAAGTATCTGACTTACTGTCTTGCCTGAAATTATCCGGATTTCCAATTGCAACCAGCAGCTGTGAAGGTGCAAAGCACAATGCTTCTGTAAACTTGAAGAATATTTTGAGGGAACCAAACAGCTGGCAATAGACCTATTTAGATATGTTAGATCAGAATATTTGATCTATGATAGCTATCACTCTTATCGAAGAATTTTGCTGATCATGCACAATCAGTGCTGACAATGATGGCTGCAGCGGATGAATGGCAATTTTATCTGGACATAGCATCTCATGAAGTAATTTCGCTGATATTGCTGCTTTTTGGCATACCTTAGAAGACAGACTACCTCACTTAGCAGCTCAAGTTTACATTACGTTGCAGATATCTTCTGTTGATGTGGAACGTTGTTCTCAAAATAAGGATTGGTGCTGTCACCACTGCGATATTCTCTGTCACAAGAAAACCCACAAACTTACACTGTTACAGTGCCGTTTTCTTCAACAATAAATAACTTTAGAAACATTATTCGATAGTTTGTTGAGAACAATATTAGGCTTACATATCTTTGCATAAAGCAAATCTGTGGATTAAAATGTGCAGATGTGAACACTTTGATATACCCATTTGATTATAATTATGAATAATGATTAAGAATCAGAAAAATTGCATTCATTTTGTTTGGGTTACAAATTAGTCTTATGGAGTTCTGGTACTGCATTTGCTGCGCCGCAGTATGCCATGGAATTTGAAAAAATGTGCCATTGAATTTATGATTTCTTGCCGTGGTAAAACATAGGCCCTAGTCATAATAAATTTTAAGTTACTCCTGACTACAATTTTTGAGAGTTGTTCGTTTCCATGCTAATATGAACTATTTCTTACATTCTTCAAAGCTGCCGTACTGTGGAAGGATATCTCATTTCACTTTGCATAACGGAGGTTTAATTACCAAAAAGAAAAATAACTGTTTCAACATGAGCTTCTTACAAAATTAATTAAAAGCAAATTTTTGGGGTCACTGATGTCTGAAATCAGAATGTTTGGAACTGTTACCTTTAAAATCTGAATCTCAAAACCACAGGTTATTATTAGTTATAAAGTAGATGTTGGAAAGGTTTCACTCAAAGAAAGTTAATTATTTTAATAATGACATTATAATATGAAGAAAAAATGATTTCACACACAAAGCTTCTTGGTGAATAATGCAATGTTAAAATAGTTTAGAGGATTCATTCTTCTTGCAGAATGCTATGAACCCATTGCTGCTGCCCATCACTGCTGGTGCCCCATTAATGATTGCAGGCAGCTTGTGTAGAGCTATACTAATTAATGCTACATATGAACAAATTATAGATCATTAGATGACCTCATCCATTGTTCATCTTTCATAGGCAATACTTTTAATTTAAAATTTTTTTTTTTTACAGTGAAGTCATTAAATATCCTCCTCACCACAACTTCCAACTGTGATGTAGCTGATATCTCTGTTGACTCATCAAACTGCAGTGAAAACCAATCATGTTTCCAAGTCATCCCTTAGGAGTTTTTGTGTTGCTTGCAATTGCATGTATCCTTCTCGCAAATGAGGTGTCTGATAACTGCAAATCTTTATTTCCAAAGTGTAATGCTTTAGAACAGGGGTCAGCAACCTTTTGATAACACTGTGCCAAAGAGGATTTTTAATATTATATAAGTACTCTTTAAAAAAAAGTCTTATATATGAAACTACTATTAAAACAAATAAATTTGATCTTGAATTTATTATAATGTTTAATTAAAGAAAGAAATTGAAATGAAAAACTTCAATTGAATATAATTAATCTATATCAATTAATGTGAGCCTTGTCCTTGCCTGCTCTTAGTTAATTGTTCGATATCAGGTATATATTTGGGCACTTTCAGCTTCACACAGGCTTCTGAGTGTTCGTGTGTTAGGCGACTTCTTTGTGAACTTAAAACAGCTTTCATGTGAGAGAAAATCTGTTAGTGTTACCAAAAGTTGAAAGTAGAGCAAATGCCACTTTCTTTAAACAGATGAATGCTTCAGGGAGGGATGTCCAGCAGTTCGGAATAGCAGCTGACAGCTGACTTTTCTATAATTCTATGCAGTTTCCTTCAAGAAATTTTGCAAATTCGGCAAATTTTGATGTCCATAATTCTGAGGTCTTAAATTCAAGTTTCAACATGCTGCATTTCAAAATCATCAATATCCATCCAGTTAAAAAGATCCAGATCTAATTTGGTTGCAGTCAGATCAAGCAAGTCAGGTTTGATGAGGTATGAAAATATGGGATCCATGCATTTGAAAGTCTTGACTTCGTTTTTCAAACTCCACTTTGAGCACTTCAATGTACTTTTGAAGCTCATTTATATTCATTGTAAATCGATCTGAATGAGCCTTCACATTTGGGAAGTACTTCAATGTTTTGGTGTTGATATCACGGCAAAATATGTCAAGTTTTAACGCAAATCCTTTCCAGTAGCCAAAAAGTTCAAGTACTGTTTGATCCTGTCCTTGTAAATGCAAGTTCAACTTATTTAAATGCATCATTATGTCTGTGATTGTGTGAGAAACATCAGCTTCAACAGCCAGTCCTCATCATTCAATTCCAGAAAATGTTGTTTTTCATCAAGAAACACCTTAATTGTTTCCTGACAAGAAATGAATCTATTCAAGACTTTACCTCGAATAAGCCAGCAAACATTACTATACAACAAGAGACCTGCATATTCACTCTCAATTTCTTGTACTGTTGTAGAAGAGACTTGAATTGCCTGTGAATCAATGAAGAGCGAGAAACTAAGTTGACTATCAGTTGCCATCACAGACTGCAAGTCCAAAGATGAGATCTTTGCTCATAAGCTCTCCTGGTGTATAAACTAAAATGCAATGGAAGTTTAATAGTTGACAACCAAAATGATTCTCAGGAAGTTTGACAAATCCTTTCTTTTTGCTAACCATTGCAGTAGCACCATCAGTTGTTACAGAGAATAATTTATTCAACTCCATGTTCTGATTTTTGAAATAGCTTACCAATGCAGTCAGAATGTCCTTTGGTTGTATCATGAAGAACTAACAAGCAACCCAACTTTTCACAATATTGTGTGACCACAGCTAGGCATGACAAGTCATTAACTAATTAAGTCAATGCTTCCATCAAGAGCGACACTAAATACAAAAGCTTGCTTTAAACCAGTCGTTTGTTCAACTGTTACATTTTCAGTCAAATCAGTTATGCACCTCTCAATTGATCTTGCAGAAGTTGGTATTTCTTGAATCGGAGACATTATCGTTTCTCTATTTGGTAAATCACTGAACAGAATTTCAGCACTGCTCAAAAAAAATCTTCTTTGATGTACTCTCCATCTGTAAAACTAAAAGGTTTGCCTTTCGATGCCACTGAGAAATTTTCTAACTACATTCTCTAGCTTTATTCTTCATTCCAACTGCTTGACTCAAAATACCATGTTTGTTTCTTGAAACCAGAAATAGCCCTTTTAATGGCTTCACTTTTCTTTTCAGAGGTTTTAAACGTGGATTGATGTCTGGTTTCATAGTGTCTTTGTACATTAGATGTACGACACACAACACTTTCACAACATAAAGCACAAACAGAATGAACCAAAATCCATATTCTTCTATCCAAATTTTTTTTAAATGGGTGCTTTTCAAGTTTTTGCCTTATTCTGGCCATTTTAGGGGCACTGTATTATTTATATTATTGTTTGGATAATATCGTTCGGTGCATCTTTAAAAAGTAGTAAAAATATATACAAATATGCTGAAATTATAGTACATTTTAAAAAATTGTCAGCTTATCTAATTCTAAATATATCATTTAAATAATGTTCCTTACCGGAACATTAATTAAGAAATAGCTATAAATCTATAAACATTTAACATGTTGGCCACATCCTTTAGTAGCGGAAGCATGCAGTGACTGGTGTAGCACCTTTGGCTCCACTTAATATAGCCTGCTGCTGGCCAGTGAAAGCTTACATGTGGCGACACCTAGCTAATGCAAGAAACATTCAGAAAATGATGTGGTGCTTTCCAGTGCATGCAGCGACGATTATGCTAACGAACATATGATATAGTGTTTTGACTTGCATTGAAAAAATCTTTTTCTGCTTATTATCTTTTTATGGGGTCTTCTACATGCCACTTTGCCAGTGAAAATTGCTCGGCATGCCATAGGATGCCAACCCCTGCTTTAGAATATCCTTTAAACATGCAATTACTGAATTAGTCAAAAATACTTCCATCAACAATAGTATTACTATTAGTAGAACTTTAGACTACCCCACTTTTCTAATTCTAGTGAAAATAGATTGTTAAGCAGAAAAATATGAGTTGATTAATTTTATCTTTCTCTATTAAGATATAATTAGATGGCTTAAGTCCATGAAAGCAATATTCAGTCTGAAAATGACATTCATGATTCAACATTAGTTTTTTTTCTTTTTTGCAGCAACAGTACCACAATGAGCAAATGCCTAACCCATTCACTGTCTGTTAATAAAACAATAAGATTGTTTTCACTCTGCATGTAATGTGTACACTGTCTATAAGTATAACTCAAGTATTATTTAAATAATTTATTTTGTGACAACTTAGACAAGCTGTTACAAAAAATAATCAATGACAATCACTACAAATAGCAATATGAGTGCAGTGGAAGAATACTCAAATAATATACACAAAAACTGGTTGCTGACATCCCACTACATCTGCCAGCTGACTAAAAAGTGCAGTGATAAGACCAGATATTTTCCCTATTGATAAATAGCAAAAATAATAGACTATTAAATGTAAATAGTAAAAAATTAGTTTATTGCAAATGCATTAAAATTATGAAATACATTAGTGTTAAATACAGATGATTATATTATTCTACTTCTACTACTACTACTACTACTTAGTAGTACTACTGCTAGGCTTGAAAATTTGTTTGATTTTCTTTTTACTGGATTAAACACTTAAAAAAACACTAGTTGGCAAGCTCATCTGGGAGAGGGGATGTATTTTTGTTACAAAGACGTGTTTGTTCCTGGATAAACAGCATAGAATATTACTTAAAATTAAATATTCTAAATGATAAAAATGCAGAAGTTCTATTGAGAAAAAATACTGTATTTTACAAAATGTGTGGAAACATAGTTCTTCATCATGTTAACGTGTTTGTAATATAAAATATATATATTCAAGACATCATAATACTCAAATAAGTGGCTTATGTAATGTTTTTTCTTTCTGCATTTAAAACAATAAAGTACCAAGAGCTTTAGCTCAATATGAGATCTCTAATATCACCAAACAAGCAAATTCAACATATATGAACTAAAGATGACAAAAAGTTAAAAACATTAAACAAAAATTGTAAAATAAACTTCGGCTCGATTCTTCAACCAGAAACCAACAGAAAATTGCTTTTAAAAAAATAGTCATGATCTCAGTAAGTTGAAGTTTAGAGAAGAGATATTATTAATCAATAAGACTGTCTTTAAAAAAAATATAGAGCATAATACTACAAATTACAATAAAACAAAGCAAAAGTTTTATTTTTACCAAAGCATGCTTCGTATATAGTTTAAAACTGGTTTGAAATAAGTACTAAGTAGGGTTTCACAAAGAAATAGAAACTACAAAAAAACTGAGATCAGAAGACAATCGATCTGGCAATCATGTAGCTGCTAAAACTGAATTGCAATTACTAAAATAATTCATATACAAATAAAGAGCTTACATTTAGTGAAAGCAATATTAATTGATAATGGTATATAACAAACAAGTGTCAAAATTAAAAGTAAAAACACTTTTGAAGTTTCTACAGCTCTAAACTTTCTAATGCGCCAAAGCCACTACTAGAATTTTAAACAGACAATTTTTCGGTTACCTAATTTAACAGAAACTTTGCTAGCAATGGTCAAATATTTATTTCAACTATCCTTTTATTGAATTTGTATTGCAATAATACACTTAATGGAGCTAATAGCCAGAATTGCTTTTTAATTTTTTTTAGTAAGAAACTAATTAAGTGGAAAATTATTTTCTTTCAGAACCATTTTAACAAAATAATACAGCTGTAAGACCCATGATAATCTAAAGCCATTTTGCAATGCTGGTCATAGCATAAATCACCATAATAACCTAATAACAAAATTAAAATTCTCCATAAATGGTTTTAAAATTAGCAAGATTTTCAATGCTTTAAATACTCCCAGTTTTAAAAAAAAAATAATAACTTATATAAGACAATAGGAAAGCAACAAAACATAAAATAATGCTGAAAATATCAATAGTACATACTTTCAGACATTGGATAAAGTAGTAAATCATTTTTTCTCATGAATGTTAACCCTTCTTTTATTTATTATATACTTTTGAATTCATAATTATTGTTTTCAAATAAAGAGAAATATTCACAATGTGTTCACTTATCAGTGCAGTGAATTTAAAACAAAAGGGATAAAGTGGAAGCCAGTATGCTAAATTTGCTATTTGACCAAACAACTAACAAAATAAATGTTGTTTTCAGTTTAAACTTTAAAATCAGCATGAGATTAGGAAACTAGTTAATATATTGATATTTAAAATCAGACTGAGCAGCAAAAATGAATGCATAACAAACAAGTACCAGTAAAAAAAAAACCACACTCATTATTATTAATATAGATAACATAGTCTTGTACTAACAACGGTGGGAGTAAAGCATGCATGCATGCATTTGAAAAAATAGATAATCAGTCCTTTTTTGTGACCAAAAAACTCTGATAATAAATGACCAGAGCTATAAGTAGATCATGTATTGACTCTGACATAGTATACGTGCGCTGCCATCTTTTAATTAACAGAGAAATATATTATGTATTTTTTTTGTTTTTAGATATCTTTTCATCTAAATACACAAATTTTTACTTCACTGGTACTTGGTTGCTGTGCAATCAGTGATGAGATTATGTTTCTCAGTCTTTCCCATATTAAATATCAACACATTGTCTAGTTATCTAAATTTAGGCCTGATCAAATTACCAGCATACTAATTTCAGTTAAAATGAAAGCAAAAGGTACCAACAAGAATGATTATTGATCAAACTGTATCAAATCAGAGAAAATATAGTGATGAATTTCTTTGCTTTTAGTTTTTAAATCAGCATATTGATTTAAATTTAATACAGTAACAATGCAGATCAAAATAACTAATTAAAGAA
Source organism: Sinotaia quadrata (assembly GCA_028829895.1). NCBI lineage: Eukaryota > Metazoa > Mollusca > Gastropoda > Architaenioglossa > Viviparidae > Sinotaia > Sinotaia quadrata. The sequence goes on along the minus strand of CM054177.1, from coordinate 44,666,027 downwards.
TATACTGATATTTAAAATCACAAGATAGAAATTAAGAAAACCAAACACTCCAAGCAGTAATAAAGTCAATGAATGAGAGATAAAATCATAAATAAAATAAAAAGAAATAAAGAAGCAAAATCCATGTATGAAAGTGAAGTCAAAACTAGCCTATGTTTACAGGCCTTGGCGGAATAGAAGGAGTATTTTTTTTTAGAAAAGGAAAAAGTTGCTCAGTGAATAAATAGTATATTATTAATCTTTTCCTTTAAATATTATTATTTCCTATGATCTGCAGAAATGGAGCAATAATAACATGTGATTTATGCTGCATTGCATAATAAAAATCACATTCATTTTAACTGGACAAAAATGCACTCAACTGTCAAACAATTTTGCTGATAGCACCTGGGCAATGATGACAAGAACTAACATTATCTAAACCACTATCCAACTTTTAAAATTAATTAAACCACCATTTTAAAAATACAAAAGAAAAATGTTCGTACATTACTTTTGCATATTATATGCATTTTCTGGAGCATAACTGTCTTGTGTTAAGACCATTAAGTGATCAGATAAATTAACATTTAATATCAATATTTGTCAATCTAGAGATTATGAGTATGACTGATATGAATGTTAAGTCCATACTGTTGATTCATTATTCCTATTCCATAAATTTCTTTCTGCAGAGTCAATTTAAAGCATTTTCCAGGAATAACCAACTACTGATGTAAATTAAAAAAATACAGACGATAATTAGTATAAAGCAGAATAATGATTATCAGTATACAAATATGGAAGAAAACTCACCAAATACTGATAATGGAAAGCTGAAGTGGAATTGCAATCGACTCCACAAATGAATGTTTGAGAGATTTTGTATACAAGGAATGCACAACTCAAGGTGGTTCCATGAACAGATGACACATATACTTCATCCTTGCTGTCTAATAGCAGTATGATTTTGTTGTGGCATTCTACTATATCCAGTTCCAGCCAAGCAAACACATCAATAATACTTGTCTGCTAAAAAGCAGGTAACGTCACAAGTAGATTTAAAGAATGTTAACAAACAGCCAGAAGAAGAATCAGTCCATAGAAATAATGAAGCACATATGAATTATACATGTTCTGTAATGAAATTTAATGAGCACTGTGAGAATTTACACTTACAGGCACTGCACACTTTAACTGTTCACCTTTATTCCAATGCGGAAAATAAATTCAGAACACTTCTTGCAATGCTGTTCGTTGTAAACATAGATCTCCTGATTATTTCTTCAGTAACTGTAACAATAAATTTTTTTTTAAAGTCAGTTCAAAAGTTTAAACACATCAGACATGAAAAACAGTAATGTTTTGTATCAGTTAAAAAATTCAAGGGGGGAGGAGGGAGAAACACCAAAGATATATGCATCAATTGCATGAACAATACTGAATATATTATCTTATACTGTTATAGAAACTAGAAAATTAATAAATTAAATCAACAGTGAACAATCTATATTCAACAAACATTAAAAATATGGGATCTAATGAAAAATTACAATATAATAACAGCACATTTCCTAGAGTCAGAACTAAGAAACCCATTTATATGAATGAGATGGATTTTGGTTCAACTCAGCTACCATAATACAAAAATCTGACAAATTACAAGTTTATAATTATAATGTATAAAAATATGTAATTTTGACAAAACAGCCTGTAGCTAATGCAGTAGCATACCATGTCTGCAACTTTTAATGCACAGGATTGTTAATAATATATTCATAAACATTCATTATGCAATAGTAGAAACTTAGAAAAAAAATAAGGTGTTCATATTTCAACTTTTTGATTGATATAATTCGTAAATTTTTATTAGCAAAATTCATATTTCTTTGATTAGCAAATTTACATCAACAGACAGAAGGGGGGAAAAAGTGTTTTATATGCAAAGGATATTTAGAAAAACATCTTATTTTTTGTCTTTTTTGTTAATTAAATTTTACAAAACACTCAGTCAAAGTTTTCTATAGACCAAACCTTCTAAGTTCTATTAAAACTTTATATTAATGCATTAATACTATTATTTTGAGTAAATATTTATATAGTTTTGAGTATATTATTAACTGCTAAATGATGTAAATGCAAATTTTAATTTAACTTTATTTAAAAGTAAATTAAAGATATACTGAGCTTGTGTCATTTGGTCTTTCATTCAAATCTAAGGAAGACTACGAGTTGGCAATGCTGGAGAGAGTTTTTATAATGTATTGGCTTTGCCCTGAAATTTATTACTGTTGTGGAATGTTGGCAACTAGTATTTGCCTCTAAGATTGAAAAAAAAGAAAAAAATGTGAAGAATTAGGAAAGTATTCTTTAAAGATTAAAGTCTTATAGAAGACTCATACGAAGAACTTTGTTGTTTTGTTCCAATTTTAAATTATATATATCCACCACCACCACCACTCAAGTCTAGACAAGCCCCTAGTTATAATGCCTGATCATGATCATATTATCTTTACAGATTAGGTTAATGTTAAAGTATGCTAAGTAAGTATATTCAAATTTTAAAATATTCTTTATTATATAACATATTAATTGCAGTGTCCAATTTCATCATTAGAAGTTGAAATAAAATTACAGCACTGACAAAATGCAAACAGCTAAAAAAGAAGCTTGTGACCTGCTATTTTTGCAACAGTTACTTTTATATCTTTATTGCTTTATGAAATGGAAACAAATAAATAATAATAAAAATATTAGTAAAGTGGGAACTAAAACAGACAGCACATGCATGTGCATGCACACACACTAAGGAAAACAAATTTTGATACAAAATAAACATTAAAAATAATACTTTTTCATAAACTGTTTTGGAATGTGTGATTTTCTGTAAGATTTCACTGCTGACAGCAATCCATATTACAGTAAGTGTTAAAGACATAACAATAACCAACATAGGAAAACTAGTGAATATATTTCAAATTCATTACTTGCTATACAATCCACATTTAAAGGGAAACGGTCATTTTAAAGTTTTATCAGAATTAATAATAATATGCATATTTAAAGATTAAACTTGTAAATAATTTTCTGAAATTTTTTTTATTTATATATATTTATGGTGATTGAGTCTTATGTAACTTTAAAAATAGTTCTGTTTCATTTCAATCAAACAAAAATTATTTAAATATAAATATATAACACATTTTAAAAAATGTAAATATTATATAATATATATATATGTGAGATTTTACTGAGAGTGAGATAGAGGTTACTAACTATAGATCTAGAATGCAGTTTAGAAAAAATATATAATAGAGATCTGTGGCAAGTACTGAAGTAGGGAAGGATAGCATTTATATTTTATTTTTCTTGCATTCAAACAAGACTGTCATTTTGTCAATCCAGTTATCCTCATGTATTAAAGATTGGCAATTATAGCCATTTATTAATGTGGCTAGTGTAAACCTATTTATATTAATACTTCTTTAAGATGCAATTTGTATCACTAATTCAACCAGAAAATTTGGACATTCATACACAGAGTGTGACAAACTTCACAACTAAATAGTAAATAGCAACAAACTGCCACAAAGGTTCATAAAATTAAACAGGTAATATTCAGTAATTATCATAAACATATATTCTTCTAACTAGTTCTAAGATAATCTGCCATTCTAACATATTTGGTTTTGGCAACAGTTCCTTAACCTTTCAAAAATGTAGCCTACTCCCATTATGTGTGTTCAGGACTTGTGTTAAAACTTAAATACATTTCCAAAGAATATTTAAGACTACAAAGCATTAAAACTGCAACACTCTTCAAAGAAAAGTGATTTCAACAGAGTGGACACTCCAAATGAAAGTAGTGCTGTTTAAAAAATTGTCTGAGAGGAATTATGAGAAAACTAAATTTAGACATGTTCTTAAAAGAAATAAAAAGAAACGTACTAACTAAGTCTTTGTGATCCATCATCATTGTTAAAGTATTAGATCACTAAGTAGGGCTTATATTTTCTTGACAATTACAATTATGTCCAAAGCAAGGATATAATTAACAGCAGTCTCAGTTAATGATGTGTAGGTATAAGCTTGTTGTGATTCTGACATTTTATCCCTTGCTGTGTACAACTATGCAAACCAATTGCAGGTATATTTGAAAAATAAAGCGAAAGACGCTAGTGCCAGCCAGTTTATAAAAATGACCATAGCAATGGCAGGATAACTCTGCATAAATTTAAGACAAGAAACTGCGTGGGTGCATTCTGATGACTAAATGTTGTATCGTGCTGGCGTGCATTTAAGTGCAGTGCATGCATTTTGCAACTGCACCCGCCTAAGATTCCTTGTCAAAGAGCTCCTATTAGATACGCGCCAAATCCAAATATCAATGAAGCGCTTATTACACAAGCAACCGGAAACACGGACCCACCATTAAGCAATAATCAAGCTTACCTGTTGTTCTTGCAATCCAACCAAAAGATGCGGTCGATAGAATCAACGATTCGACCATTTGAAACAACAGTGACAACAACACTACGCCATAGCTGTGCTTTCAACACATCAAAATGGCGTCTGTGTTTCAGAGCTTCGAAAGGATACCATTTCATTAAAGTTCTAAAATAGGTGCTATACTGTTTTAAAATATTTTACTTGTATTTATTGTAATAAATATATAATAAATAAATACGAATTACTGAATCAATTTAAAGAACAGAAACAATGTCATATAGTGTGTTGCATTTTGAACTTGTGCATTTATTCCTTACGGGTAAATTGAGATGTTTTGGTACGATTCATATGATAATCACGCACCTGTCTCTTACAATTTAGAAAAATAATAGAATATGTTTATGACATCTGAACTTTATCCTTCTTTTTGTGTTAAATAAAGATAGTTTAAAAATATATTACTTCCAATACAATATTTCCCATCAGTCATCATTAAAAGATGGATGCGCCCATGAGAACTAAAGCAGTTGCCAGAACTATTCGGCTTTTAGCAACAAAATTAAACCATCACAAAAATTCTGGTAGAAATTTTTACTTTTATTCAGTTTTTATAAATTAGAATATCCATCTAGTTAAATTGCGAGAAAGCAGCTTAAGTTAATATATATTATATATAAATTGTCATGCAAATGTCTGCTCTTGAGAAGCCCTGAGTTTTCTGGCATTACTACTTGTGATTATGTATGCACAATGGATTTGTTCCATGAATACATTCGTACCGCTAAAATGAACATGAATTAATCAGAATTTAAATTTTTACATCAGACTGTGTTCATTTCATTACACAAAAATATTATTGCTACTCCAGTAATAAAATAGTTACACTCGAAGAATAGGCCTATTAAAGTATTATCTAATCATTATCAAATATCAATAGTGGCTTGTATTGTAAAGTTGTATCGTTTCGATAGGAAATTAATTTTTGCCATAATCTTTAAAATCAAATTGTCATTTAATTCAAGGACCGAACGGATTAACCCAACAATCTATTGGTAATAAAAGTTACAAATAAAGCAAAACTGAATGGGATCAGGTAAATTCATATAGACTAACAGTACACTCTTGTAACACTAACAGTAACACGTATAATACTGGTAATATACAGGGTGGCCCGTAAGTCCATATCCATCTGTATATCTTATGTATCCAGTGTATCTGTGTGCTGTCCCTTATTCTAACTGCATAATTAATATTAGATTATTATACAACGCCATGTTCTGTGAGATATAACCTTCAACATAGCAGGGGTTATTTATTGAAAAAAATTATAATGAATGCATAATTGAATATAACATATATACGGGTAGGGACTTGCGGGCCACCCTGTACAGTGCAAGTCTGTGACAGAAAGAAGACCTGTCAGGAATTAGAAAGCAGCTCTTTGTAAATGAAAAATTCTTGCATGATTGCTTTATTGTAACATTTATTTAAAACTATAAAAGACAATAATATGTACTTGGTAACTTTTCATTAACAATTTTTTTTTAATTGAAAAGAACTACATCACTCATTCAACACATTTGTTACCTCATTTACAACTTTTTATCTCATTCTCTCTTTGAAAAAACAGTTGAAGAATTATTTGCAATGCAATTTGGAAAATTGCCTATTTTACTGTTTTTCACATTCAAACACAGATTGAAACTTTGACATGATTGATATAATTTATTAGCTAAGAAAATGTATTTCAAAAATATTTTTCTTATGAAATACTTATGAATTTCTTTTATGTTGTCATTTTAAATTTAAGAAAAAAGTACCATCTCTGCACCTACCTTTTTAGTTGTTTTTAGTATACTTATCCTTTATAGTTTTATTGCAATAATTTTTTTTTCATTTACAAATTATTTTATAAATGTAGTAAATTAAAAAGTTTTCTTCCCTATACTTTAGGATACTCTAGATGGCAATGTTTACATATCATTGCATCTAAACAACAGCAGCCAAAACACAAATGTTGCCATTTACACAAAGGCTTCATTTCATGGAAGCCAATTTCAAGCTTGGCTGAGCAGTTTCAGGCAGCTGCAGCTGCAAAGAGAAAAACAGTAAATGTTCAAACAGTATTTCGCACTCAGGAATCTGATCCTGTAAGTATTTTACTAAGAGTAAGACAATTTCTTTATTCTTGCCATTTAAGGATAGTTTCAGAGAATCTCATTTGAAGGAATCAATGACTGAGGGGTTGTTGTTGCCATATAATGAGCCTCTAGAAATGGAGGAATGACAAATTATGATTTACAAGAGATGGTTCTCTTTATTTCTTATGAGGCATTTTAAAACAGTGATCCAAAATTATGTTGTGGTTGGTACAGTGGAAGGTTTGGTGGCCCAGGTTGTTAGTTCTCTTTGGTAGCTATTACATAAGGTCCTATGCATAAAGATTTAAGGTGTAATCTTTTACATTCCTAAACATATTTTATGCAAATGTTTATTATCATTTTTTCAATAACTGCAAGTTGTTTTTTTCATTACTTTGTAGGAAATTTTCCTTTACATAAATGGCCACAATTATACAATAAAAGCAATTGTATTAAAGCTATATAAAGTAACACAATAACCAGTATTAAAAATTATTGAACAGTTGTTAAACAGTAACTTTAAAAATAATTGTATCACCAATCAATAGCAGTAATTTTGGGGGCTGGTGTATTTTATGGATGAGTTAAGTATAAGAGGTACACTTGTGACCCCATGAAATCTAAATTTGCAGTTTAAGTGATCATCATTTATTTTAATGCTGCTTTATGTATGATAAATGATGTGACTGTTTGCGTGATAGAGATGTGTGTAAGATGATATTAGAAGAAAGCTTGGAAAGTACAAAAATTAATAGAATTAGATAATGTATGTTATTTTTATAAGCGTGTGAGTAAAATTTAGGATGCAGATCAAGCTGAGAACTTCTACAATGCAGTACATTGACCTTTTCATCTGTGACAGTTTTTCTCCTTTAAGACTTAATTTTTTAAAAGAGCCTCACATTTTAATTTTTTGGTTTGTTTTCTGCTGTATTCTTAAAACATGAAAATGTAAAGAGCCTGATTGTGAGCTTAACAGAATATAAAGATAAGTTATAACTAAATATGAGTTTTCCCACTTTCTTAAGTTTGTACTGCTATATAGTTGTTAACTTATTAATCCCTTGATTGTGGAATCAAAAGTGCGTTGTTAATTTTGATACTGAGTTTTGAAAAACTCTTTAGCTTGTAAATATTAAGACAGTACAAAATAATGAGGTAGAAATTGCATATCTATTAACAGAATCTACAGAAAATTAATAAACAGTACTATGAATTTATTTAGACTATACTAACATATTTAAAATTTATATTTTATTTTTAATTACTGTTGAAAAAATGAAACAAAGTAATGTCTAGAGAGAACAGCATACTCTTCACTAAAATTAATATCCAATAGGATGATTACTGGCACTATTGACAAAATGGTAACATCCCTTTGACAAAAAAACAAAAAAATTGTTATAAAGAGTAACATAGCCTCCCTCTAGTCTAAAAACTCTAACATGTTGACCTGTACTTAGGACAATTTAACTTGGGAGCCTCTTTATGGAGAAAATCTGTGAAGGACAAGTTTATTTGGAGATCATATTGAATGGATTAAGTATAAGCAGCAGAAAATAATTGCTTGCTAAATAAGAGAGTTGTTATTATTATTTTTTTTTTGAAGAGTTATTAATTTATTAATATTATTACTGTTTTAGTTTTGATCCTTCAGATGTTGTTTCTATACTCTAGACAAGACATTCGCTTGCTCAAGATGGATTATATTATACAGTTTCTGAAAATGAAGTCAAGCAATTGTTTCAGAAAGGATTACCTCTTCATTTTGCCAGACAGGTAAACAAACAAGCAATGCTGTGGCACATTATAATAAAGCACTCAGCACTGTCATTAGATAAGTAGTCTCTTACTTGGTTACAAGTTCTTGTCGGCCATATGAGATATTAGTTGCTTGAAAAGACTCTGCATATTAGCCAATCTTTAAAATGTTTTTGCAGTTGATTCAGAAAGATGCTCATATATAATTGTAGTAAATGATTTGCAACTGTACATTTTATTTTTACATGTTCCAATAACAATATTTTAACAAGAGCTATAGCAAATTACAACAAAGCAGAAAAAAAGATTGTATCACTTGTTCATATATGCATTAAATGCATCTTCACAACTATTAACTTAACTGTATTTATTAATTATTTAATGTTCTTTTTCATTTACATTTTGACAGAAATTTTATGGGAATTTTACTAGATTAGTGACAACTGACATACTATCTCATCATTATTTTCATTAATCATGCTATTCAGTTAATCTGATTTAGATGTTTCACACACATAGAAAGATCGTGCACAATCTCAGTTTTCTTGGGCACATGAAGGGAGGATAGCATGGATATTAAAAACTTGAATAATTTAATGCAGTACATAAACAGTATTATAGATTACAACTAAAATATATTTATTAGGACTATTCAGGAAATTCATAACATTTTTTTAAGTATACATTTATACTATTATGATATAAAGAGTTAACAATTTAGAGGTCCCATTAGGCCCCCCAAAATGAGGAGAGGAAAAGGCCACACATGACTGCCATTTAACATCACTTTAGTCTAAACCATTCATCAATTCTAAAATTTATAACTGCATGGCATGACTATTGAAATAATTTTTAAAAGCTTCCATTGAAATATTACATTATTTGATTGTGAACATGTTTCCTTTTTTTTTTTTTAATGAGTATACATTTTTTTAAACTCAAGCTGTTACTGCACTGAGATGTTTATTATCTCTGTAGGCACAAACATTTCAAGAGACTTGCTTCATGGTGCGACGACCTGCACTGGAAATTATCCATTACCTGAAGAATCTAAATCTTGAGCATCCTTCTCCAAAGTTCCTTCTCTGTATCCTGTGCTAAGGAACAAATTTATTGTCTTAAAGAAGCTTTTACTTTTATTATTTTATTCTTCAGTTGGGCGCATTTATTGTTTTAGGAGGCTGATTTAGTGAGTAGATTTATCAGGAGCTGAAACTCAACCTGTAAAATGTATATTAACAATGTAAGACTCATCACAAAATTGAACAAAAGATTAATGTAAGGAGTACAATCAGTCAAAAAATAACTAATATATCCCCACCCTATCACCAAACTAGATTTATTATGATTGTTTCAGTTATTTAATATAAATTATTACATTTTAAAAAAAGGAAAGAAATCTGGTCTGGGTGTCACTAAATACCCTGGGGTGACTTTGTAAGAATGTACTATACCAAATATTTACTAGCTACGAAAATAATATATCTGCAAGTGCCGATCAGGGAATGGACAATTGGTTATAAATAGACATATGTCAGCAATTGTTATGCCAGTAAGATGGTGTGCCATTGGTCAATTTGACTCACAGCCCCTACTTGTTAATAGATTGAGAAATAGATATAAAAATAGAGATATGTGCACAAATGGAGAACAAGACATTGAAATTAGATTTTACAATTTACGACAGTAGACAAAAAGAAGTTATGACACATGAGACTGAAGCAGTTAAGAAAAAACATTTATGAAGATAAAATTTAACAGTATTTTTAAAATTAAAAAAAAAAATTCTTGATCCTATTTTTCCATCACATGTATTCTACACTAAAAATAATTTCTTTGTGAATTTAGTCTCTTATAAAAACTGAACACTGCTGTCACTTTCTACGAAAGATTTATCTTGCAACAGTTTGACGTAGGCATCCAAATTTGAAGATGGAAATATAAACCTTGAAACATGCATAATTGTGAGTCTTAAGTTCACTGCCTATTATTATATTAATAAATACTTAATTATGCCTATGCCTCTGCACAAAAATAGGAGTTAGAAATGTTTATTATAATATTTCTAATAAAATTCTTAATCATTCATACAATATAAGCATGTTTTTACCTTTTCTAGCCAAGATTGATTCATTTTACAATCATGAGGGACTTGTATTGCCTCAGCCGAAGAGTTTATTTGCAAGAATAAAGTCTTAGAATTCTGCACCATAGTTTTCTCAGGCTAGAAACCAAACCCATCTCTACCTTGACTAACTCTTTTAATCAATCGAATTTACGAAAACACCTAGAACTAATTAACAAATCTACATCCACATTCTATCAACACACATACACCTACCCATAAACAAGTTCACAGTTGCATCAGCATAAAAGTTGAATAACCCTATGATAAGCTCTGGATCAAAATGGTATGTAGATTTAAGCCAGTTATCTACTGTCACTTTATTGCACAGATGTCACGGAGTTAGCATTCTCAAAACAATAGCAATAATTCTAGCATTCTCAAAACATCAGCAATAATTCTACTTGCCGCTACATTCAACATGCACTCAATCAGAACAGCTTAGCTTTCCCTCCACCTCTGTCCATCCTGGACCTTCACTTCCAAAATAAACTTTATCATAACATTCGACCTATACAAATTACAAATAACACATCATCTTAAAATATAGATTAAAATGAAGATTTAGATTTTAAAATATGTGGAAGAATTCCCTATCTTATAACACTAAGTATAATTATTTATTAATTTGATTTTTTTTTTTTTTTAATTGTAACTTTTAAAACAATTTTTTAAAAATTAGTTATAGAAAAATTACATACTCTGTTGTAATTGGGTGGATAGAGTGCCAGTAACAATGGAAACAACATGATGATGACAAAAACACACCGTTGTTACATTTTAAGGCTTTTATTTATTGGCTGAACAGTCGACCTCAGGTGCATTGTAATTTTCCACCCTTATTCTCTCTCTCAAATCATTACCTTGGTTAAGTCTCTCCCCAACTCATACCTGACTACTAAAACTGGCTTTTCTGGCCTTAGATATGTTTCTTCCTTTCCTTAAATTACAAATTATTAGTACATGCCTAAGACTTATGTTTTGGTTTAATCATCTATTGAACCTACATAAATTAAGCTTTACAATAACTCCTGTCATTAATCTATAATTTGGTTTAAAATAAATAGAAAACTATATAACCACACTAGAGAAATAGCATTCTCACAACAAATGATAAAATATGCTAGTACAATATCAACATTATCATATAAAAGACATAAAAGACAAAATATATCCTTTTCAAACTATGTATAATTTTACTACAATTATTGTATCAAAACAGTATTTATCTTTAACAGTGTTTACATCATTGTATATTTGAGCCATCAAGAATACATTCCAGTGTACAGCACTGAATATTCAAGCCAGCAAGAATACATTCCAATGTACATCACAGTATATTCGAATCAGCAAGAATACATTCCATTGTACAGTGCTGAATATTCAAATCAGCAAAACTACATTCTAATGTACAGTCCTGTTTGAAATAAAGCAAGCAAGCCCTCTTTGATCCAGCCAGTCAAAGCACCCCTTACAAATAACCATTGCCCATAATTGTAATACTTGCGAAAGCAGCATGAAGATTGGCAGCAAGCATCCCACACAATGCTTGGCTCGGCCCAGCCTCCATAGTTCTGGCAATTAATTTTATTGATGTCTTTGCTGATAAACAACACCTCTGTCCTATTATTACAGACTACTCTAAGAAATATATAAATTCTTGCTCAGTACTCATTTCTTAAATTACTGAATACTAACAAATCAATCTTAAATTTAATTTATATCAGTTTTTAAATAATTATTAAAAATATCATAAGTAATTATAATTAATTAAGAAATTAATTCATATAGATGTTTGACAAATGATTTACCGGATGTGTGAAACTTCTTTTTTAAATAACTAACATTCTTTTAATATGAGTTGATAAAAACAATTTACATAATAAATGCAATGATTTTGCCAAATCAGTCATTTCAGTCAGACAAGTAATACTACTTTTATGGTACATATGTGCTAATCATAATGCATCTTATTGTTTATATCTAAAATATATATATTAATTTTTACAAACTAGCATCAATAACATAACTAACAGTGTACAATAAAACATGCATCTATCTCTGCATATGTATTCTTGCCCATAACTCATAAACGGAGATGGGTAAATGGTCAACATTGATCAGCACAGCACATATCTTTAAATACTCTTAGGTCATTGGCCACCTTTTATCATCAATGATGGCTACTCAGTACTATCACCACCCCATGTGTTCACAATCACATGGTTTGCAACAAGTCAATGTCTTTTTTTATTTAGATTACTGTCCCATGTACCCCTTCTAGGCACATTATGCAACTGTTCCAGAATCTTCGATGCTTTCTCCATGCAAACCGTGGAGAATCGTCTCAAATTTCTCTTGCACTATCAAGCACATCAGGAGGAATGTTCCCAAATTTTCCTGTATGCTAATCAGCACACCACCAGGAATGTTCAAAATAATCTTCATGAATTCTTGAGACCAAACTCAAGCCACCATTTTTGCCATATTGGCACTTGAACAAAATTCACAGGAATCAACTTACAGCAACATGTTACTGATAAGTTTGACGATAATGTTGAATACACACACCAACGTGATCCAGTAGAGTACAGCAGTCACTGCAATTTGAAGCAGATCAAAGCATCAAACAAAAAAGGCTTCTCTCATAAGCTAACTATTGCCTTTTTAACTGGACTCAAATTTCTTCAAATTCAAAGTAATTAGGATATAGGACTTTCTTCAACAAAATAACTATCCTCATTGGATGAATTTATTATGAGCAAGTATGTTTGTAACGACTGTGTATAACCAAATGAAAGGGATGGTAAATCTGTACATTGATATTAACTTTCATTTGATCCTAACTGCTACATATAGGTAGAAGAAAGGGATGATAATCTGCTCAATGATAATAATATACATGATTGTAACTACTACACATAGGTGGAAGAAAGGGGTGATGATCTGCTCAGTGATAATAACATACATTTGACTGTAACTACTGCATATAGATGGAAAAAGGGTGATAATTCTGCTCAGTGATAATAACTTACATTTGACTAACTATTGCATACAGGTAGAAGAAAGGGGTGGTAATCTGTTTTATTCACAGTGCATATAGATAGAAGGAAGGGGGTTAATTTGTTTTTTGCTTTAAACTTACATTTCTTAACTGCTACATATAGATGGCAGGATGGGGAGTGGGAAAACGCTGAGTCTTGCACACATCATGCACTTTTGTTTCAGAGACAACTGGCTGCTAGTCCATGCGCCTTGGCGTAAGTCGTTTTATTTTGATCCATACTTGCTGTGCAGTTGTGTGCAAAATTTTAAAAGGGATATGTTTCTAAACTGATAGAAATTACAGATGCTCAGACTCGGTGATTTTAAGAAAGAAATAAAGTATAGTTTATAGCCAACAGATCTGGTTTTCATTTATTAAAAATCTGGTGTCGGTAGTTGATATTTGAAAATCAGCATTCACTGTTTATCAAGAATAATAAACTCCTCTATGTTATGTGTTTTTAACATGTATTTTATACTGACCAGCATAGAACAATCACCATCTACATTCTACAGTAGAGCTCTGTATGATATGTTTCTCTTAAGAGAGTCTTGGAAAATCAGCTTTCACTTGACTACGTCTGTTATTTAAAGTTGTGCTTAAGGTGTACATGAAGTTAAAGTTTACCTTGACAGATTTTAAAATATAGATGTATTGGAGATCATAAGTACTTTTTTATGTGCATTAATTTTTATGTTTAAATATTATTGATTAGATAAATATCAAAGGATGCAACTTTTGTAAGTTTCTGTTAAGCAATTGCAAGTGCATTTTGTAAATGTATCCTTTTTATGCCTTTTAAAAAAAATATTATATTGACTCAGTGAATCTGTGAACACAGCCCCATCTGAGATTGCCAGGAGAAATTTTTCATTTTTAGCCACACATGACCTTTTTGTTGCCCTTATTTCTCTTGTTGGGCTGCGACCCACTCTGGTCATCACATACTTTGTATCCGCAATACGCTGGAGAGATAAAGTAACTAACAAAACCCTTCTATACTCTTTTCATTGACTTATGAATTAAAGATTACACTGAGACTGTTATTATTAAATCTGCATTGCTAATCATACATTAAAGCTAAAACTTATATTGTTAATTTTATACGTTGGTGTATGTGTGTGTAGTTTTCATTCACATTTGTTTCGAGTGAGTTGTTGATGAAAAGGAATTGTTATTTATAAACATTTAAATTCAGTGTGGCATATTTTACCAAGTTAATAGAAATTCTTGGCATAGTAGAACTTAAAGTGCACTAGAGGTAACTGGTATTGTGTATCTGCCTGAAATAATGAGAACAAAGGGATAGTATTAAGCATGAATTCTTTTGATGGGGAGTCATATAAAAAGATGAATATGTTTATTCATAAATTTCTACTTCCAGAAGGATATTTTGAACTTATTCTTGGCAAATATTGAAGTGCCGATATATAGCACACCTGAGTACTATTAATCATATCTTTATATCTCTGTGTTTTAATGTACATTATTAGCATGGTTTACTTCTGTTATTATAATGTATAATACACTAGCAGTTTTTCAAATGTTTCACTAAATGTTTTGATGGCTGGTGCATTTAAAGCACTAGTAATTATTCATGTGTTTAACTCCCTTGTTTTGGTGCATGCTAGAGTAAGAAGTTCACATCATGTGGCTAGGTAGAAAAAGAGCAAAGACTTAAACATCCTTTGTCTAAACTGCTCCTCGCTCCTATCTGGCAGCTCATGATTGGAACCGTCATTACCGCGAGACAGCACCATCACCATGGAAGAGTGGGCGCATTGATTTACCTATGGAGGCTGCAGAGTGGTTGGCACATTTTCGTAGCCAAAATGCTCGCTTTCTGAATGACATCAAGGTTATTTTAATAGCTTTTCTGTTTTTACTTAATCTCATCTTTAAACTCGAATGAACCATTGAATTTACTCACTGATAGTTGATTATAAGTACTAGAGGTTTTTGCTGTTGTAGTTTATTTTATTCCATCACTTACTTCAGTGTCTATCCTGACAAGAAGCTTGTTTTGAGCCTGTTAATCATTTTGTCTTATAAAGATGTAGAGCAAAACATACTTTTATTACTTTTGACTTTTCAAATTATTTCATTTGCACACTGCATGATCATTTTCATTGTAGAATTTCATTTTGAGAACAAAGGCATTTTAAGATCTAACATTTAAGTAAAAACTTTGCATAAAATTTTCTCCTGTTTAGCAGTACCTATATTTTATAAAATTTTAAAATTGTAATAATCTAGTTTAAATTGATTTTTTCCTACATTTGTCTCTTTTAAAAGGTTGTGCTTTAAGTTTGAACTTAAGATCTAGTAGTTGTATGCTTGCATTCTAGTAAGCCGTCTTGTTAATATTATGCAGTGTTTTTCACTTCACTTTTCATTCACATATAAACTAACACAATTGGGCACTTTTTTCCCTTCTCAGATAACTCAAACATATACTTGGACAAAGCGAGAAGTTGCAGAAGAGGGAAGCCCTCTGCAGGAAATCATAGAATTTGTATGTTTTTTTTTAAGTGTTTGCTTTTGCTTATTAGATTAATTTTTAATTAGAAATTTGCTGTAGGTTTTTTTTTCTCCTAACCTATCATAAATAGTGTTTCTGATATTAAAAACCAAACTTAGGAAGTAAAAGTTTTTTATAATATTTAAAACTTTAGTGCATTGCAAAGAGGAGACCTGTTGTAGTATTCTTTCATTTAAAATCCCTAGATTACACCCCTATAAAACAGGAATGAACAAGATCAATTAACTGCTTCCTAGCTCTTTGTTACTGAGTTTATCTAATCCACCAGATTTGATGAAAATGGTCCACCAGATTTGATGAGATTAACCCACCAGATTTAATGTTTTTAAGGTTCAGACCTTTTAGATATCTCCTGCCAGATGGAAATCTCAGAAGCAAGATTTTAGCCTCTACCTGGACAGAATTGTGCAGATTATGTGTACCACCTAGAAGGCCAATGTTGCTTACAGTAAATTAAGACTGCTCGGAATATGTAGTTAGAAAAATTAATGCATATAACGATTGTAGTTTGTCCTAACATAATTGTTCTTGTAAAACCTGTCACCATTAGATTCAAACAGAAAATACTGGTAAATAAGCAGACTAATAAAATATTTTAATACTTTATTCGATGAATACAGAATTTGTTTCATATCACTGTGGTTCATACACTGGGTTATGAAATTTGAAAATATGTATAATTTTTCCTGATTTGGGAAAAATAAAGATTGGGGACTATTCCATTATAATTACTGTACACAAAAAAAACCAGTAGCATTAGTGCAACAAATATTTAGTCTAATAGCGTGGTCTGGATACACTTAAAAATTGATATTGAAACGGTTTGGAAATTTTATATTGTATATACTTTTATAAACTTAGTAATTGTTAAGTACCATTGCTGCTCCTATAATTGTTTAGTGTTTCTTTACTTTACTAGGGTATAAACAGAATCAAGTTTGCCTCTGACTGTGTTGGTGTCATTCTGAAAGAGGTTCGTAGACAGGCTGCAACCCACAAGTGAGTCATTTGCTAGCTATATTTATATCACTGTTAGTTTTTATGCACATGCACATTGCTCTCAGTTGAATTAGGATAATAACAATTTGGTTTAATATGATTCTTGAAATAGAGCTATTTTTCAAATAGCATAATCATTTTGTGAATAATGTACTTGGTTAAATACACATTTCACTTCATTAAGTCAGACTGGTAAAAGGTGTGTTTGTACCAGATATTTCTTCTCCTAGCTGCTAACTTAGGTCATCTGTATGAAAGCATTTTAGCCTTAGGTCAGTTATCAGTAAACAACAGCATAATTGCTTGAGTCACTGTTGTTGTATAACTTGAACTACATGAGCACATTTATAAACTACTTATTTTATAGGTTAAGTAATGATAGTATGTATTATACTTGATCCTAAACTAAGTACTCATACATATAAGCATATGTATTTTTTTTATTCCTAGTATTTTGTGAACCACAGCAATACATTTATATTTAACAAATGAACTTGACAATGGTTAAGAGATAAGAGTAAAAATTGAAAACAAATTCCAATACTACTAGCAGACTGATTAGTGATTTACTTATATCAGCAATACTGATTCAAAAAATGAAATTTTGCAATTTAATAAGTAGAGGGTGAAAATGTTTCCCTACTCTATAAACAGTGGCATGTACTTTACAGACTCTCGATTCTGTAGTGGCTTGTATTTCACTGTCTGTCAGTCGTTTATAGCAGTAATAACAGAATGTAGTCTGTCTTTTGTTAATTGATATTCACTCTCTCAATATTTTATTTACTTTCTTCAGATTTTCAAAGACAATTCATCCTTGAGATGAACCAGAATGTATGGTCCCGTGGTCCCTTTGAAATGCGACAATGCCTGCTTGTGAAATGACGTTTGTCTCTCTCCCTGTCTGTCAATTCAATCTTTGCTATACCCAACATTCTGAGATCTCTGGCTTTAGCTTGAAATCTACACTCTCCACATTAGCTGTTCATAGTAGTCACAGCCTCCTCTGAGGTCCTAAAATTTTCTTTCTAAGCTTGTTTTAGTACACATCAAATGGTTTTACCACCCCTCACAAATAATTACTAAAAAATGCTGTTTCTCCTCTACTTTGAACCTCAGATTCATTTACAGATGTGGTTACACCTGTCTGCTTTATAACATCCATCAGTGCACAAGACTTTCAGAATTTTACTTCTTAATTACAGCAGAGTTTCCTTTACCTTTGTTCATATCACTTTCTGGTTTTACTAAACAGATGTTGAAAGAAGTCTGTTTTCTCTGAGTGGTTCTGGCGTTATAGGATAGTACATTTGTATTTAATGTTTGCTTTTGATACCTATTGGTCAGATGGGGGGGGGGTGAGCTTTTAATTTCTATCTATCTCTGATTTATAATTCCCTGGAACAATCATTTACCTTCAGCTATCTGGGTTTCCATTCTGCATTTTTTGATATCTCAGCACATAAGTATATT
Organism: Sinotaia quadrata; assembly: GCA_028829895.1. NCBI lineage: Eukaryota > Metazoa > Mollusca > Gastropoda > Architaenioglossa > Viviparidae > Sinotaia > Sinotaia quadrata. The sequence continues at coordinate 44,647,512 of CM054177.1, read as the reverse complement.
TTTCAAGAAACATAAACTGTCTAATTGCTTAGGTAAGCTTCTGTTTATTTACTCTCATTCTGATTTCTTTATTTCACATTCGTACATAATAAAATATATTTTAATAATTTAGATTCAATTAGCACAAATAGAAATAGAATGTTAGATCAGTATAATAAGAGTAAAATTTGATGGGCAACCATTATTAATAAGTGGATGATTATAGAAGATGCTGTCAAAAGATGTGTAAAAATGGCAGAGCTATGATGTTGCACCTGTCAAAATTGCAGAAAGGCAGTTTAATTTTCATAGCTGTAGGATGACAGTTATGTATAGAGAGGAGTCAGCTGTGTGACATCTAGTTTGCAAAGAAATGTATGTAGCCCAAGTAAGTTGTAGTTTCTTGGCCATAGTTGTATTGGTATTATAGCTTGATAGGGCGAAGAGACAACATTGGTGTTTATAATTGCAGTAGATGAAAAATGCAGTACAGTTTATATAGGTTCTTGAGTAGGTTCTTGTAACTTATGTAATTGAAGCATTTTCAAAGGATGCTTGGTAACACCAGTCCTATTGCTTTTCTCTCTTGTTTGTTTCTTATAAACTAACAAGTTCTGTCTTGGTATATAGGCATCTGCCTCAAAATCAAGTCTAACCTGATATTAATAAAATCACTAATTTGATGCATCACCTCATTTGTGGCCTTGGCTTGTACTCAGGCTGTGGGGTGTGAGAGAGGGACAAGCACAGATTACCCAGCATGTACTTTGGCATTCACCTAACCCATATGTCACAACTACAGTGAAATAAAAACATAGTTTCAAGACATACATAAAGAACATGTTCTCACAATGTATAGGCTACTACAGATTGTAATTATACATGTTTAGAAGTTTCAGTACAAATCTAGTTACGACATATTTAAATTGTTACTAGACATGATAAGAATGTAGCCATATGATAAAGAGAAATCACTTCCTCACAGTAACAAAAGTCAGTGTTTTATGCTTTACTTGTTTTAAAATTTTATTTCTTTAACTTACAGATAACTGCTTTAACTTACAGATAACTGTTATGGTATCCAAATTTATGCTTTCATTGTATGTGTTGCAGATTTAAGTTGTTAGTAGTAGTGGATGGTGTTAATGCTTTCTGGAACCAGACCAATATAAAAAATCCGGAGAAAGAACTGGTATGTTTCCATCTAATTTTATTTAGAACTGTATTGTGTTAATAACTAATTTAGCCCTCAGGAGTTTGCAGACAGATTATTTCACCCAAGATAAGGTACTGGATATTCTTACTTGGTGCACTAAAAGCTTTTGACATAACTAAATTAAAATCATCATGGATCTGTTCTCACTGATTTGAAGCATTATGAATTCTATTTTGGGGCTGGATGAAAAAGAAGGTTTTTTGTGCAGCACTTTTTGTTATGGCAGGTTCTCTGTACATGACCATCATGGATGGAAGACCCAAAACTCCATCTATGAATATTATGTTTATAATAACAAGGGGGTCCATGTGTGTCATATTGAAGGGAAAAAGTTATACATTAAAATTGTTAATTGAATCTATTTAACTGTAATATTTAAGATATTAGCACAAAAAGATTAGCAGAAGAAAAAATAAATGATGAAAGATAATAAATAAATCAGATTTAGTGTATTGATTTACTTTAGTTTTTATTTGGCAGCTAATCCTAATCCTAGCCCTCACCTTTCTCTTAAAAACCCTAACCTTTCTCTACAAAACACAACAGTCATGGACAAATCTGCTGGGTCTTCAGTCCATGATTGTTGTGTATTATTATATATGCAAAAAAAGTAAAATGGCTGCTGATCAAAAATATCTTGTTTTATCTCAAAAGATTTATAGAGAGAAATAAATAGGTATTTGGTGAGAAATCAGTCATGTTTTATAACTGGAGACTTGAGATATCTTCTGAATTTATCAAAATTTTACATTTTTCTGAAGATCATATAAAGTCAGCTGTAAATTTCCAATTTTGGATCATTGGGTTCTTCTGATAGGATGTATCTCAGTATAAAGTGGATAATATTCTATCCTAATATTTTCAGTTATAATGAATATTTGTTTATAGCATTTTGAGCCCTAACGGGTCAATAAATAACTCCATAGAAAGCAACTGTGCACATGTTATGTTAATGTTGTGGGCTATGAAAATCTGAGCATCCTGCTGGATAAGGACATCTGATCAAATTATTTTATTGCTTTTGAAAATTTTTAATATTTGAAAATTTTCATTTAATTTTTTTAAAAATTGTAATGGGTCTAAAACATGGATCTACATGCACACTCTCAGGCCCGCCCACCATATGTGCATACCATACACACACTATGTACACCCCATTCTATCAATATCTATGCTTCCATTCTGTGACAGCCACTTTCTAGGCAACAGAAAATAAATAAATATTGCCATCATTGTTTTATCATGCACACACTATGTACTTCCCATTCTATCAATATCTATGCTTCCATTCTGTGACAGCCACTTTCTAGGCAACAGAAAATAAATAAATATTACCATCATTACTTTGTCATGGAAATAAATGTACAGTTAGAAGCTCTAACTTACTAACTTCTAAATACATAAACAAATAAATATGTTCATTGGATCAGTGTTTTTGACTTTGTGACTGAGGTTCTAAATCTTCATTGGTTGTTGCAGTTAATGGCAGATCAGATATCTTTGGTGCACAATTTCAAGAAAATGTTGCAGTCAGATTGGGTAAACATATTTACTTTTGTGTGTGTTGTGTGTGTGTGTGTGTGTGTGTGTGTGTGTGTGTGTGTGTGTGTGTGTGTGTGTGTGTGTGTGTGTGTGTGTGTGTGTGATCCAGTTTGGATTAAAGTATTTTTGATTTTTTTTTTTCATTTTGTCATTTGTTATATTCTTTTCTTATGTGTGTAAACATTTCATTAATAAGATAATATATTATATGTGTGTGTGTGCATGCATGCATAACTGTATATGCACATGTTTATATTTATAAACATGTTGGATTTCTGGGAGTCACTGATATTTAACAAACTATACTTATATTCTGACTTAATTATAAGCATAGTTTATGTGTATTTATATATACTTTTTATTTTGTTATTTGCTGGGCAGACCAATGGTGCAATAGTATGTTCAGTGGATGTTCAGGCCAAGCTGCGTATTGACAAGGAACTTGAAACACCCTACTGTATCCTGGGAAAACAGGCAAGTTGACAGTAGGCCTGATTGCATGTCTAACTTTAAATTTATTTATTTAGTTGTTTTAATCTGGGGGATTTTTTTGTTCAGTGCATTTGATTATTTTAAGCTCATTTTGTCATCATCCTGGACTGTTATAAAGGCATGTTGAAAGTAGTCCTGATTACTTACTAATGTATTTGATTATTTAAATCTGGTTTAGTGATTTTATTATTAAGTACTGTCAGTTTTGTCATTTGAGTTTTGATATTTAAGAAAAAAGTAATATTTGCTAAACATGCATATTGATTTTAAAGATTAATTACATAAACCATATAATTGTTATCATTTGTTTATTATCATTTTTCAATTTGTCTCATAAATCTTTTGACAATGTTCATTGCTGTGAATGTCTCCTGTCTCTTTATTTGTATCTCAACACTAGTTTTGTTGTCTTCAGTGTTACTTTAGATGTACAACAGTGCTACTTTTATTATCTTTGGTGTCTCATTAGACATACCATAGCACTATTTTTGTAATCTTCAGTGTCTCTTCAGGTGTACCACAATACTAAGTTTTGTTATCTTTATAGAGTTACCATAGCACTATCTTTGTAATCTTCATTGTTTCTTTACATGTACCACAGCCCAAGTTTTGTCTTCAGTGTCTCTTCAGATGTATTATAGCACTAGTTGTCTGTTATGTCTCTGTAGATGTATCACAGCATTAGTTGTCTATTGTGGTTGTCTGTCTATTTAGGTGTACCACAACACTAGTTGTCTGTCTCTTTATATGTACCATAGTCCTGGTTGCCTGTTTCTTTAAATGTAACACAGCCCTAGTTGTCTGTTTCTTCAAAGATGTACTACAACACTAGTTGTCTGTTAGGTCCCTTTAGATGTATCAGCATTGGTTGTCTATTGTATCTATTTAAATGTAACACCCCACTAGTTGTCTGTCTCCTGAGATGTACCACAGCACTAGTTGTCTATCTCTTTAGATGTAACACAGCACTAGTTGTCTGTTATTTCTCTTTTACCACAGCACTAGTTGTCTATTGTGTCTCTTAAGGTGTACACAGTACTAGTTGTCCTTTATTTCTCTTTTGGTGTACCACAGCACTAGTTGTCTGTTATATCTAAATATACCACAGCACTTGTCTATTTTGTCTTTATAGATGTACCGTATCACTAGTTGTCAATTGTGTCTCTTTAGATGTACCACAGCATTAGTTCTATGTGTTATTTAAAGAATTTTATTGCATTTTTATAGGGTTTTGAGTGGTTGGACCCTTTTGTACCTGTTCATGTTCCAAATTACTCAGAGAAGGAAGCCTACAGTTGTATTGAATACTATCATGATCGCAACTGGCTACAACACAAAGATGGTTTGTCATGATACATTTACATTGTGTTATCTGAAATCTGAGACAAATTTCCTTAATTATATTTAATATCATAAGTGCTCCAAGAACAAAAAATTAATATGTTCCATGCAAAAAAATATCTCACAAAACCATACCATGTAGTCCATATCTCCATAAAAAAAGATTTATCTCAATAATTCTAGCAGCTTGAGGATTTCTTTTGCAGTTTTGTATGTTTGCCTTGTCCCATCTGTCATATCTCATTTGTTGCAGCATAAGGTTGCCATATTGACTTAAACTTATATAATCTATTGCAGCATAGGGTTGCAATATTGACTATAACTTAAATCAATTGTTGTAGCATAAGGTTGCAATTGACTTTAATTTATATCATTTGTTGCAGCTTCATGTTGTAATATTGACTTTAACTTATTTGTTGCAGCTTAAGATTGCAATATTGACTTTAACTTATATCATTGTTGCAGCATAAGGTTGCAATACTGACTTTAATTTAATTTATGCATGCATTACTTTTACTGTATGATGTAAATTTATGTGCATTTTTTTTTCTGCTATTGAATTTGTTTTTTTTAACAGTAATTTCCTGTTCAGGAAGTTGGTGTCAATAATGTAATTTCTATATTCAAATTTAATATATAATCTAAATTTTTAAATATTTGAACACACCATTGCATTAATTACCCTGGATTGTTGCATTTGCTCTGTAATTTTAAGACAACCTGCTATCATCACGCTTTATATAATTTGCCCACTCACAAAAGGTTTAGTGGGTTTTGTTTTTGTTTGCTACTTTACATTTGGTTTGGACTTTATATTTTGAGGCAAAATCTTCAATTTAGTTTTCCCTTAATAATATTACAAACTAAAAACTGTCCTAATGTAAAGGTAAGGGCTGAAGTTTTTTAAGTGTGTGTTGCATTAATGTTGATGTCACAAGAATTATAAATTATTTGATATTTGTATGTTTCTGTTTCCTTTTGTAGCCAAAACTGAAGAGGGGAAGAAAGAACTAATTTTCTTGAGCAACAAGAATCCTTTTCAACTCTTACGTGTGTGTTCTTCTAAGTAGAGACCATTCTCTGTGGCACCAGATCATTTCAGAGATTGTGCACAAGATCACCAATAACTATCTTCATAAGTGTTTGTGAATTCTGTAGTCAGCTGAGTTAGCTTTTGATGGGCAAGAAATGATAACTTTACTCACTCTATAAACTTTGGATGGGCAAGAAAGTAAATGTTTTTAGTATGCAAACTATAATTAGACAGGACAAGACAGTTTGTCACATGGTAAAAGAATGTATAAATAGAAATTGTAGTTCTTGAAGTTAGGTTGGATTAGTTTATTGAATGCTATCATCATTTATATTATTCTTTTGCTGACTACATAGTCATCATGCTCTTTGAAATGGATTTATTTGTAACACATTACACAGAACAGAACAGACAACACTGATATTTAATACTGCATTATGTTCGTTTGTTTTATGTTTTTATAAATTAAAGAATTGTGCATATGATTATGTAAATGGTTCAACTATGTTTATTTTAGTGTTTGGGCTTTTCTGCTGTTAAATGTTTAGATGTGTACTGTTGTGTGCGGAGTGTGTATACAAATAGGAGCATGCCTGATATATGCATTTCAGAAATAAAGTTGTAAATAGGATAAACATAATAAACATGTTTTGAAATATATCTACTTTTAAATAATAAAATTTCACTGACGTATAATGCTTTTTTGTAATTTTTTTTGTAATGAGGAAGCATGATAGCATATATCATGGAACCTATTTAGTTGGAACAGGGATAATATGAAATTCAAAGTTTCAGCTTGTATTTTTTTATTAATAATAAAAAATTAATTAATGTGAACGAAAAGAGAGAGTGTGAATTGTGATATGAACATGCCTCTATTCCTGACTATAAAGTTTTTGATGCCTTTCATTAATTTGATATGAAGAAGTTGTAAAACAATTTACCACTGTCAAATTTTCAGGCCATTGACACCTGCATACATTATTAATGAAATAAATACTTTGATTATATGAGAGTTTTTTTTAAAAGCTATTTAGAAATATGGAATATGTTTTCTTTGTATGTTGGGGTTATAATTCATAATCATATATATATAGTTTTCCAGTTCTGTCTGTTGGTGCCAAATGTATTTCTTAGCATCCTTGACCTTCGAGCACATGGGAGTTTTTATAAGCAACACTAAAGCATCTGCGACCTTCGAGCTCAATTTTCTCATGGCCAGCTTTGTGTTGCACTGTCTTGTTCACGAAACAGACATCAAAATACTTATCCAAAAACAAAAAAAAACCTGAGGGTCAATGTCATTTGTTAAATGATGCTCAAATTTTCAGTCGCAATAATATAATATGCCTGCCATATTCTAGTATTTGAAGTATTCTTTAATTCTGAGTTAGCTATATGCTAATCATTATTAATTTAAATTTAATGCGACAATGCTATAGAATTGTATTAAGATTATTATGGATATTGATTTTGTAAGGAATTGCATTATAAATTCTTGCCACCTCCACTGCATGTAATTATTAGAAATATGAATATGCTAGACTACAAAGGAAACATTATGATCTACCAGTGACATACTTTAGTAAGCCAAATGAGACAGTACTCTAAAGGTTTACCATCTGAACCTGTGTTGGAAAGTGACAGTTTCATGGGACAGACTGCCAGCAAGAAGATAACCATCGCTAGCCAAGGATCAAAGCAGGAGAATTTGGTCACATTGTCAACACATTTGTGACCGCCATTTTGGATTGAGAGTTAGGAAATTAAGATAAAATCTGTTCAACAAATTATAGTGGGTAATGGGGACTGTAATGCATTTTTGCTATTCATGTAATTTGTAAAAATTATTATTATGGTTCTTATTATTAAATTGTTATTATCTTTCTCCATGTCTTAATTAAGTCTTTGGATGACCACTGACTGGGATCGACTAGGGGTGAGCTGCATTTTGGATGAATGAGTATTAATTAATTAAGAGGAAATAGTGCTAACATTCCCCGATCCTGAAGACAACTAGTTTGCTTATCATTATATTAAGTTGAATAATTGTGTTGTTAAGTTATTGCTGACTTTAATTATTAATACGATTCTTTGTGTGTGGGCTACTCACTAAAGAGGATTGATTCTAAACTTTTAGAATTGATATCTTGTTTTATGTGAATATAAAAGTAACAATCGTCACATTCTAACTGCTCTCATACATTAGAGAGTTCTCCCCTCGCTATCCTCATTAACTTGGGAACATCTAGCATGTTTTGTAATTTCTCTTAACAAGAACAGGTATTCTACTCATTAATTAAATGCGTTTTCAGTTATAAACTATAACAATTCGAATCAAGGTTCTAGAAGTAATACATAAAATATTACTCACCAAAATTATCTGCCTAATTAAAGGATCTTATGAATCAATAGATATGTACTGTACATAAGCTTTCTAACGAGATATTTCATAAATAGTTATTGTTCTTCTAAAAAAAAAAACAAAAAAAACTAACCCCCAGAAAGCGCTAATCAAGTTGCGAATGGGAGAAAAATTCCAGAATTCTCTTTCCGAAAGTAAACATTTTCTCTCAACTTGTAAATGAACGATTAGCCGCGTATAAATACAAGATTGCCTAATTCGCCTCTGAACTAAGTCCCGCTGTTCATCTGATCTGGCCATCTGACTCTTTTAATCAGCCATCCTGGAGTGTGCAAAGACAAAACAATCACCCACCTTGTAGTGTAGAGTCAAAACGATCGCCTACCCTGTAGTGCGCAAAGTCAAAACGATCGCCCACCTTGTGTACAGTCAAAACGATCGTATCTCTTGCCTGTTTCAGACGAAGTCATCCATTCTAGTTTGTCTGGTCAAAAGTGTTCTCTCGCTCTCTTCTGCTCCCCTCCCCTCAGCCCAGCCTTTGTCTGAAGATGTTCGAGAGCATCTTTTGATTATATGTGTTAAAGTACTGCAATTAATTTACTTTTAAAATAAAAATTCCTCATCATTTCGTTACCCGACTCAACGGACTATCTCCAGCCCGACATTTTAGTCTGTGGATCCGACCGACTTTCATTTACAAAATCCTCGATTGATCATTGATCATTTAGAAGAATGATTAACATTTTGCCAAAGTGTTTCTAAAAATCGCACACAGTAGGACGACTTGTTTTGATACTAAAAAAAAAAACAAGACTAAACCCGTTGACGCTATCAATGTTTTTACTTCTGTCGTCAAGTTAACGGTAGTTAGCTAGGTCACATTCAGAGTGCATATCAAGCGATGTCATTTTGTGTATAAAATAAAACACGTTTTATTACTACGAGTAAAAAAATTAGTAACTAAATAAGTGAAGTGTGTGTGATTGACTGTGTACTTGTACGCTGATTTTTTTTTAAAGTGCTTACCCCCCAAAAAAATAGAAAAGGAAACCAAACTATTTTTTAAAAAATCAATGAAATAGCAATAACAAGTCGATTACTGCAATAACAGACTTTACTGGACTTAGGCTTCAAGTATAATAAACTGATTTTTAAAAAAAACAGAATAGCTCAATGGAACACATTCAAATACTCAGGGCTTAATTGGCGGAACGATTTGACAACAAAATCTTCCGTCAGGAAAGAAATTCATATATATTTTTTAAAATAAAGTTCACTTTACTGTGAAACTAGATCTTTTGGAGGTATAGTAGGCCACTGAAGCAGTGCTGGCAATTTCGCTGACAGTCCATCGAGTTACTCATCCTCTTGAGTTACATTCAAACTATTTTATAAAATTACTCTGCATTGACACCAAAAGGTAAAAGTATGACATAAATGGGACTACGCAGAACTAAATACGTGTAAGCAGTAAATTACATCGAATCCGTGTCTAGTCAAAGACTTCTAAATTTTGAATTTTTTCTCAAATTTCTTAGCAGCTCTGAAATCTCGACTTTCCGATAACTGTTCTTTTCGTTTGAAAAAAAATCAACTGTTGGAATTTCCGTGAATTAACGAGAAAGAAACATTCAGCCCATTGTATCTTTTTCAGTGATGCAAGCTAGATATGAAGTCCATCAAAACTTGTTATTTAACAGGCCTATGTGTCAATTTCTAGTCACACACGCCCTCGGCACCACAAAGCTATTTAGAGCTCTCTTCGAAGTTTGACACCCTTAAATGACAACAGAGAAATATCGTTCTTATAAGCGTGTATAACTTACACACTAAACAGTATGCCCAACACGCACACAAATAAATTTCTGCGACTTTTCTTCCGTGACTTTTTTTTTTCCTGTGACTTTTTTCTTGTGACTTTATTTCCTATGACTTTTTTCTGTGACTTTTTTCCCCGTGACTTTTTTTCCTGTGACTTTTTTCCCGCTCACCCTCACGAGATGTATATGATAATCTTTGATTTTCTGAAACATGTGTGTTTTACTGAAACATTATTACTTTCAAACTTTAAATAATATCATTATTGAGTATTCCTTAAACTGTGGCAAGTTTCTAAAACTGCTCGAGTCATCAAAACGATAAAACCGTCCGTGATGGGCTTTCTTTGGTCACCATGTGGTACACGGAAAACATAACAATAATGTTTGTGCATTGTATTCATTATTAGTGCTTTATTAAAAAAAAATAATTAAAAGTAATATTTGTTTAAGTGCATTTTTTGCATAAAATAATTATTTTAAAAAATTTTGTTGGTTCTTGTTTTATAGATTAAAAAAAGTAATACTTGCATTAGTTTATTTTGCTGATAATAGTGATATAGATTTGTAAAATTAAGATGAAATTTGGTTCTGTATTTGACTAACCGAATATTGCTGTATAAGATAACTTGCCACTAGAACTACAAGATCGATTATTAACATATTGAAGAAAATGATACCCCCTCCCCCTTTTGTGGATTATCAATATAGTTAGGAGGAATGAACAACTTGGACAATTTAGGTAACTCTAGTATGCACATAGTATAATATTAACAGTAACAATACAGCATTGACTAACCGAAGCAGCGCTCATTAACTTTTGGTAATAATCATAAATGCTGATTGAATTGTGAGATAATAAAAAATAAAATGTTTAATGGTATATATTCTATTTTAATTATTAAGACTAATATTTATGTTATTTTTATAAAGTAAATAATGGGCTAATATTCCCTGTAGCCATTACTTTCAGTTTCAAAGTATATACAAAGAAGCACAGGCACAGTGGTACTCACACCTCACTGCCTCTACACGTACAAACTACACAACGCACACTCTATTTGACCGCCGAAACTGTAGCAATACAAATGGCACTACAAGAAGCTCCACACAATCCCCACCCACCCCAAAAACTCCTAATAATCACCGACTCGCTCTCTGCACTAAAGGCCCTTTACAACCATATAAGACAGAGAGTGTTTAACATGAACAACATCAGGCAGCTCATTTTAAAACTGCAAAACAAACAAACAACAAGCTTCCTATGGATCCCCATCCACATAGGAATAACTGGAAATGATACAGCCGACAAAGGGGCAAAGAACGGCACTACCTCCCAGCGCCACAGGATTTTTACCTTCTCCCGGCAACAAAAAATAAGCTGGCATACCAAGCCATCAGCAGACTCAGACTAAAGTCAAACACGGCTGTTACACCACCCTAATTCTCAAACTAGAAGATGCTATCACTGTCACACATAACATAGTTGCACATTTCCTCACAAGCTGCATGCAGTACACAGATGAAAGGAAAAATCTGGGACAAGTGATAACAGATCTTGAGCTGCCCTATACAGAACACACGGTTCTGTATCCACCACCAAAAAACAATACACAAAGCACTGGAAAAATTCTTAAATGACACAAACACCATAAGTTATATTTAAATATAAAAATATAATTAAAAAAAAAAACCACTGCACACAATCAGATAAAACACCAAACCCCAAAACATGAAATATGCTACAATGCTCACTCCACAGCAACCATACCAACTAGGGGAGTGGCTCCATAAAGAAGAAAAGTGGGGAAAAAAAAATAATAATAAAAAAAAAATACCGACGAGACAGAAGACGGCCCCACCCGCAACCTGGAAGAAGAGAAGGATGTGAAGCCCTGGCTGAGCACCTCCAAAGGCGAGAACATCATAGATGAAAGCTTTCAAACCATGCTCAGCCAGAAGTGAAGAAAATGTAACAACAACAAGCTATATACAGATATTGTCATATATGTGTTGTTTATATTTGATACTTTTAGTAATGCAGTTTATAAACACCTCTACTCTAAATAGGAAATTATTATCATTATCTCTGTTTATAACAGAGTTTTCTCCTCCTATCCCATACATTTTGAACTCAAATTAATAATGTATCTTGAGCTATAAATAATGTAGCTTAGCATTTTTGCCATAGACTGAGGGAATTTCAATTATATGTTGTTAAATTTGGCATAGTAGTATTAGTAGAGTAATAATTTTTTTAACTTTAATACAGATTATTTTTTTCAATAAGTGTATTGAGACATAATGTTATATGTGACTACAAAATAATTTGTACATTAATCTGAACACATCTTTACGGTAATTAGTTTGTATCACTTTAGCTTCATTTCACTTTATGTTATTAACACATACTGTAATTAGTAATGTAACTCTGTTAATTGAATTTATTCCCACCCCCACCCAGCCTGAGAATTAATTCAGGTTGCCTTTGAATTTCCTGAATTTTATTTTTATACTACTTTAGTACTTTTTTTTTATATCCCACACATCCACTCCATAGTTTAGGGTTGTCAAGCCACACTCTAATTATAAAATACTTAAGAGATTTTAATTAATATGAGGCATTAGAAAAATCTCCAATTTAATTTTTTCCCCAAAAATGTAAAAATAAATAAAGAATAAAAAAATTTAATTTATGAAATACTGTAAAAAGATTATAAGCCATTCATAATAAATTTCTTGTCTTTAGTATCCTGTCATATTGTCATCCTCGGTATTCTGTAACTGTGTAACCATCATAACTTTGCAGTACAATCATATTTCTAAATCAGTAAATGCTAATCCAGTGTTTAATTTATTTTCAGGTTTTAGAAGCTTTTCACTCCTGATCATGCACAAATGGACTCAAATACAACAATTGTTTGACAATAAATATTTTATAAAATTCCCATTCTGACAAAATGATTTGTTGGATTGAATTTGAATTCTGAATCAGATTGATAACAAAAATATAACTAAACACAATTGGCCATATAAATATCTTTGATTACTCTTAGTGATATAATATTGATTGTAGAGTTATTTTGAATAATTATACACTTTTCATAAGTTGGAAGTTCTGGTGATTAGAAATGTTGGCAATTACATGTTTTCCAAGTACTATTGGTCATAAAATACTTTATACATCAGTTAGTGCTAGTTTATATTCATTTAATATGAAGGATTTGCACAGAGCACTTTCATGTTTGAGGATTTGTATTAACTGGCCGGAATTGAAATATCTTAACTCGGGTGTTGGTCTTAGTGATATTAGATCAGGCAGAAAGAATAAATCTGCTTGGTCTTCCAAGTTTTGTCATTCCAGTATGGCTGATGTTCAAGAAGTTCGTGAAGGAAAAGCAAATATTATCCTTCCTAAATCTGTGTTCTACAACCCTGTTCAAGAGTTCAACCGGGACCTGACCATCAGTATTATTTCTCAGTTTGCAGAAGATCGTTTGAGAGAACAGGCAGCAAATTTCCATGGAAAGAATTTAGAAACTGTGACTCAAGAAGTGCAGGCTGAATTAACTGATGGAGCTGGTTCCAAGGTGGAGTGCCCTAAAGAAGCTGAAGATGGAACTGCATGCAAAGGAACCAAATCTGTTTTAGCAGGAGTAAAATGTGAAAATGGCCTGAGGATTTTTGAAGGATTGGCTGCATCAGGATTGAGGTCAATTCGTTTTGGTTTGGAAATCCCAGGAGTAAAAGAAATAATTGCCAATGATTTTGATAAAACTGCAGTAGAATTTATAAAGAAGAATATCAGCAGAAATAATCTCACAGGTCTAGTGCAGTCCAGTTGCAGTGATGCATCCATGGTGATGTACCAGAACAAGGATTTAATCAATCGGTTTGATGTAATAGATCTAGATCCTTATGGCAGTGCCAGTCAGTTTCTTGATGCTGCAGTACAAGCTGTAGGCGATGGTGGTCTTTTGTGCATTACATGCACAGATGCAGCTGTGTTGTGTGGTATTGCTGGTGAAACGTGTTTTGCCAAGTATGGGTCCCTTTCATTGCATGCTAAGTTCTGTCATGAGATGGCTCTGCGTATTCTATTGCATTGTGTAGAGTCACATGCTAACCATTATTCACGCTACATTGAGCCCCTTCTTTCACTCAGCATTGACTTTTATTTCCGTGTATATATTCGTGTGCACTCTAGCCAAAAACAGGTCAAGATGTCTGTGACAAAGACTGGGATGGTATACCACTGTGTCGGTTGTGGGAGCTTTGCCATCCAGCCTTTGGCTACTGCTGTGCCAACCAAAGGAGATAGCCACAAGTTTATACCAGGTTCAGGACCTCCCGTGGGATGTAAATGTGAGCACTGTGGACATAGACACCAGATCGGGGGACCGATCTGGACTGCTCCAATTCACAGTGTGACATTTTTAGATGCTATGCTAAATCGCATCCAGCGTGACTCAGATCTGTTTGGAACAAGTGAGCGAATGCTTGGTATGTTGAGTCTGGCAAGGGAAGAACTACCAGATGTCCCCCTGTATTACATTATGGACGAGCTGTGCAGTACTCTGCACTGTACATCACCTAACATGTTGCAGATGAGGTAAGATATCACTCTTTGCAAATTATTATATTTTTAAATAGAAAGTTAAACAAACTTACCTTAATTTTAATGATGTAAGCATTTGAATCTTAATGAATATTGATTATTGTTCATTAGATATTACTTTATTAGGAGTTAAAGGTAAATTAAAGACAAAGCTAGATCCTGTTCTGTATGTTCAAATGTTTTTTGAAGTAAATAAATGAATCTTATTTTAAGGTATTAATTTTTATTTTATTTTGTTATTTTTTTTCACAAATAAATGTTTAGTGATTTAAAACATTAATAAGCAAATAAGGTAAATATAACTTGTATTTTCAATTTTTTTGTTTATGTGGATTGTTATTAAATACTTTTTAAAAGTATTAATAAAATTAACTATTCAGAAGAGTTCTTACTAAAAATAATGTCTTTTTAATGACAGATATGACAAGCAAACCTAATATAATATAATATAGTAATAATAATATAATGTAAAATTAGGTAAAACCTAGTAATATACTTCTATAGTAATAATAAAATAATGTGAATAGAATATTTTGCTATAGTATAATGTCTTTTTTAATGATAGACACGATAAGCCTAGTATAAAAAATCCTAATGAAAATACAATATGAATAGATTACTTGACAATAATGTCTTTTTCTCATCTTTTTAATGATAGTTATAATAAGCCTAGCGTAATAAAGCCTAATAATAATCTAATGCTAATAGAATACCTGACTCTAATATCTTATTCTGTCTTTCAGATCTAATATGATATCTTAATTGTGATTGTTTTTATATTGTTGCTTAGTTTATTATTTCAAATTTGTACTTAAAAATGATCTCGTGTTTTTACACAAAGATTTTGCTGGCACTAGTTTCAGAAAGCAAATTTATTTGTAATTTTTATGAAATTAAAAGACATATTTGTATATATTCAGAGTATGAGAATATTATTATTAATTTTTTGTTTAAGACTAAGAGGAATGACATTAATTTAGTAAGAGGTATAACATTGAGTTGTGTCATGTAAATTTATTATTCCAAAATGTTAGTAAATTTATTATTAATAAATTATATAACACAGCATGGACATTTTGATTCAAAAGAAATTAAAATTTATTACAGATCAGCACTTCTGAATGCTGGATACAGAGTATCTCTTTCTCATGCTGCCAAGAATTCCTACAAGACTGATGCTCCAACTAAAGCAGTATGGGTATGTTTACTTCTCATTTTATGGCTATTTTTAACATTTATATTAATTTATTATTGGAATTTTTGTTTCTTTTGAGGTAAAAATTGTGTTCGTGTTTAAATTAATTAAAATGACTTTACTTTCTATGCCTATATTCTGCCTTTAAGTTTGAATTTAATGCAATTTATTTTGTTTTTTTTAAAAATAAATTTCAGGATATCTTGAGGTCTTGGGTGATAGAACACCCTGTAAATGCTCGTCGACTGACAGATGGCACTGCAACTTTGGCAATCTTGCAGCAGCCTCCTGTCCTACAAGCTTCTTTCCAACCACATCCTAATGCAAACCCATTGTCAAGGCAGAAAGGTCTTGTTCGATGGCAGGAAAATCCAGAACCTTACTGGGGTCCCAAGCCAAGGGCAAAGTAGGGTGAAGAAAAAGAAAGAAAGATTATGAGGTTTAATTACTGTCAATTTGACTTTATTCATTTACTTTTTGCTGTTGTTATTTTATGATCAAGCATTATGATAGTTGTTGTTCTCCCAAGTTAAATTGAAATGTGTTAGCTTCTGTTACACTACAGAAGCATTGTCAAACTTGAATTCTCTATAGAAGTTCTTAAACTTTGCAACATTAGTAAACATGCTGCAGGTAGATCCACACTCGTGCTTACATCAAAGCCTTTTGACATGCATTCCTACTGCCCTTCTTTACCTAATCCCCTTCTGTAATGCCTGGCATATTTATTATTTGGTAATATTGTCAAGTAATCATCTTCACTCTTGGCTGCTAAAGCATTTGCTAATGGCACAATTTATGTTTTCACTTTCCAGCTTTTGCTTTACTTGTTGATGTCACACCATCCAAAAGTAATGAATATGAACATCATAACTATTTTTAATGCAGTGGCACATATAATTGACAGAATGAGAATTGTCAGATTTCTTACCAGTCATCTTATCAGAATCTGAATCATTCAGAATTTTTGAAAGAGTTTCACCCACTGTTGTTTTGGCTGCTAGATAAAATATCATTGTCTTGTCAAGCATAACATCATGGAGAAAATGCATTTCCCCCCTTACTTTTGCTACAAAATGTTTTCTTCAGTTTATTTATAATATACCTTAAAATAAAATATGTTCAAATTGATAAAGGGGTTGTATTTCAATATATTTATTAGAATTTCCATGTAATTCACAAACCTTTCTTGGCCTGCTTTTAAACTCTTTTGAAGTGGCTTTTAAAATGTTTTTAAAAAAATTACAATCTCAGTTTTGTTTAAGACTAGAAATAAATATCAGACTGCATACAGGCGGATGAAGAGAAAATGCCTTTTAAAAATATTATTTCTTCACAAATTTGACCGACTGTTGCTTTAATGTATTATCACTTCTAAAACAACCTTGATATGTTAAGTTTATTGGATTATTTATAACAATGAAGATTGAAGAAAATAGAATACAAAAGCATGTTATTAAAAAAGGCACCATTTTCAGTTCAAAATGAATTTGTATTGTGATCACAATATCTTGTGCATCTCTCACATTAATTCTGAATATAAAGAATGCTATTTCAGTGCTTTAATTTTAAGAAAACACTTTTCAAATGTATCATCCCATGTGTTATAATTGTCCAGAGATTGATCCATTTATTTAGACTAAGAAAAATCTTGGTTTATGGTTACCTGATTGACACTTAGACACATCCCCATCCCACCCCAAATATATATATTTGTTTTAAAACAAACAACAAAAATCAAAGAAAGAAAGAAATTAAAAAATTGTGATCAGATGTGAGTAGATTAAGCAAGAGAAGTAACTCTCATCATGCTTCCACCAATGCAAGTGCATGTACAGTGTAAAAGAATCAAAATCTCTGTTTTGATTTGTTAAGCATATGCTTGTATGTGATATATGGTTTATTCAGTATATTCTGACAACTGCATGTTGATGATGTTTGATCTAATGTGATTCCCAAAATAGGAAAAAGTGTCATATGGACAGTACTAAACCAATTAAAAGAAAATTAGTTTTCACCTACATATCCTAAATTTTTTAAAGATGAAATGCTTACTAATAATATTCATATAGGTCACACATTTGAGAATGTATAATTAAAATAATGCATTTATGCAAATAGAAATCATTTCATCAGACATTATTAAATTCAGATGTTAAAATCTTGCATAGATAACATGACCGAGAGATGCATAATGTAATCTGAATCATTAATGTTAACATTTAATATTTGAAATGGAAATAAGTTTTGATACATCTCAAAATGGTTCACAAGTTATATAAATATGGAAGACAAAAAATTTTGAAACATTTGATAGTGACAGTTTAAGGCAGCCTTTCTCATATTTTTACACTTGAGGAACCTCTGGTATAAGTAAGTAATTAAGCTTGCAGTAACTATCATTCATATATATATATATATATATGCTTTTCACAACAACTGCTACATTCACACATTTGTTCCTTTTGACATGTGTACTTGTAAACTAATATTTCATTTGTGGTAGAAATCAATAAATCTAAAAGGAACCCATGAAAATTATCACTATAGATACTAAAGAAGGCTGTATATTACTTATTAGACAATAGCAGAAAGCTGCTCATACAGTTTGTATTTTGTTTAACTGACACTAGGTGGTAGAAATCAGTCTGAACCAACTTGGTTTTAAAATAGGTTGGTTAACATGGGTGTCAGATAATTGATCATTTGGTAACTTAAGTTTCATGATATATGATACAATAAGTTAGGAAAATATTTTTTTCTGAAGAACCATAATATACTTTTTAAAGATGATGGATAGTGAAATACATTTTTTTTTCATAATTTGATACTATAAAATTTTCAAAGATGTTATTTATAGTCTGAAACTCAATGAAAATTTCAAATTAGCCTTTGTTCACCAACCAGTCTGAAACTTACACCAGCATTTTAGTAAGGAAGAAAAATACTAAAATTTTAATAAGTTTTCGTAATACATTTTCTGCTGTAGCAATTATTGAAAACCAATGTTCAAATTATCTATCTCATTTTCTCATTATTTTTATTGACCCCTGTGAAAGTATTAATCTCTCAATGTCTTTAAGAATGTTGCTTTGTTTTTGTTTGTTTTTGTTTGTTTTAGGATGAGATATCTGAAGGTGTAGGAAAACAATTAAAACAAGAAAGTACAGAAAAATCTGCAAATTGAAGAATGGGATTAATGACAAAGCATGCATTTTAAAATTAATTTTTATTATTTTTTAATTGAATGACTTACATTTTGTAAGTAAAATATACATGCGTGTAATAATATATATGTATTGTATACTAATGTAGCACAGTGCTTGGATGGTGAGTGTCATTCTGGTTTCTGTTTAATCCAGTTCAAAATTTAAAGAAAGAATATTTTAATTTTATTTAGACAGATCTGTTATTTTAAAGGGCTGGTTCTTATATTTTGTAATAAAATTTTTTAAACATGCAGTGACAGATTTATTGAATTGTTGTTGTTTATTTTATTTCTTTTTATTTGGTTCTAATGGGAAGTTCTTATTTCTTTTCAAATTAAATGATTATTTTATTCTATTACTAATTTTACTACTGTCTGAACTGAAATTTTATAAATATGATTCCTGTGGCAATTTTCATGAAACATTTATTCATATGATACTTACACTTTTAGGCAGGAAAATATAGTAAACAGTATTAATGTAAGTAAATAATTTAAAATTATTCAGAAGATTTAATCATTTAGAGTTTGATTCTCAAATTAAGAAGAAACGATTTCAATTTTTTTTAACCTTTTGTTGCCTTATTTAAAAAAGCTAACAATTTAAAATGAAATAGCCTGAAACATATAGTCCAACTTTGTTGCACTTAAGATTGTTAACTGATATTTTTACATATATATTACATTTGTATCAAAACTTAATTTTAATCACATATCAGTTCTCGCAAACTATACATACAGATAAAAATTCTCAATGAATTTATTGAATATTTTAGAATTTGCAATCAACAAGCAAAAAATTTGCTGGAAAAGTCCTTGGAAATAAATTATATTTATATGTTGCAGAACTTGGTTAAAACCATTTATGGCATAGCCATATAGCTGAATTTTTAAATTTATTATATATTTAATATCATCACATTTAGAATGTACATATTTTAAAATGAAAACTATAGAATTGTTCGCCTTTAAAATTTATACATTTCCGAAGACCCCCAAAATAGAACAATAAATTTGTGCTTAAACTCAGTTTTAAATAAAAATAATAAAACATGTTTATGATCTCTGATGGACTCCACATTTGCTAAAACTCAGATTTAAAAAAAAAAAGGAAAATGTATTGATGGTTCAAGATAGAGTTGTACACTCCACATTTAAACTTTTCCATGGAATTATCCAATATGCACCTAAATGTCAGTATCGGTTAAAAAAAAGATTTATATATATAATAAACAATGAATTATCCAATATTTACCTAAATGTCAGCATCGGTTAAAAAAAATAAAATATAAATTATATGATCCTTACATAGATTTATGCAGTAAATTATATAGATTATCCCGTGCTCTGGCTACCCCAGCATCAATTAAAAAAAATATATATGTATACTTTAGAAAGTTTGTATTCAACCCTTTACTGTTTACTACCATTCTCTTCATTGGGTCAGCAAGGGAGGGGTTAAAGTTTTGTGTGAATATATGTACCACTACACATCTATCTCTAGTATCACTGCTTTTAGTTCTCTCTTCCTTGGGTGGGATGATAGATGATTGTGTGATAAAATGATTTACTGCATTAAGAAAATGTAAAAGTTTTCTAAAATGTCTCCAAAGTCCTATGTGCTGTTTGCTGCTACCAAACTATGTTTAATTGCCTACTATCAACTGTCCTTCACTTAGGAATAAACAGTGAGAGTGGACAGTTAAGGATATGTTCACATTTTTCTATAAGAGAATTTTTAAGAATTTATTTTAAATGTTTCTTTACAAACATATATAATTTAAAATGTTAATATATTTTTATTATATGAGTTTCTATGAGAATATTAAATTAATAATAATAAAATTTCTTAAAAACTTATACAGGTTGATGCACTATATGCTTACCTATCACTCAACAGATCTCAGCAATCAATGGCAGGCTAGCTTTTCATCTTCAATCATAGTACTATTGAGTTAACATTTGTGGTTGCAGAACAGACATTTATTACAATACTATCATTACAGTAGTGGTTGCAGTACAGACATTTATTATAATACTATCATTACAGTAGTGGTTGCAGTACAGACATTTATTACAATACTATCATTACAGTAGTGGTTGCAGTACAGACATTTATTATAATACTATCATTACAGTAGTGGTTGCAGTACAGACATTTATTATAATACTATCATTACAGTAGTGGTTGCAGTACAGACATTTATTACAATACTATCATTACAGTAGTGGTTGCAGTACAGACATTTATTATAATACTATCATTACAGTAGTGGTTGCAGTACAGACATTTATTATAATACTATCATTACAGTAGTGGTTGCAGTACAGACATTTATTACATTACTATCATTACAGTAGTGGTTGCAGTACAGACATTTATTACAATACTATCATTACAGTAGGGTTGCAGTACAGACATTTATTACAATACTATCATTACAGTAGTGGTTGCAGTACAGACATTTATTACAATACTATCATTACAGTAGGGTTGCAGTACAGACATTTATTACAGTACTATCATTACAGTTACGATCAAGGTAAGGATATTTGTTAAAGTACTGTCAGTGTACAGATAGGATGCTATCAGGTTTCACCTCCTATAATTTAATTTTAAAAAAATAAAAACAAATATACATAATTTTTAAAAAAGAAATATATATATATAATTAAAAAATTAAAAAAAACACCCACAACCCCAACAACACGCACAAATACACGGACGACAGTCGTAACAACGGTCAGACATGAAGATACAACACGCAAACCAAACAACGCACGAACACCACACCCCACCCTCCTTGAATACCAGAGAAAGGAGGAAGGCCCCACAGGAATCCACCAAGAACCGAAAACATCGTCAAGATGAAAAGTTCTAACGCAATCCCTGTGGACGCATAGTTAGTGGAACTACTACTATTGCAAAGTGTGCAAAGTCAAAACAATCGCCCACCCTGGAGTACAGTCAAAACGATTGCTGTCTCTTGCCTGCTGTTTCAGACGTCAACGTCTGGTCAAAAGTGTTCTCTCCTTCTCTTCTGCTCCTCTCCCTTCAGCCCTGCCTTTGTCTGAAGATGTTCGAGAGGATCTTTTGATTATATGTGTTAAAGAACTGCAATTAATTTACTTTTAAAATAAAATAAATAATTTTCAATCCACTACAAGTCCAGTCTTCATCATTTCGTTACCCGATTCAACGGACTATCCCCAGCTCGACATTTTAGTCTGTGGATCCGACCGACTTTCATTTATAAAATCCTCGATTGATCATTTAGAATAACATTTTGCCACATGTTTCTAAAAATCGCACACAGTAGGTCGACTTGTTTTGATAAAAAGAAAACAAAACAAGACTAAACCCGTTGACGCTATCAACGTTTCTATTTCTGTCAAGTTAACGGTAGTTAGCTAGGTCACATTCAGAGTGCATATCAAGCGATGTCATTTTGTGTATAAAATAAAACACGTTTTATTACTTCTATGGTTAATTGACTGTGTACCACTACGCTGATTTTTTTTAAAGCTCCCTCCCCCCAAAAAAAAGTAAAACAGACTTTACTGGATAAAGGCTTTAAGTATAATACACTGATAAAAAACATCAGAATAGCTCAAAGGAAAACATTCAAATACTCAGGAATTAAGTGGCGGAACGATTTGACAACAAAATCTTCCGTCAGGAAAGAAATTTATATATATTTTTTAAAATCAGATAAAGTTCACTTTACTGTGAAACTAGATCTACTGGAGGTATAGTAGGCCACTGAAACAAGTGCTGGCAATTTCGTTGACAGTCCATCGATTTACTCATCCTCTTGATGGAAAAGAAAGAAGTTCATGCAAACTATTTTATAAAATTACTCTGCATTGACACCAAAAGGTAAAAGTATGACATAAATGGGACTACGCAGAACTAAATACGTGTAAGCAGTAAATTACATCGAATCCGTGTCTAGTCAAAGACTTCTAAATTTTGAATTTTTTCTCAAATTTCTTAGCAGCTTTGAAATCTCGACTTGCTGTTCTTTTCGTTTTTTGTTGGAATTTCCGTGAATTAATTAATTCAGCCCATTGTATCTTTTTTAGTGATGCAAACTAGATATCAAGTCCAGCAAGTCACACTGTATTTTGTTATTTAACAGGCCTATATATCAATTAATATTCACAACGCAAGTGGTCTGGCCCTCGGCACCACAGAGCTATTTAGAGCTCCTTTTGAAGTTTGACACCCTTAAATGACAACAGAGAAATATCGTACATATATGCGTGTTTTAACTTACACACTAAACAGTATGCCCAACACGCACACAAATAAATCTTGTCATGCGCACGCAAGAAATCGTCAATATTACGACTCGCAGTAAGCTAATTTCTCTCTAAATTACGACGCTGTAGAATGTAGATATTTGCTCATAACTATATAATTAGGTCCGCGTCTTAATCGGGGAGGGGAATATTTGTTGACAGATGTCTCTTCAAAGGAAGGAAAAGAGGGTCGTATGACAGCACATAATTAAAGGCTATTTCAAGTTTCATTCACTTTTTAAAGGTCCAGTAAGTTATTAGACAATGGTCGTGTTGACTTTTACTTTTGGTCTGACCAGAATTTCAGCTTACTCCAGTCATTTCTCTTGAATTGTCTGCACTGCAATATAACTTGAACAAAGTGTATTGTCTGTAGAACCATTATTTTTCGAGGATATTTGGGGCGTGTTAATCATTACTGCAATTGCTAAATCGGAGCATGCCCTTTGCACCTATTAAAATCCACCCAAAATCTTCACTCTTCTCACCAGCACGAATTTCACAGCATAAATCTGCAAACTGAAATGTTCCTGTTGAAGATTTTTTACGGGCTATACTCGGAATTTATAAATGTTAACCGGATTTAATTTTAATTGATATACATTAGGTAGGTTCTCGAACAGAAGACTGTACCTCTACTAGTGTTAGTCTTAAACGAGAGTGACGTCAGGAAATTAGTTTAAAACGACCCGCCGTTATTTAAAGGAAATAAAAAAGAAAGATAAAAGTACTGATTCTTGATTTTATCGTTTGCATACTTTCTCGACCAGCCGACCAGAGAACAGCTTGTGGTTGCCATATCTCACGAGATGTATATAATAATCTTTGATTTACTGAAACATGTGTATACCAGAAGCCTTGGTTTTACTGAAACATTATTACTTTTCAAACTTCAAAATATCATTATTGAGTATTCCTTAAACTGTGGCAAGTTTCTAAAACTGCTCGAGTCATCAAAACGATAAAACCGTCCGTGATGGGCTTTCTTTGGTCACCATATGGTACACGGAAAACATACCATGTTTATGCATTGTACTCATTGATAGTGCTTTATTTAAAAAAAAAAAAATTAAAGGTAATATTTGTTTAAGTGCAATTTATGCAGAAGATAGTTTTTAAAAAAAATTGAGTTGGATCTTGTTTTATAAATTTTTAGAATTATACATGCATTAGTTTATTTTGCTGATAATAGGCCTTCATTTGTTGTATTTATAAAATTAAGATAAAATTTGATTTTATATTTAACATAACTAATATTGCTGTATAAGATAACTTGCCTATAGAACTACAAGACCAATTATTAATATGTTTAAGTAAACGATCCACCACCACCATCACCCCCGGGGGATTCGCAATATAGTTAGGAGGAATGAACAACTTTGACAATTTAGGTAACTCTAGTAGTAGTATATGCACATAATATAACAATAAAAAATACAGCACTAACCGAAGCAGCGTCTCATTGACCTCTGGTAAAACAACCGAAAACCAACACCACTACCACCCCCAAAATTCCAAACAATTACATTATTACTATTTGTATTGAATTGTGATATAAAATTAAAATGTTCTATAGGTATATAAAATAATATATATTGAATATATTCTATTTTAATTATTAAGACTAATTTTTATGTTATTTATAATGTAAATAATGGGCTAATATTCCCTATAGCCATTACTTTCACAAATGCTATGTACAACTATTATTGTCATATAATATATTTGTTGTTTATATTAGATACTTTTACCTTTAGTAATGCAGTTTATAAACACCTCTACTCTAAATAGGAAATAATTATCATTATCTCTGTTTATAACAATTTTTCTCCTTCATTCCCATATATTTTAAACTCAAATTAATAATGTATCTTGAGCTATAAATAACATAGCTTAGCATTTTTGCCATAGACTGAGAGAATTTCAATTATATGTTGTTAACTTTGGCATAGTACTGTGTAATGATGTTTTTAACTTTAATACAGATTATTTAACTTTTAAGTATGACTTTTTCAGTAAGTGTATTGAGACATAATGTTATATCACCATGTGACTACAAAATAATTTGTACATTAATCTGAACACATCTTTACAGTAATTAGTTTGTATCATTTTAGCTTCATTTCACTTTATATTATTATTAGTAATATTACTGTAATTAGTAAAGTAACACCGTTGATTGAATTTATTCCCCACTCTTGAAAATTAATTCAGGATGCCTTTGAATTTCAGTAAATTTTATACTGCTTCAGTATTGGTGGCAAATATATATAGTATATATATATAATATAGTAGACAGCCATTCCGTGATTAGAGGGGTGCCGGATTATTGAGAGTGCATAAAAGATTTTAGTTTAATTCTTTATTAAATTTAGTGATACAAGTTTACTGTATCACTATCAATGTATGTAGATGTATTTAAAAAACAACTAAGAGACAAACATGATAATGCTACAAAAATATGATCAGTATATACCTGTCTTATTTTCATATCAGTGCAGTATACAGTAAAAGAAACATACAAATTTAATGCAGCACACATGAAATCTTGCATTTTCTACTCAGTGAGGTCACTTTGAAACCTGTCATAGATTTTTATCTGCTTTAATGAAGATACTTGTTCTTGTACCATTTCCTGCTATACTTGTGAACTCACTTTCTCTTACTTGGGAGGAGGACGAGGCGACTTTCCAAAGGAAGCCTAACCCTGCCTATTTTACCACACCTGGAGGCTGGATTATTGAAGGGCCAGATTAGCATGAGTGCACTGTAGTAATAATAGCTACATTTGCTGCGTATATACATTATAGCCATATTGAGATAGAAATCTTTGTAATACCTTTCAGACTGAGAAGGCAGAAGGTTTGTATGTTAACCTGAGTGATTAAATTTATTTAACTTTTTGAGAGTTACACTGTATGTCATATCTTTCATTAAAAATTAATATTTTGAAGTTAAAAAATCCAACCTCCTTTGAAGATATACATATATCGCACCAATTTTATCTTATACCAAATATTTCTTATGTTTGGTTAACAGTTGATCAGTTTAATTTATCATCATTTATGCAAACTTCATGATACACCTCTTTATTTTATTCAAGGGAAGATTAATAGCAGTACTTTTTTGAGCTTAATCTGAAAAAAAAAGAAGTAATTTTAGACAATGTAAGTATCCACACACCCTAAAATATAAAAATAATAATATAATAACAAATTAATACAAATAAAAAAGTATAAAATTCTGAATATCTCCTTTGTTGGGAGCTAAATGACTGCATAATCCTGTTCAGTAAACATCTCAGATATACTCACCTCCTCCATTTTCAGTTACTTATAACTAAAGTTAAAAATCAAGTGCATAAAGATGAACTGGTTACATTTTTTCTTTCACTTTTAGTAAGTACTTAAGTGAATGCATTACAAGAACATTAGACACTCTATTTTGCTTTCTGAGTATATCTTTCTTTTGGAGTTAGAAGGCTGCAAGATCTAGCTCTGGACTCTTTTATTCTGATGATTGAAGTTCCAGTCCCACACAACAGGTTGTGATAGTTAAAGAGGGTTGGTTTTTATATCCCACATCCCCTCCATTGTTCAGGGTTGTCAAGCCACACCTTGATTGTAAAATGCTTAAGAGATTTTAATTAATAATTTAATATGAGGCAGTAGAAAAATCTCCAATTTAATAATTTTCCCCCATAAGTAAAAATAAATAAAGAAATATAATTTATGAAATACATGTACTGTAAAAAGATTATAAGCCATTAATAAATATAATAAATTTCTTGTATTTAGTATAAGCCATTAATAATAAATTTCTTGTATTTAGTATCCTTTCATATTCAGATATTATCATCCTCTGTATCCTGTAACAATCATAACTTTGCAGTACAATCATGTTTCTAAATGCTAATCCAGTTTTTAATTTATTTTCAGGTTTTAGAAGCTTTTCACTCCTGATCATGCACAAATGGACTCATACAACAATTGTTTGACAATAAATATTTTATAAAATTCCCATTCTATGACAAAATGATTTGTCAGATTGAATTTGAATTCTGAATCAGATTGATAACAAAAATATAACTAAACACAATTGGCCATATAAATATCTTTGATTACTCTTAGTGATATAATACTGATTGTAGTGTTATTTTAAAATATTGTTGTAAAGCAAGAAAAATACTTATATTTCAAAGCAGTTATTAGTAATTATTTTGAATAGTTATACAGTTTTTACAAGTTGGAAGTTTTGGTGATTCCAAATGTTGGGAATTAGATGGTCTCCAAGTACTGTTGGTCATAAAGCACTTTTTACATCAGTTAGTGCTAGTTTATATTCATTTAATATACAGGCTTTGCACAGAGTACTTTCATGTTTGAGGATTGGTATTAACTGGCTGGAATTGAAAGATCAAAACTTGGGTGCTAATCATAGTCAGATAGTGATATTAGATCAGGCAGCAAAAATAAGTCTGCTTGGTCTTCCAATTTTTCTGATTCCAGTATGGCTGATGGAGTTCAAGAAGTTCGTGAAGGAAAAGCAAATATTATCCTTCCTAAATCTGTGTTCTACAACCCTGTTCAAGAGTTCAACCGGGACCTGACCATCAGTATTATTTCTCAGTTTGCAGAAGATCGTTTGAGAGAACAGGCAGCAAATTTCCCTGGAAAAAAGTCAGAAACTGTGACTCAAGAAGTGCAGGCTGAATTAACTGATGGAGCTGGTTCCAAGGTGGAGTGCCCTAAAGAAGCTGAAGATGGAACTGCATGCAAAGGAACCAAATCTGTTTTAGCAGGAGTAAAATGTGAAAATGGTCTAAGGATTTTTGAAGGATTGGCTGCATCAGGATTGAGGTCAATTCGTTTTGGTTTGGAAATCCCAGGAGTAAAAGAAATAATTGCCAATGATTTTGATAAAACTGCGGTAGAATTTATAAAGAAGAATATCAGCAGAAATAATCTCACAGGTCTAGTGCAGTCCAGTTGCAGTGATGCATCCATGGTGATGTACCAAAACAAGGATTTAATCAATCGGTTTGATGTAATAGATCTAGATCCTTATGGCAGTGCCAGTCAGTTTCTTGATGCTGCAGTACAAGCTGTAGGCGATGGTGGTCTTTTGTGCATTACATGCACAGATGCAGCTGTGTTGTGTGGTAATGCTGGTGAAACGTGTTTTGCCAAGTATGGGTCCCTTTCATTGCATGCTAAGTTCTGTCATGAGATGGCTCTGCGTATTCTATTGCATTGTGTAGAGTCACATGCTAACCATTATTCACGCTACATTGTGCCCCTTCTTTCACTCAGCATTGACTTTTATGTCCGTGTATATATTCGTGTGCACTCCAGCCAAAAACAGGTCAAGATGTCTGTGACAAAGACTGGGATGGTATACCACTGTGTTGGTTGTGGGAGCTTTGCCCTCCAGCCTTTGGCTACTGCTGTGCCAACCAAAGGAGATAGCCACAAGTTTATACCAGGTTCAGGACCTCCCGTGGGATGTAAATGTGAGCACTGTGGACATAGACACCAGATCGGGGGACCGATCTGGACTGCTCCAATTCACAGTGTGACATTTTTAGATGCTATGCTAAATCGCATCCAGCGTGACTCAGATCTATTTGGAACAAGTGAGCGAATGCTTGGTATGTTGAGTCTGGCAAGGGAAGAACTACCAGATGTCCCCCTGTACTACATTATGGACGAGCTGTGCAGTACTCTGCACTGTACACCACCTAATATGTTGCAGATGAGGTAAGATATCACTCTTTGCAAATTATTATTTTTTTAAATAGAAAGTTAAACAAACTTACCTTAATTTTTAACGATGTAAGCATTTGAATTTTAATGAATATTAATTATTGTTCATTAGATATTTATATTACTTTATTAGGAGTTAAAGGTAAATTAAAGACAAAGCTAGAGCCTGTTCTTTATGTTCAAATGTTTTTTGAAGTAAATTAATGAATCTTATAAAGTTATATTGTTAAGATATTAATTTTTTTTTTTTTTTTTTTACAAGTAAAATTATAGTGATTTAAAACATTAATAAGCAAATAAGGTAAATATAACTTGTATTTTTCATTTTTTTTTGTTTATGTGGATTGTTATTAAATACTTTTAAAAATAATTAATAAAATTAACTATTCATAAGAGTTCTTACTAAAAATAATGTCTTTTATATAATTATACTTTTATAGATATGACAAGTGAGTGAAACCTGATATAGCAAGCAATAATAATATATTTTTATAAAATACTTGACGTTAAAGTATGTCTTTTTCTTGTCCTTTTAATGATAGACGTGACAAGCAAGTAAAACCTAATATTGTAATAATAATATAATGTTAAATTAGGTAAAACCTAGTACTAAAATAATAATATAATGTGAATAGAATATTTGGCTATAATGTATAAGACATATTTCAACCATTTGTAATTGTATATATTAGGACTATGAGCATATTAATAATTCATTGTTTAAGACTAAGAGGAATGACATTAATTTTAGTAAGAGGTATAACATTGAGTTGTGTAATGTAAATTTATTATTCCAAAATGTTAGTAAATTTATTATTAATAAATTATATAACACAGCATGGACATTTTGATTCAAAAGAAATTAAAATTTATTACAGATCAGCACTTTTGAATGCTGGATATAGAGTATCTCTTTCTCATGCTGCCAAGAATTCCTACAAGACTGATGCTCCACCTAAAGCAGTATGGGTATGTTTACTTTTCATTTATGGCTATTATTTACATTTATATTAATTATTAATATTTTTGGAATTTTTGTTTCTTTGAAGGACTTTTGAGGTAAAAATTGTGTTCATGTTTAAATTAATTAAAATGACTTTACTTTCTATGCCTATATTCTGCCTTTAAGTTTGAATTTGATGCAATGTGTTTTGTTTTTAAAAAAAATGAATTTCAGGATATCTTGAGATCTTGGGTGATAGAACACCCAGTAAATGCTCGTCGACTGACAGATGGCACTGCAGCTTTGGCAATTTTGCAGCAGCCTCCTGTCTTACAAGCTTCTTTCCAACCACATCCTGATGCAAACCCATTGTCAAGGCAGAAAGGTCTTGTTCGATGGCAGAAAAATCCAGAACCTTACTGGGGTCCCAAGCCAAGGGCACAGCGTGGTGAAGAAAAAGAAAGAAAGATTTTGAATCCCAGAAACAAGCTGAACATGGCACAGAGAAAACGGAGTCGTGACAATGAACAGGTTTAGTATGAGGTTTGAATACTGTCAATGTGACTTTATTCATTTACTTTTTGCTGTTGTTATTTTATGATCAAGCATTATGATGGTTGTTGTTCTCCCAAGTTAAATTGAAATATGTTAGAGAGCTTCTGTTACACTATAGAAGCGTCAAACTTGAATTCTCTATAGAAGTTCTTAAACTTTGCAACATTAGTAAATATGCTGCAGGTAGATCCACACTCATGCTTACATCAAAGCCTTTTGACATGCATTCCTACTGCCCTTCTTATTTAATCCCCTAATGCCTGGCATAGTTATTATTTTGCAGTATTGTGAGGTAATCATCTTCACGCTTGGCTGCTGAAGCATTTGCTAATGGCACAGTTTACGTTTTCACTTTCCCAGCTTTTGCTTTATTTGTTGATGTCACACCATCCAAAAGTAATGAATATGAACATCATAACTATTTTTACTGTAGTGGCACATATAATTGACAGAATGAGAATTGTCAGATAGCTTACTAGTCGTCTTATCAGAATCTGAATCATTCAGAATTTTTGAAAGAGTTTCACCCACTGTTGTTTTGGCTGCTAGATAAAATATCATTGTCTTATCAAGCATAACATCATGGAGAAAATACATTCACCCCTTACTTTTGCTACAAAATTGTTTCTTCAGTTTATTTGTAATATACCTTAAAATAAAATATGTTCAAATTGATAAAGGGATTGTATTTCAATATATTTATTAGCATTTCCATGTAATTCACAAACCTTGGCCTGCTTTCAGACAGTTTGAAGTGGCTTTTAATATGTTTGAAAAAAATTACAATCCCAGTTTTGTTTACGAC
This sequence comes from Sinotaia quadrata, assembly GCA_028829895.1. Classification (NCBI taxonomy): domain Eukaryota; kingdom Metazoa; phylum Mollusca; class Gastropoda; order Architaenioglossa; family Viviparidae; genus Sinotaia; species Sinotaia quadrata. The sequence goes on along the minus strand of CM054177.1, from coordinate 44,616,333 downwards.
TAGAAATTAATATCAGACTGCATACAGGCAGATGAGGAGAAAATGCCTTTAAAAAATATTATTTCTTCACAAATTTGACCGTTTCAAGATAAAACTTTTAAAAGGGATCTAGACTGTTGCTTTAATGTATTATCACTTCTAAAACAACCTTGATATGTTAAGTTTGTTGTATTATTTATAACAATGAAAATTGAAGAAAATAGAATACAAAAGCATGTTATTAAAAAAAGCACCATTTTTAGTTCAAAATGAATTTGTATTGTGATCACAGTATCTTGTGCATCTCTCACATTAATTCTGAATATAAAGAATGCTATTTCAATGCTTTATTTTTAAGAAAACACTTTTCAAATGGATCATCTCATATGGTATACTTGTCCAGAGATTGATCCATTTATTTAGACTAAGAAAAATCTTCTTGGTTTTTGGTTACCTGATTGACACTTAGACACACCACCAACCCACCTTAACCCCACATATATATATATATTTGTTTTAAAACAAAAATCAAAGAAAGAAAGAAATTAAAAAATTGTGATCAGATGTGAGTAGATTAAGCAAGAGAAGTAACTCTCATCATGCTTCCACCAATGCAAGTGCATGTACAGTGTAAAAGAATCAAAATCTCTGTTTTGATTTGTTAAACATATGCTTGTATGTGATATATGGTTTATTCCAGTATATTCTGACAACTGCATGTTGATGATGTTTTATCTAATGTGACTCCCAAAATAGGAAAAAGTGTCATGTGGACAGTACTATACCAGAAAGAAGATTAGTTTTCACCTACATATCCTAAATTTTTAAAGATTCAATGCTTACTAATAATAGTAATATATGTCACTCATTTGAGAATGTATAATTAAAATAATGCATTTATGCAAAGGGAAATCATTTCATCAGACATTATTAAATTCAGATGTTAAAATCTTGCATAGATAACATGATCGAGAGCTGCATACTGTAATATGAATTACTAATGTTAACATTTATTATAATATTTGAAATGGAAATAAGTTTTGATACATTTCATAATGGTTCACAGGGTATATAGGCATGGAATGCAAAAAATTTTGAAACAATTGATAGTGACAGTTTAAGGCATCCTTTCTCAACATTTTTACACTTGAGGAACCTCTGCATAAAAATTACTATTTCTACAATGTATGTTTTTTAATAAAAATCTCTCAGGGAGCCCCTAGCAACCTTTCGCAGAACTCCTGTAGAGAAACCCTGGTATAAGTAAGTAATTAAGCTTGCAGTAACTATCATACATATATATATATGAATATATATATATATTCTTTTCACAACTGCTACATTCACATTTGTTCCTTTCAATGTACTTGTAAGCTAATATTTGATTTGTGGTAGAAATCAATAAATCTAAAAGGAACCCATGAAAATTATAACTATAGATACTAAAATATGGTGTATATATTACTTATTAGACAATAGTAGAAACTGAGAAAGCTGCTCATACAGTTTGGATTTTGTTTAACTGACACTAGGTGGAAGAAATCAGTCTGAACCAACTTGGTTTTAAAATTAGGTTAGTTAACATGGGTGACAGATAATTGATCATTTGGTAACTTAAGTTTCATGATATATGATACAGTAAGTTAGGAAAATATTTTTTCTGAAGAACCATAATATACTTTTTAAAGATGATGGATAGTGAAAACATTTTTTTCAATAATTTCAACCTATAAAATTTTCAAAGATGTTATTTATAGTCTGAAACTCAATTAGCCTTTCTTCACTAACCAATCTGAAACTTACATCAGCATTTTAGTTTTAATTAAATTATACAGTTTTTTAAAAATAAAAAAGGAAGAAAATTACTAAAATTGTAATAAATTTTCTTCAAAACATTTTCTGCAGTGACTATTGAAGACCAATGTTCAAATTATCTATCTCTTTTTGTCATTATTTTTATTGACCCCTGTGACAGTATTAATCTCTTAATGTCCTTTAAGAATGTTGCTTTTGTTTGTTTCAGGATGAGATATCTGAAGTCGTAGGAAAACAATTAAAGCAAGAAAGTACAGAAAAGTCTGCAGATTGAAGAATGGGATTAATGACAAAGCATGCCTTTTAATTAAATTTTTTTTTTTTTTTATTGAATATGACTTATGTTTTGTAAGTAAAATAGACATACTTGTAATAATATATATGTATTGTATACTAATGCAGCACAGTGCTTGGATGGTGAGTGTCATTCTGGTTTCTCTTTAATCCACTTGAGGAATTAAAGAAAAAAATTTTAATTTTATTTAGACAGATCTGTTATTTTAAAGGGCTGGTTCTTATATTTTGTAATAAAATTTTTTTAAACATGCAGTGACAGATTTATTGAATTGTTGTTGTTTATTTTATTTCTTTTTATTTGGTTCTAATGGGAAGTTCTTATTTCTTTTCAAATTAAATGATTATTTTATTCTATTACTGATTTTACTACTGTCTGAACTGAAATTTTATAAATATGATTCCTGTGGCAATTTTCATGAAACATTTATTCATATGATACTTACACTTTTAGGCAGGAAAATATAGTAAACAGTATTAATGTAAGTAAATAATTTAAAATTATTCAGAAAATTTAATCATTTAAAATTTGATTCTCAAATTAAGAAAAAACAATATTAATTTTTTTAAACCTTTTGTTGCCTTATTTAAAAAAAGCTAAGAATTTAAAATGCAATAGCCTGAAACATATAATCCAACTTTGTTGCACTTAAGATTGTTATCTAATATTTTTACATATACAGTATTACATTTGTATCAAAACTTAATTTTAATCACATATCTGTTTTTGCAAAATGTACATACAGATAAAAGTTCTCAATGAAATTTATTGAATATTTTAGAATTTGCAATCAACAAGCAAAAAATTCGCTGGAAAAATCCTTGAAAATAAATAATATTTATATGTTGCAGAACTTGGTTAAAACCATTTATGGCATAGCCAACTAGCTTGATTTTAAATTTATTACAATATTTAATATTATCACATTTACAATGTACATATTTTAAAATGAAAACTAGAGAATTGTTTCACCTTTAAAATTTATAAATTTAAGAAGACCCCTAAAATTGAACAATATATTTATGTTGAAACTCAGTTTTAAATATAAATAATAAAACATGTATTTATGATCTCTGATGGACTCCACATTTGCTAAAACTCAGGTGTTTTTTTTAAAAAAAGGAAAATGTATTGATGGTCCCTGATAGAGTTGTACACTCCACATTTAAACTTTTGTCTTTACTACAGATCAGTGAATAGTCAACAAAAGGAGATGAATTAGAACAAATGAACTGGGGATAGAGGATCAGTGTTTGGTTTACCTTTAAGAATTTAGTTTAAATGCTATTTTGGCCCACCTACAATTGAGATATATAATGTCTATATTCACATGATCCCCATTAGTAACAGTATTCATTGTTGAGATCATATCTCTACATAGATTTATATAATAAACAATGAATTATCCAATATTCACTTAATGTCAGCATCGGTTTAAAAAAAATAAAATAAAAATGATATGATCCTTACATAGATTTATGCAGTAAATTATATAGATTATCCCTTGCTCTGGCTACCCCACATCAATTAAAAAAAAGTATATGTATACTTTAGAAAGTTTGTATTCAACCCTTTACAGTTTACTACCATATCTCTTCATTGGATCAGCAAGGATGGGTTAAAGTATTGTGTGAATATATGGAACACAACACGTCTAACTGTCTCTAATATCACTGCTTTTAGTTCTGTCTTCTTTGGGTGGGATGATATTATAGTAGTTGATAATGATTGTGTGATAAAATGATTTTCTGCATTAAGTTTCATTAAGAATATGTATGTAAAAGTTTTCTAAAATGTCTCCAAAGTCCTATGTGCTGTTTGCTGCTACTAAACTACGTTTAATTGCCTACTATCAACTGTCCTTCACTTAGGAATAAACAGTGAGAGTGGACAATTAAGGTAATATTCACATTAAACTCTGTTCACATTTATCTATAAGAGAATTTTCAAGACTTTATTTAAAATGTTTCTTTACAAACATATATAATTTAAAATGTTAATATATTTTTATTATGAGTTTCTATGAGAATATTAAAATAATAATAATAAAATTTCTACAGGTTGATGCACTATATGCTTACCATTCACTCAACAGATCTCAGCAATCAATGGCAGGCTAGCTTTTCATCTTCAATCATAGTACTATTGAGTTAACATTTACAGTTGCAGTACAGACATTTATTACAATACTATTATTACAGTAGAGGTTTCAGTACATACATTTATTTCAGTACTATCATGACAGTAGTGGTTGCAGTACAGACATTTATTACAATACTATCATGACAGTAGTGGTTGCAGTACAGACATTTATTACAATACTATCATGACAGTAGTGGTTGCAGTACAAACATTTATTACAGTACTATCAACAGTTGTGGTTAGTGTAGAGACATCATTAGGATGCTATCAGGCTTCTTCTGTTATCAAGGTACATATAGATAAAGTATTTCTCATGCAACCTGCATATTTATTTGACAACACCACCCATTCTCCACCATGCAATATACTGAGTTTAGTGTAATTGTATCTATAATAACACCATAGTTGAAACTTTTAGGTGTTATTTACAAAAAAATGAACAAAGAAATATCATGTTAGATTACACAGGATGATTCTCAATGCAGATATTCTTTAAAATGGTACTAAAGATGACATACAATAGTTTTGTAGATGAATAAATTATAGAGTAACTACATTTCGAAAATTGGTTATTGTCAACAGTGATTGATAGTTCTGGATGTCCAAGTGCGTAAGATAAAATCATTAGAATATTCAAACTTGTGAAATTCATATTGATGGCCTATTGAAGTTTGATATATTTATTTTTACCATATTGAATATATTTGATATAATATAGTTGTGCTATATTGAATATATTCACTAACTCATTACTTAAAAAATCTTAAACAAAATCTTTACATTTCATTGTGACCAACCTTTTGTATGAAATGCTTAATGATTTAATTTTTATTAATTGTTAAAATTAAAAAAATTCTTCAATAATAGTATTTATTTTAAAAACAAACAATTACTTTTTCAAATTCAAATTTTGGCAAATTTAATAAATTTAAATGCGATTTATTCAACAGATTGGGTGTGCAGCTCGTTTGTTTTGAATTTGACAGTAAAAAGAGGAAGGGCATTGATTGAAAGGGAATAATGAAAGTCAAAATTAATCAATATATTCACATTCTACAATCAGTTGGCTCCAAATAAACTGTACAAAGTATGCAATGCATTCTTTTTGATGTTTAATAATAATGAACTTGCTATTATTTAATTATTAGGTGGCTTGGTGTAGAAAGCAAACAAGTAAAAACAGTCTATATGAAATTGGCATACAAAATATAATTTAAAAAAAAAAAAAGATGTTCTTCCATCTTGAATGATCTAAATCTGAAAACAAACAAAAAAACCCTCAACAGTACATTACTAAGAATATATATATATATACAACATGTTAGATAAGTAACATGTTTAATAATAATGAACTTGCTATTATTTAATTATTAGGTGGCTTGGTGTAGAAAGCAAACAAGTAAAAACAGTCTATATGAAATTGGCATACAAAATATAATTTAAAAAAAAAAAAAGATGTTCTTCCATCTTGAATGATCTAAATCTGAAAACAAACAAAAAAACCCTCAACAGTACATTACTAAGAATATATATATATATACAACATGTTAGATAAGTAACATTTTAATCTTATTTTAAAGTAGTATAAATAAAAATTGTATTTTAAAACTTATCAACATTAGAAATATCTGCAAAAGGCGTTTATTATTTTAAATGTAAAGCATTTCTACACCTGACAATAAGTTTTAAATTACATTTTTACTTATTTAATGAAACAGTAGTTGTACAGCTATAAAATAACAAAGTCAACACTGTTCTAATAATACAAGTACTCATTATACTGATTGACAGCTATACAAACCATCCTAATGAAAATATGTATATCACTGACATCTATAAAGTAATAAAGTACATACTGCCCAATGAAACGGTACTCATTATGTTCACTGGCAGGTAGATGAAGACGTATCAAATTAGACACCTCAAGGAGAATGTGGTTCTGAACCCTGATATGGAAGTCTTTTGAAAATTCCTTTAGAAATAGATTTATTGGGCTCTTTGCAAAATCTTTCACTGGCACTAAATAGCAAGATGAAAATGTACTTACTTATTTCCATTGGATTCCTCGTGGAACAAAGGGCCTCTGATGAAAATGTACTGTACAAAAATGTCATTCAGGCTAAATAGCATAAACGAGAATATGGTTTTGATTTAGACAGTCTTTGGTTTTTAAATGACAGTTGTGAAAACTGACGCTTTCTCTGCAGTACTAGCCCTATGTAGACAAGGGTCAACAAAAGCAGCTACTGTTATTTCCGTTGTATTAAGCACATCTGTTTCAGTTAACTCCCCTTGTAACTGAAGCTCATGTGTCATATGACAGGAAGTCAACACCTATTGATAAGGATCATTTTCTAGAGTTTGGGTACCAGTGACTATATTTTTTCATTCGCTCACTTGCCTTTGTATTTTGGTCGCAAGTGTGTTTTGGAGCCTCCCTTTACTACTGATTTTAGTAAATGATCTGAAAGAACTTGAACCACTATCAATAATAAATACTGCCCTTTCCTTGCCAACTTCTGTCAGAAGAAAGCCACTCTCTTATTACATTCCTTATCTCAAGACAATGTGAATTCTCACTCAATCCAGTGCCATAAGAAACCACTCTCTTACTACTTTCCTTATTTCAAGACAATGTGAATTCTCACTCAATCCAGTGCCATAAGAAACCACTCTCTTACTACTTTCCTTATTTCAAGACAATGTGAATTCTCACTCAACCCAGTGCCATCATATGCTAATGTTAATATTGGAGATCCATCCATCTATATGCAATGATGGCTGTTTTGTGGTCATCCTGTTTGCTGCTATATTTGTTACTATGCTAAGCTTACTGCCAATAGAAACAGGGGCAGATAGGTGTCTGTGCTATTTTCTTCCAGAAAACACAATCAGCATTCACAAAACACACATATTTTTACACTTTTGCTGTTTTACATGTGTGCATGATCAGTGGGATGCAGTATAATCATTGTGTACCACGCTGAAATAAACCTAACAAGCTAGATGTTCAATGTAAATAGTTTGGATATCAGCAAATGAAAAAGTATTGGGGGGGGGGGGGGAACTGTTTTCCTTGTCAAAGAGACACAAAAGGAAAACAAGAACAGGATGTATGAATATAAAACAAAGTGGGAGAAGCTGATATTAACCAAAAATACTGAAAATGGTAGCCCTGACTTGACAAAATGTTTTTCTTGTACCAAGCCAAATTTAATACTTAATTGGGGACACCAATTTGGATGGGCAGTTTGTTATGTGTCTCTTCCTTTGGTACCTGAACCTCTCACTCTTTGCTTTAATGAACGATGGGAAAAAGCTGCCTCACCTTTCATGATTTAAATAAATAAATGTGCAAATTTATAAAAGGATGTTATGGTCACCCTGTCTTTGTGTCAGTGAAGTTAAAGTAACAAATAAATGCTAAAAGAAACAATAATGCAGAATGTGCTGTTACCTTAAATGTATGACCATTTGGTTCAATTGTTACTTCCCTGGCCTTTTGAATTGTATCCAGGTCAGAGCGTAGCATTCCCCACCGCTGCTGTAACCGTTGTTTTCGTTGTGGCTGCTGTTTCATTCTGTTTTGCATATTAATAAAAGTTATTTAAGGCTTGCCTGGGGCATGTCTTAGAGCTTTGACACTACTTTGGTATTCTTTGATTATTTTTTATTAGTCTTTTATACCAAATCACTTTTATTTTTTATCAAGATATAAACAATTATGAAAGTTAATGTAACTTATAGTGAAATAGCCTTCATTCAGGACAATTCATATACTAATAATAATGACAGAGGGAGAATATAACTGTTCTGCCTTTGATATAAGAAACACTTCTGAATGTTTAATTAAATTAGTCACCATCAGTAAGATAAATTGTTCCTGTAACAATAGGCTTATAATTTTTCACTGTCCACCTCATATTATTAGTAGTAAATGCATTGTTCTGATGAAAGGCTATTTAAATGAAAAACTAATGCATATTTTTATAGATAAACACAACTAAAAAATTATAGTAAAATATTTTGAATTTTTAGGCTGCTTGTATTTTTTTAATAAAAAAATCCCTTTGCCACTATGCACCCATTTATATCTGTTAAGTCATTCATAATGGCTAGACTACACAGGGATTGAACATGCCATTCAAATAATACTTTTGAAAGGAAGGGGCTAAAAGAAGGTATAGTATTTAAAAAAAGCATTCATTACTATTTATCAAAGCATTTCCCATTGACCATGTATGATATAGAAAATAATTTTATCTTGATTTAAATAATGTCATCTGAATTATTTTTCAGACTTTCATTTCTTTCACATTCCTTACAATTACCAAATGTCTTCCTGTTGTATTTGTTTTTTTTCTTAAGTGTAATATTCATTATAATTTTGTTTTTAAATTACACATACAGCAAACTCTTTATTATCCAGAATGAATGGGAAAAATATTTATCTGATAATCAATATATTCTTAATCAACCAACTGTAAGTGTACAAAAAGATTTGCAAATAATTGTATATTTAAGATAAAGCTGTAGGTATGAACTTAAATATACATTAATCATTTATAATAGAAAAGCAAGCAGTTCGTTGTCTTTATTTATTCTCGTCAACAAGTCTAAAATGCATCAACAACGTTTTCCATCCTTCTTTTCATTGTAAATTGCTTCATTTTTACTGTTCAAATGGCACGTGAAACTGACATTCCTTCAGTTCTTTGCTGCCTGTTTTCCATACAACTACTTTATCAATGTCATCATAAACTAAACTTTTTTTCAGGAATAATATATCACTTACATCCAAAAGCTCAGGTTAACTGAAATAACTTAGTTATGTTTCTCACGATAACCTTATTTGCTGTATTAAATCATTAGCATCTTGACCACCACACCTTGTTCAGATTTTACAAATTATTTTTAAGTTTTGTTCTATAGAAAGAACAACCTTGTTACACTTATAATTCAGATCATGTTTGAGATTTTCAACTTTCAAATTATGGGCATGCAAAAACACACAAAAATAACATATCTCTACAATAAATATTGCTGTCAATTTTAGTCTTTGTTAGGTTGTGACAATGTATTCTTAGCAGCAATCTTATATCCCATAATTTTTTGCTTTGTTCTTTTACCAACTATCTTTTCATTTCCTGTAATCTTTTCATATTTTGTATGTTCTTAACATCCCACTTAATCTGTATCCTGTTTAATCTGATCCTGGATAATCTGGAGCTTACTGTAGTGTTTAGTTTTCTATGTCTATTGTTTTTAATGTTTAACAAGAAAGAACTGCTTACTTCTAAGACTGATTTTTAACCCTTTAAAACTGCAGCAAAGCTAGGAAATGGCCTGACCTTAGTGGTCACGCTATTTGTATTGTTAAAATCACTTCAGTAATTTATAGATAATTTGCAACTCTCTTCATAATTTAAAAAAAAATAAAATTAACTTTATAGAATATTGGTGTTCATATGCAAATTCATTTAACTTAAAAGAAATGTGCTGTCATAATCTTTCTGTATTTATTACTTATTCTTTATCTGCACTGTAATCTTAAACTGAAAAAAGAGGGTGTATTAAAAGTAAGCAAAAGTATTCAGAAATTATTGGAACATGTCCATTTTAAACTGAAAATATGGTATATCCATACATAAAGAGTCATACGAAATAAATTTTATAAATAGTGCTATTTTATTAATAAAATAAACAATTTAAGAAAGATGTATGTTGCCAATAACAAGCAGTTGACTGATAGTGTGTTAACTCTTTTGTTCCGATCTATATTGTCTTTGTTAAGACTTTTATGGCCTTCTAACTACAGTTGTGTGTGGGTGGGAGACTGTCATCACTCCAAGATTATAGCAATAACAAGATAAAAACCACAGTGTCTGAATTCTTAAAAGAAACATATTTCAAGAGTATCTTTCTTTTCAAAGCCATCATATATTAAGATAGTGATTTCTGATGTAGGAATTACCTCTCCTTTAGCAAGTTATCCACTCGTTTTTCCACTGTGGCATGGACTATAAAAGAAGGAATGGCTGACACTCTAGCCCAATATTTATTCAGTGATGAGTAAGAGTTCAGATTAAAAACAAAAATTCCAGAAGTGTCAATGCTCTCTCCATTTTCGTTTGTCTCTGAACCATTACCTGTTAGACAAGAACAGTGTGTGATCAAGAATTACAAAATTTGAGGTGAGTTTGGAGACAAACTGCTAAGTGCAATAAAAAGTAATAGGTAAATTTACAAAGGATTGTAATAAAAAGCTATAGGTGACTTAAGAAAGGAATATAAAGTGTGATATAAAAATACACCCCAAGAATCTACAGAAAGAAGAATAAGTTGTGATAAAAAAGCTTTAGATAAATTTAGACAGGAGTATGAGGTGTGATAAAAAAAAATTGCAATTACCAATTGAGTTTGATATCAAGCTGCAGATAAATCAGTTAATAATTAACAAATGTCAATAAATCCATTATTTACATAACATTTTAATCATCAAATGCCATAATTCATTCTGATGTTATTCTTTTAAAATTTGATATTTAAAATATTTACAGTGTGAAAAACTTTCAGTACCATTAAGTACCATTGTAATAAAAAGCTATAGGTGACTTAAGAAAGGAATATAAAGTGTGATATAAAAATACACCCCAAGAATCTACAGAAAGAAGAATAAGTTGTGATAAAAAAGCTTTAGATAAATTTAGACAGGAGTATGAGGTGTGATAAAAAAAAATTGCAATTACCAATTGAGTTTGATATCAAGCTGCAGATAAATCAGTTAATAATTAACAAATGTCAATAAATCCATTATTTACATAACATTTTAATCATCAAATGCCATAATTCATTCTGATGTTATTCTTTTAAAATTTGATATTTAAAATATTTACAGTGTGAAAAACTTTCAGTACCATTAAGTACTTTATATATCACAATAAGAAACAAAACTCAGCAATGCTGTTAATGATAAAATAGTTAGAATGTTATGCAGAGAAAGTAGGGAAAAGAAACTAATATTACCAAATGACTGGTAATGCCTTTCAATTCATTCACAACCTGGATAAAAAAAATAACTTCAGTATACTTTTTCTTGACTAACTAATTTAAAAATTAAAATTTCTCCACACTAAATATGACTGTTAATACTTCAGTAAGACACATGCACTCACAATTTTTCCAGCACTTTTTACAAATGTAATTGCTTTTTAAATTTATTGTTGTTTCCATTTACCAACAAATGTTTACTCTGTTGTGGTTGGCAATTTGCATGCTTTTGTATTTTCATTGACTACATGTCAAATAATGAGAGCTTTTAAAGATGAGATTCTTTAATAATTCTCCAGTGTATTATTATTATTATTAGTAGTAGTAGTAGTAGTAGTAGTTCTAGCAGTGTTACATTTTTAAGTACATATTTATCTGTATATAAATATTTATTTATACAAAACATTTACAATTAAACATATCTGCTATAAAAAAAAAAGGTGTATAACTGACAATAAACAAAAGGAAATGGCATCCAACTGGTCTTTATAATAAAAATGATATTCAAAATGATCTTGGACCAAAGGAAATGGTATCCAACTGACCTTTGACAAAAAGAAGTTGCCCCTGACCCCCAAAAGCAACAATGGGATCCCAAGGTGATGCCAGCTGATGAGTTTCTGGAAGAGTGAGTTGACATACTTTAGTACCCCTTTGGATATCTTTCAGGTATAAAGTTCCATTCTTCTGTACCATCAAAGCCTGTAAACATAACACCAGAGTGATTTGATTTTCTTCCTTAGTGGGAACATTGTGTTTGTTCCTTCTGACTGATACAAAATGACAATTGCTATTGCTATTCATCTGTTAAATTTATGGAACAAAAGGACGACTGTGGTAGTAAATTACTGATGTGTAAGTGACCTTTTCTTGGGGATAGCATAACTAACAAGCGAGGCCATTAGATTGTATTTGATTCAGTTAGACCTCCGAGCAAGTCAAATGATAAGTATGCCAGTATACCCCCCATCAAGGTCAAACTTAGAAAGAAAGCATAAATATTCCTATAAGAATGGAAGCCTGAAAGAATGGATGATACAGAGACAAATGAATAAAAGATCTGTTGTAGCACAAAGTGACTGACTTTCATTTAATTTAAATCTCCATTGCTGTTAATGTAGGCTATCACTTTTGGTGAGTTTGTCAGTTATTTTTTTTGTAGATCATAATAAAAGGTTGATTGCCTACTTCTTTTCATTTCAAAGTTGTGTAAATTGTCTGAAGGATTTTCCCTAAGGTTTTTTTGGGGAGAACCTTTAAATACCTTTTCTCATGACTGCCTCATTGCCTGAGAAGCCCCTTAGTTTTTGCTTAAACTGAGGAGAAAGTTTTCTTGATAAACCTATAAGGAGCATTTTTTGTGTGTTATCCTGAATTACAGGAAGTTTTATCATGATGTCTTACATTGGAAGTTCTGACCTGGGTTTTGTTTTTTTCCAGTGAGAAGCTGCGTTTTGTTTGAACATGGTTGATCTGGAGTCATATCCTGGGTATTTCTATTCTACCCTGGATCACTGAGAGTAGTACCCGGATCTTGGACCTGGAATTCCTCCTCTGTGCAGTGTGTCAAGAAGCTGGTTTATACCTTCTTTGTCATTTGTTTTTGAAATTTGTGTTTTGTCCTTGTTTAGCAAATTGTGGTCACTGAATTAATGTCAGTGAAGCCATGCTGAATTTTTCAGAAATATGAAGTCATTCATGGAGATTATATATAAAAGAGGAACATTCTGAATATTCACAAGAAATTATTTTTCTCAGTATGTCTGTGCTTTCTAGATATTCTATGAGCATTATCTAAAAGAAAAATCATTTTCTTCAAGATCAATTGCTGAAGTTACAAAGGTGAAAGTATTTTAGTCATATTCTATTTCTTTCAATTCACTCTATTTTGTGTCTTGTCTGTGATGTTATGTTTTAATGTAATTTTAAATATAAACATATTGTAATAAATATGATCTATGTGGATATTTCTGCAGATTTTATATAAAATTACTGAAATTTTTTAGATCTAATTATTCCTATCATATATAAATTATTACCTAATATTTTAACTAAAGAAAACATTTTATATTAAGTATTTATAACTGAATTTAGTATTGTTATTCTTATGACTCACCAATAAGTGACCTATATGGTGCATTTTACTAAAGTATAATTGCATGATATTTTATTCACTGAGAAAAACGAGAATTTGTGATGGTGAGTGTGCAAGACTTGTTACTGTATTTTGTTATTAAATTGTTGTTTTCTTGTAAATATGTTCAATCTTCAGTGTGATTGATAGAACATATAAGTCAAAATGACTAATATCTGATCTCTAAGAGAAGAGTCAATCAGATATTGATCTGGTAAAGCCGTTTATTTCTGAGAGAAATGTAACTAGGTTATATTAATTTTAACTACCCCTTGATTTTATTGAAGATATATTAATCTTTACATATAATATTTAAGAAACATTAATCTTTACCAGTTAAATTTAAGATAATTATTTAGTCAATGGAGAAGTGACAGCCACACACACTCTTATATGTATTTTTGAACTAACAATGCCTTTGTTTATGTTATATGTATTTTTGTACCAACAATGTTTTGTTTAATATATAAAAATGCTATATGTATTTTTGTACTAACAATGGTTTGTTTAACATATTAAAATGCTATATGTAGTTTTGTACTAACAATGGGTTGTTTAACATATTAAAATGCTATATGTAGTTTTGTACTAACAATGGGTTGTTTAACATATTAAAATGCTATATGTATTTTTGTGCTAACAATGGTTTGTTTAACATATTAAAATGCTATATGTAGTTTTGTACCAGAAATGTTTTTGCTCAAGACATTAACACCCCACCCACCCTTACCTTATCTGTAATCTGGTTTCTATACAACTTACTGTTAAATGTGATTTTTGTATCAGTTACAATGCTAGTGTTATATATAATATTGTTATTTTGCAGCTTATTGTAATTTGTAATTTTGTACAATGGTATCTATGTCTATGATATTACATGTACATTATTGCTCATTGTTTTGTTATACAGCCTATTATGATATGTGATTTTGTATCATCAGTATCTATTACTTAAACACTGCTCATTCTGGTTTATAACTTTATACAACATTGTGTACCATGAAAGCCTAAACAACAATCTGCAAAGTGATAAGTAATTTTTATTCATCAAAGCCTGTTTATGAGGCATGACATTACTATTGTGATTATTGTTGAAATTTATTGTTACTATATTTAAATACCCCGAATCCCCCCCCCCCTCCAACTCTCACACCCCACTGAAAAATAAGAAAGAATAAAGCATACCAGTTGTGGTATGGAAGGTACAGATTGCAATAATGTTTGAATCTCATCATCTTCTTCTGCTCTGTAAAATACCAAAACAGCAACAATAAAATTATTTCCAGGTCTGTCATATATTGACTAAATTGATACATGATTTGTATTATTTTAAAATCAACTCAGAAAATTCTTAAATTGATATATATATATAAGTTATGCTTTAAGTTATTTATAAAACAACAGTAAAAGTTACTAAACTGATTCCTGTATTTAAGTATGCTTATGTTCATAAAACAAACACGATCACTTTCACATTTCCATTCCCCTCCCCCTTTTTTTGTTGTTGTTGTTGTACTAAATGCAGGCATAGAGTTTTTAAGTAATCACTTTTACTCTCCCCAAAATAACCATACTGTTATGTCAAGAAAAGAAAATTTAAGCTCAGAACACCTCACAAACAAATTTTTAATTGTATAAGGTAGAAGACAAATGTCACTTTTCAGTGCTTAAAATTGTTAAATGAACATGATTTTATATTCAATATCATAGGTAAATTACGAGATCTAATGATTCTCTTAATGGATTTTTTTTTTAAAACTACAAATTTTACTGCAAACTTCGTCAGTTGATTTCTGATTGCATATGACTCCACAGTTTAAATTGTGCGGATAAAACTTCACAGTTCTTTATATTTCTGTTATTATCTCTAATTGTCAGAATGTATGATGAAATCTTACTTTCAAGCAACCAAATAGACTCTTTCTAAATACTTTCTTAAGTATGCATTGTTTATTGCTGTCACTGAAACATATGCTGTAAACTGGCATATTTTTGATTGTTTAATCAAACTGCTTCAGCACCAAACTAAGCACAACACTTTCTTTGGTTTTAAATTCTCTGTCAACCAAATTAAAATTTCTGACAAAAGTTTATCTACAATAAAATAATTATAAACTTTATAAGTTGATAATAACTGCTTACTATTTGTGATAAAACAAAGGTCTGAGGCATTTGCATTTAAATCTCTGCACCCATTGAGCATTTTTGGAAGACAAACAGTTAACTTTCTAGAATACCTCACTTGTAAGGAGATTTTAACACTATTATTAGCAGAAACAGACTGATGGTGTCTTTGAAAAAGTACACATAATAAAAACAAGTTAATAATTTAATATATTTTCTTCAGTGAATGACAATATTTGATTGACTTAAGGTTACTTTGTTTGCAACAAATATTGATGCATCGCATATTTTAGATTGTAACTGACAGCATATGGTATATACTACTCTTGACTGCTTTGTTATTAATGCACATTTTAAGGATCTCAAATACAAGAACCCCATAACCGGTATCTTTAGAATCTACAGCAAAAATGATCTATAGTCAATGAGAAATCACAAAGCAAAGTAATAAGTAATTTATGAGTCTGATCATATCAGCTGATAATAGTTTCACTACGCCCTGCAACTATAAACACTTTTTAAAAATTGAACAAAATAGTAATGCACACACATTTCACCAATACACAGAGGTTTTGTTTGTATGATTCGATCAACATCATATAAAAACTGTTTGGAGTCCTTGAACTGAGCCAAGATAAAATTACAACTATATTGTAGGTAGGTGTAGGTCTCTGATGGTGGTGGAGAGTATAATGGAGTTTTGAGAAAGCGTATGATTTGCACAGGAATGTTTTTATTCATATTGATCACTCCTCGTTGTAGACCTGTAATCATTTAAAAAAGGAAAAAAATGATTTTTATTAGATATGTATTTCAAAGATTAATATTTAATACAAAATGGGTTATGCATTTTTATATCAATCAAAAGACTTGTAAAAAAAAATATTATATGTATTTCAAAGAGATATATGAAGACTATGTAGAAATACTGTTTAAAGGAAAAACATGAAGACCTCTGCACATTTCATATTATCAATGCAACTTAAAAATTCATAGTGTTTTACATGTATACACTGGAAAAACAGCTGATGTTTTGAACAGCCTTCATCAGGTCAATACAGTTATTAATAACAATCACAGATGAACATTGGAATGTTTAAGTTTATTGAAAACTTATCTGAATAAGAGGTAGAAAACTTTAATAAATGGATACAAAAATTCACAATTCCAGTTCCAACAAAGACATTTTTAAAACAATGAAATGTAAAAATTTTTAGTGGTCAATAAAAGGACTACTTGTTATTTTTAGTTGAGTGAATTTACTAACAGTGAGAGAAACTTTAGTTTCACAATCAGCATATTGCCAAATCAAATACAGGATAATTAATACTGAAGGTAAATAACACTCACCCAAGTATCTATCCCAAATAACAATGTTGCCATTTTCAAGTCCAACTGCTAAGTGAGTAGATCCAAGGTTTGACGCAGAGGCCGAGATGTTGCAAGAGAATGGCCACACCACATCAGGCTTATGTTCTACATCTGATGTGTAATATACTTAGTGTACATGAGGCAATTAGCAAAAGTAATTCAGTTACAGAGCTAGAGTTCTACACTTGACATGTAATATACTTAGCATTGGTGAATGTTCTACGCCTGATATGCAATATACTTAATGTTGGTGAATATTTTAGATCTAATGTGTTATATATTTAGTGGTGAAGCAACTATAACTGATACGAAATATACTTAATGTTGGTGCTTGTTTTACATCTGATATGTAACACACTTAGTGCTAGTGAGATAATTAGCAAAAAACAGCTCATAGTTACACACTACTCTTATCTGATTTCTATTTTATCCAATGCAGTCACTTGAAACTTTAAGGATTTTAAGACATGTAAAATCTATATTCTAAGATATAATAAAATCATCAGGTTGTTAATTACTATAATTAATTTTAGTATCTGAAATAGTAAATAACATTTCAGAGACCACAGATGTGTTCTTTATCTAAGCTAATTTACATTAATTTAAGTAGGTGCTGCGTACTGTGATCACATTTGTCTCTTTATATTTTGATTCTATTGTGGTGAATCTAAAAAGCTAAAGTCATAAAAATAACACATAAAGAGTAAGTTGTTTTTTTGATTCTTTTAAGTGGTGAATCTAAAAAGCTAAAGTAAACAAATAATGTAAAGAGTTTGTTGTTTTTTTTATTCAATTATGTGGTGAATCTAAAAAACTAAAGTCATAAACAGCTATCTAAATACTTTTTTAAAAAATCACTACATTAAAATTGAGTACACTGATTACTTAAATTAAATTAATGAACAATGCACAATTTTGCCAGGTATATTCTGCATACAAACTAAAACAATCAGCTTTTAATGAAATGTCACATTGTTAAGTTTAAGAATATCTTCTAAACTATAAATTACCCTCAAACTTTACCAATTATAGCCTGTCTTTTTAAATTATAACCTTACTAAGATTCATTTAAATATATTTTAACCCCATAAGTTACATTAATCTTTACCAATTATAATTTGTATAAAAATGCTAATGGCCAACATTTAATAAATGTAACGTTAAGTTTCTTTTAAGTATACTTTCAACCTATAAATTACTATTAACTTACCTATTACACTTTGCATAAAATTAACACTTAATAAAATGTAACATTATTTAGTTGTAGATTAAGCATTCTTTTAATTTATAAATTACACAATCCTCTATTCATTATATCCTGTACATAAAAAGATAAATATATAATAAACAACATTATTAAGTTTAATGATTTAACTTAAGAGATATTCTAATATCATTTAAAATGCATAAATATTTGACAAAATACAAACAGCATACATAATTTAAAAAATTGCCAAAGTTTAGACAAATATTCAATCTACTTTTTAAAATTTCTATATCCATCCTAAATGAAAATGCAATCAATATTATTTAATAAAGCTATCATATGCTATAGCTATAACATAAAGTTATGTTATTTCTGTTATAAATTCATTTAGCATAACTTTGTGCATTTGTAAATTGACCTTTAGCAACCTTGAGAAGAGAGAATTGAAGAAGATGGCAGGTATCTTTCCACCAGAGTGCAACACCAGTTGCGCGGTCTGTAGCACACAATTTAAAAAGAATATATAATTAATTGGTATTGCTTAAAATTTAAAATTAAAATAAATTTTCATGAATTCCTACATGAGTGAGGGAAGGAATAGGAAACAATTCTGACAAGTGGATGTGGCTAAATGATGGGAAAATGTCCATATGATCTTTGAACTTGCAATAAAAATAGAAAAGTAATTCATAATAGCAAGAACACAGTATTATATGAAGGAAAAATGTAATCTAAAAGCCTCCTCAAGACCCATTCATCTATAATTTTCTTTCCAGCATATTTTACTGCTCTGAAACTCGTTTGCAAATCTGCCAACAAATGAAAATGAGCAAATGATTATCTGGATGCTTTAGAACCAAATCTTTACATAAACACTATTCTTCCTATTGCAAATTATTTGAATTGAAAGTATTCTTATTAATTTAAAAGTGACAGATGCCTTTGAGAAAACAAAATTAAGAAGAAAATAACAGTCAGTAATGCTTCATAATCATAGATTTGACACAACAAATGCAAGTTGCATTATTAATGTGTTAAATTTATCATTGTTCTTGTAACTGTTATCTAGAATGGTTATTTTTCATCAGCTAAGTTTGTTTGATTCATTTCTACAATTATTTACAGGTTCTGGGATGTAATTAACTATGTTTACTCTTAATGCCTTGTCCAGTAGAATTAGAAGATGAAAGCACAAATTCACCACTTTTTTAACAAGATGAAACTTCAGTTGCTGGAAGTGAACAGAAATCCACATAAGTGACTATATTTATATATCTCAACGTCCTAGTAAAATTTCAGCAAGGTGAACAGAAGTCCACATCAAGCAACTATATTTATATATCTTGCTGTCCTGGTAAAGTTCCAGCACTGTGAAAAGGAGTCCACATCAAATTGATCAAGTGACCTATATTTATATATCTCAATGTCCTAGTAAAGTTTCAGCAAGGTGAACAGAGATCTATATCAAGTGACTATATTTATATATCTCACTGTCCTGGTTAAGTTCCAGCAAGGTGAACAGGGACCCACATCCAGCAACTATATTTATATATGTCAATGTCCTGGTAAAGTTCCAGCAGTTACAAGCAAAAGCTTTTTATAAATGTTATTTTAGTGTTAAAACTGAAATATTAAACAAGTATAGAATAAAAATTAATGAAATAATCAATTCAATTTTCATTTCTAAAAATTTGAACATTTTATTTTATATTTTAAAATTTCTTTACAAAATGTTGCCAATGATTTTTTTTTGTAATAAACATTTAATGAAAAATAAGCATCATACATCTTGTCAATATTATAACATTTTCCCAGAAGTTTAAGTTCTGTTGATATAACATTTAGCATTAGACAATACATTTTTTTTTTTAACAAAAATAAATATACTTTTAAACAGTCCAAAAAATCATAAATAATAATTAATATAAAGGGAAAGCCTCCCAAATAATTACTACATATTAACTAAAATATATTAATAGGGTGACAAATTATTACTACTTAACAGTACAAATAGAGAAGGAAAACAAATTATAACTACTAGGAAAACAAATATTTTATTACTAATTATCAACTCAAAAAGATTTTTGGAAAACATATAGATTACCAGAAAAACAAATTATTAATACTTATAACCTCACAGAGATGAATAGGAAAACAAATTAGCACTACTCATCAACTCAAAGAGATGACTAAGAAAACAAATTAGCACTAATCAACTCAAAGAGATGTATTAGCACACTTATCAACTAAAAGAGATGACTAGGAAAACAAATTAGCACTACTTATCAACTCAAAGAGATGACTAAGAAAACAAATTAGCACTAATCAACTCAAAGAGATGTATTAGCACACTTATCAACTAAAAGAGATGACTAGGAAAACAAATTAGCACTACTTATCAACTAAAAAGAGATGACTAGGAAAACAAATTAGCACTACTTATCAACTCAAAGAGATGATTAGAAAACAAATTAGCACTACTTATCAACTAAAAGAGATGACTAGGAAAACAAATTAGCACCACTCATCAAATGAAAGAAATGACTAGGAAAACAAATTAGCACCACTCATCAACTCAAAAGAGATGACTAGGAAAACAAATTAGCACCACTCATCAACTCAAAGAGAAGACTAGGAAAACAAATTAGCACTTCTCATCAACTTGAAGAGATGACTAGGAAAACAAATTAGCACTACTCATCAACTTGAAGAGATGACTAGGAAAACAAATTAGTACTACTTATCACCTTCA
Source organism: Sinotaia quadrata (assembly GCA_028829895.1). Classification (NCBI taxonomy): domain Eukaryota; kingdom Metazoa; phylum Mollusca; class Gastropoda; order Architaenioglossa; family Viviparidae; genus Sinotaia; species Sinotaia quadrata. The sequence goes on along the minus strand of CM054177.1, from coordinate 44,595,464 downwards.
TGAGATCACTAGAAAATCAAATTAGTACTACCCATCAACTCAAATAGATTACTAGGAAAACAAATTAGTACTAATCACCTCAAAGAGATGACAGGGAAAACTATTTAACTACTTATCAACTCAATGAGATGACTAAGAACAAATTAGCACTACTTATCAACTCAAAGAGATGACTAAGAAAACAAATTAGCACTACTTATCAACTAAAAGAGATGACTAGGAAAACAAATTAGCACTACTTATCAACTAAAAGAGATGACTAGGAAAACAAATTAGACCACTCATCAAATGAAAGAAATGACTAGGAAAACAAATTAGTACCACTCATCAACTCAAAAGAGATGACTAGGAAAACAAATTAGCACCACTCATCAACTCAAAAGAGATGATTAGGAAAACAAATAAGCACTTCTCATCAACTCAAAGAGAAGACTAGGAAAACAAATTAGCACCTCATCAACTTGAAGAGATGACTAGGAAAACAAATTAGTACTACTTATCACCTTCATGAGATCACTAGAAAATCAAATTAGTACTACCCATCAACTCAAATAGATTACTAGGAAAACAAATTAGTATTACTTATCACCTCAAAGAGATGACAGGGAAAACTATTTAGTACTACTTATCAACTCATTGAGATGACTAGGAAAACAAATTAGTACTACTTATCAACTCAAAATAGATTACTAGGAAAACAGATTACTTATCAACTCAACAGATTACTTGGTAAACAAATAAATTACTAGATACAGTGAATATCATCAGAAGTCATATATGATAATTGAAAAAATTATCCATGTGGAAATTAAATAAATTATTTCTGCCAATTAATATCTCACCACTATTTCCGCTCTCTAATCCTTGAGGTAGTGACCGGCCAGGGTTAAGAAAGTGGAAGGTAGCTGTCACAACATTGTCTTTTTTTTTTCCTTCCTCTTGTTTGAGATATTTCTTGGCGTTTTCATGCAGATTCTGGAAATTGGTATCATATGTTTCAAGCCATGTTGAACTCAGTATGTGTGTCTGGCCTGTTCCTAGCACTTCACCAGTGTCAACTTTCTGGCAGGCCATGTAAACACTGTTTGAAGAGTTGGCTGGAGATAGAATTTTGGAAAATTAATTAATATATACAACATTGATTTTAAGTGTTAATATGAAGCACATCATGTTGTTGAATGATCAAAATCCACATTTAATATATTCAGTAGTCTGAACCCTTATATTTACTATATATCTTTTGTGTTAAGTCATGGGACACCCTGTCTTGAACACATTCCACAATGTTAGTTCACATACAGTAATAATATTAGTAATTATATAGTAATATTAGGACAAACACCAAAAAGTTAATACTCACAACAATGCTAGTGCATTTAGCAATGCTAGTACACACATATATTAATATGAATTTACATGTAATAAGTAATGCCCACAAATATGATGATCATTTCTACCATATATACATTTCTTGTTGAAAGAATAAAGAAAAAATGTTATATTAACATCACTTTAATAATTTTAAGGACTTTTCAGCTTCCCACTGGAGGGACTGATCTCTCCCTAGCCTACTATATTAATCTTAAATAAAAGTGTGTTACCAGATCAACATCTGATCTACTCTGCTCTTGGTAGAATATATATTAAGTTTTAAAGTAAATTATTGTCAATCACAAGATTAATCATAATGCATATGCTTCATTTAGTTAAAATAATACTCATTTACACAAATGATTAATATATTTGGCTAGAAACTCTCAATAAAACATTATGCCATGAAAAAAAATCCAATTGACTCAACAGTCTTTACTTTGTCAGAGAGAATAATATCTCATCTAAAATAAAATCTGCTATAATTTCATTCAGATAAAATTAGCAACATATATGAAATTTAAATATAGTAAGTCATACATAATTGACATAAAGAGACATGGACACATTACATGTGTAGTGACACATAATAAGAAAGTAAAACATAAATTGAATAAACAAGATTCAAAATATATTAAATGTGAATAAATCTAGCTAAAACACCCATTGAGAAGCTAACATAGACTGATCTTGAAAAACAAAAAATAAACTGGTTGACACTGGAAAAATGAGGAAAAGTTTCAATTAATTACTTTGCTTCAAAACATTTGACACTATCATGAAATACATATAATTATCTAAACAGATAAATGAAACAAAAAGCATGAAGTATCTTAACAACTAGAAACATCAATATATACATAAACTATAAAGGGTCCTGGGTGCACTTAACAGCTAGAAACACTTGTACATATACATGTAATTGGTCTTGGTTGCACTTAATACAAGAAACACCTGAACAAAAACCTGCATGAAATCCTGGTTGCACTGAGAACCTGAATATACATAAACCTGTTTGGGGTCCTGGTTGAATTTTATCAAAAAACACTTGTACATAGAGCTGTAAGGGGCCTTGGTTGTATTTAACAATTAGAAGCAACTTACCTATGATGGGCTCCTAGATACATTTAACAACTAGTAACACCTGTACATAAATTTGTAAGGGGTCCTGGATGCACTTAACTAGAAACACCTGTTTATATACCTGTAAGGGGGCCTGGTTGTCTGACCCTGAGAACCAGTGTGGTGGTGCTGAACTTGTAACCTGCAATGCTATCTTTAGGTCTTGTTGGATGTGGAGATTCACTTCTGTCCTATGGACACAGTATTGTACAGCTGGATTTGTCATTTAAAAATAATTGAAACAACATAATAACAAAAAATTCCAAACCAACTAAAACTCCTTTGCAAAAATAAAATGAAGATATCCAAAGAAGAAACTCAACATAAAATAAACAATAATAAAATAGTGAGCAGCAAATTAATGTACATGTATATATGCATATATGCATATGCACATTTTCACATAAAAACATATACATGATGCAATAAATTCACTTTTATTAACCTGTCCATCAGACTTGGAGAGCAGTTTTCTTTTTCTGCAGGCAAGTAAGAAAGAAAGAAAGCAAATATTTTTCTTTCTTGAGAATGTACATTTTTTAATAAAAAAAGAAAATCTACAGTTTCTTTTTTTTTGTCATCAGTTCAATTATTAATCATATGGTAGGTAATTCAAGATCTAGATACTATCAACATTATGATGCTGTTACTAGCTTTTGCCCTTAACTGTAAATGTGTCAATGTCAGCAGAACATATTTATCAACAAAAAAAAACCCAGTTAATAAATATTTATCAACTAAAAAACCAGTTAATCAATTCCAGTTCCCAACATATACAGGAGAAACAAAAATAATTACCAAACTAAACACTAGGTCATGCAAAGTAAACAAAAATAAATGTGGGTGGGATTTTAAGAAATTAGCATTAGTCAACAGATTATCAAAATAAGTTTTAATATGCATGTTTTTGTCTACTGAATATAATTATAAAATTTCGTTAATTTACAAAGATTGAGCTAAGTACTTCTTTGTTTACAATATTGCAGAGACTTGTTATTTGGGGTGCAAACTAAGAGATTGTCACTTCTCCTGACCTTGGAGCTTATATACGTACAGCTGTCCATGTGAAAAGCATATAGAATGAAGGTACACAATCTGTGACCTTGCTATTTCTAACTCATCATTGCAAAACTGATGTTCACAGGCAACTGCAATTGTTTAAACTCAAAGGGAAAGTGATTTGAATAAGGGGCATTCAGGCGGTGAATACCTATTCTCCTTCATCGCACCCTGTCAATATAGTCACCTCAATAAGATTCCTATGTAGGTGCTGCACCTGCAATCTTGTTCCATTACTGAGCATTTGCTAAGACTGAATTAAGGTTTGAACTCGTTTGGGGAGGCATTAAAAGATAGGAACCTAACTACACAGCACAATGCAACCCACTAAAATCCAAAATCAAGTATGTACTATCTCAAAATCTAATACCCAGAACAAGAAGTGCAATCACAAATTGTCTGAAGTACAATGAGGTCATAGCAATGTTAAAGCCAAGGCCAGCAAACATGCATTTTACTCTTAATGGACAATTTTTTGTAGTTTTAGGGCGACTGGTGAGATCCCTTATTGGATAGCATGATGTTAGGTAGCCTATTTTGATTCTAGGACATTAAGATATACAACAGAAAAAGTGTGATGAAAATCGTTTTACTTAAGCCTGCACAAACCCACAACCATAACAATTTTATTATATGTATGGATTGCCTTCTTTTACTAGCAGCATTATGATGTAAATATTTTCTGCCACTGCCATATTATACTAGCAGCATAAATATATTCTGTTATTGCCATATTATACTAGCAGCATAAATATATTCTGTTATTGCCATGTTATATTGGCAGCATAAATATATTCTGTTATTGCCATGTTATATTGGCAGCATTATGTGTTTTTTTTTTATCAATTGTGCATGACATTTAGTTAAACCTGTCTTATTGTTATTTAACTTAACAATAATTTTTGTTGCCTCAGGTATATATATATCATGGGTAACCAGACTTACTGAAGTTCTGAAGCAAACAATACAAATTTACCAAATGTTGGGAGTTGCAATGATAAATATATTAAGAGTTAGCCTTCTATAAACAAAATTGAGAAATTTGATACAAAGATAAGATAAATTTAAGCAATTCAAACAAAGTTGAGAAATTTGATACAAAGATAAGATAAAATTTAAGCAATTCAAACATGCTTTTTACTTTATTAGCTATTCATGCAGTCAACAAAGACCAGAAACGATCATCTCAGTGCCACTGAATGGAAACTACAAAAATCAGTTGACTGTGAACATGAATGTGAAACCTCAGAGTCACTGCAAACATGGAGTAATTTTGTACAAGTGTTGCTTTGATCAATGTAGCAGTTGCACATGTGAATCAATACTTGCCAGGAAAGTTAATTTATTTTATTAGCAGGGAAAAAAACTATTATATGCTCAGTGTTAGTATTGCAAATGAGATTTTTCCTTCTTCACCAAGTTCAAACTTTATTATGTTCAATAAATTCATACAATTAATTGTCTGATAATCTCCCCAAAACTGCATTGAGGTCCAAAAGAGGTGCAGCTTGGTTGTGCCTGATATATTACACACATATATGCATGCACAGACACAAAAGAAATATAAAAAGAATATTCCATTCAAACATTAAAATACAATGATTATAATAAATATACAGTTAGACAATGTTCCCACACCTCACACCAAAAATAAAATAAAAATATAAAAACAAAAACAAAATATAGACATGAAAACAATAGTTAAAATTAAAATAAAAATTAATCACCAGACTACATCATTATAAATAATTAATTATCATGTACAGAAGTTACATAGAATGAATAATTCAGAGCAACTGTAATTTTCAATTTATTCATGAACCTAGAATTCTCAAGAACTTTTAAAATTTGTATTCCAGAACTTATAAATATATTTATTGTTTTGATATTAGATCATTCCTAGATCTTTACTATCTCTAAGGATGTTTCTATATCCATGTAGTGTGACACAGACCAGTGGTTCCCAAATTCTTGGTTAATGGCATTAGAGTATCAGTATTTTCTCTGTGGTGTCCAAAGTCAGGAAACACTTACTAATTGAGTTTATTTTAGTGTGGTTAGGTTAAAATTTGGAATATCCCTCGGTACCACTGTGAGTTAGCTGCGGCACCCAGGGCACCGTGGCACACACTTTGGGAAACACTGACATAAACAATAAAACAATGAAGAATAGTTCTAACTGTCAAGACTGTCAAGCTTATATATGTCATAAACAAAACTGTATATAATTTTAATTAAATAAACAAAAGCAACAATAAAAATGCTTGAGTCTTAAAAGTAGTATACTGCAACATAATAATACAAATTTGTCTTCAATGGCAACCATGTTCATTAAAGTATACATGCACGCACACACACACACACACACACACACACACACACACACACACACACACACACACACACACGATCTGAATGATCTTATGCTTAAGAATTTAGAAGTTTATTGCACCTGAATTTAGTTTATAATGAAAATTAATTGAAATTCTCTCATTTCAGTTAATTTACCTTTCTCAGTCTAATAAATTTGTAGGAATGACATAATTAAAAAGAAATACTGTAAAATATATCAGCAATTACTTCTTTTATTGTAATGAAATTTTGAAGATGTGCAATAACAGATTTTTCAGATTATCAATCAATCATAAGGTGAAATCAGTAACATGTCATAATTTATTATCAAATTAATATTATAGATTAAAATAAGTAATATACGATACTCATAATGCTGATTAACTTAAATATTAATTCCAGACAGCACTGATTAAGCCTACAATTTTCAGCATGATTGATGAGTCCTATAATAGGATTGATATAAAAAAAGATCTAACCAAACAGTTTTCAGTGATTTCAATTTCTAGTATTTATAGTATAATATGATTTGGTTATGAATGGTTTTAACTTATTACAATTTCTAGCATACTATTCAACAGCTTATTTGATCTGTCATCACCAAAATCACACAAGCAATACATTATATGCAGACATATTTCCTAAAATAAATGCATATGGAACTGCTCACTACAATCACCCAAGCAATACATTATACACAGACATACATCTATGTCAATTCAAACAGAATTGAACAGATGAATGAAGTAAAATTAAACTGCATAAAATATTGCAACAAAATGTGTCTCACTTAAAGATAATAAGCAATTACCACAAAAATACAGCAAAACTACTTTAATTTTAAAATGTGAATTTTTTATGACCTCTTAAAAATTAACAATCAAAGCCTCCACTTTAATATTAATAATATTTCTGATTAGAAAAGAACATGGAAACTTATATCAAGTTTACAATGGTGTCCACAAATTTGAAACATTGAGATAAATGGAGTGATTTATCAGCAATGACAAAATGCACTCTGCCAAACACACCTTTCACCATGTACAATTCCTAAATATTTAATGAAATATTGTCACAATACATACTTCCCAATCCAACCTTCACATTACTGGTACTGGTAAGCTGTCATATGTCATATGATACAATGTCACTGTATACTTCCAAAATCCTACCTTCACATTACTGGTGGGACCAGCAAATACACTCCCTATGAACCATATAACATAGTCACATTACATATTGCCCAAGTTCCATTCATCACATTACTAGTAGTACCAACTAACACAATGCCTATATGTCATATAATGTTACACAAAATCTACCCTCCATATTATATTTCATATCAGCTACCACACTCATTGTAAACATACATTTATACAGTATAGTGCACAAAAACAGTCACAATACCAAACTCATTTGCAAGCATACAGTTATACAGTATAGTGCACAAAGACTGTCAAAGCACCACACTCATTACAACCATACAGTAAAGTGCATGAAGGCTGTCTCAGTATCATGTTCACTTGCAACCATACAATACAGTGCATGAAGATTGTCACTGTACCACAAGCACTAGCAACCACACATTATAGCACATGAACACTGTCATTATAGTACCACACTAATTTGCAACTGTACAGTATAGTGCACTAGCTGCACAAAATGTCAGAGAACCACACTTGCAACCATATAGTATAGTGCACAGAGACTGTCACAGTACCACACTCACTTGCAACCATACAGTACATTGCACAAAAACTTTTTGTAGTAGCACAATCACTTGCAACCATAGAGTAAAGTTCATAAAAATGGTCACAGTACTACACTCACTGGCAAACATAGAATAAAAGTGCACAAAACTTAAAACCTATATAAAACTCAAGCCTACTCTTTACAAATGAACTTAAAAAGGAAGTGATCACTTTTTCAAATCATTAAAATACATGTACCCTCTTTCAATACAAAACTGTTCATTATTATCTCAAAGTTTCATGCTAATATTTAAAAAAAAAGGAAATACACCAATTTAATTCTCATGCTCTTAAAATTAAAAAAAATCCCCACTAGTTTAATTTTCTTGCTCTTAAATTTAAAAAAAAACAACCTGTTTAATTAACATGTACTTATAATTTTCTTAAAAGTGTAATTTTCATGCTGTTAGAATTTTAAAAAACTCAATGGCTTAATTTTCATGCTGTTAAGATTTAATAAAGCTACTAGTTTACTTTTCATGCTGTTACGACTTCTTGAAGGCCCATTAGTTTAAATTTCATGCTATTACGACTTCTTGAAGGCCCATTAGTTTAAATTTCATGCCATTATGACTTCTCAAAAGTCCATTTGTTTAATTTTCATGCTATTGCAATTTTTCAAAAGCCCATTAATTTAATTTTTATGCTCTTAGGATTTTTAAAAACCACTAATTTGATTTTTATGCTCTTAAGTTTTTAAGAAACCACTAGTTTGATTTTCAAACTCCTAGAACCTACTAGTTTAATATTCATGTGCTTAGCCATTACAAAATATCCACTAGTTTAATAATATAATCTTAGGATTTAAAAAAACCACAAAACTAGCTTAATTTTTTTCAATTAAAGAAACCACCCAGTAAGATCAACTAGCTTCTTACCAAATGGATACCTACAGAAAAAAGATAAACAATATGTATATGTGGTGGAGTAAATTTGCCTATCCTTATTTCTAAACCTAATTGTTATCTAATTTGTTAAATGTCACATGACACAACCTTCAGGTGCTGTGCATGATGATATTTTTGTAAGTACCACAGATGGAGTAAACAACTCAGGTAAAGAATATGCTAGAACTTGCAGATGCAATCCAAACTAGTTAAGTGGATGAATAGTTTTCCTGACTAAGAGTCTCACACTTGTTCATAACAACTCCATTCAATGGGGATGAACCTAAAGTTACTTTGTTGAAGTAGTTCCATATTCTCATCACTTTGATTTTGACATAACTCAAATCCAGTCATAAAGGCAATCATTAGCTTATGGTAAGTTAACTGACTGATAAAGAAAAAATAAACTTAGAAATATTTCGTACTGATCTATGATTTGAATTGGAGAATGCCTTATATAAATGAACCATTATTTCTGTGTTCAATAATTTGATTACATTGTACATTATACTTGTGAGTTTTGATTGATGCTATATTTCTTATGCTGTGTGTATTTCGGGCTAATGAATATCATTGCAGGATATTGTTGAGAATGTGTATAAGAGAGAAAGGAGTTTAGAGATGAAATATGCCTGAAACTTAGCACTTCCCTTAATTTGACTTTTGCAGAGAGGAGCATGCCTTTTGGCATTTTGATGCTTTGGTATTTTGTAACAGTGAGTACTGTACTCTACCAGATTTTTATTACTAAGCAGTAAGCAGTAAGCAGTTTCCACCTGCAGAAACATGTGACAATAAAATATCTATCTTATTATTGTGAAAAGAGTAGAGTTTTATGACACCCATATAATCTGCCAAATGAGAGACATGTTGGTCTTGTGGGAGAATTATTAATAACTGTAAATTAAGATTTTCGTTCACTTGTAATTAGTAACATGTTATTAATAAATAAATAATAATCTTAATGAATGAAGGGTGCCCAGAGGTGTCACTATATATATTGATCAAACTGAAATTTGTTTGACAGTATTTATTTATAGTTAGTAATTACATGTATTGCAAATTCTTTAAAAAGAAAAAGAGCATTTAAAATGAATAATTTAGATTTTAGACTCAGATTTGAGGTTCCCAGAGACAAAATAATGTAATAAACTACAGAACTGGAAAAACAAGATATGAATATGTAGTGCATTAATTCTAGTGCACAGTAAATGGGAAAATATATACAAATAATTATAACATAATAACATATGCATCAAACACAAAACACTCAATAAAGAACATATTTATCAACACAAAAACAGTTAATAAATATTTATCAACTCATAAAACAGTTTATCAATTCTGCCTGTTCCAAACACATACCAGAGAAACAAAAATAAGTAGTATACAAAAAATTAAAGTAATATGGAAAATATAGCTATATACTAGGTCATGCAAAGTAAACAAATATAAATGTGGGTGGGTTTTTAAGAAATTAGGCATTAGTCAACAGATTATCAAAATACATTTAAAAATTATTTGTAGGCTTCTGTCTTCTGAAAATAAATAGAATTATACTGTCTAACATTAAAGCTTATAAAAGAGATGAAAAAAATCCCATATGAAACTGGTCAAGAAAGCTAAATAACATGTATAGCAAACTGGACTGTCTCCTTCATTCCTCAGCAATGAGAATGAGTACAAATTACATTCCAACAGAAAAATAAAATCAATCAAGATCAATGAAAATAACTGAACCAGTTCAAATATAATTATTAAAAAAGTAGGGGAAAGTGGAGACAAATTATTTACAAACATTTCCAGGGACATTAATACTTAAGCAGCAAGCACAATACTGCATTTTAGCTCTGTACAATGGAATGACAATAATCAACACTCATTTCACAATAACAAGAAAACAAAAGCATTTACTGTACTACAAGCATAATATCTTACATTTCTTGATCGTTTTTTCTTGGCCTGTCATAGAAAGTAAGTATACGTGGTGAAATGTTGCAACACTGCTCTTGAACTTTGTCCAAGTAAACAAATGAAATTATCATGGATAATCATTTAATGTACAGCTGGAGAGAAGAGACATGGTTTGTAATCTACTTTTGATCTGGAAAGTGTTTGCCCTTGTCTGCTATTAAGAATTCACCTCTGATGATATTAATTAAATATGAAAGAAAGAAAAAGAAAACTACTATGCTGGAGCTCAAATCATTGACTGGATTAGCAGTTATTTGCAGTTATTGTTGTAAAAATCATAAGCATTTTATTATTTTCTTCTGTGCAAGATATTAATTATTATTTTATTGGATTCAAATTAATTTGATGTAAAGCTCGTTTTTGTGCTTTTGGGGAAATCTTTTTTAGATGTGGTATCTAAAGTATTTTTGTTTTGTGTGATGTCTGTTGTTATTGTTGCATGTAATGATGTAATATTTGATATGACAATTAATATAATTTTTTGATGTGATGTTTGATATAATTTTATTTGATGTGATTCTTGCAGATTTTGCCAGAAATGATGTATGTGATTGTTCTACTTGATGTTTCATGTGATTTTATTTACAGCAATATTAACTTGATGTAATGTTTCATGTGATTTTTTCTGATATAAAGCTTGATGTGAAGTTTGATGTCAATGTATTTGATGTAAAATTGCTTAATGTGATATTTATTTACTACAATTTTGGTTTGTTGTGATGTTTTTATTATGATATTGGTCTGATATAATGTTTACTATGATTCTGATTTGATGTGTTGTTTACCATGATTTTGATTTCAAAATTAAGAGGTTGTTACATGTAGGTTTTCAAGATGCTGCAGTTTTCCATTAATTTTTTGAACTGATAAAATTTAATATGAAGTTTGTGTAATCTTTTAGTGTATTAAGAGGTTGCTACATGTAGGGTTTTGAGATATTATAGTTTTCCATTAGCGTTTTTGAAGTAAATTTTAGTCTTTTAGGATAATGACAGGCTGCTGCCTGTGAGTTTTATTTTAGTTTAGGTACTGTAGCTATCCATTAGTGGTTTTGAAGTAATGAAGTTTAATGTGAAGTGCAGGAAGTCTTTTAGAGTAAATATAACAGCATGCAGGGAATATGTCTGTTTAGGGCATTTTCTTTCTTATTTTACAGAACAAATTAAAAGAAAGTGAACACTATTGCTGAAATGAGAAAATTAACAGTCAGAAGGGGTATTTAAAAAAGGATATTTAAAACATTTAAATGTATAATGACCCCTTTTCTAGATATTTTTCCTTTCTACAACTTTTTTCAAAGACAGGTTCAATAACTGATTTGTTGAGTATAACAAGGACAGGACCAAGTGAGGAAAAGGATCTATTATAGTACCATCATTAGATTGAACAATAAACAATAAAAATACAATAAAAATATTCACTTATATGTGATTTTTGTTGTACAGATTTCTTTGCTGTCCAGCATAATCTGTCAAATATTGTGTTAAAAATGTGACAAACAAATATTACAAAAATATCTAGGTATGATATAAGTAACTCTTTACCCCATCCAACTTGCCAAGATGTAGAGTTCTAGAAGTGATATTACTTGCAGCAGTTTGGCTGATCCTCAGAAATGTAATTTAATTCAGATATACAAGTGGAAGAAATAATGATGTGAATGTAATTAATTCAACAATTACAAATGCTTGACTGGGTTGAGATTCAATGTTATTGGTTGTTTAAAGAATCAGAAAAGAAACTTTCAAAGCTGAATCCCTAGGACTTTTCAAAATGAAAATGGGAGTAATATCAATGAAGTATAGTTTTACTCTCCAAGTCTCCATTATTCAATTTCTGAATTATTCGACACAATTTTCATCATTATTCAGTGCTAGGAACATAAATCAATGAATTAACAAAATGTATTGGCTCAGAGAACCATATAGCTAGAAGAGTTTTTGAAAATAAATAAGTAAATAAGTTGGTAATGGATAAAACTTTTAGAGTGATTTACTGTTGATTAGTGCTTTAAATATTGTAGGTTAATTCATTTACAGGTAGTTGTATCAAATTATTAGTGTCATTTACAAACATTATAATTTTATTTTTATAAGCACTATGAATTCTAATCTAACATATGTAAGATCTGAGGATGATTAAAAGAATCAGCAAATTAGTTAATGTTGGTTCACTGGGTTTGATGTGTATAGTCTCACTTTTAATGTTATCATCTGAGATTGTTTCTGTCTCATTTACAGAATAACCATTACTCTATCATAATAGATTCTAATTTTAATTAATAGTTTTTTAAATGATGAATGAATCCAATATGGACTTTTAATTCTTTTGTATTTTTGTATGTAAACCTAAGTCATTCAGTATAAAAAAAATTTAGATGGGATACAACAATCATTAAGATTTATACCTGAATTTTTTTGCCATCATCAGATAAATGGTCGACAGGAAAAGCATCTGTTGGTGAAAGGGATTCTGCAACCTTCTCATTTTGTCGTCCACACAGCATCAAAAATAAAAAGTTATGCAAAGAAATTAAGACAACCTAAATATACATTTATTTATATATAAAAATAAATAAATGCAATAAGAAATATATATATATAAAATGTGACACAATTTAACTCATAAAAGTGAACAGATAAAAGAATAACAGGAGTAAAACGTGAACATATGAGTAATAATTATATAAACACAATCGTAAACATTATTATAATTTTTGCTTCAACAGTAATGCAGACAAAATTATATATTTACAAACACGAGCCTGTATTTTCATATACAACTAATTGCATCACAACTATTACCTTGTGAACATATTTTCAGGTTTATTATGTTTATAAGTATAGGTTTCACTTGCACTGACAAAAATAATGTACCTTTGGATTTAAAATCATAATACTATAAGGGTGTGCAAACTATTGTCAATACTCTTTCCAATATCAGAATTCCTACCATTGGAATGGACTGCCTTTAGAACTCAATGCCCTTAATGTCTTTCAAGAAAGCTCTTAAAACACATCTTTCTACCTAATACTTTATTTTGAAGATACTTTATCTTAATTTTTTTATCTAGTCCACCTCTAAATATGTTCTCTGTTACATCTGTAAATATTCACATTGTGCAATTAGTAATACATAATTTTAGTATTGTGTGTAACTGATAGCTATGTAGTATAGTGCAGTGCTTAGAGCTTTTCCTAAAGTGTAAGGATGTAAGGACTCTTGTAATTCATCAATATTATATATATATGAGTTTGGACAACTGCTTCATATTCATAAATATAGATTGTTGAAAATCTGAAAATCATTATCAAGAGCAGTGTTCAGTTAACTGTTGCATTTCTTTTTATTGAAAATATTTAAACATTCATACAGTAGGTAATTGAAAGTTGATATGTTCAGTGCCAGAAAAAGAAAGATGTACCATTTCTCTTGAGTCTTTATATTTAAGCATCAATGTTTCACCAATAATGTCTAATTCTTTCAGCCATGCTTCACGCGGAAGTTTGTGTGTTTCAAACAACACCTCTTTGGTGCTAGGATCTGCACATTAAAAATACAAATCTTAATGTCAGTATCTGCAACACATTGAACGACATGAAAACTACACATATTTGTATTAGTATCTGCAACACATCGAACTTTACATGAAAACTACACATCTTTGCTATCAGTATCTGCAACACATTATGGCTTTTGAACTGTATATAAAATACAGAGAGTAATCTATTGAAGAACATGATTAGCCCCAGAAGTCTGCTCGTAAGTTACTTTGATCATAAGTACAAATTTATTTCTACAACTTGCTAATAATACACTCACAGCATAGTTGAGAAATATACAGACAACACCCCACCTCCTATTTATTTACAATGCTATCAATATTGTGACTGCTGTGAACAATGATATAATAACAATTGACACTTGGCTTGGCAAGAAGCTAACAGTAGTGTACCAACAACATCTACTATCACACATTTTGTTGGTACAACTGCTCTGCACTAATGTCACAATGATACAAATGTTCTGTACTAAAGCCATCTGCAATGATATTAGAACTGTTCTGCATTAATGCCATCTACTGCCTCATCATTAGAACTGTTCTGCACTAATTTAATCTGCTGCCACACTTTTTCAATTGTTCTGTCCTATTTCCGTTGACAGTCATGCCATTAGAACTGTTCTGCACTAATGCCATCCACTGCCACATCTTTAGAACTGTTCTGTGCCAATGCTGACTACTGCCACAGTCAGTGTAGTAGATATCTACTACAGAATCAGCAGAACTATCCTGCACTACTGTTGCCTACTACCATGTCAGTAGAACTGTCCTACTATAATGCTGTTTACTGCCACATCTGTACAACTGTCCTGCATTAACACCATGTACTGTGTATTGGTAGAAATGTACTGCACTAAATTTGGACTCGTTTGTAAGCATGAAAGCTTGTAAGAAGGGCACTGCTTGAATGTCTATACATACATCTTTATTATTATTAGTTGCAATACAATAAACTTAACATGTGTTATTGTTAAGTGCATCACTTTACAATGTATACACAATAAAACAATTACATTTGTTGTTGTTGCTGCTGTACTACAAGTCTTTTTAACTATATTTGCAACATTATGAGCTTTATATTAAAACTTCAATCTACACTGTTGAGATACACAACACTATGTGATGGAATTTGTAATAAAACAACAATATCTTGTATTGAACTACAAATAGTTTTTGTTGCTTCTACAACACATTTAACTCTAGAACTCAATATTTCCAAACAACCCCACAAACTCTTACATTAACATTTCATATCTTTGTTGCTGAAATATGCAACCTGTTGATTTAATAAATTTATTGTTAAATTTATTGACCTTCTTACGCATATTGATAACCTTATGTTGGAGAAGAAAGTGAGTGGATGGAGGCTTGCTAAATATATGGATTTGTCTTTTCCTTTAGTACGAAGTTTTCCACCTATGGAATAGTGTGTGACATTAGATATTTAATGTTTGTGGAAGAGAGAAAACATTTACAGTGCCCATATATCTGCCAAGCGAGAGAGACGAGTGGTGT
The DNA here is from genome assembly GCA_028829895.1 of Sinotaia quadrata. Classification (NCBI taxonomy): domain Eukaryota; kingdom Metazoa; phylum Mollusca; class Gastropoda; order Architaenioglossa; family Viviparidae; genus Sinotaia; species Sinotaia quadrata. Next base: position 44,579,871 of record CM054177.1, on the reverse strand, counting down.
CTGCTGGAGGACCATAAATAAAATGAATTAAGATTCTCATCACTTGTAATTAGGTTTGGACGATTAATTAATTAATAATAATAATATCCATTAACTAAGCAGTGTTGGTGTCACAAATATATATTATTATATTTAAAGTAATGAAATGAATGTAGGTACAATTCAACTGTAAAAATACAATTGTGTCAAATGTATAACATTTATAGAACTATATTAAATTCAATAAAAATGTTAATTTTTAATAGATTTCACTTTTCTGATGAAGTTCCTGGTTGAGGATCATTCCCTTATTATAAGGTTACAAGTGACTATAATCTTATACCACATTTGTTTCTCATAGCAACTTGCATAATTGTGAATCAGCACAAAACAAACCCATTGTACACCAAGGGCTACCAGTAGTTATTGACTAACAATTAGAATTTTCACACAGTTATGTAAACAGGCTACATGTTTGAATAAGTTTAATTAAAATTTAGTAAATCACAGATTAAGTAAACACGTTCAGATCATAACAACATTCAGATTTACTGTACATACAACCTCCTAAACCAATCACTTCTTCCCATATTTTGTATATGCTTACATGTGTATGTGTTATTATAAAACACACTCATACACACACAAACAAACACACCATTTATGTGACTTTGTTACTAAGGAAGGGTTGAGATTAGTAAAAACAGTTGAGAAACTTTTTTTTATAAAGGCATCGGGTTCAAGAATCTGACAGGTTTGTTGACTTAAAGTAAGAACATCACGGCTACCATTTCGTTAAGTCAAGCATACTTTCGTCTCTGATGCTCATATTATAGAAATGTTTCTTTAAGGTACAATAGCCTGTTAGATATATTATATCAATGAGATACTAGTCAATAATTCAGAATTCACACTAGCCAATGGTACAGAATTCAAACTAACCATTAGTGCAGAGTTCTCTGGCCTGTGAATTGTGAACTTTATTGGGTTAGATGCTCTTCATAATAAATCATACAGTGTCATCATTTTGTATACTGGAATAGGCAAGAACAAATTAAACTTAACTTGCAAACATAAGCTGTAAGGTTTGCTGCAAGCTACATGTCTAAAACATATATGCACATACTTTCCAGAACGATGCCTACAAAGTCTCCAGAACGTGAAGCCTTGCAGAAAGTTGCCAGAAGTTTACTTCCATCCTGTTAAAATAAGGAAAGTATACTGCCATGTAACACAGCTATCTAATGTACAAGGATTGTCTTCTTGCTAATAACAGTCACGCACATTCAGACTCAGCCAATCAGTGCAACATAATATTATTAATAATGATAATAATATTAACAACATCAGCAAAAATAGCAGTAGTCATAACACATACAAAAATAAAATAGTAATAGATTTTCAAGCATCAGAGTACATAATTCATAGGGATGATCACTCAAAGTAGAATATGTAGGTACATGAAACATGCATGCCAGAAAGTTAGACTTCAAAACTCCAAACAGGCTGCTGGAGGGAAGAAGTTGTCTGTAATCAGTGTTCTAAGAGCAAAAGATGAAATACTATGATCTCAGTCCTGCAAAGAACACATAACTGCTTTACAACCAGTTCCTTTTATTGCATATGAAAAAATAAAAGTTATGGTTAATGATAATGTTGTTTGCTCAGAGTTACTGTGTGTAATTCTCACCTGATAAGCTGAAAAAGAAGCATATGGGACAGCCTGAGTACACTTAATTGGTAATAACATTTAATTGGCATTAAATACTTAATTAGCAGTATTGGCAGTGAATATATAATTAGCAGTAAACACTTAATTGGCAGTAAACAATTAACTGGTACTAAACACAAATTAATTGTGGTAAACACTTAATTGGCAGTTAATACTTAATTTGTAGTGAACACTTAATGGCAATAAAAACTGAGTAGGTAAGGTAAGGTATAAAAGAACCTCTATTCAAACCCTCTATATCCTAAACAAGTTTGCAGTATAAATATTATTTAATTCAATATTTAATTTAATATTAATTCCTGAGATTATTTATGAAAACAACAACAAAATCTCCAAAACACCCGATTTGTGCCAATGATTCTAGGAAGTCTCAAACTTGTATTACTTACAGATTCATTCAGAGTTCTGACAAAGAAAAGACTATCATAGGCAAACAGGAAGATCCTGGCAACACCTGAGGAAAAAGAAAGAAAATATAATTTTTATAAATTAATAAATATTTATAGATGAACCATTTTATTAACAGTATTGCTGGTGAGGTAGTTAAAACAAACAAATTAAGCTCAGGTTTTGAAAAGTATGAAAAACAGAAACTAAAACATGAATGGACAATTAATTAATTCATTATTTAAAATACGTACTAGGTACAGTACAATTTGGACATAATTTTCTGATCCATTTACCTGCCACTCCTTGGAGGGAGCATAGAGAAAATATGTTTAACTGACTTGAGGTCAGTGTTTGCATGAGAAAATATGTTTAGCTGACTTGAGGTAGGTGTTTGCATTAGAAAATGTGTTTAGTTGATGAGGTGTTCTAATGAGAAAATATATGTTTAGATGACTGGAGGTTAGTGTTTTAGTGAGAAAAAATATGTGCTTAGATGATGTGAGGATAATGTTTTAATGAGAAAATGTTTGCCTGATTTGAAGTTATGTTTTAATGAGAAAATATGCTTAGTTGACTTGATATTAGTGTTCACATTTTTCCACAAAAGTGTAGCAGACACAATACCTTTTCAAAATTACGATTTTGGACCATAAAAATTATTTTTGAAGTGATTTTTCTGTGTGTGTGTCTGTGTGTGTGTGTGTGTGTGTATGTGTGTGTGTGTGTGTGTGTGTGTGTGTGTGTGTGTGTGTGTGTGTGTGTGTGTGTGTGTGTGTGTATGTGTGTGTGTGTGTGTGTGTGTGTGTGTGTGTGTGTGTGTGTGTGTGTGTGTGTGTGTGAGAATATATGGAACAAAAAGTTTTTGAAAATAAAAAAATCTTGATCCTTCAGGATTTATCTAATGAATACTATACTTATATTTCAAACATATTATATGATACAATACTTGTATTTCAAACACAAACATACTATACTAATATTTCAAAAATGTACAAGAGTAGTAATTATAGTTTACCATTTATCTACATAATAAACCAAAAAATATGTACTAAAACACAACATCCATATATTTTAATTTCTATCTGCACCATGCATATTTGTCATAATCTTATCTTAAGATGGTAAGCACATGAGTGGTGAAAGATTCTCTTGATAAAATCTTACTTGTGTTCTTCAACTTTTGATTGTAGGAATAGCAAGATATCTGATATCAGTGATATTTCCATTTTCAAGTGTATATGCAAAACACATGGATAACAAGTAGTAATTATAGTTTACCATTTATCTACATAATAAACCAAAAAATATGTACTAAAACACAACATCCATATATTTTAATTTCTATCTGCACCATGCATATTTGTCATAATCTTATCTTAAGATGGTAAGCACATGAGTGGTGAAAGATTCTCTTGATAAAATCTTACTTGTGTTCTTCAACTTTTGATTGTAGGAATAGCAAGATATCTGATATCAGTGATATTTCCATTTTCAAGTGTATATGCAAAACACATGGATAACAAGTGTGTGTGTGTGTGTGTGTGTGTGTGTTTAATTAGCTTGGATATATTGTTCAGCTGCCCAACTGAATCTATTCTTGCTTAGTATAGATATGTTATTCTTTCAACCAGCAAGAGCAAACGAAGGACTGTGCAGAATAGCATGGGTGAGCACAGCCACAGTGTGGACCACTAATTTCCTGAAACTTTAAGTTAAGCAAATAAATAATGACAATTGTGGAGGTTGTAGCCTCTAGTAGTGTAAGTAACAGTGTCGTCCTATATACGGATTGTGCAGCATTTGAACCATTATAAGACTTGGTTTAAAGACATTCTTAAACAAGTATACCTACCAAATATTAGTTTAGATTAAATAATTAACTGTTTCGTTTAATGCTTTGTGGACATAGTTTTGTGGGTTTGATTAACTCCTAGTCGGGAGAGGTTTTATGTCCAGAATTAATGAAAAAAATCAAAACATGAACCACTTTCTACTTATACTGTATTTGTAAAAGTCTGGATGCTAGATATCTTAAATAATGTCTACATTCTTTCCAAATGTTAGAAGATTATATAAATTTATAAAGATGGGGGAAAGGAAGAAAATTACACATACATGCTCATGTAGTACCCATTTTTCAATATATGTGGTGATCTCATAACACAACTCCTGCATATAATGAGTTGCTGGTATTGGCTTACATACTGACATACATTATTCAATAATTTATTCATTTTTTTTCCTCCCTTCATTTCTTTCTTTGTCTCTCCTGTGACTAGTAAAGCAGATTTAAAGGAAATAAAATTTAATTCTTCTGACCTGCTGTCAAATATGAAATGATTGCTTATGTATGTACTAAAGTAGTCACAATTCACAATTATCATACCCATGTCATCAATGGTGTCCAATAAATATGCAGATGAACTGATGACCTGAGAATGAATGCTGCAGATTTCTGTATTTTCTTCCTCCCACACACTGAGAATTTCTTGGGACATTGCATAAATAGCAGCCAAACCATTTGGCAAACCAAGGAAAATGAATGCACCATCAGGACTGCTACACAATGCAGTGGCAGATCTGAAATCCTAACAAAACATCAAATAAGATATTATATGCTTATTACAGATGCTCATAATGGATTTTGGAATAAAAAGTAAAGGCTGGGAATTAATACAATGTAATTTTAATTTATAATATGTCTTTATCATTCAGAGATTAGAGAGATTATATTATATCCCTTAATTAAAAGAAAAAAATAAGGAAGAGCCAGAAGGCAGTCAGTTTAAAAATAAGTTTTTTTCCTTTCTGTTGCTTAAATTTATTGTTCACATTTAATGTATCCTTTTATTATAAAAAGTTATTTATTTATGATGTTATATTTTACAGAATTAACAGAGTGTATGTCTCTCTCTCTCTCTCTCTCTATATATATATACACACACACTTACCCACTGTCATATATGTATGATTATCATATATTATTATATATATTATTAACAAATGGGTTTATTAATGTGTGCATTTGTTGCACATTTGAAAGATATTTTTAGTGTCTGATTTCCCACACATTCCAGTGTTTTCTTTCTCTCTTTTTTTTGGTACTGTTATTAATAAAAGCCAATGTTATCAAAGCAAGTTCTTTTGTAGTCTGTAGTATTTTATACAGAACCTCAATATGACTTGGTCTCAGTATTAATCTATCTTACTTCTTAGTCTATTTAGATATGCATAATCTGTTTCTGGTTTGCAAAAAGGTTCAAACAAACTAAAGAAACTAAAACTGTTATTGATATGAAATGATGGTCCAGAGTTCTTTTATATTTTCTAAAAGAACTCTGGACCACCATTTCATATCAATAACAGTTTTAGTAAAATATAGTATAACCTTTAATTGTTACCTTGGTAAGAACATAGTGAATTATCCAAAATGAAGTATTATAGCATAATATGTGCAATATTTGAGCTTGCAAAATACACTACAAATCTTAACTGTTATGTTGTATTGTTTAATTTGAGTTAGAAGTATATAATTTAGAGTGTACTTTCTAATTTTTTTACTGGATTTAACTCAGGATGTAAAATATATCATAACTTTGTTAAATAATGTTGTAAATGCTAATGTTTCTGCATTCGTTGAATAAATAATGGAAAATCTTATATCCTGTTCCCTTGTAAATCTACTGAACTTTCATTCATTATTTGTGTGATTCCGTCTTATGTGTGTGTGTGTGTTCCATTTCAAATTAAAATGAGAATTTTCCACATGGTGACATGGTTGAACATCATTAAATATTGACAGCTGAGATCAAGGATTGACTGAAAATTGAAGTGAATCTATAGTTTTTTTTATCCCTCCCCCCGACCCCAAGAAAATCAAAAGCAAAACACTCTTCTGTTTGGAGCTAATGAAAAGCTCACTAACTCTTATCACAATAGCTTCTATCCCAGTAACTATCATGTTACCTGTATTGGTAACTAATGTACAAGATTAGTATTCAAAGATTTGTTTTTAATTAAAACTTGTTTTAAAAAAAATAAATAAATGTAACCAGATTTATCCTCATCTAATGAAATCTGAATGGGTAGCAGCTTTAGACTGACTAATAAGAAAAAACACAGTTTCTTCAAACGACACCACTAATTTGTTATTTCACATGTATATGATACCAGTTAATATTTTATTAGTCTTTTAGGATACAATGCTATTTTCTTAAAATAGTGTTTAGATAGGCCTAGGCCTAATAGAAATTTATAATAGAAATACAACAAACCTTCAGCATTATAGGTTTATCACATTTTAGTGGTTTAACTTTTTGTTCTTCTTTTATTCGTCTGATTTCTTTGTCTTCTATTGTTTCCCACACATCCGAAAGAAGTTGATCTAGGACTTTGTTGATCATTCTATAGGGCTGCGGGAGGACATCCCTTAGTTGATCGGGATCTTGTAAATAATCATCGTCATCGTCGTCGGACATTCGATTAATCGAGGGTGGTGTAAAAGACACATTTTTTCGAAAGTAAATTGGCATGATGAAAGGTGGTTGCAAATATTATTATTCTTTCTTTCTGCAGTCTTGTATATTAAGTCTGTCCAGTATGATACCTAGGACGCTGTTACTACGACAGCCATCTTTGCATCAATGACGTCATAATAATAGGCTGAAATATAAATATCTATTAATTCTGTACAGAATCAAATATTCACAAGTAGATATATGTAATAACCATTATTTTAAGAAATATCTAAATATAAAAGAACACAGGGAACAAACTTTTATTTAAAAAAAAAAATAATGTAAATTGCACTGGTCAAAGCGAATTAAAATTATGTTTCAGGAAATTAGCGCATTTGTCAGAAGCTACTGAATTAAGGTCTGATTTTAGCAACTGTTAATAATATTTTAAAAGAGAGGTGGTCATTAAAAACAATCTTTTTTAAATAATGTATACTTCCTTAGATACATGACGTCACATCCTGGAGGACCAAACATTTACCTTTCCGCCACTTGTCTTCATTCAGTACAGTGATAATATTCTTCATATTTATGTGGTGCGTTGAATATGATTTGTATGGGTTGTTTGCTTATTCAATTGTTACGAAAAAGATAGGTTTTATTTCGGGGATAAGTGAAAGGATTAAAACCATTATCACTTTGATTTTTCTTTGAAGGTTGGAGTGAAATTCTAGAGGGAGAAAAAAAAATAAAACTGTCAAAATGATGGTGGGTCAAAGAACACGAAAGACCCGTGAATTTCGGGGACCTGCACCCCAATCAGTTGCTATTGTAAGTATACATTTATTTTTTATTTCTCATCGCACCTGTTATCTAAGGATATTAGATTATCATATGAAATAACACAAACAACACTATAGGCCCTATATACATGTATTATTGTATAGGCCTACATTAGCAGTAGCAGATTTTTTTTTTAATCAGAGGAATTTTAACAACAAACTGGTTATTAAACTCCTATATTTTCTTCACAATGGATTTTCTTCGATGAAATCTTGAATACTGTGGTAAGAATTTGCACTGACAAAAGGAAATATTACACAAGGGATAACAGTGCTGTTGCTGAAGAAACCAATGTGTTTTCTAAAAGTATCTGGAGTGTGATTATGATCACTTTGGTCTGCAGTTCATTCCATGTAGAAGGATTCTGAGATGCAATTGAATGCTGATCATAAAAATTAGATTTTACTTTCAGAATTTTGAAAATAATGTGTCAGATTATACATAAAAGTCTTCTATTTGAGTATACTAAAAAGTTAGTCCAGAGAGGCATTCCAGACTGGAATCAGATAATAAATATAAAAAATGGGAAGAGATTTTTATTTTTCATAAGAGAAAATTCAGTAGGAAGACTCTTAATTACAATCAAAACAGCAGTAGATATTTTGTATCAAACAGTCCAGTAGTTTAATCTTTTGACACTTTCTTGACTCCACCACAAGTGCCCACAGTTATTGGTGCTACCACCACTATTCATTTATCACTTTCAGTACCATTTGCATCAGACTTAGTCTGCTTCTTTTAGTCTCACATTATGGTCAAACAGAATAATTAGTAAAAGATTGAAGTAGATGACAAATTATATTGATAATAATGCTTTTCCTTTGTTTCCTGTACATTAATTTGCAGAGAGCAAAATTTCCTTCCAAGCGTCCAGCTGATTATCGTGTTCAGGAAAGTCGAAGACAGGAAGAAATACGAAATGAGATGCTTCAACGAGTCATGGACATAGGACAATCTGGCCTAGAAATTGAGATGGAAGAGAGGTTTGAAAGGCGTATTGTGATGAATAGTGTGAATAAAGAAGTGAATAACAGACTGAAGACCCATGAATTCAACTTAGAAGACAGAAGAGATAGGTAAGTATCAAAATGTGAATTTTAATTGTAAGACACTGCTCATCATCTCCTTTGAATTGTGTTTTGATTTTACTGTCTGATTTACAAGTTCATCAGGCAGTGCGAACAGAATTAAAGGATTAATGAATTTTAGTATTTGATAAAGTTTCTCAGTAAAGGCTTCACAGAGTCTGTTTGAGATACTTCAGGATACAGGATCAAGTAATATAACTATGTTTGAGAGAAGACTAAGAGAAATATATCTAGCATTAGAAATCCCAACTAAATGGCAAAATGAAAAAAGTATCTACATTGATATATGTTATAAGTAGTACATGAGAAGAAATGTGTATGCAGAATAATGAATTCTGTTTTTTTAAAAAATCTTCTAAAACACTTGTATATAATCTACATGCAACAGGACTCAGGACTATTCCTTTATTTTAAAATGGAAAATGAATAAAAAATAAACAACACTTAAATAACTAAATACAGCATCAGTTTGTTTAAACTGGCTATGGTGAACTATATCAGTGTTAAAATGTTTTGATTTTCAAATAATAATCTTTGCAGAAATTCACTGTGACAGACTATATCACTATTTTATCTCTTGTGGCATCCAGCTTTTATTTTAATATTTTTATTCTACTGGATGTTTCATACTTTTAAAGGATATACTTTTTGCAGTGTCTGTTGATCATTGGTTTTGGTTGTTAGGCTTTGCTGTCTACAAAGCTTAATGAAATAAATTACTTTTACTATGCTGATAGTTTCAAAAGAACCAAAAACAATTACATCATAATCTCTTGAGAAGAAAGTAACACACATTGCACTTAGTGTTACATTTTTCAAAAGTATTGTTTAGTTCTGAGGATTTACCTAATGATAGCCTAAGTTAAGGGGAACACAAAATAAATATCATATAGTTTTATTATACACTACAATATATTCAGATGTAATGGCCATATTAACATCTAAACTCTTTTGATCTATTTTTTCATGTTTTCACATATAGATTGAATCTTATTTAATTTTAATTTCTAACATTTATATTTTGCAATATATCTGTATTACACAAAATAAAAATATCTCAATGAATAATTTGCCTTGAATTGATAAGTTAAAAATATTAAAATAAATATTACATTAAAAAAAAAATTGAATCCTAAACTAAATAAAGCAAAGAAAAACTTTTATTTCAATTGTTTTATTCTTAGTAAATTATCTTAATTTTTAAATAGTCAGAAATAGTATATTCATTTTAATCACAATTTCATTAGAAATTTAGCTGATTTGATTAAAGAAATATTAAATATTTATAATCTCAATAGTTGTAATATATACATTTTTATTGTTTGTTTATTATTGCTATTATCATTATTATTTTGTTCCTATTGACTTGAATTAATAGCTTTGTAATAAACTTTTGTCTTGTGTATCAATAAAGATCTTGAAATTTTGTTGTTTCATTGTCTTGTTATTTAGCAATATGGTTAATTTTAGACTGATAAAATATTTCCATTGAATTTAATTAAAACTGATAAAATTAAACATTTCTTTTTCAACAAATTGGATTATATTTAGCTTCATTTAAATTTGATTTTTAAAATATGTTAATATTAAAGGGATTAAATGGTATATGTTTATTATACAAGTTGGTGACTTTATATAGAGGATATGTGAAGGCGATTTATATTTTAATGCTCATCTGTTCTCAACTATCTAGAAAGTAGAATGGCAATGCACCTTCACCGTTTAGACTTGTTTCAATGTATGAACACACATCAAGTATTATTATTATTATTATTAAAATACTAAAGTGTTGACTTTGATTAGCACTTAATATTAAAGCTCTAAGTGCTTTATAGTTATGGCACTAAGCTTGATAGTCCTGAGGCAGAGAAATGGTGATTAACAAGGAAAGAAATAAGATACAGGTGGAATTCAATCATTATACCATTTGCTTGCAAGTGCAATGCTTAAGCTGTTCTACTGTATTATTTTAAATGCTCAATTTTAAGAAAAGAGTGTGTCACAATATTATTCTTTTCTTGCCAATTTCTTGCTGTATGAAAGCTTGATCATGTTCCTAACTCTTCAACTGTGTTCCTTTGCAATATATTTTAATCAGACTACGAGATATGCTAGCAAAGGAGGAAGCAGATTACCTGGTTGCAATGGAGGCCCAAGAGGAGACACTTCTTGAACGCCAGGCCAAGATGCGAGAGCGTGCTAAATTACTGAAAGATCGCAGAGAGGCTGAACGTCTTAGTATTGTGCAGGAAAAGTATGATCAACAGTTCCGGTGAGTCATTTAAAACCACAACAAACTTCCATTTGATCATGTTATTATTTTAAAAATATTTCTTCTTTATTAAATACATCTATATAATGATCTGCATTTTCTTCACTATTAATTTCTATTAACACACATTGCAAGAGAGTAATATATTCTATGTTTCTGCACTATATTTAAAAAAAATAATAATTACAAAAAAAAGATCCCAAAGGGAAATGAAATTTATTAAGGGTTTTGTAAAAATTACAGTGAAATATTCAGAAGTGATATTTGTTTCAGTTAACAAATTAAAAAACATAAGCAGTTTTGGGATGATCTCATCCAGTGAATCTAATTGCCTATGTGTACAATTACATTTATAGACCAGAAAGTATCTCTTAAAGACCTAGCATAAAGTAATCCAGGTTTTGCTCACGTTTTTATAAATCATAGATTTTAGCAATTTTAGCAATTTTGAAATGTCTTGACAAAAAGTTGAAAAGGTCAGTAACACATAAGAATGTTATTAGCTTTCTAATTGTTAAGCACTGATGCACAAAATATAAAGGACATTACAGGGTATTTAAATCAAAGACTGAACATTGGTTGTGATTCTTGTACAGTTAAGGCAGGCAAAAGCATGAGGCACCAGTACAGAAACTGTTTAACTTTCATCCAGAAACATGAGTCAGTATAAAAGAGTGCAATTCAGACATCTATGTCAACACCATTTGTATACTGCACTGACTTATATTTCCCTAACTTTAATCATATATCAGACATCTATGTCAACACAAATACTGCACTGACTTATGTAGGATTGCATATTTCCCTAACTTTAATCATATATCAGACATCTATGTCAACACTTCATTTGCATACTGCAATGACTTTTTGTAGGATTGTGTCTTTTGTAACATTGAAAATCTTGCAGAATCAAACTTTCCATCTGTTATAACATCCAAAAGTCCTCCAAGGGCCACAGAGAGCCCTGTCTCGGGCTGCATGTGACCCTGTGGGCTGTGGTTTGTGCACCCCTGTATTATAATATTCAGTGAGTTTAGATTTTGAAATTTGCCATTGTTTGTGCAATATGAAACTAACCAACGTATCAATTTACCTTATTTTTATATTATTATTATTATTAACTTACTCTAGCCTTAATTGACATTAATAATTTACTTTATTTTTCATTTTAGTATTAGCTAGTGCTAGTCTAGTTTCCTCTTAATTTGGTTTTTAAATAAATATATACTTTTTGCAATAAGAGTGCACGTGCAAATACTTTATGAAGAATATTAAAATAGTCATTAAGAATAAGTCACAGTGTTTCTTACTAACTTATGGTTAAGGTTAGAAGTATTGTGTTACAGTTTATAAGTGCTGAAAATTTGGTTTTGACTTTTTTTAGAGAAAAGTGTGAAGAGCTACGATCAACATTGTCAAAGCGAGAGCAAGACATAGTATGTGTGGAGCGGTTAGAACAACTGCGACTGAAAGAAGAAGGTGCTAGGGAAGAAAAAGCATATGAGGACATGTATGCACAGTTGTGGGAAAAAGACAGACAAGAAAAGGTAAGCAAATTTCTTAATTGTAATTCATTTAATTATATGTAAAAATGCCATAAAAATGCACTTGTCAGATATTTAAAGTTAAAGCAATATTTTTCACAGGACAACAAATAATTAAAAATTACTGTGCAAATTTTAATTCATTTATTAATTTGATTCATTATTACACTCACAACACCTACATCGCTACTAGGAAACCAAGTGTGACACAACACCACCCTAGTTAATGGTTAAGATTATTATTATTATTAATTATCTATAACTAATTACAAGAGATGAGAATCTTAATTTATATTATTAATAATTCTCCAGAAGACCACAACTTGTCTCTCTCACTTGGCACATATGCAGATGCTGTTCAATAACTTTTTTACTTAAGCCAACACAAACTTATAACCATAATAATTTTATTATATGTATAGATTCTGTCTTTGGACAAGCTCTATGGCATTTTTGAAGTGAGGTTTACAAAACAATTGGTGTAATTCATTAGAATTCAGAATTTTACTTATAATACTATCTTTTGTTATTTTAAAGGAATTGTCATGCTTCTCAAGTCATAAACATCTCAAGTTTACTTTGTGTGGTTTCTGTAAATTTAAAGCGTTATTATTGGTAATATTATAATAATAATATTAATAGCAGTTAAAGGCATAGTAGTATCAGTAGTAACAATAGAACATTTAATAGTAGTTGTAATAGTAATAGGAGGTGAATAAAAGCAGTAGAGGTTATACAGAATGTTTTGCACATATGTATAACTGTTGATTTTTATGGGTACATTCCTCCAATGGTTAAAATATTACTAAACAATAATTATGGCTTTCCTTAAAGTGACAGATGCAAGATTTACATTATTTGAATTATTCTCATCAATCCAAATTCATTTCCTTGTATATGACTGATTTCCAGAAAGACATCTGGATATACTAAACTTTTCTGTTATCAGCCTTTTCACCTTGTAAACATTCGACTCTTTCCTCAGTTATGATCAGTTTATGACCCTTATTGTTCAAATTCAGACAAAACAAATGGCTCTCTAGAAAGCACTTTTATATATCTCTGATGTTTACTTTCAGGATATCTCATTCATTTTTCTTAGTACATTTTTTGTGTGCACAGATTTTAAGAATTGTAACACAGTTTTATTATTTGTGCATAATTTCAATGTGCTTTATAATATTTTCTATTGAAGATATTTTAATAAACTAAATAGTTGCACTTAAGATCTTAATACTACTAGGCCATCATAAAAAACTAAATTAAAATTTTAAATAACAATTACTAAGAGTTTTAGATACTTAAGCTTGATATATAAAAATATTTTGCTTTTGTTCTTTTCTGTTACTTGTGTTAGTGAAACTGCACTACATCCATTCAGTATAATTGACACAATTTAATTTAATACTTGTGCTTTGATCCTTATCAGTTGGTGAAACTGCACTACATCCATGCAGTACAATTAACACAATTTAACTTAATACTTGTGCTTTGATCCTTATCTGTTGGTGAAACCACTTCATCCATTCATTGCAAACACCACTGTTAGAATATAAATCTTCAGTATTCTGTATCTGTCCTCTGAATATAAGCACAATTACAGTTACACATCTCTAACAATACTGCTCAGAGGTAATTCATATCATTGCATCATTCACCATAACAACCTAATTACAAAATGGGAATTCTCTGTAAATGGTTTAAAATGTTCACCTAAAAATTAGAATAGCTGTCATCATTGCTTGAAATACCTCCATAAAACATCATGCTAAGTCAATAACCATAACATACCTTCAACACATACTAGGCCAATAACCTTTAGTTAAAATAAAATATCCTTGAAGATAATGTAGTTTAAGAGATAATTTTTCCAGAGTTTTGCAACATTTTAGTAACTAATAGAATATTAAAACTAAAATAATATACAAGCAGAGTTAATATTTTCAGATAGCCCGAGAAGAACGGGAAGCTTTGGCATCTCATGGACGTAATATTGAGATGGTAAATGTGTTGCGCCAACAGATGGGTGCGTTGGAGGTACAAAAAGAGGAGGCAAAGAGGTTGCAGAAGGAAGAGACAGAGCTAATGGTAAATGAGGTTTTAAAAAATAAAAACAGCTGCAACATATCTAGACTTATCTTTTTAAAATTCTCTATGGGATATTTCCAAATAATTGAGAAAATACAAAATAATGCAACTCTATTAAATTTCTGTTCTTAAAATTGCTATCATGACTTTATTAAATTTCTGTTTTTAAGATTGATATCTCTAGACTTTATTGAACTTACATTCAATATATTGCTATCTCAGTATTTTAGTAACTTAAAATCTTTTTTAAACTCCTCTTCTCTATGAATGCTAACTCAGAACTTAATAAAATTTCTGTCCTTAATACTGCTTTCACAGTATTTTATTATATATCTGTTTTTAGCATTGTTGTCTCTGGATTTTATTAACTTTTGTTCTTAATACTGATATCGCAGGACTTTATTAAACTTGTGTTCTTAATACTGATATCTTGGGACTTTATTAAACTTAGGTTCTTAATGCTGATATACTTGGGACATTATTAAACTTGTGTTCTTAATACTGATATCTTGGGACTTTATTAAACTTCTACTGCTGACTCAGAACTTTGCTAAACTTTTACTCCTATCATTTCTAGTTCAGAACATTTGTTCCTATCAGTGCTAACGGAAATTTTTGTTAGACATTTGTTTTTACCAATGCTTACAGAATTTTATTAAACATTAGCTCCTATTATTACTATCTTAAGGCTTTGTAAACTTCCATTTCTATAAGTGCTATCTTTGTTAAAATATATGTTTCTATCAATGCTAAGACTTAAATTGTTAAACTTTTGTTCTTATCACTTTTAATTCTGCACTTTAATAAACTTTTGTTTCTATCAGTGCTAACTTCTGTTTGTGTCAGAGATAATTCAGGATTTGTTAAACTTTTTGTATACAGCTATAAATTAAGAACTTATTTTTAAAAGTATTGACTTTCTAATAAAAAATATACTTCATTAATATTTAAACAACAAATTAGAAATGTTGATTTTCTTTCTTTCTGTGTGTGTGTGTGTGTTATGCATCTCGTGAATGAAAGGATGGAAATTAGATAAAACTTTCAAGATATTTGACTGTTTCCTAAAGTTAACGACTAGGTATTTTAATAACATTTGAAAAATTGAATAATTATCTGTTGAAATTGAGTATTTTAAACTATTTATTTACTTCACTAATTGTGTTTAGTATATTTGATCTTTATAAAGATGCGTATGTGTTTAGTTGTAAAAATTTCATACTTATATACAACAACAATTACTGTAAGACAGACTTACTTATTTGTCACATGAATGGAGCTAGCTGAAATATAAACTCACAGATCATACAGTCGTTTGCAATGCATTTGTATATAATTAAAATACTTGTATTCATCCAGTTTAATAATACATAATTAAATATGAAGTTAAAGCACTAATATCCATCATTTTAACAATATGTAGCTAAGTATCAAGCTAATTACTAATATCCATCAGTTTTAACAATTTATGATTAAGTACAAAGTTAATGTACTAAGATCCATCCATTTTAACAGTATATAAATAAGCACCAAGTTAATGTACTACTATTCATCCTTATATATATATATATATACAATATATAATTAATTACAAAGTTAAAGTACTGCTATCCACCAATTTTAACAATATGTAATTAAGTACTTAGTTCATAGTACATGTATTACTATCCACCAATTTTAACAATATGTAATTAAATACTTAGTTCATAGTAAATGTATTACTATCCATCAATTTTAGCAATAAATAATTAAATACATGGTTCAGAGTACACAGTTTACTATCCATCAATTTTAACAATATATATATTTATGTACCAATTCAAAGTACTGCTATCCATCCAACTGTTACTTGATTGCCTGGTTTATTTGTAACCTCACCAATTATTCATAGTTATCTCCCTCCACTAACAACCCAACGAAGCAGCTCATTTGAGCATTTCACTTCTGTTATTTGTCTGGCTGTCAGAAAGAACAGCTAGCTCTCAGAAAACTGGAGGAAGCAGCAGCATTGGAGGAGAAGCGACGCCGCCAGCAAGAGACCAGAGACATGCTAGATATGACACTGAAGATGAAACTCCGAAAGAAAGCCAGAGAGGAACAAGAACAGTTGGCATTTGACCTCAAACTGCTTGAAAAACTTCTTGAAGAATCTCACAATGAAGCCATAGAGCAGGTGCAGCGCAAGGTGTGTTTGTTCTTTTATACTTTGATTTTGAACAATTTTTAATTTAGGATGAATCAGGACCAGTGCATTTTAAGAATAAATATGTACATTATATATGTCTGAACAAATATTTCTATATACATTTTATTTTATTTTGTCCCATATATTAAATTAATATTTAGTTAATAAAATAATCTGTCCATCCGTATCAGCAAATATTCCTTCTTTTCTACATTTAAAAAATTTTTCTCCTTCTACTTCTTTCCATCTCTCTTATTAATGTCTACATTCAATTCTCTTATTTGTCCTTTTCTCATTTTTATTTCCCTCCATCTCTTACTACTTATCTCACGTTCTTCTGCTTGTTTTCCTTCCTTTTTAAAAAAATCCATATATTTATGCTTCCTTTTTCAATCATTCTCTTCATTTTTCTCTCCCTCTATCACATTCTCTCCTTCATCCTTTTCTCCCTCATATCCATACCTTTCTCTCTGCTACTTCATTCCTCCTCTTAGTGTTGTGCCTTAAACCCCTTCTTATATCCTTGCATTCATCCTCTCCTATTCCTTTCTTCTACCTTTCCTTGATCTATCCATTTCTTAGTTTCTTGTTATCCTATTTCCCCATTACCATCTCTCCGTTCTCCTGACATAATTGACTTAGTTCTTCCTGCCAGTTAGTCTACCCCCTCCCTTAACTTTTCTCTCCATCCACCCGTCCTAATTTATGTTTTATATTTCACCAAATCTGTCTAATTGTTTTTCATGTTGGCCCAGTTATCAATGTTGGGTTTGCTGTCCATGTTGGCCCCGTTATCCATGTTGGGTTTGCTCTCCATGTTGGCTGTTGTCCACATCGGCCATGTTCATATTGGCCTTGTTGTCAGTGTAGACCTTGTCCATGTTGGCCCTGTTGTTCACGTTGACCTTGTTGGCCCTGTTGCCCATTTTAGTCCCCTTATCCATGTTGTCCACATTGTCCATGCTGGCCATTGTCCATGCTGGCCATTGTCCATGTTGGCCTTGTTATCCATGCTGGCCATGATGTCCAGGTTGACCTTATTGGCCATGTTGACTATCTTGTACTTGTTGGTCTTGTTCCATATTGTCCATGTTGGCCTGTTGTCCATGCTGGCCTTGTTTCCATGTTGGCCTGTTGTCCATGCTGGCCATGTTGGCCTTGTTGATGTTGGCCGTGTTGACCATGTTTGCATGTTCTTGTTGTCATGTTGGCCTTGATTTTATGAGCAGAAATGTTTTATCTTGTGATAACTAACACACCTGAGGAAAATGGTCTTTTCAGAAGGAGCTGAGAGAAGAAGACCGTAGGTACCGTGAATACTTGACGAAGATGATGGAAGAGGAAAAAGAACGCGAAAGAGAATTGGAGAGAGCCATCCACGAAGAGACAGAGGCAGTGTGGCAGAAGCGCCTGGACCAGTGGCGCAAGGAAAGAATGATGCGACGCAAGTTGTTGGACGAAGTGATTGCTGGACGCAGACAGCAGGTTGAAAATCGCTGTAAGTTGATGTCACGTTTTCGTACTCTTGTTGCCGACTGTGAAATTGCTGAATGTCAGAAGTGCACACTGAAACCCAAAACAAAACAAAAAATAATGTATGTCTTTGAGACTGGAAGTCAACCTACCACAGAGTTGCCAACCCTTATATTAACAAGAATTATTACCCCTAGGAAAGTAATGTGTTATAATTTAATAAATGAAAAAACTGATATGGTTACTTTGCATGTTACTGCAGCACGTGCAAACTGTTAAACCCCATAGTCATTCAGTGTCTTGAAACTGGAAGTCAGCAGTTTAAATAATTGCTTAATTAAAAATGATTCTCCCTGGGGCACAACTCTTGGGACACCCAGTATATAACGATCACAGTTGGACTGAAAGATAAACAGAATGTTACGTCCTCATCTGTTGTTTGTTTGATACAGGATTTCTGCTTCCAACTTTCATTGATTTTGCAGATGGGTTCTATCACTGGGGAGAGATTTATATTCTGGAAGGGAGACGAGAATAGGGGTGGCGAGAATGAAGTTGTGAGTTGGACGCCTCGTGGATTTTCTGATTGAAAATTTTACCTGGGGCAGTGGCCAACTAACAAGCAATGCCTCTATCCTATGGGACTTGATTTGTCAGTCCACCCAACTTGCTAGATCTAACCTCTTTGAGTTAGGGAGTGGTTAAGGAATACTTGTAAGTTTTTCAATCCGAGAGGGGATCAAATTCCGAATGAGTGAGAGACTAGAGTCGTACCACTTATTCTTTTGCTCATCTCTTCTTGTCAAGTCTTCTCTCTTTTTTCCCCCCACATATTTCAGTTGAAACTTAAAAAAAAATTTTCCTTCCAGCAGATGACATTATTTTGTTGACTTTCTAAGTGTATTATTAATTTTCTTCAGATTATTTAGTCATCAAAGATAGTTCAAGATTTTTGTTTCCTTTGTTTATTCAAATGTATTTTAGTAGTCAGAATTAATTTCAAAATCTGTTTGTTTGTTCAAATGTAAAGTCTTTGTGAAATATATTTGGTAGTCAGAGTTAGGTTTAAGATCTTTGTTTCTGTTTGTATGTTCATATCCGTTTTGATATTATAATTTAAAATTACCTCTTCTTTTTTATTATCTGATTTAATTGCATTTCATAGTATTAAACCTTTGAACCAACTGGTTGTAATTAGATGTTAAATTTATCTAAATATTTTTTCAATGATGCACATGTGTTGTTTCTTTTAGAATGTGCTTTTTAAAAAAATGTGTCTTTTTTCTAAGTTTGTTTACATTGATTTAATTATTCTCTGAAACTCTACCCTCACTTCCGTGATGATATCCATGAACTTGATTATGTATTTAAAATTAATTGACTGATTATGTTTAGGATAGGATAAACTGAATGATTGTTCAGTATTAATTTAAACGTTGTTGTGGTGATGTAAATGTCAACACTCCTTTGATTTTATTCATATGTTATATATTTGATTAGTGATTTAATAAGTTTATTGACCTTTTTACACATATTGATTGCCATATTTTGGAGAAGAAAGTGGGTGGATGAGGGCTCGCTAAATATATATTAAAAGACGGATTTATCTTCACCTTTAGTAAGCTTTCCACCTACAGAAATATTGTGTGACGGTAAATGTTTGTCTTTAATGTAGTGGAAGAGAGAAACATTTACAGCGCCCGAATATCCGTCAAGTGAGAGAGATGAATGGTGTCTTTTGGAGAATTATTAATAATATAAATTAAGATTCTCATCACTTGTAATTAGTTATGAGTGATTAATTAACAACAATATACGTAACCAATAACAAGTGAAACGTGACATCACAGTTTCTTTCCTTCATTCTTTATTATTGTACAGAATTCTATTTAACCCAACCCATTTTGTTTTCTTTCCCTTTGCCACCTTCAGTGCTGGAGAATGAACGCCAGAAGGCAGCAAATATCCAAGAAGGCCGAGAGCTGATGATGAGGATAGAAGAGAACAGACGTCTGGATGCGGAGAAGGCCGCCAAGCGACACGCGCAGAATGTGCAGTACCAGAACGACCTGCAAAGCCAGATGGATTACAACGCACAGCTGCGTGAAGATCAGCGCCGGAGGGACGAGTATGAACAGCTGATGGGCATGCAAGCAGAACACGAGTACCAAGCACGGCTAAAAGATGCTTTGGACAATGCGGCGTTCACTCGCCTGCACCCCATGCGACGTGCAATGTTGGCCAACCAGTGATAAACTTTATTTTTAAAAGTATCTTTATTATTATTTTTTGGTGGTTTATTTGTTTGTTAAGAGTGTGGGGAGAGAAAAAAAAGAAAAGAAAGCGTCATTGTTTGCTTTCAGCTAGTAGTGTTGTATACTGGTGTAACTGGAACACTGAGTAATATACACACATCAAACCAATAATCCAACAGAGACCAGTAATGATGCTAGAATCAAACTCAGCTCACAGAGGATTGTAATGTTTGTTAACAGCAACTAAACAAGTATTCATGCAGACGGAATTATTTTTGCATTTTTTAAATGTATCTTGCATCCATCTAAGATTGTTTTTTAAGATTTTTTCCTGTAGTTAATATTTATTTCCCAGTACTATTTTCTCTTTAGTTACTTCTTGACTTCAGTGATTCTAGTTTAAAATTTCATTTATTTCTCCTAAAAGTTTGACCCATAACTAGTCCCAAAGGTATAGAACACCATACTGAATAACTGTGAGCAGCTATTATTGCTAAGGCTTTTCTTCTGTGTGCATATTATTTCTTCCTACTTGTTCATTTTCGTATCACAGTGTAGATTGTCTTCACAGATTCAGACCATGAATTTTCCTGACAGTCAACAGATTTTATTTATTTGTTTTATTATAAATCTTTGGATATTCATTTATGTGCTGTTTTGTTTCTCTCTCTTACTATTTAACCATTTGCAGTTATTTTCAATCTGGTAATCCAGAGGGGATCAGTGGACTGTGACTTTTCTTCAAGATGTTTCTACAAGATGCAGAAATTAGGCATACAATTTGAAGAACTTAAAATTTCCTCTCATTTTAGTTGGTTTCTCCTGTCATTAACCCTTCTTCACAACAATTACCCTCTGAACATTAATACACACTTCCTTAAAGATGTCTTGATATAATTTACCTCCTAATTTCTTTCCTTACTGAGTTACATTCAATTACTCCTTTTTTCGTCCCCTACCCCACTCACAGTACACTCAAATGCTTACTACCTTTACTTACATATGTTATCATTATGGACTTTATTAACTAGAAAGTAGAAGTGAAATGTTTGCCCCACTGTCATCTGTGTAAAATGGGGATGTTCATTTAAAAAGCCTTCACTTACTGTCAGCACTTATAAGACTTTTCTTGACAACATATATTGTTCATAAACATTGCTTGGATATCTGCTAGACAGTGAAAAGAAGGAAAGAAAATGTATACATTAATGATATACATTTTTTCTTTTTCTTTTTTCTGATGATCATGGCAGGTACATACATGTACCTGTGTAAATACATAAACATATATATAATATTAAAAACTTTAGAGAAACATTTTTATTTCTAAATAGAAAACAGTTTAAGAATTCATACAGCTAAATGCGAAGACATATCAGTATAAAAAGAATGGAAAGAACTTTTTTAAAATGACGCTATTGCTAAATTGTGATATATTTTGATATTAAAAAAAGATGTATTGAAGGACAAAGGCATTTTTGTAGATCTTACACATTTAGTAACAGAAGACATAATAAGATTTGTTGTGATCAACTTGCAAAAGTGACAAATATTTGCTAAAATGATTTTTTTCTGAACAAAAGAAAGGAAATCTATTTGTTATATACAAACATCTGTTGTATATATTATATAAAAATGTAATTAAAGTTTAAATATTTGAATTAATTATTTGTGTAGATCTATCATTTGTTGGCTGGTGACTGATCAACATCTGTATGTGAACATTTACTGCTCAAACTGGAATTTTCTGTCAACATTTGGTAAATTATATACCAATCATCCACCTCTTGAAAATTTTGCATAATCATTTATTTGTATGTAAATATACATTTAATGAAAAATATTATGTCCTTTGAGTCTGGCATTTGATTTAAGAACTCTTCTGGTTGTGACTGGTGTGGTATTTCTGAAGCACCATTTTTTCCTGTTTGCCTGACTCTTTCTGTATATTAGGCAAAATTGCTTATCAGTAAAAATCCATTTAATATTCTAATAATAATGAAATATTCTTTTTTCTTATATTAAAAAATAAAACTATAATGCTCCAGATGTAGTGAAAAAAAGAAAAATAATATTTCTGATGTAAATCCAGTACAAAACACACTTGTTTCAAATAAAAATAATGTTTCTTTCCTTTTTGATGTAAACAAATAATAATATAATGTCCCAATTCTAGTACAAAATGTATTTAAGATATAAATAATGTTTCTTTCATTGTATTAAACAAATAATTATTTTTAAATGTCTCAATTTTAGTACAAAAGATTATTATTTCAGATATAAATACTGCTTTTTTTTGGTACTAAATAAATAATAATTTTCTTTTTTAAATTAAAATAATAATATGAAGCCCCAGTTCTTGTACAAAAATATTCAAACTATTTTAGAAAAGCAATGCTTCCTCTCTTGTCTTGTATTTAAATAATAAATAATGCCTTAATTCTAGTATAAAAAGTAATTATTTAATATAAAGATATATACATTTTCTGTACAAGTGATAAATAAATAATTATAAACAAAATCGTTTGATATAAATAATATTTTTTTTTGTGCATTAAATAAATGACAATAAAATACCCCAATTAAGATATCAAATTTAACTAATGAATATTTTCTTCTATTGTAAATAAACATGAATTTTTCACCCATTCCTAATACACAAGATGATTTTTTTCAGATATAAGTAATTTTTCTTACAACCAATAATTCAATGTCCAAAATCCTTGTATAAAAATAATTATATAAGACAAAACTAATATACCTTTTATTGCATTAAAAATGTAATGCCATATTCTAGCACAAAATTACATTATGTATTTGTAATGTGTCTTTGCATTAAACAAATGATAATATAAACCCAATTCTCATATAAAAGATAATTATATCAGATACAACAAATGGCTCCTTTTTCTGATACAAAATTAGTACAATGCCTTAATTCTAGTACCAAAGATAATTATATCAGATATATCAATAATGTCTAATGTCTCTTTTCTTTATTAAATGATGTATTGATTTTTATTTAAATCTAGTAATTTTATTCATTCCCTTCATTTGTCTGTTCATTTGTTCATCCTTTAATCAATTTATCTCTGCATCAAACTACTATTATGTATGACAATGAGTTTTGATAATTGGAAATTATTCTATATTTAAATCTTGAGGAGAATTTTAGCATCTGCTATAAACAAATATTTGTGTGTGACTGTGATGTATGGTTGAGTGCTGTTATTAATTCCACTCACTCCCAGTCTATGCATGAATAAGAACTGTAATCAACATGAATGGCTGTACACCAGACAGATCAAGAGATATGCATAGACTTGCTCCCAGTCACACTCAGCCACATTTAGACAGGTGTAGAAAACTGATGAGCAATCAAGAGAGATTTAATATAACAAAAGAATAAAATGAGATGACAAACTGTTTAAAGATGTTGGAACAAAGACACAACAATTTTACAGTTGACAGTCTGACAAGCAAAGTCCATGTTAATAATATTACAGCAAACGTTAATGTAGTGAAAATTCACTTTATTAAGCGGGCATGTTTTGATGAAAGTGAGGAGTCCAGTAAGTCTACACTCTCCTAAAAGAATTTGCAGGGAGGGGGGGTATATATTCTAAAACAACTTAAATCTTGCAGAGCTTGTCTTCCCAGGCAGGATTGTTGAATGAGGGAAGGGTGACTGCCGGCTTTAGTTTGAAGCAACCCATCTCAGAGCATATATATGGAATTAACACATGACCTTGAACCAGATGGGCCAAGCAGGAGGCAAAGCTTACACACACTTAATGAGGAAGTGTTTCAGCACAGGAGCTGAAAACAGTTACACATACATTCAGTCATTCACAGCTTCACATGATCTAAGACAACAGTGCATAGACCTGTAAACAGAAAACCACATAATAAATAACCCATGCTTGCTAATCAGTAAAATAAACCGTTAATTTAATCATTTCCTGTAAACAAGAGAGATTCGCATAATTACAGAATTTGTCTGACAACTGTAAACTAATTTTAAAATGTTAGAAAGTACTATCACAAAATAACACTTAAATGAAACTATCAGTAGTAAGATAATATATATTGCTTTAAATAAGACCCTTCTGCATTAGGACTGTAGAAAGAATTTATCGAAACAATGACAACGGAGAAGTAGGTCAGATCAAAGACACTTTGACCTCATCGATACAATTTGTAATGTCTTCGGTGAGATGTGGGTGTTTTTCCACTAGGAAGATGGAAGGAGTCTATCGCATAAAATCTGTCTTTTTCCGTCCTCAGCTTTTTTCTTCTGTCTGTTGGCATGCTCGTTTATCTGAGGGCGTTTCGTCAGTTTCATCATGTTCTTCTGCTTTACTATATTAAATATTACAAATCTAGGGGAAAGACCTCCCTCTCCATTTTGTGTCAATTATTAAAAGTACATGTTAAATAAAAACGTCAATCGACTTAAAAAATAATATTTCATACAGCACACATTTTTTTACATTCTGACCGTTGTCCCATAGGGAAATTTCTTTTTTGTTAAATCGCTTAAATATTGTTTGTCAATCGTGGTATGAAATAAAAAAGACATTCATGCAAGTCTAAATTATTGCTGAAACTCAAATGGATTATCCTCAAGTTCGCACATTGCCTCGTATCCTCACATGTAAAACTGTTTGTCTAGTATCCTCATATATAAAATTATCGTATCCTCAAATGTAAAATTGTTTGTCTAGTATCCTCACATATAAAATTATCGTATCCTCACATGTAAAACTGTTTGTCTAGTGTCCTCACATATAAAATTATCTCGTGTCCTCCCATGTAATATTGCTTGTCACGTATCCTCACACATAAAAATGTCACGTATCCTCACATATAAAAATGTCACGTATACTCACACATAAAAATGTCACGTATCCTCACACATAAAAATGTCACGTATCCTCACATATAAAATTATCTCGTGTCCTCCCATGTAATATTGCTTGTCACGTATCCTCACATATAAAATTATCGTATCCTCACATGTAAAACTGTTTGTCTAGTGTCCTCACATATAAAATTATCTCGTGTCCTCCCATATAATATTGCTTGTCACGTATCCTCACACATAAAAATGTCACGTATCCTCACACATAAAAATGTCACGTATCCTCACATATAAAATTATCTCGTGTCATCCCATGTAATATTGCTTGTCACGTATCCTCACATATAAAATTATCGTATCCTCACATTTAAAATTGTTTGTCTTGTATCCTCACATATAAAAATGTCACGTATCCTCACATATAAAAATGTCACGTATCCTCACACATAAAAATGTCACGTATCCTCACACATAAAAATGTCATGTATCCTCACATATAAAATTATCTCGTGTCCTCCCATGTAATATTGCTTGTCACGTATCCTCACATATAAAAATGTCTCGTATCCTCACATGTAAAATCGTTTGTCTCGTAATTACACAGAGAATTGTTTGTCTCGTGTCCTCACAGATAAAATCGTTTGTCTCGTAATTACACAGAGAATTGTTTGTCTCGTGTCCTCACAGATAAAATAGTTTGTCTCGTAATTACACAGAGAATTGTTTGTCTCGTGTCCTCGACCAAGAATGTTATTTGCAAATTCTCACGGCGCGTTGTTGAAATCTTGTTTATGTTAGAACCTTGAAATTTTCACTGCAAGAAATAAAGCCTGTATCAAGTTATTCGTCACTGGCAACGACTTTGTATTTTAAAAGTATGTTTGTATTTGTATGTTAAGCACTTTAACAGATTTCTTCTAAATACATCTATTAGTGTGTATGCGATACAACGTGTTTTGAATATTAAATCTCACCCCACAGAAATGCACAAAGAGCCAATCGACTTGAAAAATAATTTCAACAAACACATTTTGTTATTTCTGACAGCATTCCCACATTCACAGTGACGGAGTAAAACACATACACACCTGCACGCACGATTTTTATATCGATTTATGCATCTGCCCTTTCGGATGTCACTTATTGATTGAACAATGCCTTATTACGATAAATATGTACCATTTAAGATCTAACTTACTGAGTGTACTACAAGTCCTTAGTGCAATGTAGATTTGCCCTTGCAATGAGTGTACTACAAGTCCTTAGTGCAATGTAGATCTGCCCTTGCATTGATTGTATTACAAGTCCCTATTACGATGTAGATTTACCCTTATATTGATTGTACTACAAGTCTCTATTTCGATGTAAAACAAAATTAATTAGTAGCATGCATGTTGTTATGGTGAAACAAAATTAATTAGTTGCATGCATGTTTTTTTTATGTAAAACAAAAATATACTTAATTGCATGCTTGTTGTTATGTAAACAAAACTATACTTAGCTATACTTAGTTGCATGAATGTTGTTATGTACAACAAAACTATACTTAGTTGCATGAATGTTGTTATGTACAACAAAACTATACTTAGTTGCATGAATGTTTTTATGTAAAACAAAATTAATTAGTTGCAAACATGTTTTTATGTAAAATAAAACTAATTACCAGTATGCGATGCGTCTAGTTAAAAGTTCTCATATAGGTCCATAGTTAGGAATTTGATAGCATTCAAAATGGAATTAACATTATTATATATTTATTTATATTTATTTTTGGTTCTGTGTATGCGCCTTAAAGTATGTTTAACTTACCAAAGCAAGATATCTGGTTCTATGTTCTTAATAGTAAAAGAAGATTTATTACCAGTGAGTGTCATAAATGTATTTACAAAGTTGACTTAAAATACAATAACAGGCCAAATAACAAATCATAAAGTATAGCAAAATGTACACATATGGCAAAGAGGTGAGAACTTGTATATACTGTGCCTGCAGCTTACTTACACCCGAGAGAACAATAGTACTAAGATGTGTATATTCCTACACGTCTTTAGTCACATTCTCTGAGAACGTGTAAATAGTGTATACACCTTCCAAATGAGAACGTGTAAATAGTGTATACACCTTCCAAATGAGAACGTGTAAGTATTATATACACCTTCCAAATGAGAACGTGTAAATAGTGTATACACCTTCCAAATGAGAACGTGTAAATAGTGTATACACCTTCCAAATGAGAACGTGTAAATAGTGTATACACCTTCCAAATGAGAACGTGTAAGTAGTGTATACACCTTCCAAATGAGAACGTGTAAGTAGTGTATACACCTTCCAAATGAGAACGTGTAAGTAGTGTATACACCTTCCAAATGAGAACGTGTAAGTAGTGTATACACCTTCCAACTGAGAACGTGTAAATAGTGCATACACCTTCCAACTGAGAAACCTTTGCAGTGCGAGAATTAAGGCGCTTTTGAAAGCACGATACTAAAGCAAAAATCAATTCGTTCATCGGGACAATATATATCTATGAGAATAGCTGATGAATAATGAAATTCGTTCATCGGGACAATATATATCTATGAGAATAGCTGATGAATAATGAAATTCGTTCATCGGGACAATATATATCTATGAGAATAGCTGATGAATAATGAAATTCGTTCATCGGGACAATATATATCTATGAGAACAGCTGATGAATAATGAAATTCGTTCATCGGGACAATATATATCTATGAGAACAGCTGATGAATAATGAAATTCGTTCATCGGGACAATATATATCTATGAGAACAGCTGATGAATAATGAAATGAGTAAGCCAGTGATATATGAAAAACCTGTCTAAATAGACAGCGGCTTAATTTTGAATTTTTACGGTGTAAAGGTTTATTTTGAAATGCTTATCAGTCCTTTTATGTTATTACACCAGAGAAGCTTAAAAAAAATATTTTCTTTTAATAATCTTTGTTTCTTCTCCATTCCCATAAAATGCGATCTTATACGTAAAGACCTTTGAGAGAAGTGTTTTCCCAATATATTTATTGTGATCGCCAGTCAAGTTACCATTGAAACCCCAAACAAGTACAAACGTCACTCGTTGGACAACACATCTCCCAAAGCGAGTGTAAGTCCGTAAGTCTCTCACAAGTATTTGTACAACTAATAGAAGTCCATGTCACTGTCACGTGACTAAACTGGAACTGCGGCCATGTTGAACCTCTTCATTGCTGATTTAATACTGTAGTGATCTGAAATAGCGTCCTTGTATCATGAGCACAGTGTAAGGTAAACTGAGACCGCATTGAAGGGGTTAAAATATTAGATGCGGATTAACTGTAACTGTTCCATTGAATTAAGAAAGACTTATTCATTTGGCTTAAGCTCTATGTTTTAAAAAGATTAAAGAAAATAACTGCACAGCGTGCGACTTCATACTGTATACAAAATTCCTCCTCCCTCCCCCCAACAACCACCTACCACACTATACTTCCCACCTGAAGCAGTCACGCCCGTAACATTATTATAGAATGTGACTGTGTTCATGTGTCGTAGACCTAAGCCCGCAGTATATATTTTAAAACTTCGATCATTAGTGAAATGTATGCATCATTGTTACTCTAACAATAAGGAATTTTAAAAATATATATTGAAATATGTGTATGATTCATATTGACTGCTACTCTTGAAAAAGGGAATTTCTAAAAACGTACTGAAATATATGCACTATCCACAATGAATGTCACTCTTAAAGAAAAAAATGAATTTTCAAAACACGTTAAATCTTTAAACCACCCCACGTGTATACGCGAAACGTCTTGTAAGGATGGAGGTTAAGCGGGTGGAAACATTTCCCAGCAGTCAATACAGGGTGGGGCTCCGTCAGGTTGTGAGACATCACCACACCTCGGGTGTGCCATTTGCAGAAGCACTAGCGACTCTTGTAGACACGCAGGCAGATCATAGTGTGAGCTTCAGCGCCTGACAAACACAAGCAAGTTAGCAACGTGTGTGTTGTCCAAAGTAAGTGGTGACCCCTGATTTCTACGACAGATCTAAGGTAAGATAACCCGGACCCCAGAGACAGTGGGAATCTGAATGGCAATGAATGACGAAACACCAAGAACACCGCGTTCGTTCGTTAAGTAAATGGTGGGTAGCCATAAAGGTAAGAGCTGATCCTATCTAAAGTCCTGAGCGTACCACCCTATCAAAGCGCATTTCAAATGTTGCGAGAATGCAACAGACATACTTTTCAGGTAATGTTGCTTCTGATTTTCTTAGTCTGAGATATTGACAAGCAGCTGTTAAACAAGTATTAAAAACTATAACTGTCCTTAAGAAGAGAAACCCACGTTACGCGGTGAACTGGATACAACATATTTAGTGCATTTACCCCCCCCCCCCCGGTTAAACACCCATACAGTTGTTTTAGCTAATTCCCAGTGCTAGTGGCCATTCTCGTCAAAGCCGTTTTGCTGTAAGTGACGAATGACGTATGTGATTTTATTAAACATAGTCGCTGACAGATAGATGTTCAATGACCCAAAATGTTACCTGCAAATGACAGGTCATTAGCAATGTCATTCGGATACCGATTTTTGAACTCGTCCTTTAACGAGTTCCAAGTTAAGTAAGATAGATAATCTGTTACGAAAGGTTATTATACAGGGAGTAAATCTGTGTCACTCGGTGATTTCTTTTCTGTGAATAATGGTAGTCAGTTAGAAAAGACCGTTGCTGTGATATTTCACTTTCGTGTCTCTATTGTAGATTTTCACCACTTCAGTGTATTCTGATTCTGCCTATTAGAAATTGGTGGATTTTTTTGGTATCATCATTTCATAGTGACTGATGGAACTTATCCACGTTTATTTTCGAGATAATCACTATATCCAAACGTTTGAAAATTACTGCTCGCTCCCTAGCACTCCCGCCCACCCGCTTAAATATACATCTATTTTTGATACAGCTCTAAGAGTACACGCGTGAATACATCTATTTTTGATCAACTGTAAGATTACACGCTTGAATGTCAAGGTAGGGTAAGTAATTTAATTCCTTGAGACTTGCGGACACCAAGAGTTTTCTTTAATTGATGATAATCATGGAGTTGTATAATGGGGTGGTGATTATTGTATAATCGCGCAGTTACAGTCGAATATGCATATAATTATGGAAATGTTTCCGATTGCAGACATTTTATAAGAGTCTTTGGCGTGTGGACTTTTTGCTGGCGATCACTCTCGAAGTTTTGTTTCAAGACTGTTAGTTCTAATGTGAACACACGACACAGCAAGTTCCTGTAAACTACATTGCCGCATGAAATCTGAAATAATCAAAGAAGAAACGAAAGTAGAACACTTTTGGGATATATGAATGAGGCAACTCTCTTTTCATTAAGTAAATAAATCATTGTAGAAGACAATGACACCAACTAACGTGACACGAACAATAAACATAGGTAAACAAATCTAGACAATGAAAATACAAACACGTGACACAAAATGACACATCTCTCTACTTACATGATAAAATGAGCATAAGTAAAATATGTAATACCATGAAATGACAAATCTTTGTCTATATGGCACAAATGCTAGATACAGTGCACGTCTTTCTAACTTTCATGCAAAAAATAATAAATAGAAATAAGCTAACGTAAAGTACTCAACACTCCGAAATTTCACATGCCTCTATCTACAAGAAACAAACGAATACAGAACATGAAATACTTAACCATGACACATGACTGTCGAAGTGGCAAATAAATACAACCAGGGCCGTCTTAGCAGCATTATAGGCCCACGGGCAAAGTAGTGCACTGGGGCCCCTACCTACACAACCACTCGAGGAATAAAACATACATAGATTAACATGGGGCCCTTATGCTCGTGAGGCCCCAGAACAACAGCCCAGCGTGCTCATGCGTTAAGACGGCACTGAATACAACTAAAATATATGACATATTTCTTTATCTACCATGACACACACAAAAGAAGAATACTTAATACAAATACAGTTATACCAAACAGACACAAGTAAAATACATAACATATATCTCGTTATCTAAATGAAACAAATACACGTACAAGTAAATTGCTGGATACACTGGGAAAACCACTACGTTGTCTACCTGAAATAAACAGCAGTGTGATATCTTTCTTTGAAAGATAATGAAACAAATACACGTACAAGTAAATTGCTGGATACACTGGGAAAACCACTACGTTGTCTACCTGAAATAAACAGCAGTGTGATATCTTTCTTTGAAAGATAATGAAACAAATACACGTACAAGTAAATTGCTGGATACACTGGGAAAACCACTACGTTGTCTAACTGAAATAAACAGCAGTGTGATATCTTTCTTTGAAAGATATAAACAAACAAAAGTAAAATATGACTTAAGGTAGCATACAGATGAAGGTAATCACGACATGATCACAACACTACAT
Source organism: Sinotaia quadrata (assembly GCA_028829895.1). Classification (NCBI taxonomy): domain Eukaryota; kingdom Metazoa; phylum Mollusca; class Gastropoda; order Architaenioglossa; family Viviparidae; genus Sinotaia; species Sinotaia quadrata. The sequence goes on along the minus strand of CM054177.1, from coordinate 44,548,244 downwards.
TTCTATCAGAAAAAGAGAGAAATAAAGTGATGAGTGTAATGCGTGTCAAAGTGTCTTGCCTGTCAGTCCACAAGACACTCACGTGATATGGCACTGTGTGTCTCTGGGACGATAGGATACAAAATGGAGATAGGCCTACAAACCTAGAGAAGAAAAAAAAATAACATGTTATATTAGATCCATTTCTGCTCATTAACTAAAGTTTACCACGCGCTTAAATCTTCGATCGGAAATTTTATAAACTACATCTAGACTAGAACAAACAGCTCTTTGCTAATCAGTGATCGCCAGGATTAGATATAACTGGCAATGTAGATGGTTATCTCCCATTGTTTCTGCAGTGCAGTGGAGGCGGTTTCTGTGCTTTGTTTACATTTTTGTGTTTTTGTTTTTGTCGCGTGAACTATGGTTCTGTCATAATTACTAAAACAACTTCCTCAATAAACGTCTTCTTACGCTTTAATGTATGCGACTTTAAAGAAACACCATTGTTATAAACTGGTGCATTTCCTTCTCATATTTAATAATTAATTATTTTCCTAATTCATTTACCTTGTACGAAGTGTTGTAACATAAGTGCAAAGTGCAACACTTTTCAAACCAGCAAACTGAAAAATCTAAAGTGTTTAACTATAAAATTTTCCGCTCTCTACCTGCTTGAATCGCATAATAATAATTTCTTCGAAGGGTTGAAACAAATTACAATGTAATATACTTGCTTACGAACTCGACGCGGTTGGGATCGATAGTAAATATGAATAACCCTTTCGTAAATCAGGGCGCGGTCCAAAAACTGTCTAGGACGAAGAAAACAAGACAAATTTTACATAAGATTTCAACCGGTTACCAAGACAACCATGGAAAATATAGGTAAGCAAAGAAAGCTCGCAAACTACCTGTCAGGCGTTCGATATGACGTTGTTGGGAGCCATTTTCACAGATAATGCGCATGACAGCGGTGTCCTTTCTTGGGGGTCACGCAAAGGTCACATTTCCAGCTGCGTAAAGAAATATATATTATGTTTTTACTAGAAATTCTACTGACGAACCGATACTCTCAGTCAGTCAAGCATCTTCATTTTAAGTAGAAATTAAAATTTAAGAATACCGGTACATTAAAAGATGTGTAAGAAATATAAATTTATATACTTACATTCATGCACGTACATATACACACATATTTATATATCATCCACGTACATAGTCACACACACACACATATATACACATGTAAAACTCAAACTGAAAATCTATTAAAATATTACATATTTATTATCATTCACGTACATAGTCACACACACACACATATACACACATGTAAAACTCAAACTGAAAATCGAAGACCATGATCGATGCACTATAAGCAGCTGAGGCTTTAATTTTTATGTGCAATAATCAACACGGAATATTATGCATGTTAGGGTAAATAATTCCAAATTGCTTTTATAAATGATTCTGCAACTGAAAGTAGTCACTCTAAACCCCCATTTACATTATACATTATACAATATCAGTATAGAATATAAATGGCACAAATTTAAAATCCAAATTATATTAACAGTAATGGTAAATAAACGACAAATAGGTCTTATTAAACTAAATAAATAACAAATATTTTAATGAACTAAGAAAAAGAAAAGCGCTTTTGTTGCATTTATCTCGCATTTATGTCCAAGCTCACTGTTTATATATCAGTTTAAAAATATTATTTGTGATGATGTTGGTGTGAAATAAGATTAAAAGTTAACTTGAAAAATAATTATTAATAAAGAGTTTTATTATTCATCTACATTTTTCATTCTCCTAATCCTCCGACACCTGTCTAAATTACAAATATAAAACGGACATAAAATTCCATTTCATTCCCCACTCAATCGACATTTAGTATCAATCCTTGCAAATTTGGGCAGTCACTGATAAATCTGGAATCCAACACGACAGGGTTCTCTCACTACAAGAGACTTTATGATTATGTCCAAAGTAGCTTTAAATCTGGAGTTCAAAACGACAGGATTCTCATAAAGAATTTCTTGATTACGTCCAGAATAGCTATCTTGAGTTTGAATAATAAACTATTCGCATCATTATTATCTATAAAGTTACACACATTTTTATCTGAATTCTTTTCTTAAATCAAGACTAGACTATTCTCTACCATCCAATTCAGAAAACAATGCGATCTACATCAAACATAAGAAAGAAAAACAATAACAAACAATGCGTCCCCCCCCCTCAGCTCTGATCACTGTTGGAACCCAGGAAGTCAATAAATTGTCTTTTGCTGCTCTGATCACTCTTCTAGTCCAGAAAATATTAATTTATTACATTTTTCAGTTTGGTGCCAATCGCTACAAGAAGTAGAGGTGTAGCCAATAAACATATGCTGTGTCTTCTGCAGGCTATAGATACTGAATGATGTCAATGGCGGCACAAAGACAGAAGCTTTATTTTCTGATGTCCATGACAACAGCAATGGTGGCTGTCTTCTTAACGTCCGTCAGTGGACAGGACGATGCTGCAGATTATTACCGCGCTCGAATGCTTCGTCGTACGTCCGTCTATCTATCTATCTATCTATCTATCTATCTATCTATCTATCTATCTATCTATCTATCTATCTATCTATCTATCTATCTATCTATCTATCTATCTATCTATCTATCTATCTATCTATCTATCTATCTATCTATCTATCTATCTATCTATCTATCTATCTATCTATCTATCTATCTATAGTCATACTGGTGATTGTTAAAAAGAAAATAGAAAAATGTAACTTTATTGTGTGCTATTTAAAAGTCTAAATTTGATTTTTTTAAAAAGAAATGTGCGTAGGAATTCAATTGAACAAAGGAAAACCACAACACAAACACTGCTCATGAATATATTATACCGTTTGTAGCAGCTACTTATAAAGTGGTCACTTTAAAAAAAAATGAACACTATAAAGCTATAAACATAACACTTTGTTTTACTCCTATTGCTTGTATTTACAGACCGTTTCTTCATGCCTGGAATGGAGGAGTTTATGTTCCCGCATGTATTCCAGAAAGTAGCAGGACTGGAGTGGCTCCAGAACCCCGACAACCTTGCCTTCCTCCAGGAACGGTGCCGGAAATGGGGAGACGAGGAGCACAAAAGCGGAAACAGCAACAGAAAAAAGCTGGACGATGACTACAAAACGGGCGAGATGGTGGCAATGTGCCAGAATATCTTGAAGGAGGAGCCAACCTACTTGCCGAAAGAGCAGCTACTGCAGTTCATGGAGTTTTACGTCAAGCGCTTACCCTTGGCCGAACGCCAAGACGAGGTCAAGGCTTGGGAGAAGGTCATAGAGGTCATGCAGTAAAGGAAAGATAAAGGAGGATCGCATCTCAGAGGAAGGCTGTTGGCACACACTTAATTGAATAGTTACTTATCTTCCATTTAGCACAACCCCACCACATAGGAATAGTTATCTCCCGTTTGTCACAATCCGATATGGATAGTTATCTCCCATTTGATAATCTTCCTACGTAACTCAGCAGGAGCACCTCACTCATTCAGGTATATTATATGTAGATATTTTAAGACCGACACAACTGGCAAGAAAACTCGTTTGTCAATCGAAGTATTTTGTTTGTTTTAACTCTGAGCTTTCTGGTGTTTAAAACTCTAATTCGTTGTGGGGTGTTGTTTTGGTTGCTTTTGCTTTAGCTTATATTTTAATGTAGTCTGTCTAGACTCTAGACTGTATTATATGAATAGGAAGCAAATGGAGATAACTCTTGCATACATGAAAGCATTCAACTTTTTGGGAACCAATAGTAGTCTCTGGCCTTCAGTCACATTGCAATGCAATGAAGGGCCAATAGAAAGACGGTAAAGTTAAAAGATAATTATACTTATGTCGATTAAATCAATAAATATCTTGATATTTTAAAAAAATAAAGTATTTATTTAAAAACAACTATTTTTGTTGGACCGTTACATTTTATTAAAAATAACCGTACATTTTCTTGTACAAAGAGTACACTAATTTTATAAGAATATGTGACTTCAGCAACATCCTCATCAATCGCCGACTCTCTAAGAAATTAAATTATGTACGAAATGTATTGTAGTTATACTGCATAACAACAGAAGATTAACGAAAATATAATTTGTGTTGGCAAAAATTAGAACCGCCATTTTAACATTACAGAAAACACGTTGCTAGTATGTGAAAGAAAATAAAGATGTTTTCTCTAGTATAAAATTTTAAAATTATTTATTTGTCACTTACAAGCAACTATATGAAAATCTCTAACAAAACAGTTTGTAAAGAATCGATGATCCAGGAAAGTCTAATCTACCTAATCAAACAAGATTTAAAGAGTCAGTGATAAAAAATCTACAGTATTAAATCGGAAAAGGTTTAAAGAGTCAGTGATTTATAAAAATCTAATGTATTCAAATCAGACAAGATTTAAAGAATCAGTGATTAAGCAAAGTCTAATGTATCTAATCAAAGTCTTATGGGTATAATCAAAGTCTAATTATCTAAAGTCTAAAGCCATACAAAGTCTAATGTATCTAATCAAAGTCTAATGTATCTAATCAAAGTCTAATGTCATACAAAGTCTAATTATCTAATCAAAGTCTAATGTCATGCAAAATCTAATGCATCTAGTCTGAGTCTAATGTGTCTATTGAAAGTCTAATATATCTAATCAAAGTCTAATGTGTAATCAAATCTAATATGTCTCATCAAAGTCTAATGTGTCTAACTTTAATTTTAATAAGAATATGTGTTCCTTAATCCTGTAATATCTAATAAATCTATCGAACAATTCTTAAAAGTTTCTAAGTACGCGAATTTCAGTAGCCTAAACCCCGTTATGCGGATTGGAAGTTATTAAATTACTTTATTTTAGTAAAGTCTCAAATCATGCCATGTCTAAAAAAGTGTATAATTTTACAGACCCTAAAAAATCTCAGATCATGCTATGACTTAAAAATATATACTTATGCATAAACAAAATGTTTCAAATCATGCCATGACTTAAAAATATATACTTATGCATAAACTAAAGTGTTTCAAATCATGCCATGACTAATAAAATTATACAAAGACTAAAACGTTCCTAACCATGCAGATGTAAGTAGTCTCCTATCCAACGTAATTGTAAAGAATTTTTATATACATATTAAGAAACTGTAATCACACTAGCATACGTTTTTCAATAATAGAAAAATAGAAAGTTTCTTTAATCAAACATCTGAAACGTCTATTATGAAAAATATAAAATCTCTCTAACTTTACTTCACAAAAGTCTCTAAACTTTAAATAAATAAGATTTTACGCAAAGATATTACAACGGTCAAAGTAAAAGCATATATGAATGAAGTGTGAGACAATCATATTTGTTAATTTAAAAATTAATTATCTTGTAATTATCATTCATCATTCCTTCATCATTAGAGAGGGATATCTAAAACGTTTGCTCTTGTGTGAGTGTTTGTGTGTGTGTGTGTGTGTGTGTGTGTGTGTGTGTGTGTGTGTGTGTGTGTGTGTGTGTAAATGTAGAAATAGTTTTAAGTCGTAAAAACAATTGATAAATGAGAAATGTAGGAATAACATAAAAGTAAGATAACGACAAAATGAAGTAAAAAATAAAATAAAAATAACATCAGCAAACACCAGCAAAAGAAAGATAAAGGAAAAGCTAAAAGGAAAACCCGGTTCTCGAAAATACGACAGAAAGCAAAACAAAATAATGCTAGTAACAACAACACAACAACAGCTACATTAATACAATCAACAGCAATATAATGACAGCAACATTAATACAATGAACAGCATCAACATCAGGAATACGACAGCTACAACAACACAAAGACAACAACATAAATACAATCAACAGTACCAGCAAAAACGTGAGAGCAACAACACAACGACAGCAACATTAATACAATCAACAACAAAACGACAACAACATTAATACAATTAATAACATCATGAGAACAACCCAACAGCAAAAACACGACAGCAACATTAATACATTCAAAACAACATCATAACAACAACACAACAGCAAGAACACGACAGCAACATTAATACAATCATCAATAACACAACGACAACAATATTAATACAATGAACAAGACAACAGCAGCAACATTAATACAATCAACAACAACATTTATACAACCAGCAACAACACAATGACAGCAACATTAATAAATCAACAGTACCAACAACAAAAACAACAGTACCAACAACACAATGGCAGCACCATTAATATAACCCACAATAACACGACAGCAACATTTATACAATTAATAGTACCAACAACAAGAACACGTCAGCAACAGTGTAGTGAACAACAGCAGTAATAACAGCACCATTAATATAACCAACAATAACACAACGGCAGCAACATTAATATTACCAACAACAACTTAATATCGATAGCATTAATATAACCAACAACACCTTAACGTCTTTAGCATTAATATAACCAACAGCAGTAGCAAGACCAGCAAAACGACAGCAGTATTAATATAACCAACAGCAGTAGCAAGACCAGCAAAACGACAGCAGTATTAATATAACCAGCAGCAGGGACAACAACACAAACGACAGCAGCATATTATAACCAACAGCCAGAAGGTTGACTCGAGCTTGATAACGTGCAGTTTGAACACGATGTACAGATAACGTCACACTCTGGTCGACACTTTTCTTTCTGATGTGCATTTTGTTGCAACTTGCTCGTCAACGATCGCACATTGTCTTCAGAATCACAAATACGTGTTTAAATTTGATAGTATTTCCCCCCCCCAAAAAAATGTTTAGATGTGTTTGTACTGATAATATTCCCTCCTCCACCCCTACCCCAGTTTACAGAACAATATTATTTAATCGTTTACTTTAAATGGTGTTTGTATAACCCTTTGCGATGTATGGGTGTTGTATTGAGTTCCATTCGTATGCATCAGTGACCAGCCAGCTGTCTTTCCGTTAGAATAACCTGTCACTTTGCGAGGTCTGTTTTGTCAGTTTGATTCTATAATCAAACAATCAAACATTCTATGAATTATATTCGGAAGACGACAATCTATAAACAGTACTTCTCTATAGACTAATATGATGATATTTATTTCTCAAAAATTAAACGGATGATGGGTTAATAATGGTTGTTTGCTGAGAGTGATTTAATTGAAGACGTGTCAAGTAAAACATTGTAGCTTGTTACGTTTCCAGTATTTATTTAAAGACCCTGCTTAGAATAATTAAAAGACTTTAAATATAATTAACTCTTCCTCTCATATCCTATGCAGACTGGTTGCTCAGTTTACTATTTGACTAATTAAAAGTGTGTCCTGTAGTTCAGACGACAAATTTACAAACTAGTAAACTGCGAACTTTTAGCTAGATTTGAAAACAGTTAAATCCCTCTAAATTAGTATGCACTCGTTATCAATCTTTCTGCTCATCCGCCCCCATTCAAATCTAAGAATTAATCTAATTGGTCTATTGTGCATAGAAATCAACTACTAAGAGGTATTAACAAAGAAAATAAGATTTAATAAAGTTTAACAAATTAACAATAAATCGAATGCAACGCGAATAGTCTTCACTCTGTCTTTACGCGCCTATGCCTGATTTTTGTCAATCTAAATTGCCAGAAAAGTGTTCCTTTGAGATCTGTACACTTGATCTTGCACTTAGCTCTATTCTTGTATCCTTGGTCTCAACACTCAGTCATGCCGGTTCGTTCCCTCAGTCCCCCTTTAACGACACACGTGGTGCATAAGGAATGATGTCCCTTTGTTAGTGGCTAGGAACTGGAATTTTTGCAGCATGGCCCTCAGAGTGGATTTCGACACGCTTACACCAATAAGCTAATGCAGGTGAGGCATGGGTGAACATGAACCATGAGCCGACCTGTGGATGCAACGTGTTTGGATATAATTCTCAACCTAACAGGTCCTACTTAGGCATGGCTCAATTAAATGCGCTGAACAAAGAGTTTCGACTTCGCGTCGCTTACAATTAGATTTTTAGAAAAAATATAATCGTCTCACATGTGTTCCATTTAACAGTCATGACGTATGAAGCAATAAAATAGATACAACGTTAAATTAATGTTCATACAAGGGGTAATTCAAGCCGACAGAGCGCTTCACAATTTACAATTTAAATTACACGCAATAATTGAATTACATGAAGAATTCATATCGAGCGCAGCATTCTGGCTCTTAGTGAATTAAAACAATATAAATTAAAGTACAAAATGGAAAAAGGGTTACAATAAATTTATATTCCGTAACATATAGGTTTTCAGCTATTTCTCTGAACCATGCTCAAGTGTATATGGAAATCATATAATACATAGCACAAATACATACTTAAACAATACATAGGCAAATACTATTAAATAAAATGATACCTTTGAGAGAAGTCGAAGGGTACCTTGATTCTCTATGGCGCCGGCTGCCTCTCACGACCCGAGTAAGCTGATGGAATTAGCTAAAATGTGCTCGAAGTGAGGGAGCGGAAGCGTGTGGGTACATATATAGAAAGGTATATTGCGTATCACGTGACTGTTCGCAAAGCATGTGGTTGGTTCGAGAACTGGACAATGGTCCTAAAGTTACATAACATCTTGACCTGTTCTAGAAGCACCTAGAAAAAGGAAGCTTTGAACAAAGGGCCAAGGGTTTCAAATATTCGAATTTGAAGTAAACAAGGCAAGTGGGTCACGAAGTCGGACAATTTTATCAGACTGTGACACCCCCTTGCTTTTGAGGCGTTTATCTTGCCAAAGATAAAATGCCTCCTACAAATTATGTATGATAAAATGTAGAAGTCCACAATGAAGAAAAATTTACACAAAAAAAATTCAACATTCCTAGAAATAAAGTGTGCAACTATATTTCATATTTACAGGAAGGAATCCGTAGGGTTCAGTTAATTGATTAAACAACATTCTATCAGTACCGGCACTTGATGGCATCAAGCACGACTCATATAATCTGCGCCAACATTCAAAGACCCTTTGATGTAATGAATATTTGCGTCATACTGTGTCAGAAACAAAGACCAACGCATTAAACGGCTGTTCGTAAATTGCGCCTGTCCGAGAAAGGCCAACGGCTGGTGATCGCACTCAATGACAAAGGTTTTTCCGTACAAATAGTTTTCGAACTTTTTTATGGCCCAAACTATTGCAAGACATTCCTTTTCACTGGTGGAATATTTCTGTTCAGTAGTTGTGAGTTTACGGCTTGCATATGCAACTGGGTGTTTGGTGTCATTGTGTTCTTGTAATAACACTGCTCCTAATCCTGTGTTGCTAGCATCAGTCCTTAACAAGAATGGTTTTGTCAAATCTGGCAGTTTAACAACTAAATCTGAAGTCAGTCTAGATTTCAGTGTGTCAAAAGCGTTTTGGCATGCATCAGTCCACACTACTTTTGTAGGCATATTCTTACGTGTCAAGTCAGTCAGAGGACATGCAATGGCACTAAAATCTGGTACGAATTTTCTGTAGTAGTTAGCAAGACCAAGAAAACTTCTAACTTGTGTTTTTGTTAGCGGTTGTGAAGTGTCCTTAAGTTGTGCTATCTTAGCTTCACTTGGCGACATAGTTCCATGACTCAACTTGTGTCCCAGGAAGTCTAAGGAGAATTGTGCTATTTCACACTTCGTAGGGCGGGCAGTGAGGTTGGCTTGCTTTAATCTGGCTAGCACGTCTCGTAAGAGTGTCAAGTGCTCCTCCCATGTCTGGGTGCCTAGAATTAAATCATCCATGAAGTTCTCAACTCCACGTCCGTACAGTGGTTCTAACAATGACCGCATCATCTTAGAAAAAATGCTTGGAGCGTTTGAAACTCCGAAAGGCATAACTTTCCATGTGTAGTTTCCTACTGGTGTAGTGAAAGCTAGTATGTGTCGATCAGTGTCCTTGACCTTGATTTGCCAAAAACCGCGTGACAAATCTATTTTGGTATAGTAATGAGCGTTAGCTAGCTTAGTGAAGATGAGATCCGGATCAGGGAGAGGTTCGGCACAAAACTCTGTCACTTGATTGAGTTTGCGGTAGTCTACGCAAAAACGGAACGAGTTATCACGTTTTTTAATCAACACGATGGGTGATCCGTAGGCACTGTCAGTCTTCTCTATGACCCCTAGATCTAGCATAGTCTTAATCTCACGTCTAACGTCATCTATCTTAGCGTGTGGCAACGGATACGGCTTCAAACGTATCGGTTTGTTGTCAGTCAGCTTCAGTGAAAATTCTATTAAGTCTGTCAACCCTGGTTTGTCTGTCAGAGTAGATGAGAACTCATTAAGCAATTTATTCACTTCTTCTTTCTGTCTTTCTGTCAAGGCTTCATTTACCCTAACGTCTTTGACAGTTTCGTCCGTCTGTAGAGGACAGTTTGGTAAAGTACCAGTGACGCAATCAGTATCCCCCTCGTCTTCTGTAACTATCGTCGCTACGACAAAATCAGCTTGAGTGGTTTGATCCTCACGGCTTATGTACTTTTTGAGTAGGTTAACATGAAAGATTTTCTCTCTCTTTCCTGTCTGCACCTTATAGTTCAGTCCCCCTAGCTTGGCGGTAACTACAAAGGGTCCTTTCCATTTCATCTGAAGTTTGTTATGTGCTTCAGGAAGCAACAGTAACACTTTGTCATTAACTTCAAATTCTCTAGGTTTGGTGTGCTTATTGTAATATTCTGCCTGTCTAGACTGAGCTATCGTCAAGTTTTCCCGTGCTATCTTGCCTATAGTTTCAAGACGGTTTCTTAAGTCAGTGACGTATGTATAAGTTGTCTTAACTTCGTCATCTGTCTTTTCATCAGTCCAAAGTGCCTTCAAAATCATCATCGGTCCGCGTACAGTACGTCCGTAAAGTAGCTCAAATGGTGAAAACCCGGTGGAAGATTGTGGCACCTCCCTATATGCAAATAGTAGGGCAGGGATGTACCTGTCCCAGTCTTTCGGTTTATCTGTGGCGAGCTTTTTAAGTGCTGTTTTTAATGTCCCATTGTATTTTTCAATCAGACCATTTGCCTGGGGGTGGTATGGTGTGCAAGTAAGATGTTTGATGGAAAGTAAACGATTTACTTCCTTCATTACGTTGCCTATGAATTGACTCCCCTGATCCGTCAAAATTTCAGTAGGAATTCCAACACGACTCCAAAGACCGAAAAGGGCTTCGGCGACAGTTTCAGTATCAATATTTTTCAATGGTACTGCGTCGGCGAATCTTGTTGCGTAATCAATAGTGGTCAGCACGTATCGATTACCTCTCGTTGATGTGGGTATTATAGGCCCAATCAAATCCAATGCTACGCGCTTGTAGGGTTCACTGATCAGTTCAGGCTCTCCTAACGGTGCGGGTCTGATTGAATTTTTAGACTGTGTTCTCTGGCATGTGTCGCAACTTAACACGAATCTACGGATATCGGCAGTGATGTCCGGCCAATAAAACTCACTTGTAATACGACTAGTTGTTTTTTGTACACCCATGTGTGCACCAAAAAGACTCTCATGACCTAATCGTAATACGTCATTTCGTTTGGTTTGTGGAACGACTAATTGTTTCCGAAATTCGTCTCCCACTTTCGAATAGCGGTACAATAAACCCTTTTTCAGAATAATGCACGCTTTCTTATTCGAATCGTCAGTGTTGACGTCACTAACAAGTACAGCTTGTCTGCGTAACTTGTCTAGTGTTTCGTCCTCAGCTTGTAATATTTTAATCTCGCTAACTGTTGCTTTATCTACGGCTGGTGCGGCAGACATCGGTGCAGTTACAGATTTGTCTTTACTACTCGCTGCTCTGGTTACAGCGTTAACCAGTGGTGGTTCAGTTGAAGTTTGTTTTTTGCACGGCAAAACATACTTGCAACCAAGGATCACGTCATGCGGTGAGTTTTCCATAACTGCCGCTTTGACTGTTCCTTCTACAAAGTCTGAAACAATCGAGACTTCAGCTACTGGTAAAATGTCTTGTTCGCCGTTTGCAAAGGTGACAGAGATTGTCTCCCCTGTGTAGTCGGTATGGTTAACTAATGATGCATTTACAATAGCGTCTAGCTCACACCCTGTATCAAGCAAAGCGATTGTATCGTGACCGTTTGCCTGTACTGGTGTTCGATTCGACTTTTCTGTTTTAGGTGTATGACTTTCTACTGCGTAAACTTTAGCTGTTTTCTTTTCAGGACATGTTCGTGAAAAATGGCCACTATCACCACAAGTGTAACATGCAAGATTCTTTTTATCTTTCTGTTTGTCGGACTTGTTTTTAGTGTCGGGTTTAGATGTTTTATCATCACGCTCATTAGGTGCCTTCCCGTCATTTTTCTTATCCTTTCGAGTCTGCGGTTCGTTCGGTCGAGACTTGTTGTTCGCGTGTGCGTTCGAGAATTGAGAATGTGCGTCATCAAAGCGATCGGCGGCGTTGCCTATCTCCTCTAGCGTAGATTTTTCCCTTATTGCTAAGTGAATCAGTAGATCTGATTTGTACGACCCGAGAATGTGGTCCTTTATCATTTCATCCCTAAGACCTGCGTACGTCTGTGGAGTTTCGGCTAGATCTATCCATCTTTGGAACAAGTCAGCTACGCGTCGTATGTACTGTGCGTGCGTCTCTGAACTGGCTTTAGTGGCCTGTTTAAACTTACGTCGGTATGTATCTGCTGTGAGTTTGTAACGTTTCAATAATGCGGCCTTGACTGTGTCGTAATTATCTGACTCAGAATCGCTAAGCTTATTGAACTCGTTTTTCGCACTGCCCTGCAATAACCCCGATAAATTTATCGCCCAATGTTCCGCTGGAATGTTTGTTGCTCTGGCTAACTTTTCAAACGTTTTTAAATACGCGTCTATTTGATCTTTGTTCTCATCAAATGGGACCATATTTATCTTTGGAATGATATTTTCAATTCTACTGTGATTATTTCCATCGCTAGAACGCGAATCACCACTGCTTCTGCGATCACGGTTTGGATTGGTAACTTCTAGTTTCTTTACTTCCCATTCTAACCGTTTTATTTCCGCGTCTGCGGCGATGCGTTTGGCTTCTGTATCCGCTGCGATGCGTTTTGCTTCTGTGTCCGCTGCGATGCGTTTAGCCTCGGTTTCAGCTAGTCTTTCAGCCTCTAACTTCTTAGCTTCGCGATTAGCTACACGTTCCTCTCTTTCTATCTCTTGTCTCTCTTTTTCCGCTTTTTCCGCTTTCTCTAGCTCAGTTTTAATGTAGCTAGTCAGTTCGTCACCCTGGTATCCTATTAAGGAACCCTTCTTTTTCAGGTTTTCAATCTGCTCTAGATCCATTTTACTGTCTTAGCGCGCTGGCTACAATAAGAATGTATCTCGTGAATTGTGTGTTTTAACCGTCGGCGATAACTCCGCTTATCCCGAAAATAACTTTTAGGCTACAACCTTACAAAAATTATTTAATTTACTCAGAACACCTTCCGAAATAAATTACGCGTTAACTCTTTACACGTTTCACCTGCTTGTCACAGTGTCCGCTGTTCCAAGACTTCCGTAATGTCACGGCTCCTACCATACAACATTACACATTATATCTAGCACCCTAAATATAATAGTCCGAAGTCTGTTACTACCGATAACTCTCCTAGCTGGCGGTATAACCTTCGACTCCTCACAATGAAGTACTCAGTAACACAATACTAAATAAATCATTCATTTAGCTAACATAATGCTTAACTACGCTTAAACATATATTAACTAACATGCACGCTACTCTGCAAAAGAATACATGCACATGTCACAACAAAAGCAAAGAAAATCAGTGATACAAAAATCAAAAGAACAATTGGCAATTCTGTTCGTTCGTTCGTTTCTAGGTTATGATACGCCCTATGTATAAAAATGTTACAATTTACAATTTAATACATATCAATCCCGGACGGGCCCCCACTTGTTACGTTTCCAGTATTTATTTAAAGACCCTGCTTAGAATAATTAAAAGACTTTAAATATAATTAACTCTTCCTCTCATATCCTATGCAGACTGGTTGCTCAGTTTACTATTTGACTAATTAAAAGTGTGTCCTGTAGTTCAGACGACAAATTTACAAACTAGTAAACTGCGAACTTTTAGCTAGATTTGAAAACAGTTAAATCCCTCTAAATTAGTATGCACTCGTTATCAATCTTTCTGCTCATCCGCCCCCATTCAAATCTAAGAATTAATCTAATTGGTCTATTGTGCATAGAAATCAACTACTAAGAGGTATTAACAAAGAAAATAAGATTTAATAAAGTTTAACAAATTAACAATAAATCGAATGCAACGCGAATAGTCTTCACTCTGTCTTTACGCGCCTATGCCTGATTTTTGTCAATCTAAATTGCCAGAAAAGTGTTCCTTTGAGATCTGTACACTTGATCTTGCACTTAGCTCTATTCTTGTATCCTTGGTCTCAACACTCAGTCATGCCGGTTCGTTCCCTCAGTCCCCCTTTAACGACACACGTGGTGCATAAGGAATGATGTCCCTTTGTTAGTGGCTAGGAACTGGAATTTTTGCAGCATGGCCCTCAGAGTGGATTTCGACACGCTTACACCAATAAGCTAATGCAGGTGAGGCATGGGTGAACATGAACCATGAGCCGACCTGTGGATGCAACGTGTTTGGATATAATTCTCAACCTAACAGGTCCTACTTAGGCATGGCTCAATTAAATGCGCTGAACAAAGAGTTTCGACTTCGCGTCGCTTACAATTAGATTTTTAGAAAAAATATAATCGTCTCACATGTGTTCCATTTAACAGTCATGACGTATGAAGCAATAAAATAGATACAACGTTAAATTAATGTTCATACAAGGGGTAATTCAAGCCGACAGAGCGCTTCACAATTTACAATTTAAATTACACGCAATAATTGAATTACATGAAGAATTCATATCGAGCGCAGCATTCTGGCTCTTAGTGAATTAAAACAATATAAATTAAAGTACAAAATGGAAAAAGGGTTACAATAAATTTATATTCCGTAACATATAGGTTTTCAGCTATTTCTCTGAACCATGCTCAAGTGTATATGGAAATCATATAATACATAGCACAAATACATACTTAAACAATACATAGGCAAATACTATTAAATAAAATGATACCTTTGAGAGAAGTCGAAGGGTACCTTGATTCTCTATGGCGCCGGCTGCCTCTCACGACCCGAGTAAGCTGATGGAATTAGCTAAAATGTGCTCGAAGTGAGGGAGCGGAAGCGTGTGGGTACATATATAGAAAGGTATATTGCGTATCACGTGACTGTTCGCAAAGCATGTGGTTGGTTCGAGAACTGGACAATGGTCCTAAAGTTACATAACATCTTGACCTGTTCTAGAAGCACCTAGAAAAAGGAAGCTTTGAACAAAGGGCCAAGGGTTTCAAATATTCGAATTTGAAGTAAACAAGGCAAGTGGGTCACGAAGTCGGACAATTTTATCAGACTGTGACATAGCTGAGAGTGATTTAACTGAAGACGTGTCAAGTAAAACATTGTAGCTGAGAGTGATTTAACTGAAGACGTGTCAAGTAAAACATTGTAGCATTAAATCGAATTTAAGGAGTGACTCAGTGGTAACAGTGCTTAGATGACTCACATTTGACTTATTTGACTAATAATTCTTTACATAAAAATGGTAAAATAAATACAATTAAGTAAATAAAAGGTCAAATAAACTTTAGTAGGTCAAACATTTTCTGTTAACATTTATGAATAAATAAGCATTGCTGAATTGTGTAGCAATTAAAAATAAATTATTAAATGAGCTAAAAGATAACAAAATAATATGTCATGAACGGAACTGTATTAAAAATATGTAAATAATATAAACATATTGGTATTGGAAACATAATTTTCATCATTTAAACACACTACAATAACTAGTTACCTGACATTTCATATGGTAAATATAGATATTAAAACTGAGATGAGATATGGAGGAATACGGAGAGAGAGAGAGAGAGAGAGAGAGAGAGAGAGAGAGAGAGAGAGAGAGAGAGAGAGAGAGAGAGAGAGAGAGAGAGAGAGAGAGAGAGAGAGAAGAGAGAGAGAGATGCGTCATTAGATGCAAGCCAATAATGAACAATAGCTAAGTTATTTATTTTCAAATTCTATTAAACACTCTATAAAAACAGTCCTCTAACATCATGGGGTTTTAATAAGCCAGATCTATTATTAGAGGAAGATAACATTGTTAGAGGGACTAAAAAATATTTTTATTATTCACACGTCACATCAGAAATGTTTCCTGCTGCTCAGGACGTTCATGATTGCTTCCCTTTTGTGCTGGCAGGTAAAATTAGTCCTATTAATAGCAAAACATAATGTTACATTATTGTGCCATTGTTTCCTGAAGTAAACAGACAGGATTTGAGTTCAGGCTTTTAATCTGTTCTTCATATCTTTCTCCCTTTTCTCGTCCCCCCTCCTCCGATTTTTTCCCTGCTCTCCCTTTTGCTTGTCTCTCTATGTTTCCGACCCCCCCCCCCGTTTAGATTCTCTCTCTCTCGCATCCTTTGTCTTTATTTTTCTCCCTTTCCCCATCTCTCCCTCCACTTTTTTCTTACACCTCACTTCCTTCTCCACCCAAACTTCCTATTTCAAATCGTTCTTCGCCATTTCTAGTTCACTGAGTGAATTGACACATATTGGGTGAAAGATACAAAAGATTAATTACTTAAAGTAATTGCAGGATTAAAAAAAATATCTAATGAACAAATAATTAGACTAATTAATTAATTTCTGTATAATGCTACCTCTAAAACATGATTCCAACTAGTGAAAATTCACTAATACACTAACATAATACGAATATTCCCTCAAGTTACTCAATTTAAATAACATTCAGAGCAATATAAATTGTCATTTGGTTCCCAGACATGATAACCCTTTTGTTGTTTCATTTTCATTTTCATGTTTCGCTGACTTCGTAAAAAGCAATAAAAGTCCATTCTAAAAAATAAAAATAAAAATATTCTACTTTAATCAAAACTTACATACAGAAATCAATGTAAAATACTAATTTATTTATTTTTCTTTTCTTTTACATTTATCTCATGGGGCAATTTACGCTCTTTGTTTTTCTATTATTTCTTTTTCCATATTAATAATCAGTAATTCATAGTTACTAGTTATGGCTGACCTCTGCGCGGCCGAATATGCAATCTGCCGTACCCACATACGCTACACGCAGTAAAGGTTTGAGGTCAAGTTCATTGATCACGTGAGGGCAGTGGAAATGTATAGAAGGGGGAAGGGTGACAGTAAGAGTGTGTGAATGTTGACAAGATACGGGATGCCCTTATATGGACACTTGCTTTCCGATCAATGATGCGAGAGAATTTGTAGTTTGACCCAGAGTCGGTCACATATATATTACCATAAAACCACGCATCCTTATGCACTGCTCTCACATCATAAAGGATCGAAATCCTGACTTCTCAGAAATTATTGTTATATATTATTATTTTTTTTTAGAATGTTGTGCAGAGTATTCATATATTTTTACTAATGATTGTTGTACGAAACTAACGCATATCTCTGTTATGTGGTGCTAGTGATAATTCATGCCATGATGAAATTGAGATAAGCACGTGTGCACTATCCTTTATTCATTGTAAAACCATTTGTAGCCAAGAAAAGCTAAATGGGCTATTAAGATAATTATCCAATGCAAATTTGATATAAACCATTAATTAATTATGGTTGTATCTATTGAGATTCATGTAAATATGGAAATGGACATATTATTGTCTCATTTGTAAATATTTCTTCATGATGAGAATTTTTTAAAGTATAAGTAGCGTTGGTTAACGTTTAATGAAAATTGTAAGAGTCGTCTATTACTGTCTCAAAAACGTTGTTCGTATTTATCGGCGGTTAAAGAGAGATAAGATTATCGATTGCAGCTGGCCTTTTTTCTATCGTCATGATTTTTTGGTGAACCAATCCTCTTGTTCACCAAGCTGATTGTCATCGACTTAAGGGCGAGAGGCACTGCACGAGTAAGCAATGACATTGACTGTCTAAGAAAGTTAAATTGTCTCAAGAATACCTAATCTATAATTGATCAGATGAACAGTTAACTGACGAACGTTAATTTTGGGATAGTAAATAGACGGTCTCGGCTTACCTGTTTCAGGAAATCAAGTTCTGTTGTTCTCTTTTTATTGTTATTATTAAATCTTCTTTGCTCTTGTTATCTTAAATTCATATTTTGGTTAATTGTTAGTGTACCCGAGAAGAGTCAGCTGGGGGGGTTCTGAGCCAGAAATATTTGAATGTTATATAAGTCATAATTAATCAAATGGAAAGATAAGTTGCCAACTCAAGGCACGTAAGCTAATTGTCTGTCACTATGTTAGATGAGTAAAAGGTCCCAAAGAACATATCTAATATAGAGATTGAAAAGGGCAGATTAGGTCATGGGTTGTTGTCAGTATTAGATCTAATATAGAGATTGAAGGGCAGATTAGGTCATGGGTTGTTGTCAGTATTAGATCTAATATAGAGATTGAAGGGCAGATTAGGTCATGGGTTGTTGTCAGTATTAGATCTAATATAGAGATTGAAGGGCAGATTAGGCCACATGGGCTGTTGTCAGTATTAGAGATAATAAAATAAAGTCCATGCTTAATAATTCTGAGTCTGATACTGATTACAATAAAGTCCATGCTTAATAATTCTGAGTCTGATACTGATTACAATAAAGTCCATGCTTAATAATTCTGAGTCTGATACTGCGACAAGGTCATTAAACAAACCCCTGCATGAGACACATGTAGTGTCATGCATTTTAAAATTATGTTAGGGAGCGAACACTCGAAATTAAATGCAGTAGTGAATTGTCATGAGTCACCGAGACAAGTTAAGATGGCCACTGCCACATTGGCTGGAAGATTGCATTTTTAGGACCACTCTCTCTTCGTCTTGCGCAGAAAAGTTCAAATTAGAGCCTGCTACAGTCTTCCGGCAACACGCATCCCCTATGATAAAAATAGCAAAATTTCTACACAGTCTCACCACTATAGCAGGTGTCAAATTATTTATTCTTAGTAATTCATTTGCAAATAGTTCTATCCAAGACTGGTATTTGGGCTTCAAAGTTCACTATGTCACAGTGTTTATCTCCCCTATTGCACTTTGAACTTCTGCACACAGTTCTACTACTTCTGTTGCTGAATCTTATAGGTTTCGTATCTCAGAATTTAGCGTTTAGTACAAGTTTTACGTGGGCAAGTTTGAGTGCAATTTCTTTCCTGTACTCGGAATTACATATTTAACTAAAACGATGTATTACAACCGTAGTTGCTGATTGTTTGTGTTTCACGTACTGCGAGTTGCGTGGTTTTAGTCAAACTTGGGGATATTGAGAAATTTAATGTAGGCAATTTAACCTAGGAGTCATAATGACACAGGACAGGACAATTATAAGTTACAGCCGAGAAAATAGATGCCTACCGCATTTTCTTAAAGATTCTAAACCTTCCAAGCTGACCGCATGTGTGGGGATATTAAATCTGGTTTGCAATGATAACAGTCCTTAAAATTTAAACAGGAGTTAAATTAACGGTATGTACGATAGCTTATGCATTTTATTCAAATCCAGAATTCATCGAAAAAATACGACCATCAACATTAACAGAAAATAATAAATGCAAAAGAAGTAAAGAAACTAAAGAGAACAAAGTAGTTTGGGAATTTAGAGACCAATACATTATCAATGAGTTGTCTTTCCTTCTTTCAAAAAAATATCTACTAAATGTTTGGAAACACTCGCAAATTACATCATACCCCCCCCCCCAACTCATGTATATATTTACATACCCACCAAAACACTACGCAAACAGATGTCATTTAATTAATTTATTTTCACATCGGATGCCAGTCTTAATTGGTGCCAAGTTGTTCATGACAAATGCTCAGTTGTACTTGGCTTGTCGTTACAACATTATTCCGTTCAGAAACTTTGATAAAACGATGAATAAATACTGTATGTGTCATCTAAAGTAAAATCTTTACTTATAGGGCGAATTTATGCATCAGGGCACATTTTTATTGTAAAGTTACAAACCTGGATGTAAACAGTAACAAATGGCCTGCAGTCTACACGTTGATTTCCGGTAAGAAAGAGAACACCTGATTCCTAACTCGCTGAACCAGTTTTTGCCGAGGAGAACTGAGATCAGTAAGTATTTGATTTTGTTTAAAATTACAATAGCTGTAAAATTGTTTAAGTTCCTGATTAAGATATCATTAAGGTATGAACACAGCCACTCAATGTGTATAGTAAATTAAAAAAAAACAGAAAGAAACTGATTTGAAATAAATTAGTGATCCTAATGCCGAACTTTACCTTTTACAGTTGTTCGATCCAGGGAAGAAGTTAGCTACAATGAAGTTAATTGTGGCTAAGGAGTTCTGTATATTGTCTTTGATTCTGCTCTTTGCTGTGAGTGTGGCGCAACGGCCTAATTTACCAGGTGAGTAAGATGAGAGAATACAGGAGATTATTACTGGACTTCTATAAAGATTATCAGGTTATTCCTCGGTTAACACAGGTTGCGTTCAATTATGGCGAGATCGAGAAGATTCTCTGAAAACCCATCACATTGCATCTATAGATAATATTGTATGATAGTACACGCACATATTGTCATTGTTACACGTGTTGTGTCGTAAACTGAACGCTCGAAACACGTGTGTTCCAATAATCTAAACATGTGAGACACGTGACCCAGTAAACTTAACGCGAGACAAATGCAGTCCAGTAAACTAAATGCCCGAGACACGTGTGGTCCACTAAACTAAACGTGTGAAACACTTGTGTCCAGTAAACTAAATGAGTGTAACACTCGTGGTCCAGAAAACTCAACGCATGAGACACATTTGGTCCAGTAAACTAAACACGTGAAACACGTATGGCCCAATAAACTAAACGTGTGTGACTCGTGCGGTCTAGTAAACTTAATGCGTGAGTCAGGGGTGATCCAGTAAACTAAACGTGTGAAACACTTGTGGTCAGTAAACTAAATGCGTGAGACAAGTGTGGTCCAGTAAACTAAATGCGTGAGACGTGTGTGGTCCAGTAAACTAAATGCGTGAGACATGCGTGGTCCAGTAAACTAAACTCGCGAGCTAAATGTGGTACAGTAAACTATACGCTTGAGACAATCTGTGTTCACAGAAGTTTAATGCACGTGACTCGTGTAGTCCAGTAAACTAAATGCGTGAGACGTGTGTGGTCCAGTAAACTAAATGCGTGAGACATGCGTGGTCCAGTAAACTAAACTCGCGAGCTAAATGTGGTACAATAAACTATACGCTTGAGACAATCTGTGTTCACAGAAGTTTAATGCACGTGACTCGTGTAGTCCAGTAAACTAAATGCATGAGGCATACGTGGTCCAGTAAACTTAATGCGTGAGACAAAAGTGGTGCAGTATACTTAACGCATGAGACACATGTGGTCCAGTAAAGTAACGCATGAAACACTTGAGGTCCAGTAAAATTAACATAATTCAGATCGTTTAATATATGATTTAAAAAAAAAAAGGTAAATTAAAAAAATGGCGGATTCCATTCTTTTATGTGGTGCCGAATTTCAGTGAATTAACAAACAAATTTCTCATCTGAACAGAGTCACGAATTTACATTTGTTTCAAAATAATGCCAAAGTTTATTCACACCTTTGCAATAAAATAAGATTAACACTCAATACATACATGCATGCAAATGTAAAAAAATAAAAGTGGGGTCAGGAAAGAGCACCACCAGGTTTATTGGCTTTTTAAACACATTAGTAGGCTCCCTTTGTTTTTTTCTACCAACAAACTTGGAATTTTTCTCTCATGGACCGTCGCAAGTGAGTATTAATGGACTTATTTTTCTCTCCCGTGCACCCTCACGTAACCAGCAACTACTCTCTTTGGGTACATATTAACTATATAGAGCATGCGTTGCTTACTAGGTCATTATGACAGCGTCTTTTCGTCTACTTGGTCAGTGGTCTCTACTCTGTATACCCTGCCTATTTTTAATTCCTACTAACTTGAACTGACTTGTGAACATTTCTATTACTACTACCACACACACACACACACATAGGCAATTTCGAATGTTGCCCCCCCCCCCCCCCTTTAGCAAATATTCTAAAATGCGACTCCTCCCCTTTCCATGTGCACTCTCTCTCTCTCTCTCTGCTTCACAGAGAATCGGCTTGTCTAGATCAAATAGTGCACATGTCTTAAGTACACAGTCTTACTCAGTTCTAGGCTACTCCGTCTTAGCCATAAATATGGCCTTAATCAAGTGTTATCTCCCTCTAACTTTTAATGACCTCACTCCACTGTAGTCGATGTTTTAGCAAATATTTACGTAATTTAGATATTTGTACTAAAACCTATCTTATAGTGTATAATCGTTCTTTGATATTGCAATGTGTTCCTTGTCTTGAGCATATATATTCGAACTTACGTTGTCTTAAAGTATGTAAGTTACTTTCACACGTATTACTTATTTAAGTCTCTGACCTAATACAGGAGTAGTTGCTGATGGTATCTAGCCTTATTAATGCCCTAAATCTCTGACCTCATTCAGTAGTAGATTTGACTATGGTATCAGGCCTTATCCCTGCTTAAGTCTCTGACGTCATTCAGGAGTAGATGCTGGCTTATGGTATTTGGCCGTATCAATGCCCAAGTCTCTGACCTTATTCTGGAGTAGATTGGTTTATGGTGTCTGGCCTCTTTAATGAGCACTTTTTGTTGAAGTATACGTTTGATCTTACTCAAGGTATTTTCTGTTTTCAGTGTGACATTACTTGACCCAAGATGCAAGTGTCTTAAAAACCATTCCCAAACTTAAGAATATGTTTGATTCAGCTCAGACGTACTAGCTGAAATAAATATGTTTGATTCAGTTCAAACGTACTAGCTGAAATAAATATGTTTGATTCAGTTCAAACGTACTAGCTGAAATAAATATGTTTGATTCAGCTCAAACGTACTAGCTGAAATAAATATGTTTGATTCAGCTCAAACGTACTAGCTGAAATAAATATGTTTGATTCAGCTCAAACGTACTAGCTGAAATAAATATGTTTGATTCAGCTCAAACCTACTAGCTGAAATAAATATGTTTGATTCAGCTCATACGTACTAGCTGAAATAAATATGTTAAGATCTCACTCAATTTACTCGTTTTCTTAGGTATATTTGACTACATTGACGGGAAGGATATGAAAAGCATTAAATAGAGTAAAAGGGAGTAATTTTTTTGGCTAAAATGTTTTAAATAATAAATTATTGAATTCTTTGTGAATGTACGTTCGTCGTCGGGCGACAATCTTTCCGTGCTAGAGGCGTGTCTTGTCCTGGGTAAGGTGTGTCTTGTCCTGGGTACTGCGTGTCTTGTCCTGGGTAAGGCGTGTCTTGTCCTGGGTACTGCGTGTCTTGTCCTGGGTAAGGTGTGTTTTGTCCTGGGTACTGCGTGTCTTGTCCTGGGTAAGGTGTGTCTTGTCCTGGGTACTGCGTGTCTTGTCTTGGGTACTGCGTGTTTTGTACTGGGTAAGGTGTGTCAAACATACATAATCACAAACTTAATCACACACACACAAATACGTAAACACACAATACATAAACACACGCATACATAAACACACAGATACATAAACAGACACATAATTACACATAAACACACATACATAATCACACACACATACATAAACACACACACATACATAAACACAGACATAAACATAAATCCCATCAACTACTGAGTATACCATTCCTTCTGTCCTCAGTTTTGCAGCTAGGGAGACCAGGGGTTGGCTTTGTGATCCCACCGTCCACCATACCGACAGGCATCACGGTGACTCAACTCCTACTGCGACAGCGTTGCTTGTTGTGGGTCCGTCAACGCATCACCCCTCTCCCCACGTATTGCAACCTAGTCTTATCCAACGTTAAACTCCCCATCATAGACGTCCTGACGTACTACGAAACGTACACGAAGACGGTTCCTCTCGCACAGCAGTTGGAGGACTTGGCAGCAGTCAACAAGATCGTGGAAACTGCTTACAACCCACAGGCACTGGCTCTCTGAACTGTATGAATTGAGAAGTTGCAACATGCAGTGAACATAACGGGACAAACTGCCTTCAACCTGAAGAACCTCTGGCTCTCCATGGTTTTAGAAGTCGTAACAATTAGTGAACAAATACAATCGGATAAGATGGCTACTGCCTGAAGACCCATGGCTCTCACACGAGCTCCATGTTTTCAGAAGTTGTAACAAGTACTAAACAAATACAATCGGACAAGTTGGTTACAGCCTACGGTTCTTGGCTCTACAGTTAACAGCGTGAATTTAGAAGATGTAAAGAAAAGTGGAGAAGAAGATATGAAAATCTGATTATATTCAGCAGACATTGACTAACTGCAATTATTTACAATAATTTAAGATAGGAAAATGTAAGATAGTCTGCAGATATTGGCTCTAAAGTAATCTATAATTGCTTAAAAATTTAATCAGTGACTTGGATCGTACAGTCTTTTCACAGCCTGCAGATATTTAAACACAAATAAGTGCGTGTTATTATTTTGATATAGTCTGAACTGCTAGTACTTGGAACTTAATTAATTACGTTTTTCAGAACTAACGTTTCCCTAAAGCAGTCAAAGAAACATAAGAATTCTTAATAGATTTACACAGTTACATTTCTTTCACTGTCTAAATTTAAAGCGGTGCTTCATTCTGATTACACTATACTGCATCGTTTGACGACCAGACATCAAATTGTGATTTTAAAATAATGAACCCTTTTCAATATTATAACCACAGTAATATATATAATTAAGTAATGCATTTTATTCATATAATTTAAAACAAAAAAGTAAAGCGAAGATTTATTTCGAGTAAATATTTACCACTGAAATGTACAGTTTTAAACAGCTCTGATTTGACAACCTGTCGTATTTCTTGAATTGTATACTTTTGTTTTTTATTTGTGCTTAGTTTGGTTTCCGGGTCTCTCCCCCTCCCACCTACCCGCGTCGACTACCGTAAAATGCCTTTATGTAGCAAAGAAACGATAATTGCCAATTGTCACACCACCACCTTACAAACACTTGCCAATTGTCACATTACCACCTTGCAAACACTTGCCAATTGTCACACCACCACCTTACAAACACTTGCCAATTGTCACACCACCACCTTACAAACACTTGCCAATTGTCACACCACCACTTACAAACACTTGCCAATTGTCACTCCACCACCTTACAAATACTTGCCAATTGTCACACCACCACTTTACAAACACTTGCCAATTGTCACACCACCACCTTACAAACATTTGCCAACTGTCGAGTTTCATATGAGAGCAAGTATTGTTTCAAAATGAAAAGTAAGAAATTTAATTACAGAAGAATATTCTTCAGCAATCACAAATTTAGATGTTAGCCACGTTTAACCCATAGATAAATAAAGAGACAGATAAGATATGATTAGATTAGATAGATAAGATATGATTAGATTAGATAGATAAGATATGATTAGATTAGATAGATAAGATATGATTAGATTAGATAGATACACAGATGATAAAAATCTACATATTTTAAAATCAAGGATTCATATCTCACTGATTCATTTTCAACATTCCGTGCATACATTTCATCTTTGCCAAATCAACATCACAGTCAGTGTGCCACGCATACTTCACAATGCCTCGCAGCACTGCATTCATGCAACACGAAACCAGGATTCTGCTGCCTAATAATGGCATCAAGATTCTTCACAGGCTCACAAACAGTTAATGCCGATCACACGCAAATGTTGAGAAACCGGCCAGAAGAGTAACATATCCTCTACACGGTCATATCGTACAAACTCGCACATCGCTCATCCGGTTGTCTATGTGTCTAGTCATCTGACATTTCCAAATGTCACATTGATATTCCAGGAAACTTAGGAGACGAACCGGGATGTACAATTAATCAGTGAAAGGAAGGAACAAAAGAAATGTACTTGTTGACCTAGTTAACCAACGAGGTTCCGTCAAAGTGATGCGAGCGTGTGACAATTTTACAGTTCATCTATCTATCTATCTATCTATCTATCTATCTATCTATCTATCTATCTATCTATCTATCTATCTATCTATCTATCTATCTCTCTATCTATCTATCTATCTCTCTATCTATCTATCTATCTATCTATCTATCTATCTATCTATCTATCTATCTATCCATCCATCCATCCATCTATCTATCTATCTATCTACGCCACCCTAGTTATTGATTATGATTCTTCTTCTTATTCATCCATAACTAATTACAAGTGATGGGAATCTTAATTTATGTTATTAATAGTTCTGCAGAATATAAATTATATTGTAGGAAAGAGTTGGATTTAAAGAGTAATTAATGTACTTTCTTTAGATACTATAAACATCATATAACTGTAAGTAGTTTAGGAGTAAATTATAATTATGTAAACCAAAGTAAAAAAAGCACAAAAGAGTCAATTAGCACCGGTTTTAGTTGTCTGTATAAGAGCTGTCTATAGGGTTTTCAGAATATAGATGGAAGAAAGGATGGTTGGTTGGTTGGGGTGGGGGGTGGGTGGCATATGAATCATCTGAAAATGACGACTTTATCCAACCTCCACCTCTACAACTGCACCAAAGAGGGCTGCAGCACGTTTAGAAACAAAGAGTACAACGTATGGAGAGATGGTTTCCACATACTAATCACACACCTTGAGAACTCTGCATGGCCATAAATAACATACTAACCACACCTTGAGAACTCTGTATGGTCATAAATAACATACTAATCACACCTTGAGAACTCTGCATGGCCATAAATAACATATTAATCACACCTTGAGAACTCTGTATGGTCATAAATAACATATTAATCACACCTTGAGAACTCTGTATGGTCATAAATAACACGCTACAGTCACTCCAGGGCAATGACCTCAAGTGAAAAATGGCTCCGGTAGAAGTCAATGCGGCTACCTGAGAAATAATACAAAACTATTGCAGCACAGATGGGAAAAAAAAGAAAGAAAACAGCAAAGCCAGCAACCAGAAACACACGCAAGAAACGTACACACAGACCAACACCTCACTACAAAGGAAAATAGACACTCAAACTGAATACATAACGCCACTACAGAAAACAAGGAATAGAACTACACTGACAGACAGGAATGAAACTCAAGCAGAAGAAACACCAGTTGACAAAAAAGAACAAATCTCTGCAGACACAGACTCCAATCACTGCAGAACAATAGACAGAAACAACCATCCAGTTAAGTACTGCAGACACCCAAACAACGAATCACACAGAAGACAAAGAACGGCAGATAGATGAAACACCAACAATGGACGCCAATATCATCACAAGCAATGAAAAAATCTCTCCCAAATCGCAACTACACACACAGAAGAAATGAAACGAAGAAATCGCCCACCAAAGAGGATTCGAGATCAACAATAAAGCAGAAATACTATACAGAAAATACCCGCAACAGCACCACAACTACAACGACCTACCATCAACAAAAGATAGCCATCTCCCACAGACATTTTATGGTGGTTATATGATGCTTTCAGCCAAAACCACGAACCTCAGTGGCAACTAGGACCCCACCTGTATGGCTACCGATGGCAAAATCATAACAACCAGACAAGACCCTATGGATGCTGGAGGTACTGTTTTGTTTTTTATTTTTATTTTTTTCCTCCGCGAGTACAGTAGCAGCACGGGGAATGGAACGTCAGTCTCAAACCTGGTGAGAAATCCCTTGTGTTCTGAAGCTGTCCATACGGCTCAGACTACTACGGACACTGGATAGTGTTCTTCTCAGTGATGAATTGAAAACATAACCCGGGAGCATTAGATAAATGTTGAAAATATGTAATTTAAAG
Organism: Sinotaia quadrata; assembly: GCA_028829895.1. Taxonomy (NCBI): domain Eukaryota; kingdom Metazoa; phylum Mollusca; class Gastropoda; order Architaenioglossa; family Viviparidae; genus Sinotaia; species Sinotaia quadrata. The sequence continues at coordinate 44,520,272 of CM054177.1, read as the reverse complement.
AATATGAGATGGACTACCATATAAGCTAACAGACTGCATACACGTAAAGTTTAGCCATGCACTTCAAGATTCAGGCCGGATGTTTTTCAGTCGGAATACAGTGTCGGGCGAACAGAAATATTTAAAGTAAATAATCTAAACACGTGGATATGACCCTGACCTCAGGCGGATAGTAAACCCCTAGTGAGTTATCAATGGAAATCGATAATAGTAGTTAAGTCCAACCGACGCGGATACATCTGTCTATGAATGGGTGTGACAAACAACTCGTTAACACTGGGAATTCCGTGCCAGGCGGTGTACTCCTAAGGTAATTCCCTGTGTTAGCATCAGGGAGGGTAACGATTTATTAATGAACAGTCGAATCAAAAAGAGAACTAACTTTATTAAGAATAGGGGAGAGTCCATGGATGAACAGTCGAATCAAAAAGAGAACTAACTTTTTTAAGAAAAGGGGAGAGATCCTGGATGAACAGTGAAATCTTTGAATAGTAATATAGGACACAGTAAGGACAGGCTAATTCTTCCGGAATGGATAGGGTTAATTGTTTAATTACAATTTTTGATATGTACTATGATTAACCTTTATTGTGTTTCATTTATAATTTTTTAATTGATTTTCATTCTCATTTCGTGTCATTCTTTATCATATTCATTTTATGTAAAATTCATCTTGTAATGTATGTATTGTCTTTGTTATACGTTAGAGGGAGACCACTCCACTTGGAGGCTCAAAGAGTTACTCGAAGGATACTACACTTGTAGTCGTGTTGTATTAGATTTTAAATAATATATGGGCGACCGACAAATTGTAGGCATCGTCCGGATAAGAACAAATTTTGTAACTGTAAGAAGTGATGAATTGTGGACATCATCCGCGTATGAACAGAATTTGTAGAGAGACAAATTGTAGTCAGTCACCGGTATTAACTTATTAACTGGTAACCCGAGAGAAAACTTTTGCAAGTGTAAAGCGGGAACAACCGCTAGTTATTAACAAAGAAAACCCCAATAGAATAGTCAAGATAAGTTTTGTGAAACCATAAAGAAACAACACTCATAAGGCTGTTGTCAAGGAATTTTAATGTTGAAATGTCTTTTCATATGTTGTCTTTTGTAATGTTTTGAAAGTGAAATGTGCATACATAGTTAATTGTATATGTGCATTGACTTTGTCGCCTCATGATTTGCTTTGAAATGTGCATGTTTAGTTAATACGTGGAAGAATTGATTTTGAAGAAGGAGTAGACAGAATACTCATTTATCTTCGACAGAACAATCGACGTTCAAAAGAGATCTTGAGAATTTAAAGGTACTAGAAAATGAGGTAGAAACAGAACATTCTAAAGAGCTTGTCGTAACCTTAGAAACTGAAAGGCTGAGAAAGAAAAGAGCTAGAATGTGAGAGATTAGAAAAACTAGAGTTCAAAAGAAAAAGAAAGATGACCAAGACAGAGAAAGGTTAAGAACTTATGGCGAGAGTTTGTTTGTAAAAAGTGATAACCAGTCTAGTAGTTTACCAACTTGAGCGTAGTAAGGGAAGAAATAAGGTCGCTAGGAAAGAAAGGGAGAGGGCACTGCCACTTACTGTAGAAATCAGTGACCGTGACAGTTAAAAGCAGAGACACAGTTAGTGACTAGCGAGCGTGTACACAGATTGACGCAAGAAGTGGTAAAAAGTAGTGACGCGGTTAGCAATCAACTGACGGGAACACAGACATGATGACGTAGAAAACAGCGTCACAGCTAGTACACAATGGACTAGAGTACAGACAATCGTGGTGAGAAACAAAGACTATCCCCTCAGATATGCAGATCAGACTAAACACTGCAAAGAAACTAGCAAGACAGTGATGGGTTTGAGTGAAAATAGAGGATTGAAAATAGTCTCATTGATAGGGAACAGTTTTGAGATGTTTATAAACCCTACCGACTGTATATTTTAGAGGAATGTCCTTGCATACGAGTAATTCTTGGATCACGAGACGAGTCGTTGCATAGAGCGACCAGTACTAGACGGACTCTCTGAAAGTTTATTCAGTGGGCTTGAACTGAAGGACCAGGCTAAAGTGGGAATGAGTCCACACCCAATCAAAAGGGTTAAAATATTATTAAAATGTGCAATAAAGAAAAACAAGCAGGAGATTTAATAAATTCCAGAGTACCGTCACAGTACTCGGGATTGCCTGGAATCAATGCTTTTATGCAAGACGAAATAAAAGATTATACTATCTGTAAATGACAGCAGTATTCCGCAAGGACCAAAAAACGGCCAGTGCTGAGCACGCACGCACAGAAACACACAGATGATGAGACACGATTGGAAGAGTAAAATATCCTCTTCAAGATCACACGTACAAACTCTATATCATACATCCGGTTGTCTATGTGACTAATCATCTCACATTTTCACAAAGTTACATTGAGGTTCCAGGAAACTTAGGAAACGGACCGGATTCACACGTATGGTAATCAGTTACAAGAAGGAAAAAGAATAGTGCACTGGTTAACTTAGATCAACCGGACCACCGAGGCCCTGTCAAAGAGATTTGTGCCTGTGTGAGACAGTGATATAAGTGATTTGTGCGTGTGTGAGACAGTGATATAAGTGACAGTTTTGAAAACATTAAGAAGTTCATGAAGTCAGATGCATACAAATTTTAACAGTGCAGAAAAGATTCCTTCCTTCGTTCTCCACTATCTATCTATCTATCTATCTATCTATCTATCTATCTGCTGTCTATCTATCTATCTGTCTGTCTGTCTGCCTATCTATCTATCTATCTATCTATCTATCTATCTATCTATCTGTCTGCCTATCTATCTATCTATCTATCTTACTTGGTTATAAAGGGTTAGAACGATTTTTAGATAAAACAGACTAGACGGGGTCATAATTTCGTAGAATTATCCATTCTGACAGGTCTTTGTCATATGCGGGAGGTTATCGTTTGCATTTCATCTTTGTTAAAACTCCGACCCCCAGGTCCACATCTGCATATGGGCACACATTTATTTCCATGTCATAAAACTTGCCTGTAAAACCAGTCGCTTATTTAAATGTTCGCTCCAGACATACCGTCCAGACCACTGAACGAGAAGGAAGTTGTGCAGGTATTTAATAAGTGTAGTGTTAAACAGCATAAAATACGACTAAAACACGCAGTTAAGTGCTCGCTTGTCTGTCTAAAAGTTTTACGACTAAAAATTTCAATTAAGACCACATTTGAGATCTTTCCAAATGTTTTACGACTAAAAGTTTCAATTAAGACCACATTTGAGATCTTTCCAAATGTTTTACGACTAAAAGTTTAAATTAAAACCACATTTGAGATCTTTCCAAAAGTTTTAACACTAAAAATTTCAATTAAGACCACATTTGAGATCTTTCCAAAAGTTTTACGACTAAAAGTTTCAATTAAGACCATATTTGAGATCTTTCCAAAAGTTACGACTAAAACAAAGCAACTAAATTCATGATTTAGGTTTGTCAAAGGAGAGAATAGTTATTTAATGTCTTTCTTCATAATAAGTCGTTCACTGATGGAACATCTCATTCTAATAAGCGCATTTTTTCCATGTCCCCAGTTCGCCAGTGACATCTGTTGACAGCAATGTTGACGTTCTGTATCGTACTGCCATCATTTGTTTTGAGTTTGGTGGCGCCCTTAGCTGTCGGTCTGATACAACAGCCAGGTGAGCGAGTAGTACATCAGAGAAGAGAGTGAGTGATATAGTTTGTTTTAACAACATCCAGGTGCGTGAGTGATGTAGTTTGTAGTACAACAGCAGAGAGTGAGTTATGTAGTTGTGAGTGATGCAGTTTGTTGTACAACTGGCAGCGAGTGAGTGATGTAGTTGTAGTACAACAGAAGTGATTGTTTAATGTAGTTTGTACTGCAACAACCAGGCATGTGAGTGATGTAATTTGTAGTACCACAGAATGTAGTGCAACAGCCACATGAGTGACTGATGTAAAGTATGCGGTAAAACAACCAGGTGAGTGAGTGAAGTGGATTGTAGTACAATAGACAGGTGTGGTCCAGTGTCTGGCGAGTGAGAGATAGTGTTTGTGGTGAGTTAGAGTTAGACAATAGTTTATGGTGTGATTTGTGAAGTATTGGTACTACTCGAGGGTGAAATTGAGGTTGTGGTGCCATAGACAGGTAAGTAAAAGATATATTTTGTAGTTGTTGCAGAGTAAATTTGCCTATTCCTATTTCTAGACTTAATTGTTATACAATTTCTTACATTGTCGAAGTGACATGACCTTGGGCACTCCTTATGATGATATTTTTGTAAGTGTCAGAGTTGGAGTAAATAGCTCGAGTTGAAAATAAGCTAAAAATTGCTGATGCAATCCAAGCCAGTTCCTGTTTTTATTATCCAATGGTTAAGATTTACGGGAACAAGACCAGCCAATGGGTTGAGATACAAATTTACCTGCTGTAGAGAATTCAATTGTCTAATCACTTTGAATTTGATGTAGCAAGATGTCTGCTCATGAAAGGCGGCAATTAGCTTAATGGTGAGTTAACTGACTGATTAAGAGAGTATGTACTTAAAAATATTTCGGGCAGTTTGCTATTGATATTTTATACTTATAGAAATATCTTATTTGAGTAGATTATTATTTCTGCAAATTTGGACTAAGATGCTCGTATATAATATGCTAAACACTTAACATTGTTTCTAGTAATTGCACTTATAAAACTGATAAGCAGTATTTATTAAGCTTTGTGCGTGTATCAGCCTAATAAATACTGTTACAGGAAACTGTAAGTTGAGATTTGAATGTGAGAGAGAATGGAGTTAAAGATGAATAATCTTGAAACTTAGCATTTGTTCCCTGATTACAGGGAATAAGCAGCATTTCCTTATTTTTCATGAATCTTCTGGCTTACTGATTATAAACTGCTATGACCATGGTAGACAGGAGAAGTAGCTGCAGTAGTGTGTAAGTGTAAAGAACACACTGCAATCCATTGATGTATGGTGGCAAGGCATGCTGACTTCATCAAGCAATTTCTGATACAAGAAAGTTACTGGAAATTGCTACAATTGTTGTTCTGCCTGAGGGAGCTAATACAGTGGAACACCAGATGGCCTTGAGAGAATAGCAGCCAGTCAGTGTTCTACACGTGAGAAAAGAAACACATGGAATTGACAGTAATAACATGAACAATAGACTTGTGACTTTGTTACAAAAAGTACAACACAGGACTAGATGTGGTTACGTACAAACTATTATTGCTTATTTCTAATAACTCCATTTCTGTTCTCTGATAAGAACTATCTTGTGGTTTGTATTAACACTAATGTGTTGAATTGTGTTTTAGGATATACAATTGTAGAGGTATTAAAATTATTCAATTGTGGTTTCATAAAAATATTGTTTTTATGCGCTCTTTTACATTGTATTTGTTATATGTATATTTGATTGTTGATTTAATAAATATTTTGTTAAATTTATTACCTTCTTACACATATTGATAAAACCTTATGTTGGAGAAGAAAGTAGGTGGATTGGGGTTCACTAAATATAGATTAAAGATGGATTTGTCTTCTCCTTTAGTAAGAAGTTTTCCACCTATGGAAATATTGTGTGATAGTAAATGTTTGTCTTTAATGTTGTGGAAGAGAGAAAACGTTTACAGCACTATCATATCTACCAAGAGAGAGAGACAAGTGGTGTCTGCTGGAGAATTATTGATAACATAGATTACGGTTCTCATCACTTGTAAATAGTTATGGATGATTAATTAATAGATAATAATAATAGCCATTAACTAGGTGGTGTTAGCATCATAGTAGTGTAACAGTCAGCTTAGAAAAAGAGTAGTCTGTGATACATTAGATATATTGTGATATATTAGTTAGGTGAGAGAAAGAGATACTTTGTGAATATTAGCCATTTGGGTGAGAATGGTATTTATGAATATTAGCCAGTGGCTGAGATTTTATTTTGGATAATAGTCATATGATTGAGGGATGTAGTTTGTGATAATAGTCACGTGAGTAAGACATGTAATTTTTGATAATAGTCACAGGATTGAGAGATGTTTGTGATATTAGGCTCATGACTGAGAGATGTAGTTTGATATTAGTCACATGAGTGAGAGATGTAATTTATGATAATAGTCACATCATTGAGGGACATAGTTTGTGATAATTGTCACATGATTGAGAGATGTAGTTTGTGCTATTAATCACGTGATTGAGATATGTAGTTTGTGATTATAGTATTGTGATTGAGAGATGTAGTTTGAGATAATAGTCACATCACAAATATCTAGCTGCATACTTGCCAGAACTATTTAAAAAAATAGTTTTCATCATGCGTGGGTTTTCATGGTTGTTATAGTTGGGCCAAGGGAGGCAACCATGTACTTTACCTATAAGTTTCATGCCTATCAAGATTAGAGCTGAATTCTTTCTAAATGCTTAGTTTGTGAATATAACTAACATGCATTTTATATACAGCGTCCTTTTATGTAGAAGTTGCAGTTTACCTCTCCTGTCAGATAATGCATCACGCAATTTTTGTTCGCTCCTATGGCTGTCAGATAATGCATCACGCAATTTTTGTTCGCTCCTATGGCTGTCAGATAATGCATCACGCAATTTTTGTTCGCTCCTATGGCTGTCAGAAAATGCTTCACGCAATTTTTGTTCGCTCCTATGGCTGTCAGAAAATGCTTCACGCAATTTTTGTTCGCTCCTATGGCTGTCAGAAAATGCTTCACGCAATTTTTGTTCGCTCCTATGGCTGTCAGAAAATGCTTCTCGCAATATTATATCCTCTAACACCTGAAACAGTGTCCTGTACTTGATCATACTTCTGCCCTGTTTTTTATTTTCAGCGTGATCAAGTTCAGGAATCTCGTTAGTTCAGATAACTGTTGTTGTAGTTCTGATAACTGTTGTTTGGCTACATATCCGTCTCAAAGACTAATGACTCATTGTATTCATCACTTTCAATTACCATACTATTTTTTTTCTCTTTTTCAAAAGTAGATTTCCTATCATAGCTACCAGAACATCCTTTAGAAAAACCTGTAAAATAAAACTTACAATGTATAAATCTTCAGAGCATAAGATTTACAAAGTATAAAATTTTAAAGAGTAAACTTACAGAGTATGCATCTAGAATCGATAACTTAGCGAGTATAAGACTTAGTATAAATATGGCAGAGTATAAATTATAGTGAGTGTATGACTTAGAGAGTATAAATCTGGCAGTGTAAAATGTAGTGAGTGTAAGACTTAAGTATAAATCTGGCAGAGTGTAAAATGTAGTGAGTGTAAGACTTAAGTATAAATCTGGCAGAGTGTAAAATGTAGTGAATGTAAGACTTAAGTATAAATCTGGCAGAGTGTAAAATGTAGTGAGTGTAAGACTTAATATAAATCGGGCAGAGTGTAAAACAGCGAGTGTATGACTCAGAAAGCACGACTTTAAGACTTACCGAAAATAAACTTACAGAGTATACAACTTATGGAGTAGAGGACGTACTGAGTTTAAGACTTTAACAAAGTATAACAATGTTTCTAATTATAGCACTCGATCGGATCAGACCGCACAGTGGCTATGGCACCACCGCAGCAAGTGTCATACAAGGGTTGACGGTGACACAGCTCATACTTCGAGAGCGCTGCCTGGCCTGGGTCAGAGCAGGCGTGACCCCTCTCCCTGAATACTGCAATCAGGTCATGTTTTCCAAACAATTGCCCATAAACGATGTTCTGACCTACTACGAAACCTACCTGAAGACAGTTCCTTCCCAACAGCAGTTGCAGGATCTTGAAGCAGTCAAGAAGATCATAAGCAGCGGCTACACTGTAAAGACTTTCGCACTGTAACCATTTCTGTCAGAAATTGAAAGTAGCAATTGCAGAGTCTAAGTGTCCTGTCAATTACTCCATTAATACGTACCAAGTTTGGCAAAGGCCTCTGAAAGAAATAAAGGTTAACATGTTCAAAATAAAACATAGCATCCTAATAAAACCTAACCATTCACACAATACAAAGACGCCTTTAACTTATCCAGCCAGGGTTTACTGCACCATGTACAACCCCAAATAGGGGAGCCAGTCTCAAAACGCACACCCTAAGATATGATTGGAAAAAGAGTACAGGGTAAAATTCTCGATCACTTTTATCTCCCCTTGAAATCACATCTGTCTCTAGACAGACCTTAAATCCAGCTAATTATTTAGAGCTAAAACTATTATGACTTTCTTCACACCTTCCCTCCACCTCTGCGCTCCCCATTGTAATCCCAAACACACACGCACCCCATTAATTACTTGCCACTTTTACTGGCCATGGTCGTTTGCTGGCTATGGTCACGCAAAATTAAAACAAACAAACACTCTCTCACCTAATTGACGCAAATACCAAACACCGATCAGTAAATCTGCCACCATGCATGACTCTCATTTGTTCAGGACCTCACTTCCAAAACAAGCATTGCAATATCCACGTCATACGAATTACAAATAGCGTTTCAATTAAAACTGACATGTCATGAACATTTATATAAAATATATGGGAAAATTTCCCAACATATGACAATTTACACTATTTTACACCAGCTTTGCTATTTCCAAACAATTTATATTTGTGGTATGTACTGTTTAAATAATACCTTAAAATATATTCCATACGGTTTTGGCACCCAATGCTCTCCTGAAAAATGTTCATCAGCTAAAATGCTTTCTCATTTATATTCAGCTGAAAGTAGCATTTAAAATATCTCAAATTATTTACAATGAAAACTAGTTGGTCTACTTTTGATAATTTGAAAATAAAAGGGAGCATTTTATTCAGTTTTTAATTAACAATGATAAATAACGTACTGATTGTTTCCACTTCGTGTTTATCTCGGCTCCTTTACAGTTGTTATTAATAAAAGGTTGCTTCTGTTGTCTGTGTTCTTCGATTTGATTGGTGGACGTACATTTTATAACAAGCACGGAATATTTTGACTATGTATATCATTTTCTAATGTGTTTCTGCAACGTGATTGTGCGCGTGTTTTAGAGTATGCTGCTCTTTTATTTACCACCACTACCACCACCATCCGTTAATAGTAACCAAAGACAGTTCTGTGTGTGTGTAAGTATAAATAAATAATGTAATTCACACATAATCTATCTATCTATCTATCTATCTATCTATCTATCTATCTATCTATCTATCTATCTATCTATCTATCTATCTATCTATCTATCTATGTCTGTCTATCTATCTATCTATCTATGTCTGTCTATCTATGTCTGTCTATCTATCTATCTATCTATCTATCTATCTATCTATCTATCTATCTATCTATCTATCTATCTATCTATCTATCTATCTATCTATCTATCTATCTGTCTGTCTGTCTGTCTGTCTGTCTGTCTGTCCGTCCGTCCGTCCGTCCGTCCGTCCGTCTGTCTATCTATCTATCTATCTCACAGCAATGACTGTTGCATAAATAATATTAATTAAAATCTCTTTGGAAGAAGTAACTCTAAAGCCTTAAATGCACAGTTTAACAACTACAAAGTAAAGAAATGGATTAGATAGTTTCGGTTTCTCAAATTCAGACAAGTATTGCAATCACAATGTAAATATAATTAAAATAAATTTTTCAAAATCTTTCATAAATATAGAATTTTGAAGTAGACCGAATAAAATTTTCTACAACGTAAGGCTATCACTTTACAAGTTTACATTTCATTGATAATAATTATCTGAAGAGAGAGGTCTGAGGATCTTTTCCCCTTTTATTGTATTGTGTTGTAAATTTAATTCTATTTATTGAATTATTTTCTGAAGAGAGAGGTCTGAGGATATTTTCCCCTTTTATTGTATTGTGTTGTAAATTTAATTCTATTTATTGAATTATTTTCTGAAGAGAGAGGTCTGAGGATCTTTTCCCCTTTTTTGTATTGTGTTGTAAATTTAATTCTATTTATTGAATTATTATCTGAAGAGAGAGGTCTGAGAATCTTTTCCCCTTTTTTGTATTGTGTTGTAAATTTAATTCTATTTATTGAATTATTATCTGAAGAGAGATGTCTGAGGATCTTTTCCCCTTTTTTGTATTGTGCTGTAAATTTAATTCTATTTATTGAATTAATATCTGAAGAGAGAGGTCTGAGGATCTTTTCCCCTTTTTTGTATTGTGTTGTAAATTTAATTCTATTTATTGAATTATTATCTGAAGAGAGAGGTCTGAGAATCTTTTCCCCTTTTTTGTATTGTGTTGTAAATTTAATTCTATTTATTGAATTATTATCTGAAGAGAGAGGTCTGAGAATCTTTTCCCCTTTTTTGTATTGTGTTGTAAATTTAATTCTATTTATTGAATTATAGATTCATAAAATTGGGTATAAATATATCGTAAACGGTCATTGCCAAATGCGTAGTTATCATTGATGCTATAAATAAAATGCTTCGGTCTTTTCAATATGGCGGACGTTTGGCAACAGCGAATTTGCCCTTGTGTCCTCTGATTTATATAGAGCTCATATGCGGACATGTAAAGACACTGTGAAAGAAACGAAGTAATTTAATCAAGAGCAATGCTCACACGAACAGATAGTACGTGATTTTGATTGGTTGAAAATAACCGCCCTGAGATTTTTTCTCGCTGAAAAACGAGTTACAGCATCTGTCGTAATAAGGACATGTACACGATTGTGTAACTTTCAGACTATTGCATATATTCGCATGCAAACAGATACCAAGTATAAACGTGCACCCATTGATGTATAGTGCACATACATTATACAGTTGACATATTGCGCAAGACAATATGCACGCAAATATTTGCAGACAGACTTTTTTCTTTCTCACACATACTCACGCACACGGTAAGGCACACAAATACATTTGACACAAACACGCCATTTCGTTCCTGCTTCACTCGTATATTTACATACACATACATATATGCGCGCTCATATATACACACGTTTACATACACACACACACACACACACACACACACACACACACACACACGCAAGTACACTGATTTCTTCTTTCACACACACATACACACACGCAAGTACACTGATTTCTTCTTTCACACGCACGCGCACACACACATATACGAACAGACCGGTGTTCTCCTTTTCCTTACACAAGCATCCACAGTCACGCTGGCCCTCTCACAAATACCTATCTACCCAGTCTACCACTGGATTCTAACCAATACTTATCTAGCCAGTCTATCACTGGACTCACTCTAACCAATACACACGCACGGACACACACAAACATCACCCAGACATTCACTCAACACAGTTGCTCACGAATCTACGCCATAATAATAAACTATTCAGACACACATTTAGACCAATCCGTACGTACACAGCCGACATGCAAAAAAATTTCTCTCTCTCTCTCTCTCACACACACACACACACACACACACACACACACACACACACACACACACACACACACACACACACACACACACACACACACACACACACCAGCGCGCGCCCACAAACAACCATAACTATTAAATGGATTTGCCAAGACACTATATTTCCTTACACCAAGCCAACAACCCCGCCCTCCCCACGCGCTTACACTTTAGCGGGGCTGTTGAATTTTTAAAAATACGGAAAAGATAAATGTAAATGAAGCAAGACGTGTCATTTTAGCATTGGAGTAATGTTGCCTGTTATTGGCCCCGTAAAGAGGGAAAACATGTATTTAAAAGAAAAACGGAATAAAAACAAGATAACAGAAACATGCAAACCATGCTTTAAGCATAAATAAACACAGTTTACATGCATACTTTTTTTCCTTAGTGGATACAACACTGAATTATAGTTCCTTTTCAAAGTAAACATACCACTGAATTATAGTTCTTTTTCTCAGTAGATGTAAAAGTATTTTTCTCACTCGTTAGGCCTACAACACTGAATACAGTTCTTGTTGTTAATAAATACAACGCTGAATTATAGTTCTTTATATAACTAGATACAACTTGAATTATATTTCCTTTTCACACTCGATACAACGATTAATTAAAGTTCTTGTACTCAGTAAACACAACTTGAATTATAAGTCTTTTTTCATTGGATACAACACTGAATTATAGTTCTTTTCTCTCAGTTGACACAACACTAAATTACAATTCTCTTTGTTTAGCTGATGCAACACTGAACTATAGTTGCTTTTATTACCGGGTACATCATTGAATTAAAGTTTTTTTTTCTTAACCGGATACAGCACTGCATTAAAGTTTTTTTGTTTTACCGGGTACAGCATTGAATTAAGTTTTTTTTAAACCGGGTACAGCAATGAATTATTAAATATTTTAAAAACCGGGTACAGCACTGAATTAAATTTTTTCTTTTCTTTTACCGGGTACAGCACTGGATTATTAAATATTTTAAAAACCGGGTACAGCACTGAATTAAATTTTTTCTTTCTTTTACCGGGTACAGCACTGAATTAAAGTTCTATTCTCAGTAGATAGAACAGACAAGCGCAGATGCGCACTCAGTCAGTATGTCTTTAAAGAGCAATGACCTTGTCAGAGGGAAATGACAGTTCCAAAGTAACCGGAGAGCAGAAAAAGGTTATTACTTTTAAAAATAAAAACATTTGTTGTTTACCACATATTATTGTGTTTGAAAAGCAGCCGAATTAATACAAGCATCAGTTACTTCAGCACCTCGACAGTATAACAAAGTAATTACTTCACTCCAAAACTCTTCTTTAGAGACAGTCTTTTGCAATAGTTTTCAAAGTAAATGTAAGCATTCTAGAAAATATTTTAAATTTCATTAAGTTCTTTGAATCATAAGACTATAGAGTACACTTAGATAACTAGACCATTAGTCATAATAATTTGTTAAGATAAAAGTCAAATTCCGCACTTAGATAACTAGACCATTAGTCATAATAATTTGTTAAGATAAAAGTCGAATTCCACACTTAGATAACTAGACCATTAGTCATAATAATGTGTGAAATTAAAAATTAAAAAATTAAAATTGTTTGAAACATAAGACTTTAGAATACACTTAGACAACTAGATCATTTGTCATAATAATGTGTTAAGATAAAAGTCAAATTCCGCACTTAGACAACTAGATCATTTGTCATAATAATGTGTTAAGATAAAAATCAAATTCCGTTCTTTGAAAAACCTCTAAAACATGAGGTGCTTTCTGTTTAATGAATGTAATCCAACAAACGCACACACCCCTAAACCAAACCAAACCAAACCAAAAACAACAACAACAAAAAAAATCAACAAACAAGTCCAAAATCATATTACTGTGGCTTCTAATTTGTTAAAATGACAGGTTTTGGTATTTAATGTGTTTGTGTGTGCGACAGTTTGCTATTTGGGTTTGTGAAGCGTCAATCACATAGTTACTTGGATTGTATGTGTATATGTTTGTGTGTGTGTACGCACGCAATATTTATTTCTTCCTTTTAATTCTGAACGCAGTGCTTTTTTTTTTTTTTTTTTTACCTCGGCACTTCCTCCTTGTGACTTTTCCCGTTTGTCTTCCCTGTTTACATAATCTCGGTATCAAGAAAAATAAATTTATCATTTTATGAAATATTTCTGGCCGGTTGCCTTAATATCAAGAGTAAACATAGACCTAACGATTGTCTTAAATGTGACGTAAAATAGGCTTATGGTAGGCATAGGATCTCTTATGTTTGGAACTAAAAAGAGTTATCGGTAGATCTGAATATGGGTTTATGGTAGGCATAGGATCTCTTATGTTTGGAACTAAAAAGAGTTATCGGTAGATCTGAATATGGGTTTATGGTAGGCATAGGATCTCTTATGTTTTGAACTAAAATGAGTTATCGGTAGATCTAAATATGGGTTTATGGTAGGCATAGGATCTCTTATGTTTGGAACTAAAAAGAGTTATCGGTAGATCTAAATATGGGCTTATGGTAGGCATAGGATCTCTTATGTTTGGAACTAAAATGAGTTATCGGTAGATCTGAATATGGGTTTATGGTAGGCATAGGATCTCTTATGTTTGGAACTAAAATGAGTTATCGGTAGATCTAAATATGGGTTTATGGTAGGCATAGGATCTCTTATGTTTGGAACTAAAATGAGTTATCGGTAGATCTAAATATGGGCTTATGGTAGGCATAGGATCTCTTATGTTTGGAACTAAAATGAGTTATCGGTAGATCTGAATATGGGTTTATGGTAGGCATAGGATCTCTTATGTTTGGAACTAAAATGAGTTATCGGTAGATCTAAATGTGGGTTTATGGTAGGCATAGGATCTCTTATGTTTGGAACTAAAATGAGTTACCGGTAGATCTAAATGTGGGTTTATGGTAGGCATAGGATCTCTTATGTTTGGAACTAAAATGAGTTACCGGTAGATCTAAATGTGGGTTTATGGTAGGCATAGGATCTCTTATGTTTGGAACTAAAATGAGTTACCGGTAGATCTAAATGTGGGTTTATGGTAGGCATAGGATCTCTTATGTTTGGAACTAAAATGAGTTACCGGTAGATCTAAATATGGGTTTATGGTAGGCATAGGATCTCTTATGTTTGGAACTAAAAAGAGTTACCGGTAGATCTAAATATGGGTTTATGGTAGGCATAGGATCTCTTATGTTTGGAACTAAAATGAGTTACCGGTAGATCTAAATGTGGGTTTATGGTAGGCATAGGATCTCTTATGTTTGGAACTAAAATAAGTTACCGGTAGATCTAAATGTGGGTTTATGGTAGGCATAGGATCTCTTATGTTTGGAACTAAAATGAGTTACCGGTAGATCTAAATATGGGTTTATGGTAGGCATAGGATCTCTTATGTTTGGAACTAAAAAGAGTTACCGGTAGATCTAAATATGGGTTTATGGTAGGCATAGGATCTCTTATGTTTGGAACTAAAAAGAGTTACCGGTAGATCTAAATATGGGTTTATGGTAGGCATAGGATCTCTTATGTTTGGAACTAAAAAGAGTTACCGGTAGATCTAAATATGGGTTTATGGTAGCCGATACAATAAGAAACTTTCGAGAAATGTAAAAGTTATTCTCACGGGAAGCATAAGATTTGTTTCCTCTGGGCCGACATATATGTTTACAGTGGGTGTACAGATAAGTTTCAGATAGACTTAGAAACACATTCACAAGTAGAACTAAATACACACTTTATGTCACAATTACAGACTTGCTTACTCTAGACCCATATACATCTCATGTAGTTTTAAATGTAGTTTACTGAAAAATGGTGTATAGATATGTTTATGATAAAAATAAATAAACATTCTTTTCTTCCAGATTATCCTATTTTTAATTATAGTTGTAAAAATACGTTTTCGGTAGCCCGTGAAATATGTTTACAGTTTACACATACGCGTAAATGAGACTAAAGATATGTTTAATAAAGACCTTAGAGTAGGCTTGATTATACACTTAAATGAGCCCAAAGATACGTTTAATAAAGACCTAAAAGTAGGCTTGATTATACGCTTAAATGAGCCAAATGATATGTTTAATAAAGACATAAAAGTAGGCTTGATTATACACTTAATTGAGCCCAAAGATACGTTTAATGTAGACCTAAATGTAGGTCTGAATATAAACTTAACTTACAAAAGGCATAAAGATATGTTATAATACATCAAAAGTAGGCCTGAATATACATTTACATGTGCCCAAAGATATGTGTAATGTAGACCTAAAATTAGGCCTGAAATTACGCTTAAATGAGCCCAAAGATATATTTGATGTAGACTTAAAGGTAGGCCTGAATATACACTTACATGAGCCCAAAGATACGTTTAATATAGACCTAAACGTAGGCATGAATAGACACATTGGCCTAAAGATATGTTTAATGGTAGGCCTAATAGAGGCCTGAATAGATACTTATATGAGCCAAAGGTATGTTTAATGTAGACCTAATAGAGGCCTGAATATACCCTTATATGAGCCCAAAGGACCGTTTAATGAAGGCCTGAACAAAAGCTTACATGAGGCCAAAGATTGCGGGAGGTGTAGAGCGGATTTTACGATAAAGAAAGATAACCCGTCATAATTAACGTGAAATAATCACATGCTAGCCTAAACACTTTGTACAAACAGGTAAAATTATCTTTGCATATTACGAAACAATGATTTTTACATTTGTAGGCGTAGAACAAAATAAAATCTTATACATGTTGTAGATGTGTTGGGTTGTCTGAAGAGAAGTTGTGAGTGGTTCAACGGGACATTAGGGATTATTTGACACTGAACATCGTGGATCGTCTGATGGTTTGCCAGACGGGGCGTTGTGGATTTTCAGATGGAACATTTTGGATTGTAGGAAACTAGGCATTGTCTGACGAGACTTGGTTGTTTGAAGGGTTGGTGTGGATTTATGAAAATGGATATTTGTTTGCAAGATGTGACGTGGTAGGTTGTTTGACGGGACCTTGTGGATTGTCTCACTGGACGTTGTGGATTGTATGAAATTGGACATGTGGGTAGTCTGACCGGGATTGCGGTTATATGAAGGCATGTGGATTGCCTTACAAAACGTTTTGGACTCTATTTGCCGATAGGCTTCTTTGCTGAACGCTGTTTTGTCTGATTGACGTTATGGGAGTACTTTGTACAAAGTTATGGAGCTGTTTTGTCTGATTGGCGTTATGGGAGTACTTTACTAATGATAGCTAATCACGACAACTTAGTAGTAATAATAACAATAATAGTAATGATTAGTAAAAAATTAAATACTAATGAAGAGAACAAAGTGCAACATAACAATATAACATTTTTACTCACTCAAAATTAAAAGTACATAAATCGAATAAATCCATTACCAGTTGTAACGTACGGCTAATCTCAAATTCTGTCCCAACCATCCCACAGTATCCCACTCGACCCCAACCTACTCATGCGTAAAATCAGCATAAACCGGAGGCCCCCCCCCCCAGTTAATTTGAAGAAGAACATTACTCTGATCGCCACACCTTTTAAAGATCTATGATCTAGATCTGTGACAAGTCACCAGATTTTAAAGCTGAATAGGCCGGGTCTTCGCTACAATACCGTAATGCTTCTAGCCACACATTGCAGTCTCTGCTATAAAAAGATTTTCCTACGAAGAAAAAACTGCCGGTATTTGGATGACAAAATTCGACTTTGTGTGCAGTTGAAAGTGCGTGGAAAAAGATCAAAAGGTGCCTTGCTGAAACTGTAAGTATAAATGAAATAAAACATAATCTGAAATACATGCTCAGAGTAATCTCCCATTGGCGTATTATAGACTTGTATTTTGAATTTATTACAGAATTGTAAGATTTTACAAGTATATCATTGCAAAAAAAATATTTGCACAGTTCTTTTTTTAATTAATTAATTTTTACATCACTACAAATCAAAGAAACAAAAACAACTTCACTAAACAGTCACCACAGCACAATAATAAACGCGTTGTCATGGAAATCTGTAGCATATGTTCAAAATTAACTTAGTATTGCATCACATATAAAAAATATAAGTAACGTTGTAATAAGCAAATCTAAAATGAACAGTCTAATTAAAATAAATAAGAGCATATGCATGATTCTGCTTTGTAATAAATATCTTTGTTTTCTCCATTTGACTTTCTTGGCTGGAAAACAGCGTTTTGACTTTCTTTTGAAAACAAGAGTCTTTACTGTTTCCCCTGCAAAACAGAGCGTTTTGACTTTTTTCAACAAAACATGCCGTCTTGACTTTTTTTTCTGGAAAACAAGCTGTTTTGATTATTATTTTTTAAAAAACAAAACAACCTTTCTTGACTTTGTTATCTCGAAACACACCATTTTTTGACTTCCTTTATAAGAAAACATTAGCGTTTTGACTTTCTTTCGAAAACATAAGGTCTTGACTTTTTTCTAGAAAACATAAAGTTTTGACCTTTTCCCTTTTTGGAAAACAGAGCGTTTTCACTTTTTTCTACATAACATGCCGTTTGGCTTTCTTTTCTAGAAAACATGCATTATTGACTTTATTTTCTTTTAAAAAAATATTTTCTTTCTTGTCTTATGCCGTTTTGACTTTCTTTTCTGGAAAACCTGCTCTTGACTTAATTATCTAAAAATAAAGTTATTTTAACTTTCTTGTTTCGAAAGCACGTAGTTTTGACTTTTTTTTTCTGGAAAACATGCTGATTTGACCGTTTTCCTGCGAAAAAATCTGGAAAACATGTGTGTTGATTTTCTTGTCTTTGAAAAATGCAGTGTTGACTTTTGTCTTTGAAAAATGCAGTGTTGACTTTCTTGTCTTCGAAAAAGGTAGTGTTGACTTTCTTGTCTTTGAAAAATGCAGTGTTGACTTTCTTGTCTGGGGAAAAATGCAGTTGACTTTCTAGTCTGGGAAAAAAATGCAGTTGACTTTCTAGTCTGGGGGAAAATGCAGTGTTGACTTTCTTGTCTTTGAAAAATGCAGTTTTGACTCTAGTCTGGGGGAAAATGCAGTGTTGACTTTCTTGTCTTTGAAAAATGCAGTTGACTTTCTAGTCTGGGGGAAAATGCAGTGTTGACTTTCTTGATTCGAAAACACGTCTTCTTCTAGATCCAAAGTTTTACGGAATATGTGGGCACTTCCGAGGAGCGGTGCTTTGAGTATTGGGGCGAGACTGGTTTGCAGGTAGTTTATACAGATAGCCTCCCAACTCAGATGTTATGTTACCCAAAGTTCTTATATTACTTCTGCTTTTACATTGCACAATCTCTGGATTTCTAATCTGAGAACTTGTTACTTTTTCCATTTTTTCTCGTTCTTTTCTTTTTATGTTTCTATCACTTGTTCACAGAAATGTCTGTTAAGTTGTATTGCCTTTCCCTGTCATCTGAGTGTCTTTTACAAGTATGTTTATTTTTGTTTTGTCAGTCATTCTTCAAGGATAAAGTGAAAATTCAGCCAACTCTGATGGCGGCATCCTGGGCCAAGGTCTTCATTGTGATCACGTGCTTGGTACTAATTCAAGGCCAGAGACAGCAAACTGGTTTGAGAGGTTGGTATCTGAGTTAGATGATAGAAACATCACAATGAAACACAACTATCGGAATTTGTAAGTCAGTCTTACAGTGATACTCTGATTTGATCGGAGTCTGTAAATCAGTTTTGCTATTGTACTCTAACTTATCTGAATCTATAAGTCATCCTCATAATGAAATATTAACTTATCGGGATCTATAAATCAGTCTTACAATGAAACACCAACTTATCGGAATCTATAAGTCAGCCTCATAATGAAACATTAACTTATCGGGATCTGTAAATCAGTCTTACAATGAAACATCAACTTATCGGAATCTATAAATGATACGCATACTCTGACTTGATTGAAATCTGTGAGTCAGTTTTACTATTGTACACTAATTTATCGGGAAATCTATGATGTTGGAAATGAAAAATGTCTGAAACCTGTAAATCTGTTCACAACTTGAGTATTATCCTATTGTATAAGCTAGTGCTTACTTACTTGCTTATTTCCCTTGATTCCTCGTGGAACAAAGGGACTCGACAATAGTTCTCCAGCGTGCTCGATTCTGGGCAGCCATTTTTAGTTCACCCCACGACAGGTTGCAGCTCTTCATTTCCTCCTCAAAGAATCGTCTCCAAGTGGTGTTAGGGCGACCGACTCGTCTCTTTTCCTGGGGGGTTCCACTGCAAAACCTGCCGGGTGATGTCATGTGGGGGTTTCCGCAGAGAGTGTGTCCTATCCATTGCCATTTACGCCTGGCAATCTGCTGGTCCATGGGATCTTGGTTTGCCCGCTGCCACAAATCGGTGTTCTTTAGTTTGTCTGCCCACCTGATCATTATGTTGTGAAGGCAGCAGTTGACGAACACCTGGAGCTTGTTGGTTAGGGTGTTGGTGACTCTCCAGGTCTCAGAGCCATAGAGGAGGACAGACTTAACGTTGCTGTTGAAAATCCGTAGTTTGTTGCGGACAGACAGGGAAGTTGACCTCCAGACTGATCTCAGGGTAATAAAGGCCTATCTAGCTTTCCCGATTCTGATGTTTTGATGTCCTCGTCAGAGCCACATGTTGCTGACACAATGGTGCCCAGGCAGGTGAAAGAGGTGACTTCAGCTCGCTGTCTCCAAGGGTGACTGGCTTCTGCTGCTGTTTTTTAACAGGGTCATGGTTTCAGTCTTCTCCAGGTTGATCTGCAGTCCAGTCTTGGATGCTTCATGGGCCAGGTTATTGGTTTTCTGCTGCATATGTGGGCATTTCTGGGACATCATGCACAAGTCGTCCGCAAAGTCCAAGTCTTCAAGGAATTGAGTCAGGGACCTTTGGATTCCGGTTATTCCTGTTTTAGTTGCCTGACGCATCACCCAGTCGACCATTAACAGGAAGATCATTGGAGAGAGCATGCATCCTTGTCGGACTCCTGTTCTCATCTCAAAGTCCTCTGTCAATTTGCCGTTGTGGATAATTTGGCATGTGGCGCCTTCATAAAGTTGCTGGATTAGGGTGATGAAACTTTGAGGGATTCCATAGTGATGGAGGAGCTGGCCATAAAAGTGACATTGCCATAAAACAACGTACATGGGGAAAAGAATCATTATTTTTACTTCCGATGAGCTGTTGAAATCGAAAATAAGTAGAGAGTATTTTTGATTATTTATAAATATCTATCTTTTACCAATTTTGGAAGTAAATGACAAGATAATAAAAATATGCATTTATCCAAGATGATACAATGTACATAATCACCAGAAACAGATGTACATATTAGGGTATGGCTACAACCCCCACACATACACATGTATGTCTCGTCAATCTGTAATATATATCCGGAGTGAAATGAGGCCCAGGCAACATTCACCGTTTGCCCTCTCGTCCCTGACATAGGTCCTGAATATGTGTATGCACCTGTGTGTGTGTATGAGTGTGAGTACATGTGTGTGTGTGTGTGTGTGTGTGTGTGTGTGTGTATGTGTTAGTGTGTGTATGAGCTTGAGTGCGCGTGTGTGAGTGTGTGTATGAGCGTGAGTGTGTGTGTGTGTGTGTGTGCGTGAGAGAGAGAGAGAGAGAGAGAGAGAGAGAGAGAGAGAGAGAGAGAGAGACTGACTGAGCTTGGCATTTCGAGATATCAACATCATCATCAACAACAAGAAAATAAAATGATTGATATAGAATTATAATATATTAATGTGAGCATTTCAAGATTAACATAAAAATGAATAAGAAAATAAAATGACTGATATAGACTTCTAATATATACTATGAGCATTTCAAGACTCAACTTTAACATAAAAATCAAATGATTGATTTGAATCATAACGTTATTAAGAGGATTTCGAGACTTATCATCAAGAATTAGAAAAAAATATATCTATATCTATATCTGTGTGTGTTAGTGTGATGGAACTTTCACTGTATTTTAAACTCCTTTTGCTTATGACATCTATAACCAAATAGCCCTGACAAAACGATCAAAGCATTCGTGCTTCTAACAAAACAGCCTTGACCTAGAGTGTTGGTACCACGTAAGATGGACAACAAAACATACACAACAATTTGAGGTCAATCGCTCCAGTGGCTCTTTCGCCCCCAGAAGATCAAGATCCTCACATATATAGACACAAATAATAGACATTATAGACATATACAATGACTACAATTAATGGATTTTACACGAAATGGAGATGATAAGAAATGACACAAGACTGGTGAAAATGAACAAATATTTATATAAAAAAAAATAATCTATAAAAGAAAATAAAACAACAATCAATTACAAAGTCCACAACTACAGCATCATAATATCTATCAGAGATAAGTTAGCCTCCCCTAGCTATTTAGATTTCCCTGAATGAAGTTTTACAAGTTCATAGATTCTTTTCAGTTCACAGCTTCTAAATGTTTTCTCAGATATTTTCAGTTTGATTACTAAAATGTTTCACACACTTTATAAAATGTTTGCAGGGCTATCAAACCATTCTAATGTACTATTTTACTTATCTTAGTTACACTGGTGGAGTCTCAGCGAAGTCACTGGCGCTCTCTGCTGGCCAAGTCTATGTAGACTTCTCTCTCACAGGGAGATATAGTACAGTGTTTGTACAAATCAACTACTTTAAGCCAGGAAATTTCTAATGCAGCAATCCTGTCTTTAAATGTTTTTGGCATTTTGAATAAGTAAATAAATATATCATTAATTACAGATTTTAACGAAGATACCTTAAATATTATAAAAGATTTGCATTCCCAAGTTTCACAAACGTACTTATATAGGTCGTCATCATTTCTTAGGTATTTAGGATAAACTGATTAATTTCCAGAGCTGTTTTATCTCTGAGGGTGTTTTTATAAACTGATTTGAGGTATTCAGTAGTATTTCAATATGTGTAGCTTTTGTTAATACTTCTCTGAGTTGTTGTCATACTTCTCTGAGCGTTTGTCACACTTCTCTAATTCCTTTATTTATTAGTGTTCCGTTGTCTCATGCAAATTGCTTTTATTTTTCCTATGCACTCTCTGTCTGTCTGCCTACGCGTCTGTCTGTCTTTGTATCTACAGCCTGTTTCGCCTTGTAGTGCTGTACTTTTTAATTCCATTTATATAACTGTGACTTTCTTTAATTTTATTTCGACTTATTTGTTTTAAATTTTTATATTTTCTTTTACTTTCACATTAATTGGCACTACTAATCTATTCAGCAAGTTCTCGGCAAATGTATTTGTACTCAAGCTGGCCTTACTCTTTCCTCAGACAGTCCAAGGGGAAGTAATCGGGAAGGTGACGATAGACGTGGTGGTGGCCGCGGTGGTGGTGGTGGTGGTGGTGGTGGCGGAGTTGGTGGCGGAAATGGTGGAAATGGCAGTGGCAGTACAAACGCCGGCCCGACAAGATTAACTGTCATACAGTTGGTCCTGAGACAGCGCTGTGCGTACTGGATCCGTTTGGGCTACACCCAGCTTCCCTACTACTGTTATCAGGTGCAGGGCAAGCAGCAAGCAACCTCTGAACAATTGCTGACGTTCTACGAGGACTACAAGAAAACCGTGTCCCGCGAGGACCAGCAGAAGGATTTGGACGAGGTCAGGAGGGCGCTTGGAAAAAATGTGGTGCTGTAGAGACACAGACGTGGTGATTCCATAGGAGCGAGTATATCAGGGGTACATGAAAGGGTACATGTAGTTATTAGGGGTACATAGATGAGTACATGCCACGTAATTATTAGGGGTACATATAACTACAAATGGGTACATGTAACTATCAGGGGCACATGCATGGGTATATGTAATCTCTACTAGCTCCATTAGGCAAACCTTTGGTAACTGATTATACAACTAGGCGTGTAATAACTATTAAGTCGACGTTTGCAGATTTTTGTAAATAGGTAAAAAGGCCATAAATAAATATAGGAAATAAATATAATAAATATAGCAACGTGTACAGATGTGCACGGGGTATTTCAATGGCATGCACCGAAAGAGTTTTATTATTGTAAATTCTTTTAAGGGGAATTTTGATTGGATGCTCGGGCACAAGGGACATTATTTTCATTCATCAAAACAAACGAAGAAACTAAAAGAGCGTAACATGCGATTCAAACAGAATGCAAAGCTCCATTTCCTTATCATTTTTGGTTGTTATTGATATATTAGTGTGGATCTGGGTACTCCAGCCTTACCCGTGCGCACACCCGTGGCAACATATCACCTTAATGGATAAGTACTTATATATTCGAAATGAAAGTTATTAATTACCTGGGTACTCCAGCCTTACCCGTGCGCACAACCGTGGCAACATATCACCTTTATGGATAATTACTTATATATTCGAAATGAAAGTTATTAATTATTAGTTTACCCCCCCACCACTTCCCCTGTTGCTACGTAAATTTTTCTGCACCTTTCGGCACCGAATCACAGCTCAAAATATTGACCCAAATCAGACACAAACAGCGAGAGTAACTTCACCTAGATTTGAATTTAGAAATATGTGGGTATTTGTGCTACCCAATCAGCGATCATCTCGTCCACATGTATCATATGAATCTCAATAATCTTTTGTTGTACTTGCTTCCGTCATATCTCGTCTCACCCTATCTCGTATCTCGTTTTGCCTTAATTAAAAAAATCTCATCTCATTATATATTACACTATTTATCAGATGTATGCTTACCTTTGCCCTAATCGTCAGTAATTTATCTTAATCTGGATCACGACAATGAGTCTACAGGCTTCATGTTACAGTACTTCGTTGTGTATATAATAAAAACAGATACCAACTGCAATGAAAACAAGTACATGGATATAGTGTCGAATATATTGGAACGTTGAGCGAGTATCGCGCTGGCATTTACATCTTAGTGTTACATTGTGCTCACATAAGTGCTAGTAACTGTTATCTTGTTACATTGTGCTCGCATAAGTGCTAGTAACTGTTATCTTGTTACATTGTGCTCGCGTAAGAGCTAGTAACTGTTATTTTGTTACATTGTGCTCACATAAGAGCTAGTAACTGTTATCTTGTTACATTGTGCTCACATAAGAGCTAGTAACTGTTATCTTGTTACATTGTGCTCGTATAAGTGCTAGTAACTGTTATCTTGTTATATTGGGCTCAGCGGTTAAAATAAAATAAATTCCTTGTGTATGAATACTTGATTTTGGTATAACTTTTATTTAAAAAAAAATACTTTCTTAGTTGGTTTTTTGCATTTAATCCAGACATTTCAGGATTTGTGCGTAAGATTATAAGGGATTTTCTTTTTTGTTTGCATTTAAATAATACCTTCAGCCTCCACAATAATACATTCTTCCTCCAAAACAATACTTTCATCATCCACAACAATATCTTCATCATCTATAATAACACCTCACTCCTCCATAATAATACCGTCCTCCTCCACAACACTTCATCCTCCATAATAATATCTTCTTCCTTCACAACATTACCTTCATCTTCTATCCAGTCATTTCTAACTATAGTCCGTCTTCTATCCAGTCCTTGTTAACTATTAGTCTGTCTTATATCAAGTCATTTCTAACTATTAGTCTGTATTCCATCCAGTCTCTGTTAACTGTTAGTCTGTCATCTATCCAGCTCTTGCTAACCATTACTGTCTTTCAACCCGTCATTGCTAACTATTAGTCTATCTTTCAACCAGCCCTTGTTAACTATTAGTCTGTCTTTCAACCAGTCCTTGCTAACTATTAGTCTGTCTTTCAACCAGTCCTTGTTAACTATTGGTCTGTCTTTCAACCAGCCCTTGTTAACTATTAGTCTGTCTTTCAATCAGTCCTTGTTAACTATTAGTCTGTCTTTCAACCAGTCCTTGTTAACTATTAGTCTGTCTTTCAACCAGTCCTTGTTAACTATTAGTCTGTCTTTCAACCAGTCCTTGTTAACTATTAGCCTGTCTTTAACCTAATCTTATTAATGTTGCCTATCTTTAAACCAGATCTTACTAACGTTAGCCTGCCTTTAAACCTGATCTTATTAATGTTATCTTGTCTCTAAACCTGATCTTATTAATGTTATCTTGTCTTTAAACCTGATCTTTTTAATATTACTCTTTCTTTAAACCTGATCCTGCCAATGTTAGCTTTTCTTTAAACCTCATCTTGCTAATGATAGCCTTTCTTTAAATCTGATCTTGCTAATGTTAGATTAGTTTTCTTGCTATCTCTAATAGATGCAAATTTTACACACAAAGTATTTAAAAGTCATAATGCTTGTTAACATTAAAATGAATTTAATAAATTTAAATACGAATACTGAAGTACAAACTACAAAATACGAGACAAATTAGACAACTGAACCAAGCACACGCAAGCACATGTAAATAGCATTCATACAGGGAAAGTAAACAGAGAAAGTGAAAGGAAACAGAGAAAGTGAAAGGAAAGAGAGAAAGTGAAAGGAAACAGAGAAAGTGAAAGGAAACAGAGAAAGTGAAAGGAAACAGAGAAAGTGAAAGGAAACAGAGAAAGTGAAAGGAAACAGAGAAAGTGAAAGGAAAGAGAGAAAGTGAAAGGAAACGGAGAAAGTGAAAGGAAACAGAGAAAGGGAAAGGAAACAGAGAAAGGGAAAGGAAACAGAGAAAGGGAAAGGAAACAGAGAAAGGGAAAGGAAACAGAGAAAGGGAAAGGAAACAGAGAAAGTTAAAAACTAAAGAGACAAATTATGAGCGAGGAGAGAAAGACATTTCTTCATTGAATGATTTAAAATATATATTTGACGTCATTGGCCTTTCCGTAGAGAATCATAATCGAAATATTCTACAGCGCTCATCCAAAAAAAAAAAATCGATCCACGAGAAAGAAAACATCACAACTATTCAAAATAAACTCTGAATCCAATCATTAATTCTTCACATTACAAATCCAAACAACAGAACTTCCTGAATATAAGACATAACAAATCCATACAATAGATCTTTCTGGATATAAAGTCCTTATTTAAACACATTCATAACAATAAATTGGACTGAATGTCAATACAACCGAAACAGTCTAAATACAACTGAAAAAACCCCACACCACAAAAGTTGCTTTAAAACAACCAGTCGGAACAATTCAGCCACACATCATACATACCCTGTTATGCGTAACACAGGGTTACACGCTAAACTGCAAGTTGTTTCATCATACAAATGTCGAAGTACATACATATATATAGAAACCAGAACGTCGCTTGTTGTATTCGATTTCAGGGGCAGATTATACACTCCTATTTCAATGGTACATTAAGTAATCTAGACCGTACTTGTCATATTGACAATTCCACACATGCTCCAAGTGCATGAAATTATCATTACGTAAATTAAATTTTATTTGACGCTAGAGATAACTTTTCAAATAGTTAGGGTTACCTGCGATTATTTTGATAACTATTTAATCCTGATCGCTTGGCATGCCATACATTTATCAAAGAAAGTGGTATTTTATTATTAATATCTGACATCATTCATGAAAAAAATTTCCAATTTCGTTACGCTCAATACTTCTAAAACTGTTTGCCCTAAAAAGAACTACAAGGAGTGTATCATTCATTGATGCTCAACACTTCTAAAACTGTTAGCCCTAAAAGGAAGGAACTACAAGGAGTGTATCATTCACTGATGCTC
Organism: Sinotaia quadrata; assembly: GCA_028829895.1. Taxonomy (NCBI): domain Eukaryota; kingdom Metazoa; phylum Mollusca; class Gastropoda; order Architaenioglossa; family Viviparidae; genus Sinotaia; species Sinotaia quadrata. The sequence goes on along the minus strand of CM054177.1, from coordinate 44,493,174 downwards.
AATACTTCTAAAACTGTTTGCCCTAAAAAGAAGAACTACAAGGAGTGTATCATTCATTGATGCTCATTTAAGATAACTAGTCCCGCCATTACAACAAACAAGAATCTTCTCTTTAGAATTGCAGTAAAAGAAAAAGCAGATGGTTTTTGGTACCATTCCCCAAGTAAAATATATTTGGATGAAAACTATCATGCAATAATATAAATTAATATTTGTAAACGTTTAAATTTTTAGAAGACAGAAATCGTGTTCCCCCGCACCCTTTGCCCTGACTGCGATCCGTTCGTTTGGTAGTCTGCAAGAAGAAACACAATCTAAATTAATTATTTACCGTTCACCTACTGTTTCAATAAAGCATTCTGATTAAGCAGAGTTCCCACTCAGCCCCCGCCATCCTGCCCCGAACTAGCTCCAGTTTTTCAGCATTGTGCTAGGAGAACAAGAAATCTAAATGTATTTACAGCAGCTGACACCTATATTTCAGAAAAGTATTCTGCTTGTCGCATTTTCAGCAGCGTTAGGTTTTTACGATTTCTGTTGCTTTCAAAGGTTTGTAAGGTTACTGTACTCTTCAGCGTACTCTCCTTGAAAATTTACTCAAGGTCAGCGAAGTCGTCTAATTACAACGAACACCAAGCGAGAAAATCCAAGCGTGTAATTAGTCAGCTCCGCTGAGGCAGCATTAGTAATAAAAGCTTGTTTCACGTAGAAATCGGCCGTATCAAACACGCACACACACACACACACACACACACACACACACACACACACACACACACACACAGAGGCACACAAATATGCACGCACGTACCTATACGCACTAACCATCTTATACACACACACACACACACACACGCTCGCACACATAAACGCGCGCACAAAACACGCACTCACATTCAACAGTCGTTGGCTCATATTCAAGAAATGGAAACATTTTTTCTTATTACAGTGTTAATTTAGTCAAATGGCAGAAGTGCACTCACACACACGACGTTTAGTCAAAGGCTATAGTAGGGGCTAGGGTGGGGCGAGAATGTGAACATATCTACCAACAACCCCCATTACTACCACTACCAGTATATTCAATAAAGGTGCTCAGCTTGTATTAGTTATTAAACTTTTTAACTCTCTAGGCTGTTCAAGGTTATTTTAATTTTAAAAAACTTTAGTTCACGTGACTCACGGTATACGTTGCACAAAAAGTTCGAGCCAGAAATTATTCCATTCGCAAAGATGGCGTCCACGTACATTGCTCTGGTTGTTTTATTTATGCTGCTCACAAGGGGAGTCCAATCTCAATTTTCTTCCGATTCTGAGACCGGTTTGTATAATTTACCTTCTAAGTAGCAATTTTAAACCGAGATGGAGAAATCTGGATAGCAATTTACCTTCTAAGTAGCAATTCTAAACCGAAATCTGATGGAGAAATGGAGAAATCTGGATAGGAACTTAAAAATTACTGATGTGCGTTCATTTTGTGTCATAAAGTCGCCTTCATAAATTCTATCAAGTTTGTAGATTAGATTTAAAAAATACATCGTTAAATCAGTTAGAGTTAAATTAAAAATCGCAAGAACATTTCCAGGTACAGAAGTAAAGACATCCAGACTTGTCTAAAGTAATAAGTACAATGATTGTATATAACCCATGAACTATAGTATATACATTAACATAACATACAGAAACTGTACGATGGCCGACAAACGCGTTTGCACATAGCACGAGTGGCAAATAAATGCTTTATTTCTTCTCTTTAGCAATACAGTCGTCTGTCCTTTTACTTTAAATTCACCCCCCTCCCATCCTGCAAGTACCTCACAATCCCTCTCTCTCTCTACTTTCTAGTTTTCCATCTTTTTTTTTTTATCTTTCTCTCTTCTCCCAATTTTTGTCTTTTTCTCTATTTTCCTGTAAAGGAGATAAACGAAGAGAGAAAGACATAAAGAGAGAAAGACATAAAGAGAGAAAATAAAGTATACATCGCTCACATATCCGCCAAGTGAGAGAGACGAGTGGTGTCTGCTGGAGAATTATTAATAACATAAGTTACATTTGTAATTAGTTATGGATAATTTATTAAATAATAATATCACAACCATTAACTAGGTGGCGTTGACACTACACATACTAAGTTCATAAGAAAGAGAAACAGTTTAAAAACATGACATACCAAATTCACAAGAAAGATAAATGGTTTTAAAATCATGACATACTAAGTTCATAGGAAAGATAAAAGGCTTTCAAATCATGACATACTAAGTTCATAGGAAAGATAAATGGTTTCCAGTACTAAGTTCATAAGAAAGGTAAAATCATGACAATCTAAGTTCATAAGAGAGATAAATGGTTTTAAAAACGTGACATACTAATTTCGTAAGAGAGATAAATGGTTTTAAAAACGTGACATACTAATTTCGTAAGAGAGATAAATGGTTTTAAAAACGTGACATACTAATTTCGTAAGAGAGATAAATGGTTTTAAAAACGTGACATACTGAGTTCATAAGAAAGATAAATGGTTTTAAAAACGTGACATACTATGTTCATAAGAAAGATAAATGGTTTTTAATACTAAGTTCATAAAAGGAAACCAATGGTGTAAATATACGGTGAACCGAGTTCATAACAATAAAGACAAATAATTTTAAAGAAAATAATATACTATGTTAATCAATAAAACGATGTACTATGTTAATGTTAAAAACTATATGATAAGTTAATTTTATAAAAAATATATATTAATTATATTTAAAAAACGATGTACTAAGTTAATTTTAAAAGTTAATTACTAAGTTATTTTATAAACATGTTGTTTTTAAGTTAATTAAAACATGCTAAGTTAGGTTACAAACGTTAATTTTAAATCGATGTACTAAATTAATTTAATAAAACGATTTATTAAGTACACTAAAAATCTATTAATCTTTTTTCACTTAATCATTTCTTTGATTCATGGCTGGCATTTGTAGAATGATGTAAATACATGGGCAGGTGCCAAGTCATTTGCATTTTCTTTATCTGCAACATTAATATGTTATCTCTTCCTACCTCAGTACTAGTGATGTCATTACATCGTTTTAATCTGAAACATTAGTGTCATCCCTCGTGATCCCAGTGCTAGTGATGTCACTACATCATTTTTATCTGAAACATAAGCGTCATCCCTCTTAATCTGTATGCTATTGATAATGTACATAGCGTTCATCCGAAACATTAGTGTCACCCCACTTGACCCCGTCCAAACTTTAAGGTGGACAGGTGTCCGTCGGAAATCCCTTAATCGCATTCTACCCAACGTCTTGTCAGGACCGCTAAAGGTCGGGAGAAAATAATTTTTTAGTGCCATTTTTGAAAAATAATTTGAAGACTTACAGACTTTAAATACATCACCCTTTCTTGGGTTCTTCAAATATACGGACACCGCATTCAGGTAATATCGAAAGATTCGCTTCTAGAATTTAAATTCATCATCGAATTGATTTTCTACATTTTAAATTCATTATCGAATTGAGATATTTTTCTGTATAGTCAATGTCATCAACGTTTGTGATATAGCTCCAAAAACTAATTATGCAATTTGCTCTATTGCTCGAAATATATTTAATGAATGATTTAGCATTTGCGTATTATTTCAAATAGACAATGCCATTGACGTTTGAGATGTACCTCCAAAACATTCAATGTCATTATTGATTTTGAAACATCGCTCCTAATTTTTAATGCATTATCATCATTATTTGCGATATCGATCGAAATCTTAGCGATTATCAACATTTGCTCTTCGAACAAACTATTCAATAATATTAACATTGACATTAACATTAACATTTACTACAAAAAATCCCAACTATTCATTTCATTTACAACGTCTCTATTGTATAAAAGTGCAAAATAATACATGGCATCAATGTACACAATGACACTGGAACTTTCGATTAAGAAATAAAAGTACGCTGATGATTTTTCGTAGAATCATAGAATATTGGCAGTAGACGTTAAATATAAAAGCCGTCAGTCATTCAACCAATAAACGGTATTATCTTACGTCACACAAATTAATTCATTTGAAGTTTGATACAACAGAATCGATCGAGAAAACTTCTGAATATTTTGAACATTCTAATTTCTGATTCCCATTGCTGATTAGCAATAAGGATTTCTCAATATGAAATTTAATTATCTCCCATATCCCCAATTTACTATTATGAAAACAGGAGAAGGTGACAATAATTATGATGATGGTGGTTGTGGTGGATGTTACTAGTAATGGCGGAGTTACTAGTCACTAGTAGTGGTGTTGCTAATGGTAGCTTGGTATTACTAGGAGTGGTGGTGGAGTTACTAGTGGTGTTGCCAATGGTAGCTTGGTATTACTAGGAGTGATGGTAGTGTTACTAATGGTGTGGCTTGGTATTACTAGGAGTGGTGTTGGAGTTACTAGTGGTGTTGCCAGTGGTAGCTTGGTATTACTAGGAGTGATGGTAGTGTTACTAATGGTGTGGCTTGGTATTACTAGGAGTGGTGGTAATGTTACTAGTGGTGTTGCTAATGGTAGCTTGGTATTACTAAGAGTGGTGATAGTGTTACTAGTGGTGTTGCTAATGGTAGCTTGATATTACTAAGAGTGGTGGTAGTGTTACGAGTGGTGATGATATTGATTAGATAGGACGACGAGAGTCAAGAGGCATTTTTGTTGGTTGTTTTCTGGAGTTCACGATTTAGACATAATTTACATAACACACCTATTATCAAGTGCAAAGTTTGCTCGATTGTCAGATTTGCAATCAATCATTCTCGGCAGTTGGGCAATATTTTAAAATTGTACAGCCATGCTATAGAGGACTCACTCACTCACTCACTCACTCACTCACTCACTCACTCACTCACTCACTCACTCACTCACTCACTCACTCACTCACTCACTCACTCACTCACTCACTCACTCACTCACTCACTCACTCACTCACTCACTCACTCACTCGTTGATCGATTTTGAAATCCATTTACTATTTCTAACGAAGTTCTTTGCCTATAAACGAATAGTTATGCATATCGTTTAAATACGTGCACAGCGTATGTAATTATGAGTATTGCATTTAATTACGTGAACTAAATATCAAATGTTTTTTGCAGATTTCTTCAACCAGAACCTAATCGAACCTTCAAGCATAGCACTACATGGCCTCACCCTTCGTCAGAAATGCAGTGAGTGGTGGCAAAATGGGAGCACTTACTTCCCCCAGTTCTGTTATACTCTTGTGACGACTTAACAACGATCATTATCTCGACTCAAGTTAACCAGAGTTGCTAATTTCGATATCTGCTATTTAGGACATCTTCTGGATTTCCCGCTATATCAGCGACTACAAGTCCGGGTTAAATGACTCTAGAAGAACGAAAAGCGAGCACTTGCCAAAGGAAAGTAAATAGCAATTTGCTTAGCAACAAGTAGTGAAAGAAAAAAAAAAAGAAAAATACTAGCGACAGCAACAACAAATAATATAAATAGTTGTTGGGCAAGGGATTACATATTCAAAGCTATGTTCGAAACGTCAACAGCGCTAAAGTTTATTAAGTGTAAGAAATTTTTTAAATAACATTTTAATGAACATGTGTTCGATGAGCAATAGGGTCACTATTGGTGACGTCAAACACCAGAAGTCTGAGAAATTCTAATTCATCTCGACAAGAAATACTATCGCCAATCAACATGGATTAATTCAGAAACAATATGAATGAAAAGCCAAATGGAAATTACACAGTAGTACTTTGTACGATAGATCAATGTTGCTTGCAAGAGTGTAGAAATGTCGTTAAGAAATTAAGAAACCCCAACCAAATAAGAAAACCCTAAAAAACCAAATAAAAAAATAAATAAGCGCGGTACATTACTTATTGTCACAAAGACAATATTTCAGAATTTGGCCTATGTTTGCAGACAGATATTGACAATTATCAACTTTGACTTAGGGAACCAAATATGAGTTGAAATACAAACACTTTTCTTTAGTCCTACTTGTAATCTAGTACACATGGATATAGATGACGAAGGAAGAAGCTCATAAAGGCAATATTGTCAAATTAATTGCGACAAGGTGTCATTTACATTAAAGGAATTGATACAATTTTATGAGACAGCTGGTTCTGGTTTCACTAGCACAATAACATTAGTGGACAACACGTAAAGTTGCTATCACTCACATCATTTTCAGTCTGCCTAATGTTATCTCTCCCTCTCTCTCTCTCACTCACTCACTCACACACACACACACACACACACACTATTCAACTTAGAATAGTTACTACTCACATACTTTCCATTATGTCTTTGAAGTGTTGTCAAACATATAATCTTAGTCTGTCTTAGAATTGTTATCATACAAAATTTCCAATCTGTATTTGATTTGTTATCATACATATAATTCTCAGTCTGTCTTAGAATTGTTATCAGACATAATTTTCAATCTGTCTTAGAATAGTTATCACACACTTAATTTTTAATCTGTCTTAGAATAGTTATTACACACATAATTACCACTGAGTCTTAGAATGATTTCTCACTCACTCATCCCCCCCCCCCAAACCCACCCACCCACCCACCCACCCACCCACCCACTCACTCACTCACTCACTCACTCACTCACTCACTCACTCACTCACTCACTCACTAACTCACTCACTCACTCACTCACTCACTCACTCACTCACTCACTCACGCGCACGCTTGACACACTATTCAATCAGACACAGAACTATCACACAATTTTTGATCTGTTCAAGAAGTGATGCAACACATAATCTTCAGTCTGTCTTAGAACACACAAATGTTTTTGTCTGTCTTAAAATTGTTATCAGATACATAATCTTCAGTCTGTCTTAGAACACACAAATGTTTTTGTCTGTCTTAAAATTGTTATCAGATACATAATCTTCAGTCTGTCTTAGAACACACAAATGTTTTTGTCTGTCTTAAAATTGTTATCAGATACATAATCTTCAGTCTGTCTTAGAACACACAAATGTTTTTGTCTGTCTTAAAATTGTTATCAGATACATAATCTTTAGTCTTAAGAACTGTTATCGTAGCCATAATTTTTAATCTTTGATCTTGTGTGCTCATTAAGTATATATAGTTTTAGAGAACGCATGTTTGTACTTTTTTAAAATTAAAAAGAAACTTCAATAACTGAAAAGAGATACAACCACACTTAATCACGAAGTAGCTTTTGCCTTTTATATTTTTCTTTTCTTCTTTGTATTTGCTTTATTATTGATTAAGTAATATTATACTGAGACGAACATTGTCTATGGTAAGACCCTTAGGCCTAATAGTTTGGATGAAAGCTCCGAAAAAAGCAAACTCAGTAAAGGGAAATAATTTGTGTAAAAGACAGTTTCATATACACTAGAGTTGCACTCCTTAAATTGTTAATCTGCGTTATCTGTTTCTAGCTGACAAACGACCGGATGAATTAGCTACAATTTTCTAAATGATAGACTAATTTACTGATTGATTTATTGATTAATGATGATTAATTTACAGGAAGTAATAGTTTGAGCAAAATTAAATATAAAGGATTAGTAAAATCATAAATTAATTATTCAACAAAAAATATTTAGGACTGCATTACCATTATGATTTACATTACATGGTTGGCTGGAATGAAGCAGCGAAACTTAACTACAGAGTGTACTCATTAAACCCGCATTAAAAGTTAAGACACAAAAACAGTGAGGTAATGTACGCTAAATGCAGAATTACTGAACTGCAAGTAGACCAACTCTGGCATGTCCTTGTAAACTGTCACACGTGGACCTACTGTAGCATGTCCTTGTAAACTGTCACACGTGGACCTACTGTAGCATGTCCTTGTAAACTGTCACACGCGGACCTACTGTAGCATGTCCTTGTAAACTGTCACACGTGGACCTACTATACTATGTTCTTGAAAACAGACAAACGTAGGCCTGCTATAGAATCCTCTTGATCACATCCACACTTAAATTTACTGTGTTATGCTTTTGAACACAGTCACAGTTAGGCTTATTCTGTTAAGTTCTTGAACACAGTTACAGTTAGGCTTATTCTATTACGCTCTTGAACACAGTTACACGCATATCCTGCTGTAGCATGTTCTGGAACATCCCACACGTTCAACCTTTCTTTACTGTGTGCAATGTAAAGTATTTCTAGGTAAACAGGGAGTAAAACTATTAAAACACCCACTCACGCATAAATACACAAACACACTATCGCACAGCCCATACGACTACCCGGATGTCCTTATTTACTCGAGCAAGAAGATTAAGGATGCGAAGCGAAACGAAACATTAAAAGAATGGAAATGAGGTTTTCAACTTCCCAAATTCTATGCGCATAATGTGTGTGTGTTTGTATGTGCATGCGTGTGCTTGTATGTGGGTTAGTGTGAATAAATACACATCGCACAAAATATGGTCCAACACCTAGGTTATAGAAATCTGATCTGTTACTTTACAAACATTTAGCTTACATTTTTAGTGCTTTTCAATGAGCACCGATTTTTAATCTGCGTTCATTTTGTTCTTATTTAAAGCTGTGAAAAGTATGTTCTTACTGAAAAGTTTATTCAAATGAGCGCAATATTTGTTTTTACTGAAAGTTATGTTCAAAGGTGTGCAGAGTTTGTTCTAATTGAAAAGTTTACTCAAAGTTGTGCAAAGTTCGTCTTCCTGAAAGGTTTATTTAAAAGTGTGCAGAGTTTGTTTTTAATGAAAAGTTTAATTCAAAAGTGCGAAGTTAATTTTCTGAAAGGTTTATTTATAGTTCAGCAGTGCTTGGTAATCTAGGTAAGACCTTTATCGCTGAACTGGGAAACAATGTTTACAAATTGTGACTGTCTTTCTGAGCAAAGGCCTTGCTATGGCTACACCATACATGTAAGAATGTTGCTTATGGCTTGAGAGATTACAGCTAATTTTGCGTGTTTCTTTCCTTTATGGCTTGAGAGATTACAACTATCTTTCTTATTAGATGATGGTCCAATATACCCTTCTAGGCACATTACAGAACTGTTCCAGAAAGCACACCATGGAGAATCATCCAGAAGTTCATATGGCTACTGTACTTGTTTGGTCATGGTGGTGTGTGAATCTAACATTGTCATCAACTTATCAGTGGCCGTGTTGCTGTAAGTTGATTCCTGTGAATTCCATTCAAGAGCCAATACAGCAGAAATGGTGGCTTGAGTTTGGTCTCGAGAATTCATGAAGATTATTTTGAATGTTCCTCGTGGTGTGTTGAGTAAACACACCGGAAATTTAAGACCATTCCTCCTGATGTGCTTGATAGCGCATGTGAAATTCAGGACGATTTTCTATGGCATGCTTGGAGAGCACTTCGAAGATTCTGGAACAGCTGTGTAACAGAGACACTGAAAGAGACATATGGGTCCTCACCTGAATAAGAAAGACAGTGACTGGTTGCAAACTCTGTGATTGTGAACACGTGCTCTCGCAACAGCCGCCATCTTTGAAAAGGTTATGTAATTTGACTTTAATTATTTCTCTGAACTCCATTTCCGTCATGATATCTGTCACAGGAATGGATGAACAAAATTATATTTTATTTCACAAATAAAAACCGCTAACAAAACTAGGGGAAGTAACCGGATTTTTTTAATATTAATGCATATATGTATTATGTGACTCCAGTAACAGTCACCTAAGATCTCTTTAGCTAGACAGACATTTATCTCACAGATACATTGTTTTCCTTCTCTCTCTCATTTACCATGTAGATTTCAAGTCTATTCTCTGACACATAAACACACACACACGCACGCACGCACGCACGTATGTATGCACGAGAGCACAATGTTAGCGAGCGTAATCTCAAAATACTTTATTCTGTAGTTCCACGCACTTTAAATTTCATGTAGAAATTTCATATATGTCAGTTAGCGCATTTAAATTTCATGTAGAAATTGTAGTATATGTAAGAGATGTTACTGTAAAGGTGAAGTCACTTTTAGCAAGGCTGTAATAATTAATTTATTTAGAGCTACACATGTAATAAATAACAATGTCAATGTGATAATTATTTAGATCTACACATGTATTAAATAACAACTTCACTATGTATGGGGAGAGAGAGAGAGAGAGAGAGAGAGAGAGAGAGAGAGAGAGAGAGAGAGAGAGAGAGAGAGAGAGAGAGAGAGAAACATTCGTATCTAGACAAGGTGGAAGAAAGGTGAGTTGTAATATTTTGTAGTCGAGTATTGTCTCAGCTAGTCCCATGAATGATGACGTGTGTTTGGAGTAGAGCAATCAGATCTAAGTCTCGTTAGAGTTCAAAATACATTTAAAAACTTGAGAATAAGAAATATTATACTGTGTGTGTGCGACTATCAGCATTCAGGGGAACACTCTAAAGTTAATTTGTTTTGTACAATGAAGAAACCTTCCAGTATCACGAACACTGTAAAAACACTTTGAAGTTACGCTGCAAGGAGCACTATAAAACTGAGAGAAAAACTCTAGTTAAAATTAGGAAGCTAGTTTCAAAACGTGATTTTTATTATTAAATAATGATGTTTACTTGTATGTCGTAATTGGATTGATTAATTTGATGTTGAGAGCTGGGGGTGGGCTGGGGTGTGTGTGTAGGTGTTGTGATTCCGCTTCGGAAGGATGACAGGTCGTTAATGTTGTGAAATCAACAGACAGATTTGAAAAGTATGTAGTTTTCTGTCCTAAGACAAATTACGATTTATACATTTAAAATTTTTCTATTTCTTCTTCGTTATTCATGAATTATTATTATTGACTATTAACGTGAGGTTAGCATTCTTTGTCCTACCATGCAGTCTCATTCACACCTAAGATGGAATGATAATCAAGAACGACAACTGCTATACCTAACAAATTGTCGTACAGAGATGTTACAGATAGAAGGGGAAATCTTAAATGGACCTTTGATTACCATATATGGTTAGTTGTCTTCCTTCGTATGAAGTAGACGAAAGTGGAACACAAAGCAAGTGGAAATGTTACCCATGTGAAACCGCGCCTGCTTACGGAGAAAGGTGGGAGAATCGGGATCGAAACCATTTTGGGGACGCAGTATAACAGTAAATACTGCGTCACTCGGATTACAGTATACCAGTGACGTAATTCGGTAATCCAAACGAGAAGACAAGACACTCCAGTAGTCTTTGTTCCAATGGAGAAAGACCAGGTTTCGTGAGACTGCCAGCCGGCAAGAATTTGCTCAATAGTCGAGGACCACAACTGGAAGCACGATGCCACAAGGTCACATTGTCGACGCGTCTGCCACCGCCATCTAGTCTCAGGACTCTTGTGAATTAATAATAATTAATAAAAATTAATAAATAAAATGTGTTCGAACAAACTGTATGGTGGGAATAAAAGTACTGGGATTATAATGCATGCTCGCCTTACTATCTTCTATACATCTTGAAAATATTATTTTTAATTCTTACTAGTATTAATTAGTTATTATCTTTCTCCATAATTTAATCAATTCTTTGGATATCGTGAATTGGGATCGGCTGCGGGGGAGCGGGGGGGGGGGGGGGCCGAGTGCATATAGTTGAATAAGTGCTGTTTTGTTAAGAGAAGATATTATTCGCCGTTAATTAGTTGGCTTTTTCTTGTATTAAGTTGAATAATTGTCTCGTTAAGTTATTGTATGAGGTAATAATCTAATGATTGGAGTAGTTAACTAGGTTGTGGAGCAATTAGCATTTCAATATTAAATAACTAAATCACTGGTCTTAATAATTAATACTATAACTGAGTAATATATAAACCCCACAAGTAAAACAGCCCATTGTTGCTTCTGGTAGTAAGAAGTTGTAGCCTTGGATTTAATGTTTTCCCTGTTGGAGTATCACTATTATTATATTCACTCTAGCATAAACTCTTTAGAGTTGTTTAAATAGACGACTGATGTCGTTCAGTGTAAACTAAAAAAAAAAATCTTAATACTTTTAAATTAACTACATATTACAAATTGTTATTTACATTAAACTTTGATTACAATCGTAAATTGTACGCGACTCCTCCAAACAACAAACTAAAACTATGTTTATAGGAGCGCGAAGTACGCTTGTTAATACTTGATCAGCGAGGTAAAGAAAGACACCGTTTTACTTCCTACCGAGTCACGTGCTTAAATGTTTAAATTAACAGCAGAGCGACTCGGTCTTGTCCGACTGACTTAGGCGTGCCAGTTCAGATCTTATTTTATTGACGAAGATGGCATCCAAGCACCTTCTACTAGCTGTTTTATTTGTGCTGATCACAAACGGCTTTCACTCTCTCGCAAAGAAGTCACATCTCGAATTAGGTAAGTCATATTCTTTTAATTATTTTTACTCTGTCAAAATGTTCAACTAGAGATTTTGATAACTGTTTAATACCATACGATATTAGTTAGACTGGAAATTACTTGAGGATATGAATCTACCGAGAAAGTTTATTACTTTGACTATCAGACTGAAAACCTTACAAATTTTCTGGTAGTGATATACGAAAGATTAAGATGCTCATGGAAAGGTTTCAAATAATATAATGCTAGTGAGCGATATTAGAGATAATCTATGAATAGACCTATCCAGAAGTGAGTCTGACAAAGGTGACCCGCATCAACGCCAGCACTTCATTTTCCTTGAGTAAATAAGTCCTTCATTCACGACTTTAATCTATGCTTAACAGGGGTGCGAATAGGTGGAGAGATGGGGAAATGCAATTGTTCACCCCCACCCCCACCCCCAAAGTGTCAGCTATTTCGAAACTTGTGCGCGTCATAGCGTGAGATGACAGTCGTTTGCTCGTCTCGCGGTGTGAGTTAGCGTCCCTGTTCAGCACTTTCTTTTCATCGATGAATAAATCGATCATTTTGCGCACAGCTATTCAAATTCTGTCTTGAATTGCAAGAACATTTCGATCGAGAAATTGTACAAGCACTTAAAAACATTAGGCTAGCAAGTAAACAAAATGTTTTGCTTGTCAGACAGGACAAGGTGAGGGAATTATAGGAAGAATGAAGAAGGCCACAAACTCTGACGTCGTCACTGTTTATGCAGTCTAAAATATATCTGCTGACGCCACTGCCTGTATAGTATAAAGTATCTTTACTGATGTCACTTGTATACAGTCTAAATATACCTCTGCTAAAGTCACTATCTATGCTGTCTAAAATACTTCTTCTAACGTCATTGGCTTTGAGATCTAAAATACCTCTGCTAACGTCATTGGCTTTGAGATCTAAAATGCCTCTGCTAACGTCATTGGCTTTGAGATCTAAAATACCTCTGCTAATGTCATTGGCTTTGAGATCTAAAATACCTCTGCTAATGTAATTGGCTTTGAGATCTAAATATCTCTGCTAACGTCATTGGCTTTGAGATCTAAAATACATCTTCTAACGTCATTGGCTTTGAGATCTAAATACCTCTGCTGACGTCATTGGCTTTGAGATCTAAAATACCTCTGCTGACGTCATTGGCTTTGAGATCTAAAATACCTCTGCTGACGTCATTGGCTTTGAGATCTAAAATGCCTCTGCTAAGGTCACTGACTTTGATATTTTATGATATTTTATAAGCATTTCGTCATGTTTATCTATGATATTATATAACCATTTCGTGTTGTTTATCTATGGTTTTGTATAACCATTTCTTACTATTTATCTACGAGTTTGTATAAAGTGATTTATAACCCTTTCGCACTATTTATCTATGTATGTTTCTTTTATTGTAGTTATGTTGATTAGATAATATAGTGTTTTATAACCATTTCGTACTGTAGACCTAATGCGTTACATACCAATGTGTACTGTTTATCTTTAGTGTTTTATAACCATTTTGTACTGTTTATCCTTAGTGTTTTATAACCATTTCGTACTGTAGATCTAATGCGGTACATAACCATTTTGTACTGTTTATCTTTAGTGTTTTATAACCATTTTGTACTGTTTATCTTTAGTGTTTTATAACCATTTTGTACTGTTTATCCTTAGTGTTTTATATTCAAAGGTACAAATTACATTTTACTAATAAAACAACTTACGAACCAATATTCAATGGTACAATCGACATTTGACTAATAAAACATATTACATATTACAAACCAATATTCAAATGTATAATCTACATTTGACTAATAAAACATATTATATATTACAAACCAATATTCAAAGGTAAAATCTACATTTGACTAATAAAACATGTTATATATTCAAAGGTAAAATCTACATTTGACTAATAAAACATGTTATATATTCAAAGGTAAAATCTACATTTGACTAATAAAACATGTTATATATTCAAAGGTAAAATCTACATTTGACTAATAAAACATGTTACGAATACATAATAGGAAGTACAAACTGTGTTTGAAGAATACAGCAAGCTAGCTGCACTGAAAATTAAATGTCCTTGGGGATTTTTGTAATGATATCGTGACTTCTATCTCCCTCTCCCAATACTTTTGACAGATTAAATGAAGAACGTTTCATTCTTTTATTTTACTAGTTCTTCTTACAAATAATTTTGTCTTTAGTTTATTCATTTATTTATATTCTTTTACATTTCAATTTCTGCTTTATGTGTTTTGTAAATTCAAATATACTTTTTTCAGTTTATGTTTTTGGATGGAAAGAGACAGCGAGAAATACAAAACGAAAGTGTAAAAGGGTAGGGGGGGGGGAGAGAGAGACACACACACACACACACACACACACACACACACACACACACACACACACACACACACACACAGAAATAGTATAAGAAAAAGAAAGTAAGACAGTGAGAATAGGACAGAGGATACTGAGATAGACACAGAGAGATACAGTGCGAGAGAAAGAGAAAGTGTGCGCGCCCGTCTGTATGTGTTTGTATGCGTGTGTGTGTATCTGTATGAGAAAAAGAATATAAAAGAGATAAAGCGATACTGAGAGAGATGCACAGAGACAGAAAAAGAAAGAGAGAGAAAATGGAAAGTGAGAGAGAGAGAGAAAATGAGAAAGAGAAAGTTAGAGAAAGAGACAGAATACGAGAGAATCAAAGAGAGAGAGAGAGAGAGAGAGAGAGAGAGAGAGAGAAGGTGATACTGAGAGACGCACAGAGAAAGAAAAATGAAAGATAAAGAGTGTATATGTATGTGTGAGTGTGTGTATGTGTGTGTGTGTGTGTGTGTGTGTGTGTGTGTGTGTGTGTGTGAGAGAGAGAGAGGGAGGGAGAGAGTGAGAAAAAATATCATAATTGAGAGATGTAATAAAAAAAGAAGAGAAATGAAGCAAAGATCATGAGAGATTGAAAGAAAGATTAAGAGAAATAGAGTTAAACAAATCGAGAGGTAAAGCTGTGTCCTATTCAGTCTTGTACTAAAATGTAAATGTTGTAAATTGCAGATGTGGAATTGAGGTCACGTTCATTCATTGAATCAGTAACAATACTCCAACTCATACTACGTCAGAAATGCCAAGAATGGCGGCTTAAACTTATCAATCCACTTCCTAAGTTCTGTTATGAACTGAAAGAGACTACTGAATAATTTCTTAAAGCAAGGACAATTGTTGAAATGAGGACATAACATCGATAATCTCTAGACGACTTTATAATTTCTTAAAGCAAGGACAATTGTTGAAATGACACAACATTGATAATATTTTAGAACTCTGTGTGCAGGTCAGCGTGTCTGTTACACTTCACTGGCCAAATATTGAATGTCTGAAATGAACCAGAACTGCGTACGAGTAAAAGGACTTAGCAAATAATTGTGGAACATTAAGTAAACACTCCTCCATGTTGTAACTTCACAAGACTGAGCAAAAACAATATCAAGTGGACTAAACACATCTCCCTGTTATTTCAAATGGACTAAACAAACAACTGCCTAGCGTTAAGAGGACCAAACAAAACACTGTACAATATCAAGTGGACTAAACACATCTGTTACTTCAAATGGACTTAAGCAAATAACTGCTTAGCGTTATGAGGACCAAACAAAACACTGTAAAGCATCAAAAGGTCTAAGAACTAAAATCATTTCGTAACATCAAAGAACTAAATAAAGCCTTATGCAGCTTCATATGGATTAAACAAAACACTGCAGAACATAAAACGGATTAATCAAACACTGCTTCATATGATCTGACTATACAAAATACCGCATAGCGATAAGTGGACTATTGCAATAAGTCCAAATGGATATAACAATGTAAAATGGACTAAACAAAAACACTACATTTGTAGTAAATGGACTGAATAAAGATCAGGTGTAATCACATTTGGAGTGAAGAAACTGCAGGCTATTAGGTGCATTGAGGAATAGAAATGCATGCCAACAAAGCCATCTTTGCCAATTGGCGGAATTCTTCGGCCTACTACAGCCTACCCAGAGCCAATCGCTTGATTCAGTAACGGTGACTGATCTCTTTATTCGCGAGAGTGACTGCAGGTGTTATTAAATTTAGTCATGCCACAGTTCTCTTAGAGTTTTATGAGTAAGGACATCACTTATCTGCAGACGTAATTATCTAACATGATAGTGTTTTATGAGTTTTACATAATTACGTCTGGAGATAGATGATGCCTTTACTCATAAAACACTGTCATTTTACATAATTACGTCTGGAGACAGATGATGTCTTTACTCATAAAACACTGTCATTTTACATAATTACGTCTCATTCACACCTAAGATGGAACGATAATCAAGAACGACAACTGTTATACCTAACAAATAGTTGTACAGAGATGGTACAGATAGAAAGGAAAAGTCTTAAATGGACCTTTGATTACCATATATGGTTAGTTGTCTTCCTTCGTATGAAGCAGACGAAAGTGGAACACAAAGCACGTGGAAATTTTTCCCATGTGAAACCGCGCCTGCTTACGGAGAAAGGTGAGAGAATAGTGAATCGGGATCGAAACCATTTTGGGGACGCAGTATAACAGTAAATACCAATGACGTAATTCGGTAATACAAACGAGAAGACAAGACACTCCAGGGACGTAATCCAGTAATCCAAACTAGAAGACAAGACACTCCAGTACTGTCTTTGTTCCAATGGAGAAAGACCAGGTTTCGTGAGACTGCCAGCCGGCAAGAATTTGCTCAATAGTCGAGGACCACAACTGGAAGCACGATGCCACAAGGTCACATTGTCGACGCGTCTGCCACCGCCATCTAGTCTCAGGACTCTTGTGAATTAATAAACAATGTGTTCGAACAAACTGTATGGTGGGAATAAAAGTACTGGGATTATAATGCATGATCGCCTTACTATCTTCTTTACATCTTGAAAATATTATTTTTAGTTCTTACTAGTATTAATTAGTTATTATCTTTCTCTATATTTTAATCATTTCTTTGGATACCGTTAATTGGGATCGGCTGGGGGGTGGGTGGGTGTCGAGTGAATAGTTGAATATTTTGTTAAGAGTAGATATTATTCGCCGATCATTAAGGCAACGTTAATTAGTTGGCTTTTTCTTGTATTAAGTTGAATAATTGTCTCGTTAAGTTATTGTATGAGGTAATAGTCTAATGATTGGAGTAGTTAACTAGGTTGTGGAGCAATTAGCATTTCAATATTAAATAAATAAATCACTGGTCTTAATAATTATTACTATAACTGAGTAATATATAAACCCCACAAGTAAAACAGCCCATTGTTGCTTCTGGTAGTAAGAAGTTGTAGCCTTGGATTTAATGTTTTTCCTGTTGGAGTATCACTATTATTATATTCACTCTAGCATAAACTCTTTAGAGTTGTTTAAATAGACGACTGATGGAGTTCAGAGTAAACTAAAGTAAATATTTCTTTCTACTTTAAAAGTAACTGCATATAACACTACATTACATTGTTACTTACATTAAACTATGATTACAATCGCAAATTGTACACGACTCCTGCAAACAACAACAACCTAAGCCTATGTTTATTGGAGCGTGAACTAGCTCTTGTTTGTACTTGACCAGCGAGGTAAGGACACAGTTTTACTCCCTACTAACTGGGTCACGTATATAAGTGTTTAAATTAACCGAAGAGCGATTGGTATACCAGTTCAGATCTTATTTTATTCGCGAAGATGGCCTCCAAGCACCTTCTACTAGCTGTTTTATTTGTTCTGATCACAAACGGCTTTCACTCTCTCGCACAGCAGTCACCTCTCGAATCAGGTAAATCATATTCTTTTAATTATTTTTACTCTGTCAAAATGTTCGACTAGAGATTTTGATAACTCTTTAGGGCCATACGATATGAGTACATTTCTGATTAGACTGGAAATTACTAGAGCATATGAATATACCGAGAAAGTATATTACTTGGATTATCAGAGTGAAAAACCTTACAAATTTTCTGGTAGTGATATACGAAAAATTAAGATGTTCATGGAAAGGTTTCAAATAATATTATGCTAGAGATCAATATTAGAGATAATCTATTAATATATGGACCCAGAAGGGTTCACCGACAAATGCGCGCCGACAAAATCGCGATGGACAAAAGAGCGACGACGCGTTCTGTCCCTAACTCTAACCCTAACCCTAACCCTAACCCCAAATCATTATCCTAATCCTAACTCTAACCCTAACCCTTACTCTAACCCTAACCCCAAATCATTATCCTAATCCTAACCCTAACCCTAACCATAACCTAACCCTAACCTAACCCTAAACTTAACCCTATCGCGCATTTGTCGGGGCGCGCATTTGTCGTTCGCGCATTTGACGGGTCACCCCCAAAAGTGAGTCTGGCAAAGGTGACCCGCATGAACGCCAGCACTTCATTTTCCTTGAGTAAATAAAGTCATTCATTCACGACTTGAATCTATGCTTAACAGGGGTGCGAATAGGTGTGTGTGTGAGTGTAGGGGGCGCTTCCGGCTTCCGCCGCTTTCGCGAGCGAATAGGTGAAGAGATCGGGGGAACATGCAATTGTTCACCCACCCCTACCCCCATCGTGTCAGCTTATTCGAGATTTCTGCGCGTCATGACCTGAGATGACAGTCGTTTGCTTGTCGCGGTGTGAGTTTGCGTCCCTGTTCAGCACTTTCTTTTCATCGATGAATAAATCGATCATTTTGCGCACAGCTATTCAAATTCTGTCTTGAATTGCAAGAACATTTCGATCGAGAAATAATATAAGCACTTTAAAACATTAAGCTAACAAGCAAACAGAATGCTTTGCTTGTTCGACAGGGTAAGGTGATGGAATTATGGGAAGAATGAAGGCCACTAATTTTAGATACACTATTTTCTGACGTCACAAACTCTGACGTCGTCACTGTTTATGCAGTCTAAAATATATCTGCTGACGCCACTGCCTATGTAGTATAAAGTATATCTACTGATGTCACTGTGTATACAGTCTAAATATACCTCTGCTAAAGTCACTATCCATGCTGTCTAAAATACCTCTGCTAACGTCATTGGCTTTGAGATCTAAAATACCTCTGCTAACGTCATTGGCTTTGAGATCTAAAATACCTCTTCTAACGTTATTGGCTTTGAGATCTAAAATACCTCTGCTGACGTCATTGGCTTTGAGATCTAAAATACATCTGCTGACTTCGTTGGCTTTGAGATCTAAAATACCTCTGCTGACGTCATTGGCTTTGAGATCTAAAATGCCTCTGCTACCGTCACTGACTTTGAGGTCTAAAATAGTATAGTTAAGCTATATAAGTATTCGCACTAGATTTTGGCTCTATTAATAGTCATGACTGTAGATAACTAGTTTACAGTCACAACCCTCTTTCTCATGGTATTTATAACCATTTCTTGTTGTTTATCTATGATATTTTATAAGCATTTCGTCATGTTTATCTATGATATTATATAACCATTTCGTGTTGTTTATCTATGGTTTTGTATAACCATTTCTTACTATTTATCTACGATTTGTATAACCATTTCCTAGTGTTAATCTTTGCATAAATATTTCCTAATGCTAATCTATGGCTTTGCATAATCATTTTGTAGTTTATCTATTTCTTTGTAAAAGCCATTTAGTGCTTTTTACCCTTTAAGTGTTTTATAACAGTTTCGTACTGTTATCTATGCCTTTTCGTATAATTTCGTACTGTTTATCTATGCTGTTTTATAGTAATTTCGTACTGTTTATGTAAGGCTTTGTATAATCAGTTTGTACTTCTTATCTCTAGTATTTTATAACCATTTCGTACTGTTTACTTATAGTGTTTTATAACCTTTTCGTTTAAGGTGTTTTGTTACCATTTTTTTTTACTGTTTATCTATTGTGTTTTTGTAACAATTTCATACTATTTATCTAGGTATAAAACATTTTTGTATTGCTTCCCTATGGGCATTTTTAATAATTTCGTAATGTTTATCTATTTCGCTTTTTAAACATTTTGTACAATATACCCATAAATATTTTATAACCATTTCATATTGTTTATCTATTGCTTTTAAAAAAATCCTACTTTATGTCTGTAGTGTTTTAAATCATTACTTACTGCTAGCTATTGCTGTATAAAAACATTTTGCACAATATACATATAATGTTTTAAACCATTTCTTACTGTTATCTATTGCTTTTTTAAAACCATTTTCCACACTATATCTATAGTGTTTTAAACCATTTCTTACTGTTATCTATTGCTTTTTAAAATAATTTTGCACACTATGATTATAGTGTTTTTAACCATTACTTATTGTTATCTGTTGCTTTTTAAAAACATTTTGCACACTATATCTTTAGTGTTTTAAAGTTTAAACCATTACTTACCATGATAGTACGTATTCCCATTCGTTCTGAGTTCCACAAATGGTGAGCTGTAATTACAGATTAAATGGACAATCGTTTTGAGTTCCACAAATGGTGAGCTGTAATTATAGATTAAATGGACAATCGTTTTGAGTTCCACAAATGGTGAGATGTAATTATAGATTAAATGGACAATCGTTTTGAGTTCCACAAATGGTGAGATGTAATTACAGATTATATGGACAATCGTTTTGAGTTCCACAAATGGTGAGATGTAATTAAATGGACAATCGTTCTTGCACCGTTATACGTTACAAATAGAACTGACTTGATGAAGTGACCTTGACTCTGAAATTATCAAACTTTTTTCAATCAGATTAATAAAACTTGTTAGGAAGTAATATTCAGAAGTACAAACTACATTTGGCTAATAATACATGTTACGAATACTTAACCAAAGATATGAAAATTACATTTGACTAATAAAACGTTACAAACCAATATTGAAAGGTACAATCTACATTTGACTAATAAAACATGTTAAAAACCAATATTATAAGGTACAATCTACATTTGACTAATAAAACATATTACGAACTGTAACGCTAAACCACCTAGTTTATTATTATTATTATTTAACCATCCCATACTAATTAGAAGTGATGAGAATCTTAATTTATGTTATTAATAATTCTCCAGAAGACACAACTCGCCACTCTCACTTGGCGGATATGTGTGCACTGTAAATGTTTTTCTCTCTTCCACAACATTAAAAGACAAACATTTAGTAGATAGGTGTAAAACCTCTTACTAAGGAAAAAGACAAATCTATCTTTAATTTATATTTAGCGAGCCCCCATCCATCCATTGTCTTTCCAACAGATGGTTATAAGTATGTGTAAGAAGGTCAATAAATTTAACAATAAACTTATTAAATCAAATATCTAACTTATAATTATAATCAAAGAGCCTTGACATTTACATCACTTAACAACAATGTTTGATTAATGCTAGACAATCATTCAGTTTATCCTAGCTTAGATATAAGTAGTCAATAATATAAATAATTAATCAAGTTCATGGATATTATCATGGAAATGAGAGTGAAGTTTTAGAGAAATAGTTAAAGTCAATGCACATAATCTGTTCAAAGATGGCGGCTGTCGCTGGCACGATTTTCAGTCATACAGTGTACAACAGGTCACTGCCTTTCATATCTAGGCAAGGCCTCCTGTGTCCCTCCTAGAGACATGTTACACAACTGTATGTGTGTGTGTGTGTGTGTTTGAGAAAGAGAGAGAGGGGAGAGTGAGAAAAATATCATAATTGAAAGATGTAATAAAAAAAAAGAAGAGAAATGAAGCGGAAGATCATGAGAGATTGAAAGAAAGAGAGAAATAGAATTAAACAAAGCGAGAGGTAAAGCTGTGTCCTATTCAGTCTTGTACTAAAATGTAAATGCTGTAAATTGCAGATGTTGACAGGAGGTCACTTTTGTCTAAGTCATCACTAACAGCACTCCAACTCACACTACGTCAGAAATGCCAAGAATGGCGGCTTAAACTTATCAATCCACTTCCTAAGTTCTGTTATGAACTGGAAAAGACTACTGAATGATTTCTTAAAGCAAGGACAATTGTTGAAATGAGGACATAACATCGATAATATCATAGACGACTTTATAATTTCTTAAAGCAAGGGCAATTGTTGAAATGAGGACATAACATCGATAATATCTTAGAACTCTGTGTGCAAGTCAGCATGTCTGTTACACTTCATTGGCCACAGATTGAATGTCTCAAATGAACCAGAACTCCGTACGAGTAAATGGACTAAACAAATCACTGCACAAAATCAAGCGAACTAAATATGCCTCCATGTTGTAACTTCAAATGGATTAACAAAACATTGCTACTCCCATCACGTGAATTTAAATGGAGTAAACAAAACATTGCGTAACATCAAAGTGCACTGAACACACCTCCACGTAGCTTCAAGTGCACCAATCAAAACACTGCTTAATGTCAAGTGCACTAATCAAAACACTGCTTAATGCCAAGTGCACTAATCAAAACATTGCTTAATGTCAAGTGCACTAATCAAAACACTGCTTAATGTCAAGTGCACTAATCAAAACACTGCTTAATGCCAAGTGCACTAATCAAAGCACTGCTTAATGCCAAGTGCACTAATCAAAACATTGCTTTATGTCAAGTGCACTAATCAAAACACTGCTTAATGTCAAGTGCACTAATCAAAACACTGCTTAATGCCGAGTGCACTAAACATATCTCAATGTAACTTCAAATCGACTAAATAAATCACTCCTTAACATCAAGTGGACTAAACTATTATATTAATTCTAAGTGGATGTAACAAATATAATGCGGACTGATCAAAGTACTGCTTTACTATTAAGTGGACTAAATAAAGCACTGCTTAACATTAAGTGGACTAAACAAAGCACAGATATAATCACATAAAGACCTAAAAAAAACATTACGTGGAGTGGAGAAATAACAAACGCCAACAAAGTGTCTCTAAATATCAACATCCATTACATGTCTTGCATTCATACAAAAAATAAACACACTTCAGGGCTTCTTGATATGTCTATAGAAATCTCAATCCTATATTAAATATTTATTATAATTTTGTAATTCTGTCTTTATAATTTAACTTTTGAAATAAATTATTCTCTGCAGATTTCGACGTTTCATAATCTCAGTTATTCAATCGGTACTATATAGAATTACAATATTGATTAATTCCGGTTATTATAGATGCTACTTACAAAAGTCGATAATTAAAAATAAGACTTACGAATTTCAATGTTTCGTAATTGTAACTAATTAATTGATTGCACTATACAATTTATAATAAATGGGACTGCTAAGCATTGAAATTCTTTACACTAATACAGTTTTGTGTGTAATAAAAAAATAATTTCAGTGTTCAGTAATGACATCACAAGTAATAGAATAAAATTAACAAACCTAATTGAAAAGAAAATATTTCATTTAGAAAATTTATATTCAATGAAGAGCATCAACTCTATTTCCAGTCCTACAAATATTGATTGTTTTGAAGTTCTGTGGCTTATTTTGTATGCTTGAGTTTCATCTGAGCTTTGTCTGCGTCTAGTCCCTGTTCGTACAAGTACTAATACAAGACTACAATTCTCAGTTCTAGTTTGATTTAGTTCATTTGTGACTGAATGGGACTATGCCAGCAGGTGCACAATGAACTGGTAGAATGACGTCATAGCCCACAATACTCTGGACATGAGTGCATTCAAACGTTTGTGTCTTTGTCCTGCATTTTAATGCTTTTGTTTAATATATTTTAAAATAATATCGTGGAATGAGGGTCCATTTTCTTTTCATAAAGAGTCATGTCCATTATTTATATAGAATTAACGTAAAATATGTGTTGGTTTCAATATGAATACTATGTTTTCGATCACCACTGCAAAAGTGTAGACAAATTGTACTGAAACTATTCTCTCGTTCTCTCACCATCAATTACATCATATTTCTCCCAGGAAACTGAAATCCCTTTGTAGATGACTATTCTCACGTTCTCTCACCATCAATTACATCATATTTCTCCCAGGAAACTGAAATCCCTTTGTAGATGACTATTCTCACGTTCTCTCACCATCAATTACATCATATTTCTCTCAGGAAACTGAAATCCCTTTGCAGATGACTATTCTCATGTTCTCTCACCATCAATTACATCATATTTCTCCCAGGAAACTGAAATCCCTTTAGATGACTATGCGTACATATGCAAAATCAGCGAAATTCACCCTATTGGGAAATCTAAAATTTTATGCATAGCAAACTAAATGCCATGTCACGTATGCAATTCTAGTCCTTGTTTAGTTTATTGTCAAGTCCATACTTTTACAATCGATTGGATTTAATCGAGGTTTCAGAGAGCACCCACGTGACGGACTTTCTATCCATTGGTTAGTGCCGTAGTAGACGAAAAAATCCATAGGGAGTCGTCTTAACGTCCGGCAGTGGAAATATCATATAAAGTTGTGCTCCTTCTGTGAGTATGTGTGTGTGTGTGTGTGTGTGTGTGTGTGTGTGTGTGTGTGTGTGTGTGCGTGCGTGTGTTTGTGTGTGTGTGTGCGTTTGGGATTGCTTTAAGTACTGTTTTCTTTGTCACTTGTATGCTCATCAACTGTGTCTAAATTTAGCATATTATAATTACCACCATTTTGATTTAAATTAGGACTGAGCTTTAATCTAATAGGTTATACATAACAGCTTTTGAGTTTGCTCGTTTTTGAAACAAATATTTCATTAAAAGTAAAAGTTCGTCGCTCAGTGCTTTAAGGTTATTAGGTGCATCCAAAGAGTTCGTGTTGAAAAGGTTACAAACTGTTGCGCTGCCTGGAAAGTAGTTTAAAGATAAATATTGCTGAGCGGGAAGAGTTCAATGTTTAACTAACGACAGTGAAACTGCTTGTACTCCAACGAGATATAGAAGCAAGGTTTGTGTTTACGCAGGGCTTCTCGGTAGAACTGTTCAAATTGAAATTTAAGGGCTGAACCAAACATCAGGGATTTCAGCCGATTTTCTCGGATGTGGGGTGGGGATAATTGACGCCAGCGATGTCGAATATATGTACCACAATCATCACCCACCCACCCATCCACGCACACACCTCACACTTATTCATTCACCATCCACCTACACAAACTACCAACCTCAACATATGACAGTCATTCTTTCACTCACCGCCCACCTACACAAACTACAAACCTCAACATAGTCATTCTTTCACTCACCGCCCACCTACACAAGCTACAAACCTATATGACAGTCATTCTTTCACTCACCGCCCACCTACACAAACTACAAACCTCAACATATGACAGTCATTCTTTCACTTACCGCCCACCTACACAAACTACAAACCTCAACATATGACAGTCATTCTTTCACTTACCGCCCACCTACACAAACTACAAACCTCAACATATGACAGTCATTCTTTCACTTACCGCCCACCTACACAAACTACAAACCTCAACATATGACAGTCATTCTTTCACTTACCGCCCACCTACACAAACTACAAACCTCAACATATGACAGTCATTCTTTCATTTACCGCCCACCTACACAAACTACAAACCTCAACATATGACAGTCATCCTTTCACTTACCGCCCACCTACACAAACTACAAACCTCAACATATGACAGTCATTCTTTCACTTACCGCCCACCTACACAAACTACAAACCTCAACATATGACAGTCATTCTTTCACTTACCGCCCACCTACACAAACTACAAACCTCAACATATGACAGTCATTCTTTCACTTACCGCCCACCTACACAAACTACAAACCTCAACATATGACAGTCATTCTTTCACTTACCGCCCACCTACACAAACTACAAACCTCAACATATGACAGTCATCCTTTCACTTACCGCCCACCTACACAAACTACAAACCTCAACATATGACAGTCATTCTTTCACTTACCGCCCACCTACACAAACTACAAACCTCAACATATGACAGTCATTCTTTCACTTACCGCCCACCTACACAAACTACAAACCTCAACATATGACAGTCATTCTTTCACTTACCGCCCACCTACACAAACTACAAACCTCAACATATGACAGTCATCCTTTCACTTACCGCCCACCTACACAAACTACAAACCTCAACATATGACAGTCATCCTTTCACTTACCGCCCACCTACACAAACTACAAACCTCAACATATGACAGTCATTCTTTCACTTACCGCCCACCTACACAAACTACAAACCTCAACATATGACAGTCATCCTTTCACTTACCGCCCACCTACACAAACTACAAACCTTAACATATGACAGTCATTCTTTCACTTACCGCCCACCTACACAAACTACAAACCTATATGACAGTCATTCTTTCACTCACCGCCCACCTACACAAACTACAAACCTCAACATATGACAGTCATCCTTTCACTTACCGCCCACCTACACAAACTACAAACCTCAACATATGACAGTCATTCTTTCACTCACCGCCCACCTACACAAACTACAAACCTCAACATATGACAGTCATCCTTTCACTTACCGCCCACCTACACAAACTACAAACCTCAACATATGACAGTCATTCTTTCACTCACCGCCCACCTACACAAACTACAAACCTCAACATATGACAGTCATTCTTTCACTTACCGCCCACCTACACAAACTACAAACCTCAACATATGACAGTCATTCTTTCACTTACCGCCCACCTACACAAACTACAAACCTATATGACAGTCATTCTTTCACTCACCGCCCACCTACACAAACTACAAACCTCAACATATGACAGTCATTCTTTCACTCACCGCCCACCTACACAAACTACAAACCTCAACATATGACAGTCATTCTTTCACTCACCGCCCACCTACACAAACTACAAACCTCAACATATGACAGTCATTCTTTCACTCACCGCCCACCTACACAAACTACAAACCTCAACATATGACAGTCATTCTTTCACTCACCGCCCACCTACACAAACTACAAACCTCAACATATGACAGTCATTCTTTCACTCACCGCCCACCTACACAAACTACAAACCTCAACATATGACAGTCATTCTTTCACTCACCGCCCACCTACACAAACTACAAACCTCAACATATGACAGTCATTCTTTCACTCACCGCCCACCTACACAAACTACAAACCTCAACATATGACAGTCATCCTTTCACTCACCGCCCACCTACACAAACTACAAACCTCAACATATGACAGTCATCCTTTCACTTACCGCCCACCTACACAAACTACAAACCTCAACATATGACAGTCATTCTTTCACTCACCGCCCACCTACACAAACTACAAACCTCAACATATGACAGTCATTCTTTCACTCACCGCCCACCTACACAAACTACAAACCTCAACATATGACAGTCATTCTTTCACTTACCGCCCACCTACACAAACTACAAACCTCAACATATGACAGTCATTCTTTCACTTACCGCCCACCTACACAAACTACAAACCTCAACATATGACAGTCATTCTTTCACTTACCGCCCACCTACACAAACTACAAACCTCAACATATGACAGTCATTCTTTCACTTACCGCCCACCTACACAAACTACAAACCTCAACATATGACAGTCATTCTTTCACTTACCGCCCACCTACACAAACTACAAACCTCAACATATGACAGTCATTCTTTCACTTACCGCCCACCTACACAAACTACAAACCTCAACATATGACAGTCATTCTTTCACTTACCGCCCACCTACACAAACTACAAACCTCAACATATGACAGTCATTCTTTCACTTACCGCCCACCTACACAAACTACAAACCTCAACATATGACAGTCATTCTTTCACTTACCGCCCTTCTTCCTTCAATTTCCTTTTTCTCTTAGTTGGGGGAGCACTAGACATTTCAAAAGCAAAAACGTTTGAAAGTTTGAAAGAAAGTTTTCTGTTTACGATTGTTAATGACCTGCGCGTGGATTTGCCGGAATTTAAAAGTAGTTACCCAAAAATCGCACAAAAACGATTGCGTTTAAAAAAAAAAAATTATATTACGAAGATAAATTGTGCTCGCGCTGTAGAAACCTTTGTACGGGCCGCATGTGTGCTTGTAAAGGCCCGCATGCGGTTTGACATGACTGTTCTAATGGAGTTACCAAATAAACAAGCAGAAAATAAATGCCAGCTTTTAAATGCCATCACGTGACCAGACGCCGCTTAAATACCCAGCACCCTTTTCCATTAGTGGCACATAAGCAAAAGGTTGACATACCGGTCTGATCGCAAAGATGTCGCGTTCAAACGTTGTCTTGGTTGTTTTATTTCTGGTGTTCATCACTGGCGTTCGATCTCAGCGTTTTTTTTCACGTGAGTTTTGCTATTACGGTCACGTGAGTTTTAATATTACGTCATGTGAGTTTTGATATTACGTCATGTGAGTTTTGATATTACATCACGTGAGTTGCGATATTAATGCTAACGAGTTGTAATATTACTGCTAGTATTATTTAGAAGTATTATATTTATAAGATTTTTGAAAGCAGATAAAAGTCAATGGCTTATACCAACACAAGAAATGTTTGACTCGTATAGAACTTAAGCAGTAGAAAATATAGATTGTGCTGCACTTTTGATCATTTCCTCTTTCTATCCCTACCACACCTCGTACACAACAAATGAAAGTAACTACACCAAACAAGAGCATAAGCTAACAAGTTTAAAACAACATGAGGAAAACGATCATTGGCCAAACCTCCATCACTACCACTACGACAGCAACAACAAGGACAACAACAACTACTCCTTCTCCTCTTCCTACTCCTACTATTTATGAGGAAGAGAACGAGAATGGCAAACAATACCTCAAGAATGTAAGAAAAAAAATGAAGTTCATTCCCTTGTGTGAATAGTACTAATAAGGAGACCCAAGTACTTGCAATGAGTTAAGAAATAAATAGGAATTTAAAAAATAATCCGAATGGTGGAGTATATGGTGAGTGTAAAATTGGAAGCTGAAGTGCGCGTCTAATGTATAGAAAAATTTAAATGGGAACATAGTGTGTGTATAGGTTAAGGAAAGTACTAAATGAAAACCTCTAGTGTTTATACAATTTGAGAAAATTAAACGGGGATCTCAAGTGTTTTACGTGTGGAAGGATTAATGGAAATCTCAGGTGTTTTACGTGTGGAAGGATTAATGGAAATATCAGGTGTTTTACGTGTGGAAGGATTAATGGAAATATCAGGTGTTTTACGTGTGGAAGGATTAATGAAAATCTCAGGTGTTTTACGTGTAGAAGGATTAATGGAAATCTCAGGTGTTTTACGTGTGGAAGGATTAATGGAAATCTCAGGTGTTTTACGTGTGGAAGGATTAATGGAAATCTCAGGTGTTTATGTGTGGAGAGGATTAAAGGGAAATGTCAAGTGTTTAACGGACGGAGACGATTAAATGGGTATCTGAAGTGTTTAACGGCTACAGAGAATAAAATGGGTATCTCAAGTGTTTAACAGGTACAGGGAATGAAATGGGTATCTGAAGTGTTTAATGACTAGAGATAATGAAATGGGTATGTGAAGTGTTTAACGGCTAGAGATAATGAAATGGGTATCTGAAGTGTTTAACGGCTAGAGATAATGAAATGGGTATCTCAAGTGTTTAACTGAATGAAAGAGTCGGTCGCCCATAAATTAGTGAATAATTAGGACAACACAACAAATTGAGGTCAACCCTTCAAGTGACATGTATGAACCCGCAGAGCGGATATCGCTCACACTTATTGGACAAAGACAAAAGACATGTGCAATGATTACAATTATAAATTTTACACTTAGTGAAGGGGATACGAAATCACGCAAAGATAGAAGAAAAATTAACAAAGAAATTATATAAAATAAATAAGAAATAACAAGAATAGCAACGGTCAAATTTTAAATTCTCTATTACAAATCCAATCGTTTATCAGTCTATTCAGATAAATTTTAGCCTCTCTTTAAAGTCCTGGTCTTCCTACCTTCTAGTTTCTCTTTATAGAAAGTTAATCAAGTTTATAATTTTCTCTCTCTCTCAGTTCCTTTCCCCTTTTCTGTTCTATTTGCCTTTTATAAAAGTTTCTTCAACATTTCCCACACTCTTTGACAGTATCGTACTTAACTCAATCACCATTGGTGGAGTATCTTTCTGTTGTTACCAAGACACTTGTGGTTAACGACACATCGACCGCATATCGCGTCACAGGTTTCTCATCTTGTCTGTGTAGACTCTTGGTTCCCAAGTTGTTGCTATTTCCAAATCACATGGAATTCAACTGAGCGAATTTTGGAACAACCAAAATTAAACTGATGTAAGGACATTCGTACAAGTTGAAAGATTGTCAGACAAAGACCAACAGACTGAGAGATTCTGCAATAAAAAAGGGCAGTAATCAGAGTCTGCTACATGCAAACTGATAGTGATTTTGTGCCAATGCTAAAATCTTTTACTCTGAGCACAATTTCACTAAGCTGAAAGAAAATGTGAATTAAATATACATTGACAATATATACTGTTCATAAAAATCATTAACCATAGATTTAAAAACAAGCAACAAGTTACGTTTTTCGTTCTGACAAACCAAAAAGATAAAAAGAAACAATGTTTAGACGCTCCTGAATATACTCTTTTTTCTCAAAATTTTAGCCCTTTTGCTCTCAGATATAGAAATGTATTTCTTTTACAAATTATTGTTTAGAGTGGACAACTCCTACACGTCGAGACGTGGTGTTAGCTATGAGAAGTACCTCTTTCCCATTTGTCTCCCCTATTACGTGACGTGAAGTTATCATCCCAAGAGTCAAGGTTATTTCTATACACCTACGCATTTTACTGTGGACTTCGGCTGATTTTCCACTTTTCATTCATGGATTCATTGGAGCACACCGTAGTCAAGACTATTTTGCCACATCATCCTCATTCAATCATGCTATGCTAACGCACACAGGGGCCTTACTATTTCTGCACTTACTTCTATTTTCCATTGAAGTTTGACCTTCGTTGCAGTCAAAGTCGGATTAGTGTGAAAAAAATTTTTGGCTAGCTTCTTCTTGACCTGCATTGCAAATTAGCAAACGACCATCCATTTCAGCTCTACTTGTGACTCGAATAAAAATAAGTCAAACATGCGTTGGTCATTGTACTTATTTTTCTAATGCTCCAAATTATTATTATTGTTAGTAGTAGTATTCAGTTACTAAAATGTCAAATGTAAATTGCAGAATTTATACCTCCAAACCAGTCTCCAATGTCACCTCCATCTCCAGTGTTACCTCCACTAATGTGGAGGGATGAATTTCTTCGACTGATATGCAAGAAGTGGAAGCAAGACAGACATATTAACGATTTATGTTTTGAGTCTCAACCAATTTCAGAAAGCAACCAGTGAATAATCGTCATCGTGCGGGATAACTCTGGATGCTTTCTTCACTTGAACATCTCACATTTAGTTACAAATACAAATATACAAGTAAAATCCTGACATGCCAAAAATGGCTGTGTTAATTAGATTACATGTAATAAAGAATATATACATCACATTTTCTTTTGCTGCTAAGTGAATGTGAAGGTCTGCAGGTGGTTACTTAGTTAATTCAGTAGGTGCGTGAATAGCCTAGATAAACCTATTGTGCTTTGAACAGGCATCCACAAACACCCACACACCCACTCAGGCACCCTCCACCCACGCCTCACAATCCCACGCCTCACAATACGCCCGACAGCAGAATGATGCAGAAAGTAAAGAAAAATATTTTAACTAAAATTCTAAACTGAATTAATTTACTCACTGTCTCAAAGGGCGTTAAAAAACCTGCCAAGAACGAAGAAAGTTCCAGACAGCTTTTGCCTATAGGAAGATCCATGGTTTATATATATGTTCGGCGACAGGGTTTCTAGGTCTAGTCACTCTCATGCGGGACATAGAACTACACGCAATAAGCGCCTAGCACCTACGTCACCACAGTTTTACTGTCCCACGTGACAAAGGTAAGAATGTAGTTAATTACGTCACTAAGTAATCATAATTTAGCCAAATATATTTTTGATTTATCTCATTTAAAAGAAGAGAAAGTATAATATTTGCTAAGTGAATCAAAATCTAAATACATAACTCTGAGTGTGTAATATTTTGTCATGGAGTTTAGAAAAAACGATTTATCATCGTCACTGAGTAAAGTTTAACATAATTTTTATTTAATAGTTTGTTTTAGAGTTATTCATTGATCTAAGCACAGACAAAACCATTGTAATTTTTAAGTAAAGGAGAGGTTATTAGTCTTCAAGATTTTCCATTGAAAATGCTTTAAATAAACACACATATTTAATTATTATGTTTGATTTCCATCACACTTGCAAAACTAATTTTATTCAATTATTCATAATTGTTTCCAACAGCCGAAATTGCCCTTGATGTTACATATTTGTGACTCAAAGTGAGCACAAATAATGCAACATGTCTTTATCACCCTCCACTTGCTCGCTGGCACATTCTTCACTGAGTGAAATGAAAGAGGATAGGTACAATTTTTCAGTTTATTCAATTATTCCCTAATGTTTTAAAGATAATGATTTCTTTTAGTTTTCTGGTGAAACGTATTCTTGCAATGTTTACCAAAATTGGACATCTGTTGAAGACTACGTTAAAATGTTTACCAAAATTGGACATCTTTTGAAGACTACGTTAAAATGTTTACCAAAAGTGGACATCTTTTGAAGACTCTATTAAAATGTTTACCAAAATTGGACACCTTTTAAAGATTCTATTAAAATGTTTACCAAAATTGGACACCTTTTGAAGACTATATTAATATGTTTACAAATGTAGACATCTTTTGAAGACTACATTGAAATGTTTTCCAAAAGTGGACATTTTTTGAAGACTACATTGAAATGTTTTCCAAAAGTGGACATCTTTTGAAGACTACATTAAAAAATGTTTTCCAAAAGGGAATATCTTTAGAAGACTACATTAAAATGTTTACCAAAAATGGACACCTTTTGAAGATTCTATTAAAATGTTTACCAAAAATGGACACCTTTTGAAGACTCTATTAAAATGTTTACCAATAATGGACACCTTTTGAAGACTCTATTAAAATATTTCCAACAACACAAATGTCAAAGGTATCCTGATAGTCGACGGTTAAACATTAGATTGATATTCCAAATAACGTCTTATTTTCCAACGAGAAGGTGAGGAAAGTTCCGTTCCGACAAAACTGTGCGAACAAGTGCAACAGAAATGTGAGAATTTAAGATTAGAAAAGGCGATCAAACAACAAAAGTGTGTTTAAACTTTAGCACAGTACAATAATTATCCCATTTGAAAAAGATTATAAATGATAACATTTTCAAAATCGTATTTTTCTTTTCCCAGGAACTGGGTAAATAATTATCTCAACTGAAAAAGATTGTAAATGATATAATTTTTAAAATCGTATTTTTCTTTTATCAGTAATTAGTTAATAATTTTATACTTACTAATGGAAAAAAAAGTTTATTTTAATGATATTCCCCACCCGCAAGTAGCTCATAGCTTGCGCTGTGAACTCTGACCTCAAACACTGATTGTCTAACTTTTGCTAGTAAATAATTATTTCATATTAATACAATTTTCAATGTCCCTTATAGGTATTACTAACGTTACACAACAATAAAACATTTCTTCATAATTGTTTCTTTTTGTTTATTTCACTTCGATCATAGCTACCCGCAATTGTTTGCATGCTATCGTCGGAACACCGATGTGCAGGCTTTTATATAATCCAAAATACCTGACACCACAAATGTATTTATGCAGTCATATGACTCCCAGGACACTTCCCTTATTATCCTTGGGGAAAACTACGTGTACTTTTCAAAATGAGTGCGTGACGTCATATCCAGCGAGAGCTTTAATATTCACCCGGATGCAGTTGTAGCGACTTAAGTTCACTGACATCCCTTCTAGCCATTTCCGGTTCTAGTTCTTGCCGGAAGCTACACAGTATATATAATCTGTGATCTTCACGACTAAGCTGCACGTTGCAAAAATGAAAGAGTCGTCGCCCCCTTTCTTGGTCGTTTTATTTGTGGTTTTCGCCTGTGTCGTTCACTCTTCGCCCATTTTATTACCAAGTGAGTTGTCGTCTTTTATTAAACTTAATGGCTATATTGGTGATATTCATACCAAGTGAGTTTATCTTGTATTAAACTTTAATGGGTACATTAGTGACATTCATACCAAGTGAGTTATCTTGTATTAAACTTAATGGGTAAATATTACTGATACTCTGTTCTCTTACTCAAAGAGCGTGAGACGCCAACGCATCTAGTTTATGGTTATGGTTATTAAATTAATCATCCATTAATTACAAGTGATGAGAATCTTAATTTATGTTATAAATAATTTTCCAGAAGACACCACTCGTTTCTCTCCAATCTTTCTTACATTCAAGTTTCACCTTAACACTTTCCTGCAACAGTATTTATTAGCCTGATACACGCGCACAGCATAATAAATACAGCAAATAATTTTTATGAGTGCATTCACTAGAAACAATGTCAAGTGTTTAGCATGATATATACTAGCATCATAGTTCAAAATATTGTAGAAATAATACTCTACTCACATAGTACATCTCTACATAAAACACAAGAATAATATATCAATATAAAAAATGCACGAAATATTTTTAAGTCCATTCTCTCTCAATCAGACAGTTAACTCACCATCAAGCTAATGGCTGCCTTTTATGACCGGACTTTTTGTCACTCCACATTCAAGTGATTAGACAATAGAATTATCTAGAGTAGATAAACTTTTGACCTCAGACCATTGGCTGGTCTCGTTCTCGTAAATCTTAACCATTGGATAATAAAAACTACTCATCCTGTTTAAATTGGTTTGGACTGCATCAGCAATTTATAGTATATTCTCAACTCGAGTTGTTTACTCCAACTCTGACACTTACAAAATTACCATCATAAGGAGTGCCCAAGGTCGGGTCACTTCAACAATTTAACAATTTATATAACAATTAAGTCTAGAAATAGGGATAGGCAAATTTACTCCGCCACATAGCATTAGCTGACTAAGTTAACTTAATTTTTTATATGTATGAAATGTATTAATTCACTTTTTATTTCAAATTCTACTTCTCGACTGAATGCCTTTTTCACTGCAGAGTCCAGTAAACCGGAAAAAAGCGTGATCCTCAGCCGCCTCCGCCTTCGTGAACAATGTAAACTGCAAAAGGACAAGGGCCTCTCTTCCGTTTTGCCGTACTGTTATGCGCAGGTCAACGATGTTTAATTATCAATAATTCCGATGATTAAGGCTGATGGACTACGTTAGAGACTTGTAAATTCATCGTACATCTATCATCGACAAAGCTGGTTCAGATGACTGACAAATGAATGAAAAGTACAACATAACACAATGCATCAAGCAAAGTGGACTGCACTAAACACAGAGCAACCAGTAATTGGACCCACACTTTCTCGATTAATTAGGTTAATCAAACTAACCCTATCTTAACAGGCAAGAGGATCAAAGTAACTCGACCTTAACAGACAAGTAGATCAAAGTAACTCGACCTTAACAGGCAAGTGGGTCAAAGTAACTCGAACTTAACAGGCAAGTGGATCAAAGTAACCAGACCTTAACAGTAACTAGTGCGTAACACACAAGCGGACTTAAACAATTAATGCGTATAAGCAAAAATTGACAACAAACGATTTTGAACAAAAAATGGACTATAAAACATCTCTTAACAACAAATGGACTATAAAACAACTCTTAACAACACATGGACTATAAACAACTCTTAACAACAAATGGACTATATAGGTCTTAACACTATATGGATTGTACAAAACAACATTTAACAACTCATGATGTATATAAAGCAATGGTTAACACCACATGGACTGTATATAGCAATGCTTGGCATCAGAGGGACTATAGTAAACAATGCTTAATAGCAAAAGGGCTATGGAGAACTATGCTTAACAACAAATAGTCTATACTAATCAATGCTTAACAAGATATTAACTTATACTCAACAGCAGTTAACAGGTGGATTATGCTATAATGCTCATCAACAAATAGTCTATACTAACCAACGTTTAACAACAAATAGTCTATTCTAAATAATGCTTAACAACAAATAGTCTATTCTAAATAATGCTTAACAACAAATAGTCTATTCTAAATAATGCTTAACAACAAATAGTCTATACTAAATAATGCTTAACAACAAATAGTCTATACTAAATAATGCTTAACAACAAATAGTCTATACTAAATAATGCTTAACAACAAATAGTCTATACTAAAAAATGCTTATCAACAAATAGTCTATACTAAATAATGCTTAACAACAAATAGTCTATTCTAAATAATGCTTAACAACAAACAGTCCATACTAAAT
The DNA here is from genome assembly GCA_028829895.1 of Sinotaia quadrata. NCBI lineage: Eukaryota > Metazoa > Mollusca > Gastropoda > Architaenioglossa > Viviparidae > Sinotaia > Sinotaia quadrata. The sequence goes on along the minus strand of CM054177.1, from coordinate 44,456,395 downwards.
AATGCCTATCAACAAATGGTCTACAGTAAACAATTTTTAAATGTGTGTTAAACATTGCTTAGCAAGAAACGGATTTATTATAAACGTGCACAGAAATGTATTCAACACTGTAATAAAAGAATTTAAACACTGTAATATATGTATTTAAACACTGTAATAAAAGATTGAAAAATCCAGATCCTGTGTTCAGATTCAGGGAAGAATTTCTGAGAATTGTGCACAATGTATGCAAACGGATGTGAGCAAAAGTGCGATTTTTTAAGTAAATGAATAAAACATAAGATAATTTTTCAATAAGGAAATGAATTTCGTAGCCGGTAGGTGGGGAGATTTCTTACAAACATGCGTACACGAACAACGTGCGATACAAACGCTGTGTGAACATTTAAGTTAGAAATAAAATGAAGAAATTGCTTGTCTGTGTGAACATTTAAGTTAGAAATATAATAAAGAAATTGCTTGTTTGTGTGAACACTTAAATTAGAAATAAAATAAGGAAATCACTTGTCTCTTTCAATATTGCTAGTATTGTAAATGTATCAATGTTGCTAGTATTGTAAATGTATCAACGTTGCTAGTATTGTAAATGTATCAATGTTGCTAGTATTGTAAATGTATCAATGTTGCTAGTATTGTAAATGTATCAATGTTGCTAGTATTGCAAATGAATCAGTGTTGCTAGTATTGCAAATGTATCAATGTTGCTAGTATTGTAAATGTATCAATGTTGCTAGTATTGTAAATGTATCAATGTTGCTAGTATTGTAAATGTATCAATGTTGCTAGTATTTTAAATGTATCAATGTTGCTAATATTGTAAATGTATCAATGTTGCTAGTATTGTAAATGTATCAATGTTGCTTGTATTGTAAATGTATTAATGTTGTTGAAGTAACAGAGCTATTATTAACTTGATACGTTTAGTATAAATTATCCTATACATAATTTTAAAGCTGAATTTGAAATATATTTTAACTATATCAGTACCATTGCTTACTACAGCATCATTTCATTTTAATTTAATAGCATTATTTTAATTACATAGTATTTCAATTATGCACACAAATTATATTTTAGTTTTGTCTTGCAATAGTATTTGAATGATAAATTAAAATTACAAACTCTTGCTCACATTTAATCACACAATCAGCGTGAAAATGACGTAAATTACGTCGAGTAAGAATGTTGGCAATTTGGTCACTGTGGTGGATTGTTAATTACATGTGAATGCAGGGGGAGAGAAGGACGAGAAAAATGAAATAATGGTTATTTCCGAACCCGCTTCTGGAATCTAACCCCATTTCGCAGATACATACCACACAAATAATCAAGCAGACACAGGGATGCACAAGGAAGATGTCACGTCACAAGCCATTAGTCCTAGGGTAAGCATATGATAATCATAACTAGCTCAAAAGCCCCAGACTCCCATTGTTGAATGCTATCCCTACTACTAGTAATATACAACATAACATGATGGTATAAGAGTCAAAATTAAAAAAGTTTAAACAAGTTTAATAAACATATAAAGGTAGAAAAAGGGAAACAGTGAAATAAGTGTAAAATATACAGTAAAATAAAAGTAAAATATGTCTACAGTGTCATCACTACAAGGAGTTCAAGTTCACAATGTATAGCCATGGCAATGTCTTTGGACAGTCTCTTGTATTTTCAACTTATCTGGATCAGAATAGAATCGGTTGGTCAGCCTGAAGACAGCATTAGTGATGTCTTCTTGATCCTTGACATGGTTGGGCACTTGATGTAGATGTGGACCATAAACTATGTGATGAATGTGATGGGCCTTTCCTTTCAGATTTCTCATTAATGCACAAAGTTTAGAGATGATGGGCAGCCTTTCTGTTAGCTGTGAACTGTAACAATTTTCCAGGTTGGGGAAGAAACAATAATGTTCCCCCCTTTTATACACTCTTTATAATTGCACAGTTGAAGGGTGTCACTCACACTCATTCAAACAGTTCAAGAGATGAAGAAAAGTGGGACAAAATTGCTCTCTCATTCAAACAGTTCAAGAGATGGACAAAATTGCTCCCTCATTCAAACAGTTCAAGAGATGGACAAAATTGCTCTATCATTCAAACAGTTCAAGAGATGGACAAAATTGCTCTATCATTCAAACAGTTCAAGAGATGGACAAAATTGCTCTATCATTCAAACAGTTCAAGAGATGGACAAAATTGCTCTATCATTCAAACAGTTCAAGAGATGAAGAAAATTGCTCTATCATCAAACAGTTCAAGAGATGGACAAAATTGCTCTATCATTCAAACATTAATACAAATAATATATGAACAATAAGAATTTAAATAAGCTGTGGAGAAATATATATTAGTTTTAACATTAACATCAGCTAGAGAAAGCACAACTACTAACCTTTGCTTGCATGAATCTGAATTATAAATCCAGTGAAAATTATCCCACAAGCAAGTCTTCAGATTTATAATTATTCTACTAGAGGAGGTAAGTGTACTCTCTATAAGAAATGCTCAGTGGGTCGAAGGCAATCTAATTTTAGTTTTCCCTAATGTGCCTATCTATGCATTCTACCAGCGGTTGACAGCAATTTGTGTAATCTGCTGACATGTCCAGCCTCCAGTCTGAGTGGGCGCTGGTCAAGGGACAAGAACTCGCTCACTCTGACACTAAGACTTTATGCAAATGTATGGCAGTCATAGAGTGGCAACAAGTTAGGTTAAGAATTATATAACTACTGATCTGGGGAGTTCAATGCTAGGTTTAATTAAGTGTCAGAACTTCAAGTTAGAAAACTGTTTATAGGAATTTAAAGTTACAAAATCACAGCTTTTATTATTAATTTTAATTATCATTATTATACTTGAAATATTATTATGGATTTAAATGATTTTCTCTTTTAAGTGACTTAATAAAACGTGAGAAGGGGGCCAACACGTGACCCCCTCCCCTGCTAAAATTAACCTAGTAGTTAAATCTTAATCACGGATCATGGTATAATTAAGGAGAAAAAGAAATTCTGGACTTATTTTGGTCCAAATCACATCTCAAAGTTTTTAGTAGATTTATACATGAATAAAATTATAAAATTAAAAGTACAGGCTTATTAATTTTACAATATAGACATAGACAAGTCTATGTGATTAATAAACAAATATTTAATAAGTCTATAATAATCACGATAAGCATACGTTTATGTACAAGGTCAATAAAAAGTTAAAGTGCAAGTTTAAAATTTTGGGTGCAGGATAACAAAATGTTAAAAGTAGTTTCTAATTTTTGTATAGATATGCATCATTTTAGGTGCAGAATAAACAAATGTGCTTAAGTGCAGCCTAATTAAAGTTAAAAATTACAAGCCATACGATTAACTACGTAGATTAAATTTATGTGTAGCATTAATAAAAGATTTATTTTATGCTCACTCAGGAACATAGATATTTTCAGCACAGGACAACTAAGCGAACTTAGACTTAGGTCAGGGATTTAATTAATCATATAAATAGCAATGCAACATCCATTCTATACTCTCGCTTCTCTAATCATATGCAATAGAGTTATGAAAAAAATATTTTAAAGTATTCAAACGGAGCATGATTTTGCTGTACGTGGCAAATAAAAACATCCTCAAACAACAAACGGAGCATGGTTTTGCTGTACAAGGCAAATAACAACATCCTCAAACAACAAATGGAGCATGCTTTTGCTGTACATGGCAAATAACAACATCCTCAAACAACAAATGGAGCATGCTTTTGCTGTACATGGCAAATAACAACATCCTCAAACAGCAAATGGAGCATGCTTTTGCTGTACATGGCAAATAACAACATCCTCAAACAACAAATGGAGCATGCTTTTGCTGTACATGGCAAAAAAACAACATCCTCAAACAACAAACCGGAGCAGGCTTTAGCTGTACATCCTAACAACATCCTCAAACAACAAAGGGGGACACTAAATATAAGGATTGTTCCCTTACTGTCACAAACCTTTTTAAAAAAGGAACAGCTAAGTCTATTATTGGCTCATGGCTGTAGAAATGTTGACACCACGCAAAGTAGGATCTAACAGTATAACTTAGTTTTACATATCGGGTTGGGGTAAAGCTATGAGGGTATCAGGTTCTCTTGTTGTCCTGGGCCAGCATTCCTCAGAGGGGTTAAAACACTCTTTCCAAATGAAGGTCAAAACACGGCATCCCTCCTTTTGTGAATAGTGGGCTGATAATTTTAAGAATGAAAATCAACACCAGAGGTGGTGTAAGTTCATTGACTTGGTTGACTCGAGCCAAATAGTAAATTTCTGTTTACCAAGGCCGTGTTTTATTTCCCGTGTCTTTCCCCTCGAGTCAACCATTTTACCACTGACTCAAGGGGACCCACACCCCAAGGAAAGAATACTCCTGAACGACAAGACATAGTGACTTATAATTAAAATAAACATCCCAAAAGATATGCTTTGAGTGACTTAATAAAACGTGAGAAAGGGGCCAACAGTGACGAAAACTTAAAATGTCAGTTTTCTCGCGAGCAAGCTGTCAGTCAGAGATGTCAAAGTTCCTGTTGCAGTGATTTGATCCCTTGCTAACGAAAAGCAGATCACTGCGTGCGCACACATCCAAACCCTGCAGGCGTTAGGGGTTCTAATTTCAGACTTGTCCTGACACTTGACCTGATTGCCATCGAAATCTCAGTTCAATTTTAAGAGCAGCTTTTACTATCGTGTACAAAATGCAGTATATCTGTGTTTTTCTATAGCGTTTCCTTCCTCTTTCTTAAAATACGTTTGGACGGGCTTTGGCATGTATGGTAAAGAAAAACATGCATTTGAGGACGTAAACAAATTACTGATATTTTAGACAGGGCTCTTGAAGTTTCAAATCAAATTAGCTAAATGTTCTAAACAGGAGATACTGAAAGAAATCAAAGAACAAAATATATTAAATAAGGCATACAGACTAAAACCCATTTAATTAAATGTTCTAATTTGGACACGACTCTAAAATCTAAATACACAAATTATATCAGATAGATACATAGAAATTTAATTCAAAATTCAAATTATACTAAATTGAGATACAAGCCTCAGAAAAGAATGTTAAATAGAAATATAGAGATTTAAATCAAAGTGTATGTACTTAACTGGGAAATGAAGAGCTAAGTCAAAGGGAAAATGTACTAAACAGGGATATGGAGACACATCACAGTGCAAAATGTACTGAATAAGAACATGGAGACCTTAAATCAAAATGCAAAATTTAAGGGATATTGATTCTTATTTCTTTCAGTCTCTCTCTATCTTTTAGTCCTCTTTATGATTTTGTCTCTCTTTCATTTCCTGTCTATAACTGCAGTCCTTTCTTATCATTCTGTTGCTTTGTAACTGACTAATCAGTCCCTCTAAGATTTTGCCCTTCTTTTAGCTCGTCATTTCTTTCTATCCTGGTGTCGGCACCTCTCTAAGTGATTCTGTCTCTCTGTCTTTCAGTTCCTTTTTATGATTGTTGTCTGTCTCTGTAACTTTGTCTGTCCCAGTGAATGACTCTCCCTATCTCTTTGTCATTGTTCCTCTCAGTGAATGTCATTATCCATATTTGTGTCCCTGTCTTTTAGTCTTTGTCCCTCTCAGCGAATGACTCTTTCTGTCTCTATGCATCTGTCTCTATGACTCTTTCTGTCTCTATGACTCTGTCTCTATGACTCTTTCTGTCTCTATGACTCTGTCTCTATGCATCTGTAACTCTTCATGACTTTCTCTGCTTCGGTGCTTTGTTTTCTCTTTCTGACTCTTCTGTCCCCTTCTATGATTCTCTCTGTCTCTGTGTCCTTCTCTATATGTTTGTCCCACTGTAACAGGAGTCAAATTATACTTGACCTCCTAACCCGCATTCACTTAAAATTCATTATTTTTGTTTCGTGGACACAGTTCTTACATAAGAGTGATGTAATCGTCATACTCTGAAAGGAGAGAGAACTCACCCAGTTATGTAAAATTATGGACAATAGCTGATTGTAGGCCATACCCATAAACATCACGTGATTAATAGGTTCACGCCTTAGATTCACACGACTCTTTATATACCGCATGCCGCATAACCAATAATTATAATTACCATGGCATTAGTGTCACAATACAATTCTTAATCTACCCTGTATGTGTTATGTAACATAACACAACTGAATCAAACATTTCTGCATGATTATTTCTTTTTGTTATTACACTTTGATCTTAGCTGACCGCAAATGTTCACACTTGATCACCAGAACACCAATGTGCACACCATGATATTACAAAACACCAGAGAAGTATATTTCTACAAGTCTGTGATATTCACTACACCTTCCCATGGATATAAAAACGGGCACTATAATATGAGTGTAAGACATCATATCCGGTGAGCACTTTAATATATTTCCAGATAGGTCGTAGCGTCTTTAATACATTGCCATTCTCTTCCTGCCATTTCCGGTTCTAGTTTCCTTGCCGGAAGCTACACAGCCAATATATTCTGTGATCCGAACGACTTTAGCTGCACGCTGCAAAGTCATCGACTTCACAAACATGAAAGAATCGTTACCCCGTTTCTTGACCGTTTTATTTGTGGTTTTCGCCTGTGTCGTTCACTCTTCTCCTTATTTCAGACGAAGTGAGTTGTCTTCTTGTATTAAACTTAATACTATATTAGTGATAGTCACACCAAGTGAGTTGTCTTATTGTATTCAAATTAATGGGTATATTACTGATATTCACACCAAATGAGTTGTCTTATTGTACTAAAATTAATGGGCATATTGCTGATATTCAAATCATGAGAGTTGTCTTCTTGCGTTAAACTTATTGGGCATATTGCTGGTATTCATATCACGTGAGTTGTCTTATTGTATTAAAATTAATGGTTATATTAGTGATATTCACATCACGTGAGTTGTCTTATTGTATTAAAATTAATGGTTATATTAGTGATATTCACACCAAGTGAGTTCTCTTATTGTACTAAAATTAATGGCCATATTACTGATATTCACATCAAGTGAGTTATCTTATTGTATTAAAATTAATGGTTATATTAGTGATATTCTCATCACGTGAGTTGTCTTATTGTATTAAAATTAATGGTTATATTAGCGATATTCACATCAGGTGAGTTGTCTTATTGTATTAAAATTAATGGTTATATTAGTGATATTCACATCAGGTGAGTTATCTTATTGTATTAAACTTAATTGTTATATTAGTGATATTCACACCAAGTGAGTTCTCTTATTGTATTAAAATTAATGGTTATATTACTAATATTCATCGAGTCTGACAAAATTTAAGTATTAGAAATTGTCTCAGAAATAGCATTCATTTTGTTTACTTACTGTTTTAATTATCATCCAGAATTATATGAGAGACACACTTCTATGCTCTATAACAGGTAAACAAATTTTATTTTGGTAACTAGAATTGTACATTTGAATGTCGCCAACAGGCAACTGATGTGACACCGTATGGCAATGTTTAGCACTTGGCTTTTCTGCATAAATATAAATATATAAATAAATATCACTGGTCAGAGGTCGGAGCCCTGGGAAACACCCGATCTTCTAACTCAGTGCTGTCCAACTCGCGGCCCACGGGCCCCTTCTAAGTGGCCCGCCATAGCTCTCACAATATTTTTAAAACTTTCAGTTACGCAAAATCTTATCATAAAACCTAAACATTTTATTTAATTTCTTCAATTTTTTCAATAATTATTGGACTAATTCTAAGTTTATTTGAAAGTTTAATGTTAATTTTAAATATTGCACAAGATGGTAACAGAGTTTTGGATGAAATATGTGTCTTGTGACGAGTTTCCGCACATATCTAAATGCTGCAAAAATTTTTTGACCATGTTTGGAAGCATTGTCGTTTGTGAAGCAGAATTTTCTGCAATGACCAACATCAAGTCAAAGAAACGAAATTCTTTGACTGACAAAAATTCAGAAAGCATGATGAGGGCAGCTGTAACTCAATACCAGCCACAAATAACAAACATTGCTAATTTAATTCAGAGTCAGATTTCACACTGAAGATGTAAACTGAGGTTAAATAAATTGATAAGATGGAATACTGGTTTCAAAACATACACAAATTATACTGTTAGTGATAATAAACAACTTTAGATTAACATCAGATAATTCATATTTGATATATCAATTAGCTAAAAACTATTGGAATTTTAAAAAACATCGGATTACACAAAATATTTTAAATAATGTACTCTACATGTCATACATATTATACAGTTTTACAACATTTACAACATTTTACAATATTTACATTATACATTACAACATTTACAACGTTATGAAATCATTTTTAAAAGGCTAAAAAAGAGAGGGAAAAGTAGTAATTTATGTCTTTATTATTAATTTATTTAACAACTTTATCCAACAGATAGCTAAAACAGACTACATTTTATTATTAATTTATTTAACAACTTTATCCAACAGAGAGCTAAAAACAGACTACATTTTATTATTAATTTATTTAACAACTTTATCCAACAGAGAGCTAAAAACAGACTACATTTTACTATTAATTTATTTAACAACTGTATCCAACAGAGAGCTAAAAACAGACTACATTTTATTCCAAATGCTCCCCAAAGCGCTGACCACTAGGGCTCCGCCCAGACCCTTAGTCATAAGGGGCTTCGGCACCCTCGTTCGTCTACCTGGCAACATTGCGGCCCCTGGCCTCATGACAATTTTTTAAGTGGCCCACAGTCTGAAAAAGGTTGGACAGCACTGCTCTAACTCAAAGAGCGATAGTTAAATAAGTTAACTTATTTATTTTATATATATGACTTCATTTCATATATACTTATCAAGTGAATTTCTTTTTCACTGCAGACTTCAGACCAACCTGGAGCTTGATCATCAGAATGGCCATCCTTCGTCAAAAATGCAAGGAGCAAATGCTGAACCGCGTTGCCTTATTAAAACTGCCTTTCTGTTATGCGTATCAGGCAAGGTGGAACAAACCAAACAGACCGTAGCAAATAACTAGGTCGAGATAACCAGAGCATAACAGACATGTGGAACAAACATTTACTGCATATAAGCAAACATTGGCACAAGCAAAGCAATGTTTAACAACAAATGGACTATAAAACAACAAAGAGACTTTATAAATTTTTAACAGCTTATGGACTGCACAAAACAATGGATAATACTAAATAATATTTACTAGGAAATAGATTATATACAACGAAAATTAACAGGTCATGAATTAAACAATGTTTAAAACCACATTTTCTATATAAAGCAATTTTTAGCAGATGAACTATTGTAAAGAATACTTAACAACAAATGTGAAGTGAGAATGTTGCCAATTTTGTCACGAACACTTTAAATGTATGTTTTTCGCGAGCAAGCTCTCAGTCAGAGCTGTCAAAGTTCCTGTTGCAGTGATTTGATCCATTGCTAACGAAAAGCAGGTCACTGCGTGCGCACACATCCCAACCCTGCGGGCGTTAGGGGTTCTAATTTCTCACTCGAAAGACTTGTCCTGACACTTGACCTGATTTAATGGAGTATTATTTTTATCCTCTTACTAAAAAAAGGTGTGGATGGGATGAAAAGGTTGGGTGTATCTGGTAAAGTAAGACACGTTCAAACAGAATGAAATTAAACTGATATTTTAGACAAGGACAAGAAGTTCCAAATCATATTAGCTAAATGTTCTAAACAGGAATCCTGAGAGAAATCAAAGTGCAAATATACATAAACTAACATATTTATTTCAAAATACAAAATATACTCAATGTAGACATAAATAAAAGCATAAAATATATTAAACAAAGACCATGAAATTTAAATCAAAGTGTGTGTACTAAAACGGAGAATGGAGATCTAAATCAAAGGGCAGATGTACTAATAGGGACATAGAGACACATCACAGTACAAAATATACTAAATAGAAAAATGGAGATCTTAAATCAAAATGGAAAATTTAGTGAAAAAGGACACTCATTCTGATTTCTTTCAGTCACTCTCTATCTTTCAGTCTCTTTATGATTTGTCTCTCTGTCTCTATCTTTCAGTCTCTTTATGATTTTTCTCTCTGTCTCTATCTTTCAGTCTCTTTATATAATTCTGTCTGTATCTTGCAGCCTATTTTTCTGATTATCTCTCTAAATGAATCTGTCTTTCCTCCCGTCCTTGATTCTCTCTCTTTTAGTTCGTCTCTGTGATTCTTAGTCTCTTGGTGTCTGTCTTTGTCCCTCTTTTATGACTGTCTCTGTGCATATATTGACTCTGAGTCTGTGCATTTGTCTGTCTCTATGAATCGCTGTGTGTCTTTGTTCCTATTACTCGCTCTGTATTTGTGTCTTTGTTTCTCCCGTTACTCCCTTTGTGTCTGTCTCTGTCTCTCTCTAAAACTGTGAATTTGTTTCTCTGCACGATTCCCATTGTGTCTCTGTATTTACTCTGAACATTTCATGCCCTTAAACTACAGAGGATGAAGAACACGTTATAAGAGAAAATATACTTGAAACAAATACAATAATACCAAAAGAGCAAAAAACAGACCAAGAAAGAAGCAAATTTCTTCAGCAGGATGAAATCCTTCTTAGATCCATACGTTTTACAACAATTCACACCTTAAATAGCAACTACATCTCTGCTAGCAATTACACACATCAAAGCACTTATAATTATGAAGTACAAATGTAAAGAAACAGGTGGAATTATTCTCTAAACTATTAACTCAGGCACATAAAATACATTATATATAGAATGACGCTTTAGAATTCTTTACCCTTGTACAATAATACTCCAATGAGAAATATTTTAAAGTATTGCTTGAGGTTTCCGTTACAGATAGAAAAGATAAATGGATGATTAAAAGCAAACTATTAAACATGGCCTAATTTTAGAAGGACGATAATATGAAATAAATGTCAATACAAGGCGTCTTTCTGTCTACCTGTCAGTCAGTCTATCTGTCATTCTTTTGATATATAAGCAGTTACGTATCTATCGGCTATCTGTCATAATATCACAACTGAACTAATAACCCCCATTTCTCAAATGAGTGTCAAATTCCTTCTTCTGTATATTGCTTAAAAGAAACCAATGGATTATAACCAATTTTAATTTTAATTCGACATGGTGTACAGTTCAAAGACTCATTCTTGACCTTTGAACTCGACAACACGTGCCATGAAACTTTAGCTGTGCACGCGTACGTATGTGTGTTGTCTAGCACTCCGCCCCCTCTGTTTTCTGAAATACAACTCATCATCTATACACAGGCAGTTTATTAGGTCGACAATCAGATTTATGTAGAATTCATTCCGTCATACAAACACACACAACTTTATTAGGCCAACAATCAGATTTATGTAGAATTCATTCCGTCATACAAACACACACAACTTTATTAGGCCAACAATCAGATTTATGTAGAATGCATTCCAACATACAAACACTCCGCTTTATTAGGCCAACAATCAGATTTATGTAGAATGCATTCCAACATACAAACACTCCGCTTTATTAGGTCGACAATCAGATTTATGTAGAATTCATTCCGTCATACAAACACACACAACTTTATTAGGCCAACAATCAGATTTATGTAGAATTCATCAACATACAAACACTCCGCTTTATTAGGTCGACAATCAGATTTATGTAGAATTCATCAACATACAAACACTCCGCTTTATTAGGTCGACAATCAGATTTATGTAGAATTCATTCCGTGATACAAACACACAACTTTATTAGGTCGACAATCAGATTTATGTAGAATTCATTTCGTCATACGAACACTCTAGAATGCAAACGACCAGCGTCAGTGTAACCATGTGTGATGGGGTGTGGTGTTGGTGTTGTTGTTATGGGTCACCCCAGGGTGCGAGGCGATGATGAAACGATAAAGATACAATGGGACGATACGGCAACCACAGCAGGAGAGGCAGAACACGCAACACGTGTTTACATTTTCATGATCTTTATTTCGGCGACACACCGCCAACCACGCTCCTCTCTTGACCAAAGACGACTAAAGACGAACCCTGACGAACCAAGACGAACGCTCTCGCACACTCTCTCACACACAATATATCTAAAAAGTCCGGGCGGCAAAGGGGGCTCCACTAAACAATTCTGGAACTGCTGACTAAAACTACTGCTAACGGGTACATCTGTGCTAACCTACTTTCGTTCTAACATAAATTTCTCCTAAACTACCTAGAGTTATATAACACTTAAACTATCAAAAAATACTACATTAAATACTCTCTAAATACAATACTTCCTTACAATATAATTCACAAAATAAATTATAAAATCAAATAATTAACTATATTCCTGTGCCAGGGGAAAAACATGTACACATACATAAATCATAAAATACACTTAGAAAACAATATAAACTAACTTACAAAATTATATAAATATAAACTACATCCCACTAACTATTAGAATATCTAAACATCAACTTTACTTAATAAATGAATAATATAATAAAGGCGGTTAAACATGTACACACTGGCACAGCCATACACATTATATAGCAGACCGCGCCGCGCGATTCAAACTAGCGGCCGATGACCTACTTTGCTGCCCGGCAAAACAAGCGCTACGCACACACTCTGTACACACGTACATCCATCCTTCCACACATGAATATTGAGTTATCTCTGTAATACAATCACTGGACATTTAGTGCTTCACATCTTCGGGGAATGTGTGAAAGGAAGAGATATATTTATGTACCTATAATCACATTTGACCTTTGGTAATAAGTGGCAGATCTGTGTGTGGAACCAATGTATACAACGATCATATAAATAGTTGTATAGTAAATGGCTGCTAAAGATAATGGCAGGTCTCAATGTATACAATAGTCTAATACTATTTGTATAATAAATGGTTGCTGATGCCAGTGGGAGATCTGTGTGGATCCAATGTATAGGCCTACAACGACCCAGTATTAGTTGTATACTAAATGGCCGAATAAGCTAAAGCAGGTCTGTATGGTCCCAATGTATACAATGATCCAATAATAGTTGTACACTAAATGGCTGATAAAGCTAAAGCAGGTCTGTATGGTCCCAATGTATACAATGATCCAATAATAGTTGTACACTAAATGGCTGATAAAGCTAAAGCAGGTCTGTATGGTCCCAATGTATACAATGATCCAATAATATAATAGTTGTACACTATGGCTACCCTATGAGAGCTAATGAATCAAACATTTCTGCATGATTATTTCTTTCTGTTATTACACTTTGATCTTAGCTGACCGCAATTGTTCACACTTGATCACCAGAACACCAATGTTCACACCATGATATTACAAAACACCAGAGAAATATATTTCTACAAGCCCGTGACACTCACTAAACATTCCCTTCTCACTCTGGTTATAACCTCGCGCACTATAAAATGGATACACGACGTCACATTCGATAAAATGGGTACACGACGTCACATTCGATAAGCGCTTTGATATTTTCCTGGATAGTTCGTATTGTCTTTAATATGCTGACATCCTCTTCTTGCCATTTCCGGTTCTTGTTTCCTCGCTGGATGCTACGCAGCCAGTTTAATCTGTGATCCGAACGACCTAGCTGTATGCTCTTAACAAAAGTCGTAAACTTCACAAACATGAAGATGTCGTCGTCTTCTTTCTTGGTGGTTTTATTTGTGGTTTTTGCCTCTACCATACATTGTTCTCCTTATTTTAGACCAAGTGAGTTGTCTTATTGTATTAAACTTAATGACTATATTAGTGAGTTGTCTTATTGTATTAAGCTTAATGACTATAATAGTGACATTCACACTAAGTGAGTTGTCTTATTATATTAATCGTAATGGATATACTAGTGATATTGACATCAAATGAGTTGTCTTATTGTAATAAAATTAATGGGTATATTACTCAAATTCATCGAGTCTGACAGTTTAAGTATTAGAAAATGTCTTAGGATTATCATTCATTTTGTCTGCTTACTGTATTACGTACCATTCCTAATTATATTTAAGACACCTTTGCTCTTTGAATGGTAATAGATAAATAGAGTAACTAGAGTTGTTTCATTTGAATGTCGCTAACAGACAACTGGATTGATACCATATGGCTATGTTTAGCACTTGGCTGGACTTCATAAATATAAATATAAATTAATATCACTGGTCAGAGGTTGACTCCTTGGAGACACCCTGTCCTCTAGCTCAAAAGAGCGTTAATAGACTAAGTTGACTTATTTATTGCATATTTATAAAATGAATGACTTCAATGTTTATTTCATTATTCTACTTCTCAATTGAATTTCTAATTGACTTCAGAGATCATACGCGCCGCGAGCTTGAGCATCAGCAGGCTAGTCCTTCGTGAGAAGTGCAGACGGCAAATGGCCAACGACACGGTGCCCGTATCTTCGTTCTGTTTTAGGTATTTAAATGACATTTCACCAAGATCTCCAATGATCAGGGCTGCTGGACTGTATCAGAGTCTTGTCAGATCACATCTTAAAATTTATCATCGAATTTAGCGAGCCTAGTCCAGCACGATGTAACACAGCGAAGCAAGCAATTGGATCATTTCTACACTAATCACTTTATTATAAAGCAAGTGGATTTAAAACTAACAAGAGCGAAGCAAGCAATTGGATCATTTCTACACTAATCACTTTATTATAAAGCAAGTGGATTTAAAACTAACAAGAGCGAAGCAAGCAATTGGATCATTTCTAAACTAATCACTTTATTATAAAGCAAGTGGATTTAAAACTAACAAGAGCGAAGCAAGCAATTGGATCATTTCTACACTAATCACTTTATTATAAAGCAAGTGGATTTAAAACTAACAAGAGCGTACCAAGCAATTCGAGCAAACTAAACAGATCGTAACCAGTAACTGGACCAATACTAAATAGACTTTAACAAGCAAGTGGATGAAACTGACCAGACAGTTGAAAACAGGTGGAGTAAACATAGCCTATAATCAAAACATATATAAACAAAACAATGTTTAACAGCAAATGGACTAACATTTAACAGCAAATGGACTATATAATTCTTAACCGGATATTCAGTCCTGCAAAACAATGCTGGATAAAAAGAGGACTCTATACAAAACACTTAATAGCAAATACACTCTATATAAAAATGCTGAACAACTCATGAAATATACAAAAAAATATGGTTAGCGATATGGATCATATATAGTAATTTTTAGCAACAAATGTACTATTGTAAAAATGCTTAACAACAAATGGACTATACACCATAATGCGTAACAATAAATGATCTATATTAAACAAACCTTAACAACAAATGAACTGTACTCAGTAATGCTTAACAAAATATCTTCCATACTAAGCAACGTTCTGCAACAAATTATCTCCACTCAACAGCAATTATTTGGATACTAAAAAAAAAACAAAAAAATAAACGCTAACAGAAATGAATTCGAACGCTGTAATAAATGAATGTAAAACAAATTTACATATATTCGAGTTTTTAGTAAATGAATAAAACAAATATAATTATTTGTCGTTATTGCAATGGATTTCTTAGCCGGGTGTTGGTGTGGTGTGTGATGTGTTACAAAATATGACTACATGAACAAAGTGTGATGCAAACGGCCTATGAACATTTACATTGGTAATAAAAACAAATTAAAAAAATCACTTATCTCTGTGAACATTTAAATTACAAATAAAATGAAGAAATCACTTGCCTCTGAAAATTGCTATCATTGCAAACATGTCAATGTCTTTGAAATGACTGAGTTATTATTGAACTTGATAAATATAGAATGAATAATTATTTTTATTATAAATAATTTTAAAGCTGAATTTGTATGTTTCATTAATTATGTCAGTGTCATTTCTGACTTCAGCATCATCCCGTTTAAAGTTACTTGCATTATTTTAATTACATTGTATTTCGATCGCGCACACAGATTATATTTTAGTTTTGCCTTGTAATATTATCTGAATGATAAATTAAAATTATATTTTAGTTTTGCCTTGTAATATTATCTGAATGATAAATTAAAATTATATTTTAGTTTTGCCTTGTAATATTATCTGAATGATAAATTAAAATTATATTTTAGTTTTGCCTTGTAATATTATCTGAATGATAAATTAAAATTATATTTTAGTTTTGCCTTGTAATATTATCTGAATGATAAATTAAAATTATATTTTAGTTTTGCCTTGTAATATTATCTGAATGATAAATTAAAATTATAAACTCCTACTCACATTTAATAACATAATTAACGTAAAAACTACATAAATTACGTGAAGTAAGAATGTTGCAAATTTTGTCACGAACACTTTTAAATGTCATTTTTCTCGCGAGCAAGCTGTCAATCAGAGCTGTCAAAAGTTCCCGTTGCAGTGATTTGATCCCTTGCTAACGAAAAGAAGGTCACTGCGTGCGCACGCATCCAAACCCTGCAGGCGTTAGGAGTTCTAATTTCTCACTCGAAAGACTTGTCCTGACACTTGACCTGATTGCCAGCAAAATCAGTTCAATTTTCAGTGCAGCTTTTACTATCTTGTACAAAAATGCAACATTTCTGTTTTTACGTTTCCTTTCTATTTTTAGGTGAGGATGAGTGGGAAAGGTAGGGTGTGTGTGATAAAGAAAAGAACAGCGAGAATGAAATCAAGCTACTAATATTCTAGAGAGGGACATGAAATTTCAAATTTAATTAGCTCAGTGCTCTAAAGAAGGATATTGAGATAAATAAAAAAGTACTAAATGTATTAATTAGGGATATATAGATTACCCATTAATGTTTTAAATAGACTAAAATCTAATGCACAAAATTAAATAGATACATAGAGACAATTCAAAATACAATATATACTAAATAGAAACATGATGACAAATTACATTATAAAATGTACTAAATAGAGATATGGAGATTTAAATCAAGTAAATGTGCCATACAGATTGTGTGTGTGTGTGTGTGTGTGTGTGTGTGTGTGTGTGTGTGTGTGTGTGTGTGTGTGTGTGTTACGTTTCCAGTATTTATTTAGAGACCCTGCTTAGGAAATTATAGAACTTTAATTTACTATTTAAATTAATTCCCTCTCGTTTAACCTAAACAGACTGGTTGCTCAAATCATCATTCGACTAAATTAAAAATGCATCTCTGTAGTCTAGATCACAGATTTACGAAACTGATAATTTGCGTACATTAGCTAGATTGGAAATCGTTAAAAACTCTCTTAGATTCATATGCATTCATTACGTCATTCGTTTAGCTCAAACAGCCCCCATCCAATCCACGTCTTTTGGTCTATATGCATACAAATTACTACAAAAAGAGGTTCTTAACAAAAATGAAATAAGATTTAATAAGTTTAACAATTAACAGCAACGATTAATCACGAGCACGACGTCTATGATTCAACACAGAGATTCTCTCTTATTCTACCGTCTTTGTTAATAGTTTTAACGAGAATTATCTTGCCAAATAGTCACTTGATCCTGGACCCTAGTAGATATACTTAACTACACTCTTGGTCGCATGTGGGGTTCAACTGGTTAGAACTTGTCCACATCACTTTAGCTCATCGTCAGTACTGCATAGCATAACAGTCAATCGTCCACTCAATTACTGCATCGCTAATGTACTTGCGACGAATCTCGTTAACCATAGTTAACACGATGTACTTTTACGTAGTTCACGCATGGGTCATGAAGACACCCGAGTCGGCGTACGACTCAAGAAGTACGAAGGTAGAGAGGAATAACATAAGAACCCTGCTGAAACAAAGGATTTGGGCTCTGTAACTATTTGCGTGTATATTCGCAAAACCCAAGCACATGTTTCTTTGTTTAAGGTTCTGAATCTAGAATCTTTGACTATCGTGTCGTTTACAATTCAAATATGGTTATATTTAAATATACATTGTGGTTCACGTGTGTGTTACATATAACGTTACACGAACGTATGAATTCCCAAATATTTACAGCATTAAAAATTGGAATTCACACAAAGGATTAATTCAAAATGAAGCATGAATGCTTTACAATTTTACACGAAAAATTATATGCAAGAACAATTTGAATTACAAAGAAGAATTCACCACGTGCACAGACATTCTGGCGGCACTAGGGAATTTAAGATTATATAAATTAAAGATAAGAAAAAGTTACAATAATTTAATACAATAACTTTTAGATTTGTCCCTTTACATCGAAACACGTGCTTTGGCTAAAATAGCGCTAAGCTGCACAAAATACATACATCAATTCAATTACAAAATACAATCAACAAATGCAATAAATATTGTAAGAAGTAGACGTGTTATTGTTACCTCTTAAAAGTAGATTTACTGCTCTAGCGGGTTCTTTCTTCGACTCTCTCATACGACTCTGGTACGGCGGTGGGACGGAGCTAATGTTATAGCTGTCTTGTGCGTCTGCCGGTCTGGGAGTGAGTACTGTTTTCACGCCTATGATCATATTTTATAAAACTGCATTGGACGCATCACGTGACCGCTCACGTGGTATGTTGTTGATCTCGAAGGTGCTGGACACTGGCCTAAAGTTATGCAACAATCTGACCTTGCTAAAAGCTTCTCGATACTGATGTATCACAGGTGAATTTCAACAAAGGTCCGTTCAAAATTTTAATTTTGAAACGAGCAATTGGGTCACGAGGTCATGACACAGAATTTGTCACACATCGTCACAGTGTGTGTGTGTGTGTGTGTGTGTGTGTGTGAACTTTCACCTAGTACTCCACACCACCTCTGTTTTTCTGAAATAGTTCTCTGTACTACCTGTACGCACACAGAGTTATGAGGTCGTTACATGTTGAATTCATTCTGGCACACCTATACATTATGGAGTAAACGACCGGCCTCTGTAAATCCACTAATATGAGCTCAGAGAGAGAAAGGGAGGGATGGGGGGAGAGAGTCAAAAAAGAGGGACAAAGGATTGGATATAGTCATAGAGAGGGACAAACACACACACACACACACACACACACACACACACACACACACACACACACACACACAGAGCTTGAGGCTTTTAATTCTTTTTCGTTAATTACATTTTTTTTAAAACACTCTGTAATGAAACATAATACTCTCCTTGCTTGCATTTTTATATAAAGCCTACACAAAATGTAAAACACATAACTTTTAATTTAAATATGGCATCATAGCTGGAGGCTAAATTACAGTAATAAATGAAGATAAGATATAAACTGTCTCACGTATTCCAAATTTTGAAAAAAATCTGATTGAAGAGACTCTAGGAGTCAAAAGCATTTATAAGAATGGGCGCTTAACCGGCACTCTGATTTGCTAAGAACACAAGCCCAGGGTGTTTATATATTTCTGCCACATCCTCTTTAATTAGAAAGACACTGTTACTGAAAACATAATTTTGTTTTTTTATTGTTATTGTAGGTTTATGGTAATTGTTCAGATTGAGAGTGTATACACATTTGCATATCTGTTAGTATATATAACTGTGTGTAAGTATTTGTGAAAATGTGAGTGTGCATACAGTAGTACGTATGTTTGTTAGTATGAGCGAGCGCGAGTGTGTATATAACCGTACATGTGTTTTTTGCCTCTATAATAGTACGCATGTTAGTGTGAGTGAATGTGAGTGCCTATATAATAGTACGCATGTTAGTGTGAGTGAATGTGAGTGCCTATATAATAGTACGCATGTTAGTGTGAGTGAATGTGAGTGCCTATATAATAGTACGCATGTTAGTGTGAGTGAATGTGAGTGCCTATATAATAGTACGCATGTTAGTATGAGTGAATGTGAGTGCCTCTATAATAGTACGCATGTTAGTATGAGTGAATGTGAGTGCCTCTATAATAGTACGCATGTTAGTGTGAGTGAATGTGAGTGCCTCTATAATAGTACGCATGTTAGTGTGAGTGAATGTGAGTGCCTCTATAATAGTACGCATGTTAGTGTGAGTGAATGTGAGTGACTCTATAATAGTACGCATGTTAGTATGAGTGAATATGAGTGACTCTATAATAGTACGCATGTTAGTATGAGTGAATATGAGTGCCTATATAATAGTACGCATGTTAGTATGAGTGAATGCGAGTGCCTATATAATAGTACGCATGTTAGTATGAGCGAGTGTGTGTGAGTGTGAAAATGCGAAGATATGTCTACGTGGAAATGTGTTTTACATCTAGCATTTGATATTTTTATATTTATCACATTTTTCTACATCATACGATCATATTAAGTGAACTGGCATCTTTTGTTTTCTTAATTCAGTGATTCCATTCTTTATGAAAAGTAACAGCCAAGTCAGACACGTAAAACACTAACATCTTTAGTTTTCGTAATTCAGTGATTCCACTCTTTATGAAAAGTAATAGCCAAGCGTAAAACACAATGGCGGCCATATTGTTGAAAACGGATTGCAGTTTTAAAAGTAATTTCGTGCTTTTATCACACCGAACAGCAATCACCAAGCACGAAACAATAATGGAAATAATGTCACAGTAAATAATCCGGAATCTCTCTTTTTAGACCCTTTAGAATTTATATGGATTTCTTCATTTACGAACACAAACACACACACACACACACACACACACACACACACACACACACACACACACACATCCACAAAAGCACGCACATATGCACACAACGTACACATTTCAGATTTCCTAGCCCTATCGTAGTAAGATAAGAAAAGAAAGAAAAACACCTACTTTTCAACCATGAGTTTAAGAAGGGAGGGTGTGTTTTCTCTCATGGATGGGTCATTGTTGAGAACAATTTTGATAAGCTCAATTTTGACCTCGTTACCTTGTGGATTAATCTTTTTCTGGTTTGGGACTCCATTTGTCATGATAACATTTTACACGAGAGTGGTAGGAGTAAGATTCTGGCATTGCGATCAGCCATTTATTAAATCAACATGGTTGTAATTCTGACATTACTTAGTACTCTCTTCCTTTTTCAGACAGCTGCTGGTAAGTGTCTTTGATTGATATAGAAAATGAAATCATTGGTCGTTCTAATTCAGACGGCCGCTGGTAAGTGTCTTTGATTGATATACAAAATGAAATCATTGGTCGTTCTAATTCAGACGGCCGCTGGTAAGTGTCTTTGATTGATATACAAAATGAAATCATTGGTCGTTCTAATTCAGACGGCCGCTGGTAAGTGTCTTTGATTGATATACAAAATGAAATCATTGGTCGTTCTAATTCAGACGGCCGCTGGTAAGTGTCTTTGATTGATATACAAAATGAAATCATTGGTCGTTCTATTTCAGAGGCCGCTGGTAAGTGTCTTTGATTGATATACAAAATGAAATCATTGGTCGTTCTAATTCAAAAGCTAGATGATCACGTGCTATTTTATAAATCGTAAGATAAACTAAGAGTATTTTTCCATTTTCCAGGTATTAACTAAGAATGTGAGTACTTTTATACACTTCGGTTAATACGAGGACTACATTATAGAAACAATTGAGTAATCTTACTCCAACGAGTCGAGTGGTCGAACTTTCTTTGCCTACCAGTTGTAATTATCCAGCTCAGATTGTAAAATGAATAGGTAGGATGTAAAATGAATGTTCAGAATATGCATAGAGTGATGTTCATATGCAGATCGCTAAAGTTGTTGAAAGATTGCACAGATGTGAAGCAGGCAGCTAAAGTTGTAAACAAACTGCATGGGCTAAAACTAGACTAGTACGTAAACAGAACTGAGAAATCAACAATCACTGCATGTAGATAACTGCTCATCATTGCGAGGTCAAACTGCCTATAGTTCAAAGACAGATGGAATTATAATCAAACAGATAAGACCGTAAGTAGATGTTTGTAGACAGACAGTTTGCAAATAAACAGTTCGCATTGATAAAATCTGCTTAAGTAAAACATATATTGCTTTCAGATAGTAATAATATTTAAATACAGTCTTTATGCATTTCAAACTGCGTCTGGACTTTTTGCTTTGCATCTACAAGATCTCGACGTTCGATTTCGATTCACTTCTGTCTAGGAGCTGGAATCCTCTTGACCGCTGCACCACAAGAACTCATCCCTGGCTTGACGCCCACCCTGACTATCAGATGCACGGCGGGTAGTTCTGCGGGTGCTTTCCGCGATCTATTTTTCCTGCAGCTTAAACGGGAGCGTGGGGGACAACTCTCTCCGTTGGCGACGATAAATTCAGGAAGTGCGCCGACCCTCCACTCAACTGACCCCAGCTTCTCTTTGACTGGAAATCTGAACGAGACTTCACCTGGCACCGCCTTCTTGCAAGTGACTGTGACTGGGCCCACTGAAAACGAAGCTGGAATGTGAGTACTGAAGAACAGTCACTGCTTTCAAAAACCAATTTGAGGTACATTTAATAAACATATGTTTTGCAGATTGAAAAAAGTCTACGCAATAGGTATGGTTAATAACAATGATAATGACTAATGCAAAGAACATATTTTGTGAAAAAAATTACAATAGGTATGGTTAATAACAATGATAATGACTAATGCAAAGAACATATTTTGTGAAAAAAATTACAATAGGTATGGTTAATAACAATGATAATGACTAATGCAAAGAACATATTTTGTGAAAAAAATTACAATAGGTATGGTTAATAACAATGATAATGACTAATGCAAAGAACATATTTTGTGAAAAAAATTACAATAGGTATGGTTAATAACAATGATAATGACTAATGCAAAGAACATATTTTGTGAAAAAAATTACAATAGGTATGGTTAATAACAATGATAATGACTAATGCAAAGAACATATTTTGTGAAAAAAATTACAATAGGTATGGTTAATAACAATGATAATGACTAATGCAAAGAACATATTTTGTGAAAAAAATTACAATAGGTATGGTTAATAACAATGATAATGACTAATGCAAAGAACATATTTTGTGAAAAAAATTACAAAAGAATAGCAAATAATAGTGACTGATATATTATTATAATACTCTGAATTGTTTACTTATTCTGGCAGTATTTTAAAGTTTTAACATAAACAGCTGAAATACTGATATCAACTGATTATAATTTCATGTTGCTGATTTATATTGAGAATACACTTATTTGTTTGCTTTCTTTAAGAACTGATATGCTTTTACATTTATTATTACTGAAGAATAATATTTTTTCGAAAAGTTTATGATAGTCAGAATAGGAGTAATCTCCCTTAGACAAGTAACTTCTGATTACATGATCGCTCTCTCTCTCTCTCTCTCTCTATATATATATATATATATCTTCAATACTACATAATGTCTCAAACGAAGAATATTGTAGAAAATGCTATGCAAAACGAATTTATAAGAAATATTTCATTCCTAAATAAAACAATCCACCCCAATATAGAGAAAATAGTTTTATTGTAAAACCTACTGATGTTCCATGCATATTTGACCCGGTATGTTTCGATGGAATGTGGAATACCAAAGCGAAAATATCTGATACGCTCTCTTGAGCAAGGGCGGTAGGAATTCGATAGACATGTAGAGCGGTCTACCTGGACCTGGAGAGGAGAACCAAGACCCTACAGGCCGAGATCGCCCGTATGATGAAAAGCACCACGCCAACTGCGGAGAAGAAGAAAGCGAAGTCGGCTACCACCACCAGTGACGTAATATAATTTTAAACATGGTCGCCAACATTAAATATTTTGGCTCTATGATGATATGGCGCCCGGACTGCATACACAAACAATCACATACACATACAAGCACGCACTGATAATGAAGTTGTAAAGAATATATTAATAAAAACCTACACATAATATGACACTTCCAAAAGACCATGCATGAAGTGATATTTCTGTTTTAGAAAATATAGACTATAATAGATGATTTGCAAGTCACCCAGACAAACATGTTTCACAAATAATTATATTTTTATACAAGATCTTGATAGTTCTTCAATTCTTTTTTCTTCAGCTACGTGTGTGAAATGGAGGGTCTCAACAGCGGGGGCCAGACAATTTCGTATTCAGAGATGGTGAACGTCACTGTGAATGGTAGGCGCGTTAACACCCTAAGGGTTAAACACATTTTTAAACACGCGTGCATATTATCTTATCAAAGTAAAGAGCAAAGTGGTGTGATTAGTGCTGAAAAGAACGCAAGAAAAAACACAGGTATTTTAATCTGAAACTGACGGCATAACTTCCAGTCATTAAAAGCATAATAAGTATCAGGGTGTTCTTTGACAAAAATATTTAAGAAAATAAATTAAGTATTTTGTATCTTTTTTGTTCCTTCTTGACAAATACATCAAATTGTTGTGGGCTGTTTAAGGTCAGAGAATCCCAATGCCAAATGTAGACGTAGTACTGTATTTAGTGGGCGTCTTCAGGGCAAGACATCCAGCTTTCATGCCATGTGTTGTAAGCTTCTTCAAGGCAAAACATCTAACTTTCATGCCATGTGTTGTGGGCTTCTTCAGGGCAAGACACCTAGCTTTCATGCCATGTGTTGTGGGCTTCTTCAGGGCAAGACATTAGTCCATATCTAGCTTTCATGCCAAGTGGTGTGGGCTTCTTCAGGGCAAGACATCTAGCTTTCATGCCATGTGTTGTGGGCTTTGGCAGATCGAAACTGCAATTTATCTATGACTAACACCAAGTGCTGTGGGCTTTTTTTTCAAAGCTCAAAGGCCCGTCTGTTTTTGACTTTAACATGACGAGGTGTGGGGTTTTGCATTGCAGGTACCAATGCAACTAGCTCTAATCTAAAGAGAGGTAGGAATTTACATAGCAAAATGTACTTGTTCTAGTATCAAGAGATGTGGGAATTTACACAGCAAAATACCAATACAAGTACTAATTGTGATATAACTTTTTGTGGGCTTTCAGGACAAGCCGCCAATACATGCACTAAGACTAATATAAGACTTTGCGGGTTTTTCAGAGCAAGCTATCAATACACGCACTAACTCTAACATAAGACGTTGTGGGCTTTTTAGCGCAAGCCACCAAATACATGCATTAACTCTAATATTAGATTGTGTGGGCTTTTCAGCTCAGGCCTCTCAGGTGGACGAGTTCCTGAAGTATGCGGTAGCAGAGTTACAAGGTCAGGCCAGACAACTGGAACTAGAGATTCAGATCCTGCTCGGAACCACGCAGCAACTTGAAAATAACATTACATCTAAACATACTGGTCAGTTTTTAGAGTCTTGATAGCATTAGAGCCAAACATACTGGTGAGTTTTCAGAGTCTTGACAACATTAAATCCAAACACACTGGTCAGTTTTCAGAGTCTTGTTTGCAACATTAAATCCAAACATACTGGTCAGTTTTCAGAGTCTTGTTTGCAACATTAAATCCAAACATACTTGCTTGTTTGTGTGTCTTGAAAGCAAGCCTGTCTGTGCGTCTATGTACACTTGTATGTATTCCTGCGTGTGTCTGGTTACACATCTGTACATTTATCTGTGTATATATCTGTGAACATGTCTGCATGTTTGCGAGTCTGTGTGCATTCCTGTATTTTATTTGTCTCTCTCTTTTGCATATCTGTATTTTTATGTACATTCATGTATTTGTATCATTGTGTATGCCCACATTAAGTGATAATAAACCTACACCCCCACCGCCACCACCAATTTCTTGTCCTTCTAGTACTTGTTTCTTTAATGTCCTGTGAACAGAACTCGAGAGGAGACAATCGGACTTACATTTACTCAGCCTTCAAGTTCAAAATCTTGAACAGGCAGTGAACGCCAAGAAAGCCGCCCTCAACGTTGCCGCCGAGGAAATCATCGGCCTCGTCGGCGACATCTCGGCGGAAGCCCCGAGCGAGAGGATAGCGTTCAACGCCATTGCGCGCACTGAACGCAACTACCCCTCAGGAGCCATGGTGCAGTTCGAAACAGTGGAGTTGAACGATGGCGATGGCTACTCCCCGTCTACCAGCCACTTCATGCCGCCGGTAAGAGGGGTGTATTTTTTCACCTCTGCTCAGCTAGTCCATGACACGGCTTCAGCATCGACCAGGGGCTACGCCATTCGTGTAAGAAAAACTCTTAAAAAAAATTTCTTTAGCTCATTTGTTTGGGATTGATGTTTTTCCACATGCATAAGAAATATCTTTTGTTTTAATTTTAGATCTTTTGTTTGGGATTGATATTTCTCAATTCGCATTATTTCATTTTTAGATACTGTTTTAGATAGCTGCTATGTCATTTACATAAGCAAAGCCTTGATTTTATTTTTAGAGCCTTTTGTCTTTCTGTCTCTCTCTCTCTATTAGTCTTTCTCTCTCTCATGGTGATGTCCTGTTTGTTATTTGCATCACTGCATTCAATTCAAGATGATTTACTTGTGAGTTATTCTTGGTGATTGCACAAACTGTGGATATGCTTGATGTCCTTCACCTCACTAGCACTTATTTTATTGCTGACTCCACAGAAAAACAGTACGATTCTTAGCGGAGCTTTCAATGCAGACGACAGACAAGGTTCCATGTACCAGCATTCGAGCGCCAGTACCGTGGCTCAGCTCGTCCCCAGCGATTCCATCGCTCTGTTCCAGCAGTACTCGTCCTCTCTTACTTCAGACTTGGTGCCATACCAAACCACTCCTGGGGGCGTGTCCACAAATCTAGCCGGCTACCTTGTTTATTAGCATTGTGAATTTGTTTGAGCTGTTTGACCTCTATTTGAACTGTGTATAAACTCTTGCAAAATAAAATTGTTTGAGCTGTTTGACCTCTATTTGAACTTTGTATAAATTGGAGTAAAAAATAAAATTGAATTTGTTTGAGCTGTTTGACCTCTATTTGAACTGTGTATAAACTGGAGTAAAAAATAAAATTTAATTTGTTTGATGTGTTTGATCTCTATTTGAACTGTCTATAAACTAGAGCAAAAAAAAATTGCCTGTTTGTGTACTGACATTTTAAAACGTACTTCAAATTTTATTGACCTAAGTCTTGCGCAGCTCATAGTATTCAGTAGTTTACAGTTCATTAATGTGTCTTAAAACAGTTCACAGTTCATTAATCTGTCATAAAGCAGTTCACAGTTCATTAATCTGTCTTAAAGCAGTTCACAGTTCATTAATCTGTCTTAAAGCAGTTCACAGTTCATTAATCTGTCTTAAAGCAGTTCACAGTTCATTAATCTGTCTTAAAGCAGTTCACAGTTCATTAATCTGTCTTAAAGCAGTTCACAGTTCATTAATCTGTCTTAAAACAGTTCACAGTTCATTAATCTGTCTTAAAGCAGTTCACAGTTCATTAATCTGTCTTAAAGCAGTTCACAGTTCATTAATCTGTCTTAAAGCCCGAAAACATACGGAATGTTTCTAGACATCTAAGAAGCCAGCCACCCAGTGGAGCACTACGACGTTCTTAATTTAGCGTTCGTCCAAACTCAGCAAGAACAGAAGTTATAAATTTTTATTCACTCGTCACATTACTTCTTGATTATCTATTTTTAAGTCAGTCTAAATGAATGTCCAATCTCTCCTATACCAGGATAAGTGAACAGCCAACCATCAAAATATGCACACCATCCATCAGTTATTCAGAATTTGCAAGGACAAGACATCAAGACGCAAAATGGCGGATTCTGTACAGTATTTTAATGTTAGCAAAGTAAACATAATATAATTTATATAGCGATTATTTTCTTTTAATTTATTAACAGCCCATTATCACACAATGCTCATAACACGAGAGTAAGACAACAGTAATGCACAACATTGACGAGACAGGACAGAACACATTACCATACAATGCTCCTAACACGAGAGGAAGACAACAGTAATAAACAACATTGACGAGACAGGACAGAACATTACCACACAATGCTCCTAACACGAGAGGAAGACAACAGTAATAAACAACATTGACGAGACAGGACATAACCAAACACGCATTAACAGCGACATCGAAGAATGAAGTAGGTAGGAGAAAACTAAAACATTAATTGGGGTGGGAAAATACTCTTTCGGTTGTCAGAATAGGATATTTTAGTAATTGATTATTCAAAATTTTTACTGTTGTTTTATTTCTTTTACTATCTATTGTCGAAACTGTACTTACCACACTGTCTTGGACTGGTGTCACAACTGTCCATAATATATTCATTTCGAGACAAATGAGGTCATAGTAATATAGAAATATAAAGGTCCGCAATTTTAGCGAGACAAACGAGGTCGTAGTAATATAGAAATATATAGGTCCGCAATTTTAGCGAGACAAATGAGGTCGTAGTAATATAGAAATATATAGGTCCGCAATTTTAGCGAGACAAATGAGGTCGTAGTAATATAGAAATATATAGGTCCGCAATTTTAGCGAGACAAATGAGGTCATAGTAATATATAAGTCCACGCTTTCTGCGCGACAAATGAGGTCGTAGTAATATAAAAGTCCACGCTTTCTGCGCGACAAATGAGGTCGTAGTAATATAAAAGTCCGCGTTTTTTGCGAGACAAATGAGGTCATAACAATTTTTAAAATTCCCATTAACATTAGATTTACTGATTGAAATAGTCTTGAAGCACAGTTAGAAATTCTTATTCTCTCGATGTTTGTTTACCTCCCATTTTGTCAACCACCCCATACATTACAAATCTTTACTGGTTCTTAAAGACTTTACATATATAGTAGGCTTGTTATTTTGTTGAAAGGAAAAGTTATTTTATACACGATAAAATAAAAGATCCTTAAGAATTTTAAATAAATATAATTTTAACATTAAAATTAATATTTTCTTTAACATTTCACATGAATTTTTAAAGTATGAAGTATTTGTTTTGCCCATCCATTTATTGTAGATTACTAGACATTTTACATTTTTCAATTGTTATTTTATTTTTTGGAGTTCATGAATACATCACTTCTGATAAAGTGCCTGATATTCATCCAAACAAAATACAACTCGTCGCCAGTTTACCACAACAAAATCCCCATAAAGTAAGTGATACTGGTGGTGCCACCTCCCTCTTGTCCTAAAATTGTGATAGTTGCTCCAGACTTGTTCACAACTCTTACGACGTCACGTGCCGCCAGCCACACGACAGCGCTTGCTGTAGACTGCTTCAGACTGAAAGGAAAATCCTGAAGTTGTCATTTATTTCATATTATGCAGATTCCTTTTATAAAAATATGTGGATCAGTTTGCGTAATGTGATAAGTGTACGTGCAGAGTGATATATATCATAGGATCAAGTGAACTTTGAACTCAGATGATATACTTTTCTATAGAAAAAGAAACCATTTTAGTTTAAAATGCACCTGATTCACCTGAGGCATTAGGATATAATTCTGTCAAACAGCTACCTTTTCCGAGGTACAGAGGGGGAACAATTATATTTAAAATTATTGCTCTCACCTGTAATCATCGTAGGCGTAAAGAGATCCAATGACGTCATTTCCTACCATGATGCTCGCGTATGTATGCGCGCCAGTGTTGGCCGTAACTCCGGTCCTGAAGAAGTAGGTTCCGTCACGCGGTGCGGTGAAAATGCCGGTCGTGACGGAGTAGTTAGAATACAGAGTTTGTTCTACTGTATTGAAAATGATGTTAGCTTCGCTGTAAACAGTCACGGCTGACGCTGACGAGAGTTGTGCCATAAAATATACTTTTGTGCCTGCATTAGACAAAGAATGTTGTTGTTTTCAATTTACATTAGCATAGCACTTAATATTGAAGAAAGATTTGTCTTAAATCCCAACGAAACAAAACCTTTCTTGCCGACTTACAAAAATAAAAATGTGAAAATAAATGACGCTGTTTTTGGTCTATCCATAGTTTAAAGTGTGTACAACTTTTGTATACTTGCTAAGAAAACCTGCGTTGGTACCCACCTTATAAAAATAAAAAAAATAAAGAAAAGATGTTTTCAGACCACGACAGTATAAATTGTGTTAAGCATTTCACTATATATACTACAAACAAATCAATGTGACAAATAACAAAACAAATAAAATGCAAATAATGAAAACTTATTTTCACTCTACCAATATAGAATATACATAAAATATTTTAGTATAAGCACTAAAATAAAATTCTCTCGTGTCTGCATTAGATAAAGAAGCATGTTATATTCAGTTTATCGATAGTATATTTTAAAATTTTAGTACAAGTACTAATATAATATATTCTTTTTAGTTTACAATAGCTTAAAACACGTTATTTTCACTTGATCGATAGACAAAATGTTAATTTAGTATAGATAAGAAAAAAAATAAAATTTACATTTACAGATATTATAGTTTATCTATAGCTTAAAGATCGATTTGATTTTAACAGACAATTATAAATTGTATCTCGCTGCAAACAGTTGCTAGTTTATAATATTATATGTTTAATATGCATTTTCGAAATTATAAGAAATTATTTAGTAAATGTCATTATTAATTTCACTACGCGATAATTATCCTCATTGACTACTACGAGTGGTGTATAAACGCTTCGCTGATTTTGGGGTTGAGCTATCAGTTAATTTAAAACATTAATGTTAAGTCTCTATTGTAACGCAGTAACTGTGTTTGCTTTCATATCTATAGTCTAAACTCATACTCATACTACATTCACTAACTAAATATTATAGCCGATATAAACAATCTATTGATGTCGAATGCTAACTACAGTAATAAACACAATTTGCAACATACTAAAGCCAATTGTTTCAGTTCACAGCCTCTTCAGCGACATACGCACATTTTAAAGCTCACACAGTGACCAATACAGACCCTTGCATCTGAAACTTACTAGGAGTTACGTCCCTTAGTCTGTTCACCTCGGCTCTCATAACCTGTTCTCTTTGCGTGACGTTCGATAAAATACTGTTGACGTCATTAATAAGGGTGGAGACCGCATTTACTTGAGTGTCGACCACGCCCAACTCTGATCATAGAAGTTAACAGCAGATGAATTCAGAAAATGAATACAGTATTAGTTATTGTGCAGAACTACTTCCGTTTCTCAGTTTTATACAAACGATAATTACACATACACGGTAATGCACGCGACAGTATACACACAGTCAAAACTAGAGTAGCCTAGCTATTAGCAAAGCATGGCAGAAAGAGGCATTTAGGTAAAAGATTTTGATGTATTCACTTTTAGCCAACTTTTAAAATTTTCTTTCGCTTCCTCAGCCATTAGCTGAAATGCTAGTTGAAAGCGCTGGCATAATCGCACATATTAAATATGTAGACTTAAAATTCATCACAGTCATCAGGCATCTATAAATAATCTCTTCTGGACTATTTAAGAATGTGACAGATTCCTTCTTTTATATTGCCTTGAAGCTCACACCAAAACACAGATGGTCTTTTTCACACTGTATTAGACAAATGGGTATTTTTAACACTGTATTAGACCCCAACCAAAACACAGATGGTCTTTTTCACACTGTATTAGACAAATGGGTATTTTTAACACTGTATTAGACCCCAACCAAAACACAGATGGTCTTTTTCACACTGTATTAGACCCCAATCAAAAGACAGATGGTCTTTTTCACACTGTATTAGACCCCAATCAAAAGACAGATGGTCTTTTTCACACTGTATTAGACCCCACTCAAAACACAGATGGTCTTTTTCACACTGTATTAGACCCCAATCAAAAGACAGATGGTCTTTTTCACACTGTATTAGACAAATGGGTATTTTTAACACTGTATTAGACCCCCAATCAAAACACAGATGGTCTTTTTCACACTGTATTAGACAAGTGGGTATTTTTAACACTGTATTAGACCCAAACCAAAAGACAGATGGGTATTTTTCTAACTGTGTTAGACCCAAACCAAAAGACAGATGGGTCTTTTTCAAACTGTATTAGACCCAAACCAAACGACAGATGGGTCTTTTTCAAACTGTATTAGACCCAAACCAAAAGATCAGATGGCTAGTTTTGACACTGTATTAGACCCAAAAAGATTTAACATAAAGAGATTGCACGTGGGATAGTGATCACATAAAAAAGTGATGTAGATTACATCAGGATACTGATGAAAGTCTTAAAACGTAATACAAATTACATCAGGGTAGTTATAATGCCTTAAAACATTATGCAAATTACATCAGGGTAGTTATAATGCCTTAAAACATGATGCACATTATATTAGGGTAATTCTAAATGCCTGAAACATGATGCAAAATTACATACGGGTTTCCAGAGCTGCTTGTTCAGTCGCCAAAAGTTGTTGCATGCCTATGACGTTGTCAAGATCATTGCTGAGCGCCAAGATGTCTCCTTTCAGTTCTTGCAACACCGACTTGTAAAACTCGGGCACACTATTAGCTGTTGGGATATAGTTTCTTTCATTTATCTCATCTCATCAATCCATCCATCCATCCATACGTCACACACGCACACACACACACACACACACACACACACACACACACACACACACACACACACACACACACACACACACACACACGTACACTTAAAATTAATTTTATTAGATGTAAACATTTTGTAGAGGTACACATTTTGACGGTTGAATTTTAATATCAGGTCAATAAATAAATGCTCTGAACATATTCCAGTCACTTCTCTGCGTACATTATTATCAGTGAAATGCCAGTAATGTAAGACCAACAATGCAAGCAATATTTTTTGGTCAGATAACGAATTCTGTTCTTTACTGCCGACATTAGAAACAAACAGTGTGTGTGTAGCATGTGCGTGCACGCGCGTGTGTGTAATTGTTGTCACGTTGTTATATCCGTTCTATTTAATTTGTATTATTCAAGTGAGGTCAATGTTTGATAAACATTCAGTTTTGGGTCATTCAAGTGAAGTCAATGTTTGATAAACATTCAGTTTTGGGTCATTCAAGTGAAGTCAATGTTTGATAAACATTCAGTTTTGGGTCATTCAAGTGAAGTCAATGTTTGATAAACATTCAGTTTTGGGTCATTCAAGTGAAGTCAATGTTTGATAAACATTCAGTTTTGGGTCATTCAAGTGAAGTCAATGTTTGATAAACATTCAGTTTTGGGTCATTCAAGTGAAGTCAATGTTTGATAAACATTCAGTTTTGGGTCATTCAAGTGAAGTCAATGTTTGATAAACATTCAGTTTTGGGTCATAAGAAATCAATAAATTAAATTTTTTCCATGTTTTGGATATTGCAAGACATTTTGTCTCATGGAAATGTCTATGACATTTGGGCTCTTTCAGTCTTTGAGTATGTCTCACTAGGTCTTCTTGTCAGTCTGACTACTCTAGAATGATTTGTCTTTGTGTAGACATCTGTATAATGTGGGGTGACTAGGTCTTCTTGTAGATCTGTGTACTATGAAATGACTAAGCATTTGTTTAGAAATCTTTGTATTGTGGAATGACTAAGTTTTCTTTAGATGTCTGTGCTCTGTGGAATTGACTAAAATTTCGTTTGTATGCCTGTGTACTGTGTAATGACTAAATTTTCGTTCAGATGCCTGTGCACTATTTAATGTTTAAATTTTCGTTTAGATGTCTATGTACTGTGTAATGAGTAAGTTTTCGTTCAGTTGCCCGTGTACTATGAAATGTCTAAATGTTCGTTTAGATGTATGTGTACTGTGGAATGACTAGGTTCTCATGTCTGCCCGTCCAGTCTGGACTATAAGATTATTAATATAATGTAGAATACTCCATAGCTCTGTTATAGAACCAGTACGGATTGCAATGACAGTTTGATGACGTCACTTACTTAGTGAAACAAGTTCCGCGAGGTCTCGGTAGCTATGCAGCAAGCCGTTGCTGTCCATCGCCTGCACAAGACAAAAGTAAACGCCTGCAGCTGATTCGGTCGGAAATGGTAGGAACAGACTGAAACAAAAATTTCATGTTATCGATTTTCTCTAATGGATCTTGCTAATATAGAGGCGGTAATAATATGGACTGCAGTTAACCATTGGACTTTATGGACATATTGAGTGTCATAACTA
The DNA here is from genome assembly GCA_028829895.1 of Sinotaia quadrata. Classification (NCBI taxonomy): domain Eukaryota; kingdom Metazoa; phylum Mollusca; class Gastropoda; order Architaenioglossa; family Viviparidae; genus Sinotaia; species Sinotaia quadrata. The sequence goes on along the minus strand of CM054177.1, from coordinate 44,422,453 downwards.
AGGTAGTAAATCTTTGTTTAAAGAGATCTAAAATTGTATGGACTGTTTGCACAGTGTCCTAATAGTTACAGTAAATCTTTGTTTAAATTGTATGGACTGTGAAGTTTAAAATATCTCAGCGTGGGGTGTTGAGTTTAAACTACGTCAGTGTGGACTGTTGAGTTAAAAATATCTCAATGTGAACTGTTGAGTTAAAATACCTCAGTGAGGACTGTTGAGTTAAAAATACCACAGTTCAGACTTATGAGTTTAAAGTACCTCAGTGTGGACTGTTGAGGATTCGCACTATCATGAATTCCTTGCACCATGGCATTCTGGAAAATTTCTTGATTCTCCACGACAGGCGACTCACTGATGACGTAGGTAGCAACTGGAGCGTCGGGTAACCCGTTGTAATCTTTCAGGATTTGCAGCAGGAGCAGCCGAGATACATCATTATGGCCCGAGGGTTTGCAAGAGAACACAACTCCCTCTGTGACGTTAGCCAAGAATGACGAGGGAATGATGCTCATTGTGGCAGCGTGGACTGAAAGAGATGCAAGATGTACAAAAGTGGACTGAAAGAGATGCAAGATGTACAAAAGTGGACTGAAAGAGATGCAAGATGTACAAAAGTGGACTGAAAGAGATGCAAAATAACAAGACGTACAAAAGTGGACTGAAAGAAATGCAAAATAACAAGACGTACAAATGTGGACTGAGAGAGTTGCTAAGTAACAAGACGTACAAATGTAAAATGAGAGATTTACTAAGTAACAAGACACACAAGTGTGGACTGAGAGAGATAAAAAGACTGTCACAGTCGAGGGGAAATAACCATAAAATAATTATTATTTTTTTCTTGTACTTTATTGCCTCCCCTTTATCGTCTCCAATGGTGTCTTATTTACGTTTATTGTCGTCTGTTGAGAGAAAGTTGTGTGATCCATGCAACTGTCAGTATGTTTGAGAGCGTGATTGCTGAATTTGTGTTTTTAGCATTTTAAATTGATTTAGATTGTTTATATATTATATATTAGAGTTAGTCAATTAAATTAGCAATAGGTAGTTGATATATTAAATCTTTAAATGTTGTTAAAAATTGATTCTAGTCAGGGACTATTTTAGCGAATGAATCGTAGCGCGATTGCACCAGCAGACAAAAGACTGTCATGAGTTTCTCGTGTTTTTCCTTTAGAAAAAAGTTAGCTTTTATAAAAGCACTGAGCGTTTGTGGACTGATGACAGGAGTGCCGCTATTCTCTGCAGCTCTGTGTCCACCATGGGATTTTATTTTCCCAGTTTTACTAACTCGGAATTTATTTTGCGAACGTTTGCCATTCATGTGACCGAAACAGCAGTGTATTCGAACACTATTTTTTCATCTGCCTGGGTCTTCTATGGTATTGGTCCTTCATCTTCTACCTGTTCACGTGTGGAGCAGCACCCTTGGCTGTTGTGATATTTCAGTGGAGCTGTAGATGTCAAACCGAGCAAGGAGAGGATATTCGCCCATACACTAACCGGTCTACACCGACATTTTTCCTCACATTTTTCAGTGTGAGGGACTTCTTGTTTTTTCAACAAGGGAGGCAAATCTGCAAGGGCAGACTACTCTTCAGGGCCGACTCATCCACTTTGTTTATCTGTACCACGTACATTGTTTTCTTCATATCTGCAGAGCTGAGTTTTCACCTGTAACTTTTGCATTGCCAGTGCATTGGCATTTGTGTTCCTGTGTTTTTCTTTGCCAGTGTGTTTGCAATTGTGGCCACGTTTTTCTTCACTCTTCATGCGAGACGTGTATTCCTGCAGGAGTGTCCTTTTCATCATTTGGCATTTGACATTAGTAAGCAGGAGTGTCCTTTTCATCATTTGGCATTTGACATTAGTAAGCAGGAGTGTCCTTTTCATCATTTGGCATTTGACATTAGTAAGCAGGAGTGTCCTTTTCATCATTTGGCATTTGACATTAGTAAGCAGGAGTGTCCTTTTCATCATTTGGCATTTGACATTAGTAAGCAGGAGTGTCCTTTTCATCATTTGGCATTTGACATTAGTAAGCAGGAGTGTCCTTTTCATCATTTGGCATTTGACATTAGTAAGCAGGAGTGTCCTTTTCATCATTTGGCATTTGACATTAGTAAGCAGGAGTGTCCTTTTCATCATTTGGCATTTGACATTAGTAAGCAGGAGTGTCCTTTTCATCATTTGGCATTTGACATTAGTAAGCAGGAGTGTCCTTTTCATCATTTGGCATTTGACATTAGTAAGCAGGAGTGTCCTTTTCATCATTTGGCATTTGACATTAGTAAGTAGGAGTGTCCTTTTCATCATTTGTTATTTGACATTAGTAAGTAGGAGTGTCCTTTTCATCATTTGTCATTTGACATTAGTAAGTAGGAAAAATTTAGGTAGTGGTGCATTCGCTTAGTATAGTTAGTATAGTTAATTAATTATTAAGTTTATAAATTTTATTGACAATTTTATAAACTCTTTGCATATTTTTAACACTTTAATTTTGATTAAAGAGATTTAGTATTATTGACATTTTGGATCATGGGTATTTTCTTTGAACATTTAAACTTTTGTTGACATTTGCAGTCAATACTGCTTTTGGTGAATTTAGGCACTATTTGTACTGGGTCTTCACCCTATTGTGTAAGGCTAATTGTCATTAGCATTTGAAAGTTTTTGCAGTTATCACCGCCATTGTGTTCACTGAGATAATATTGCGGTCTTCACCGCGTAGTTTATACATATTATTATATATTGTGGGTCTTTACCCAAAGTAATTGATTTGGCAGTATCATTGCAGTTTTCACCGCTAGATATATTGTTATAATTTTATTTTTTATTTCATTTTTATCATATTCATTGTTCTGGTCCCATGCCCCACGAATGTTGCTGAGTAGATGTTTTTCTGAATGAATGACTAACACTGTATGAGAGAGTAGCCCATTTTTTCATTAGAATAAATTTATTCTTTGTTTACTCTTCATCAAGAGTTGGGTTTTTCTCTCTCTCTGTTGTGAAAGTGCGTTGGTACGGTTGTTTGTTTGTTCGTTCCGTTCATCCCTCACATCACATTCACACCACTACTCACACATACACGCTGACTTTCATATTTTACCCCGCATCTCAGAATAAAGATTTTTTTCCCTCACAAGAACATTCGGGGTGTCTGAGTGCGAGAGTGATTATATTACACCTCAATCACTCGGTGTTACCTCAGTAAGTCACGATAGCTGACCTGACTTCCCCTATGACCGAGAAGGAGAGAGGTCAGCGACAGTCAGCTCCACCACCAGCACGATCCGTGACCCGTGACAAAGACGTACAAGTGTGGACTGAGAGAGTTCTAAGTAACAAGACGTACAAGTGTGGACTGAGAGAGTTCTAAGTAACAAGACGTACAAGTGTGGACTGAGAGAGTTCTAAGTAACAAGATGTACAAATGTGGATTGAGATAATCGTTAAGTAACAAGAAAAACAAATGTGGACTAATTTAGTTGCTAAGCAGCAAAACGTTCAAATGTGTACTAAAGAAATGCTAAATAACAAGACGTACAAATATGGATTGAGAGAATATATGTGAATATACATTTATTGATTATATGTTAATTCATTGTATTTGTGTGTATTTTTGCAAATGCAGATATTTGTTATACTAGATGCACAGGCATTATATTCTGTTTCTCTTTGTAAATGTTAGTTGTTTAAGAATATAATTTTTCACGTGAATTCATTTTGCTTTATGTTAGTTTTCTCATGAGTCCATGTGTTTTGTAGAGGAAATCTACGTTTTATGTGTCATTAGTGGAAAACAATTCCAGCTGTGTGGAATACTTTTGTGTAAGAGTTTTACAAAGTCCAATTTAATCATTTTTGCTGCTGCTCTCTCCATCCCTCCACCCCCCCTCTCTCTCCATTCGTCTGTCCGTCCGTTTCCACATCGGTCTCTGCCTCTCTCTCTCTCTCTCATATTTACTTATGGACACACATACACACACCTCATTATATTCTAATATTTATAAATAATTCACCCATACACAAAGAACACACACTTCAACCACATATATGTTCTGGCATGCATTAAATTTGTATTGTCACGTCTAGAAAGACAAAGGGATATAACTCCAGGCATTAGTTAAACATATTGTAAAACATACATTCTTTAATGTCTGCCAGGAGCCTCAGTTTCTGACAAGGATAAAAGCTTTCGCTTAAAAATCACCTAGCCACTCGAAAAACAAACAATGATAAAAGGAAACAAAAGAAGCAAACAAACAAAAAAGAAAGTTACCTCACCTTGAATGGCGCAAAATACAGGTATCCATTTCAAGAGATGAAGAGTAGTTCGTAAGGACACCATGACGATTATTAGTTCCTTAATTCAAGTAGTTTCTCAGCAAATGTTTTGCAGGGCGAAGCTTCAAATTATTTCTCTGTTTGCCACAGTTCGCATAGCTTGCGTGAGAAATGACAGGTGCCAACATTTCTTTGGTCCTGACCTGCAACAGGACCTTTGACCGCTGACTGCTGTTTAAATGACAAGCAGCAACACGGCAAATAATATTATGCAAAGTTGAAATAATAAGCAATTAGAAAAACAAAAAAAAAATGTATAAAGATGCATGTTCTTATGGTTCATCAGAGAAGAAAATGCTAAATTATTGAGTGGGTGACTGATTGGTTGGTTGATTACCTCATTAATTGACTGAATGCCTGATTTATTGATTAATTGAAAGAATAAATAAGATATTCATTAGGGAACGAGACTAAAGAAATATGATAATGCATACCCCCCCCCCTCTAAAAAAGTACATGTTTTAAAACTGTATTAGTTATCTTAAACAGTGCTCAGCTTACAGGCCAATACTATGTTAAAAGTGTTTCATGTTTTTCTAATTTATAAAATAATGATGGATTTACAGGCCAATACTATTTTGTAAGTGTTTCAGGCCAATATTATTTTGTAAGTGTTTCATGTCTGTATTAATTTATAAAGCAATATTCGACTTACAGGCCAATATTATATTATCAGTGTTTCATGACTGTACTAATTTATAAAGAAAAGTTCGACTTACAGGCCAATATTATGTGTTTCATGATTGTACTAAATTTATAAAGCAATGTTCGACTTACTTGCCAACGGCATATTATTATTGTTTCATGTTTATACTAATTTATAAAGCAATGTTCGATTTACAAGCCAATATTATGTTATATCAGAAACTGGAAATAGTTAATAAATTCAAGCACTTAAGAGCCAACGTGACAGACGAGGGATCAAAACCAGAAATACTGTCCAGGATTGTGCTGACAGTAACAGCAATGGCAAGTCTGAAGACAGTTTGGAAAGACAGAAATATCTCAGTCAGCTCAAAGATCAGACTGATGCGTTCTTTGGTTGTATCTGTGTTTTTATATATACTTATGAGTCATGGACCCTCACAGCGGATCTCGAAAGGAGGTTACAAGCTACTGAAATGAGATGCTTTCGACTGTTCTTGGCATTTCGTATAGAGATCATATCACAAATGAGAAAATGGGAAAGAGAATTAGGCAAGCCATTGGGCCCTATGAAGAGCTATTGGCCATTGTGAAAAAACGCAAAATGAAATGGTATGGGCATGTCACACGATCAACAGGGCTTGCCAAGACAATCATGCAAGGAGAGCGAAGGAGAGAAAGACAAAGGAAAAGATGGGAGATAACATCTCAAAGTGGACAGGACTGAGACTGAGCAATACAGTAAGATTAGCAGAGAACAGAATGGAATGGAGGAAACTGGTTGTCTGGTCATCAGTGATGTCCCAACGGTCGACAAGACTAAGGGATATATAGATAGATTGATAGATAGATTATGTTGCATATTTGACCGATTAATTAAAAGAACAATGGTATATATAAGGCCCATGCATTTGTGTGACAAGAGGGGTTACTAGATTAATAATTCACCTAATTAATCCCCCCCCCCAACCTCATCGGTAAACTGTGGTCGAGAAATCTCGGTCACGCCTAATGCCTCAATAAATAATAACATTACGTGTACTGTTTTCGGACTCAAAGCACCTATGTTAACTTATGCACTGTTCACACTATTGTTCTTACTGATTTGGTTTTTCACACTCTCTCCACTTAATGGAGGTATGCTAGCTTTCCAACTTTGCAGATAAATAAACATTCACACACACACACACACACACACACACACACACACACACACACACACACACACACACACGCACGCACGCACGCACGCACGCACGCACGCACGCACGCACACGCCTATCAGCATACTATCTTCCTTATAAGTAGAAAGCATAAGTGTTATGAATAATAAAAGAATTTATTTATACAAAAATAAAATTAACAAATTGAATTTGAATATATAATGAATTTCCAAGTAAGTAGTTATAAAGGTAAATTTGTGCCTACACAAATATATTGTACACAATTATTGACAAATCACATTGTCGTTTAAACATTAAAAAAATCTAATCACTATAGTCAAATTGATGCATTCTCGTCACAAAGTTTATCATGGAGAAAATAAAGAATGCTTGTCCTTCACTGCTAGTTCTATATTTTCCTCAATTCCTGATAATTCTTTTTTAGTCTTTTCACTTCGGAAATAATAAGACGTGATGCAAGAAGTCAATAGAAATGGAGCGAGAGAAAGAAATCACTTAGACACATTTACGAGACACTACATATATCAGTTCACTATGATTTTCTGTCTCGCTTCACAACAGACGTAAGGTCCCGTTCTCAGTCCCAGGCTAAATCGACTAAACAAATTTATCTATCAAACAGTCAATATGATAAACAAGCACAACAATAAACAAGAGAGCAAGCGAATGAACAAGGAAATAAAAATAAAACAATCATGAACGAACGAACTAGAGAGAAATCACACATTTCTTCCATTTTAACTTTGACGTCTCTCTCTCTCTCTCTCTCTCTCTCTCTCTCTCTCTCTCTCTCTCTCTCTCAAATATTTTATTATTCAAAACTACAACAAATTACTAAAATAATTACATTGTCTTAGGTTATCAATACATGACAGCAACTTTCAACGACACCATTACAGCAACTGCAGCAAATAACTGAAACTAAAGATTAGAGAGAAAAAGTCATCTTACCATTTATGGTAAACAGCACTGGAATCAAGATCAGGATGTCCAAGGTGTTTTTCATCGTTACCATGGCAATTTTCTTAAATTTTCACTTGTGTCGACTTCAATTGTTTATTTCTTTAAGTTGCTGTTGTTGTTGTGTTATGGACTTATTATCTGGGGGATATTTTTGCACTAACTCTCGTTATCATTCCAAGTTCTGACGTCAGAGGAGACAAAAACAGGTGTAACATTTTGAGACAGTCCAACATAGATCCGTAAAGCAAAGATTTACCGCATCTCCGAAATGGAACAACAGTCCGAGAGTTAGGTCAAATGGAGATAAGCGAGATAAGCACAGAGTAGGAGTAAGGGGAGAGCAATGACCCAGATTCTTATTTCTGAACATGATGGGAAGTTCTCCATAAAGATAAAGAAAGACATATTCTACAGATACAATTAATGAAAACTGAATAGGACACTAAGTTCAAGATAAAAATATAAATTTAAAAAAGTGTATGGACAATAAGTGGAATTAATTGCGAAACGTAAACAGATTTAGAATTCTGGGCTATAAAGAGATATCTCTTCTCATGACCAGAGAAATTCCACCTCATAAGCTAACAGCAACAGCGCAAATGGCTAAAAAAAAGATAGAGAAGAAAAGAGTACTAGATTAGAAATAGTAAAAAGAGGAAATGATTTTTTTAAATAAAAGGTATAATTATTCCCTTAGAGCTCTCAAATCTTTATTAATGCTGGATATAAAAACCGTTATATTCAAATTGAAACATCTATTGGTACCCGGCATTGAATGATTCAATTTAAATTTGTTAAATTACAACATAGGAGAAAGTAGATACGTGTCTTGAATGCAGAATTTCAATTGTCGGCTAAAAACAAGCATGTTATTTTATTTTCAATGTTGATAAAGTCCGTATGATAATTCACATAACGTGCTGGCAGACATACGAGATAAACGTTACATAAGTGAAACGAACAACTGTCATTACTGTAAGATGACGGAACAGACTTTAAAACGATAATACTATACAATACCAGGAAATATGGACATATTTCCAGTCTCTCACAATTAGAAACAGGACATAGATTTTTCTCTCATTATTCTCTTATATAATATAGGAAATATACGTATGTCTCTTTCACATCTTATCCATCTTCATCTTCATCCATCCCTGTGTGTATGTCACAGTCTGATAAAAATGTCCGACTTGGTGACCTACTTGTCTTGTTTACTTCAAATTTGAAATTTGAAACCCTTGGCTCCTTTGTTCAAAGCTTCCTTTTTCGAGATGATTCTAGAACATGTCAAGATGTTATGTAACTTTAGGTCCATTGTCCAGATTCTCGAACCAACTACATACTTCGCGATCAGTCACGTGATACGCATTATGCTTTTCTATAAATGTGGGTGCGCGCTTCCGTTCCCTTACTGCGAGAACACATTAGCTTTATCCATTTAGCTAACTCGGGTCATGAGGCAGCCGACAGCAGATGAGAACCATACCTTCGACTTCTCATAAAAGGTACCATTTTATCTGATAGTATTTTGCCTATCTTGATTATAAATATGTATTTGTGCTATGTATTATATTATTTCCATATATGCTTGAGCATGGTCCAGAGAAATGGCTGAAAAACCTATAAGTTATGGAATATAAATTTATTGTAACTCTTTTTCCATTTGTAACTTTAATTTATATTGTTTCAATTCACTAAGAGCCAGAGTGCTTGTGCTCGATATGAATTCCTCATGTAATTCAATTATTGCGTGTAATTTTAATTGTAAATTGTGAAGCGCTTTGTTGGTTTGAATTACCCCTTTTTGTATGAACATTAATTTAACGTTGTAACTATTTTATTGCATCATACGTCATGCTGTTAAATGAAAACACGCGTGAGATGACTACATTTTTTCTAAATCTAATTGTAAAACGACGAGAGGTCGAAACTCTTATTCAGCGCATTTTAAACTGGGACATGCTTGAGTAAGAACGTGTTAAATTGAAATTACATTAGAACACGTTACTTCTCCAGGTCGGCCCTGGCTTTACCCTTGCCTTACCTTTTTGCCTTGGGCTTTGGCTTCACTTTGCCTTGCCTTGTTCGTCTGGTACTAACTGGTCTGAGCTCAAAGTGTGAGTTCATTTCTGAGGGTCCACGCCACTGAAATTCAAGTTCACCAGCAACATAAAGGAACACCTTCCTAGATGCCAGTGCGTCGTCGCTGTAGTGAGACTGTGAAAATAGACTGGCTGACTGAGTAAAAGAGACCAGGCAGATACAGACAATCCAGCTGAGTATTACTCAGTGTTTATGCAAATATCGAAAAGACAGTTGATGGCAATTCGTTAGTTAACCGATAAAGCATGTACGCGCAAAGAATCGAGAAATAGACTATTCGCGCTCGTATTTGATTTTTGTTAACTTGTTAAAACTTTATTAAATCTTATTTTCTTTGTTAAAACCTCTTAGTAGTTAATTTTTATGCATAATAGACCTATAGATTTCTTAGATTGAATGGGGGCGAATGAGCAGAATGTTGATAACGAATGCATATTAATTTAGAGGAATTTAACGGTTTTCAATCTAGCTAAAGTTCGCAGTTTATTAGTTTGTAAATTTGTCGTCTGAACTACAAGACACACTTTTAATTAGTCAAATAATAAATTGAGCAACCAGTCTGCATAGAATATGAGAGAAGGAATTAATTATATTTAAAGTCCTTAATTATTCTAGGGCAGGGTCTATAAATAAATACTGGAAACGTAACAGTGTATAGATGATACTTTGAATAAATATTTAGAAATAAATAAATAGAAACCACTTTTTAAAAGGATATATATATATAGATATACACAGATATAGAGGTTTGTATGTAATTAGAAAGACGAAAGACAGCATACAGATTCTGAAATAGACATAATGATTAGATAGACACATAAATGAAGAGATAAATAGACAAACAGATAGATAGATAAATAGATATATAGTTCAGGCGATAGGTAGATTTCTCTAAATCCAGAGACGGTCACAGTCCTGAAGAGTAATACTATAAATAACACATTTCTGGTATTATACCATATTTAATCCAATTCGAATATTTTCACAAAACACAATGACACTTCTTTCATTCTTATTATATAATCATATTTATTTAAATTGTAAAATAGAAAAATCAAAATAATCAAGGCACTTTATCATCACTCTCGTCTATCTTCATTTCATGCAACAAACACCAGAACTATTGATATATATATATAAAACACTTGGGAATGCTTTATTTCTTCTACAATTTGTCTTGTAGATGTCTTTTCCTTGTTTTAAGAAAAGGAAATTTTTAGGTTATAGACAACCCCAAGTATGGACCAGATAAAGTATGTTTAAAGTGACTTTAAAGTTCCTTACTTGACTAACATTATGTACCAGAAATATTAATAAGCGAACTGAACAACATGCCCTGAATGTTACATTTACAAATTATGGCTACCAAATAATGTATCCTGAAAAAGTGCTGACGTAGGGAGCCAGTGCAAAAGTCGATCCCACGTATCCAGGATTTCCTGTTTGCCAGGTATATTCACACGTCACTTCCTGTCCAGCAAGGAGTTTGACGATAGTAGAGGCACTGCTCTCTTCATAATCTGTGTCGTCTGCTATCTGTATCGTTTGCAGAATCCTATTTCCAACCTAAGAAATATATTTGTAACGCGTGAATACGTGCTTTCATAGATAAATAATTTTATTTATGAAAATATTAATATGTGCTTCATAGATAAATAATTTTATTTATGAAAATATTTATATTTTATACATGTTACGAATGCCACGTGCTTTGAGTTTATTGTAATGAACGATAAAGATAAAGGTAGGTATTCGTCTTCAGAAAACAGTATTCTATTGACGGTTAGAGGAGTACGATTGAGAGGGGGATTTCTAGGTGCCAGGGGTTAAACTGTCCACTTTACCAGCATGCCATTACTAAGGCACTTACTAACTACAAGGACAAAGTTGTGTGTCCTTGTAGTGAGTAAGTGCCTCAGCTACTTCTTAGCTCAGTGTTGTTGTTGATCCCATTTCTGACATCGGGCGCAGGAAAAAACTAAATGAACTGGAAATAATAGAACTGTTACTGTCAAGAAAGCAATGGATTGAACGACGATAAA